>JAPWDM010000030.1:2557500-3757500 GCA_035578155.1 Brachynemurus nebulosus
TTATTTTATTAAGATCAGTAGATATTGAACCATAGATTATTGGGAAATTTTGTGTTGTCGACAATGACAAGGGGGAGTACCACAGATCGATAGATTAAGCGTAAATATAAAAATCTGTGAACAGTAGTAGGTCAAACTAGGTCCACTCACTGCTTAGCTGATCATTCTTTCGGGAGCCATGAACCGATGCATTTCAATTGTTATGTATTGTTAAAATTATTGTTAGTTACATTAGTTACATTGTTGTTCTCTCCGTAATACGTGATATGTGGATGTGTGTGTGACCATTCACACATATGCAAACATCAAACCCATACAACTACACACAGTGTGTACCTACATAACATAGTGGGGAGCAGTGATAGGGATTTTTTGTCCACGTTGGTATCGCTAGTGCAGAGACAGCAGCTTTGTTTCTGTATTCTGTATGTATTTACTAATGTTTCAGTACAAATTCATGCATTTTTCACCTATCGCAGATCGTAGACAAATTAGGATTATTTTTAAAATATACAAAAATTAAAAATACCCCTGTCGCAGCATCCTGCATAACAGCGAATTTCCGTTTATAAAAGATAGTTTTTCTCGGAAACTAGTTGACATACAAAAATAGTTTAAAGACTTTTTTTATGTAATTTTTTCTCCTCTTTTAAACGGTGTAAAAAGATTTCGCAAAAATTTTTGAATAAGTGGAAATTTTCGCAAAAAACTAATTTTTTGCAAGAACAAAAACCATGTTCCTGGCATCCGACGTGTCTGGCTGACGAACTCGTCCAAGGGTTTGGGACTTCCAATGTTTTCACCAATTTCGATATATATATATATATATATATATATATATATATATATATATATATATATATATATATAAATTTAGTGAATATTATTTTGGGTTTCTAGGGACCTCAAGACAAATTTCTGCCATAGTCCCGGGCTCAAGTCGCGTCATGACAGTGGCTGTAAGAGCTGAATTCCATTCTGGAAATTCGTTAAAAGATTTAATTTCGTCTGTTGACTTTTCACTACACGGAATGCTAATGGTGCGTGCCCGACTCACACTTGACCGATTTTTTTAAAATCCCAAAATTGAGCTAAGCTAATGACAAAGACACTGCTTTTATGGTGAATGATTAATTATTGATTAGAGTGTTTCATTAATTTTATTGAATAGTGTACATTAAATATACAGTAAGAGCGATTCCACACTATAGTGTCGCTCTCGATACGGTTTCGGTTTGATAAAATATTTTTCTTCCGGAAGAGACAATGAGCATGATTCCGACCGATACATCTCGAAGAATATTTCATTGGAGAGAAATCAGATTTTTTATGACTTGTATCGATTTCACCCCCCTCCCACACTCCGTTACCAGCGCTTTATGCAAATGTAAATATGGGAAAATTTTATTGAACCGAGAGTGAACTGAAAGCGGCATTATAGTGTGAACCGAGCCGAAATATAATACATTCTTTAACGTTACTTCAATTTAAAATTATCATCTTTTTTTTTTCGTATGTCAAAAAAAAATAAATTAAAGATAATTGAGTTTTCGTATACTACATTTTGATATCAAATAAATTTTTTGCCGATGTTAAAAGCTCTTCATATGAACAGAGCATACCTACGAGCTCAAAAAAAAAATTGTATTACATAAATATCAAGTGACTTGTTATTCGTATTTATACATGACTATGTAGTTTAAATATCATTATCATATTTCAAGTTTGGGAAAATTTTTTTTTTTTTTTTTAAATGGAATACCATTTTTTCTAGAATGAAATTTGAATAGAGATATGGAAAATCAACAGACCGAAAAATGGATTTTTCAATCGATACATATATATATATATATATATATATATATATATATATATATATATATATATATATATATATATATATATATATATATATATATATATATATATATATATCACAGATGAGACAGATCAAGCCTACGTATAAAAAATTGAAATCTTAAAGTTGCAGTAAGTAGCAATTTACACCATTACTGACTTAGTCTGTTACTGACTGCCGTCGTGTTCACGTCAAAATAAAAATCATGTTTTTTAATCAACTCGTGAAATTTAAACAGAAAAAAATATGAAGTGTGTCGTATTTAAGTGTACAAATTCTACTGAATAAAAAATTTCTCAAAATAAAGGGATATCTTTCTTGAAATAAATAAATTTGGGGCGAATCTAGACACTATATAACAAAAAAAAAAAAAAAAAAAATGTTGCAGTATCAATTTTGATATTTTTATTACTGCCCTATATGATCGTGATATTAAAGCATTTAAATTATTTTTTTTTTAAATTTTTTAGATAAACTCTAAACAATTTATTGCCAAAAAACTGACAAAATCGTCTACATTCTGACGATACTGACGGTCCTTGCAAAATGTGGTGGGAATTATGGGGGTGTGACGAAAGACCGAATGTTTCTTTGGAGTCCAAAAAAAATTTTCAATACCATTATTTGATAAAATAGTACAAAAATTCCATTTCAATTATATTTAAGGCGTGAGTCTTTAAGTACTGTATGTTATTTCATGCTGCCCACATCACTATTGTATTTCGTAGACACGAGCTTTTGTCGGTAAATGGGATTATAATGAACGTATATTCTCACAGAGCTTTTGATTTACCTAATTAGAAACTTTGTGTACACGGAAAAAAAGAATTATTTCAATCAAATAAATTTTATTCAAACCAAATAAAATTCTTGTTTGTATACCGTCAAATAAGTTTCATATTTCCATGAATTAAATTTTTCGTTTGAGATTTAAATAAATTTTTAATTTGCACCAAATAAAAATGTTATTTACGTGAACTTGAACGTTGTTCTGATGGAACTTCTTACTTTATTTCAGTAGAAACAAAATATATTGTATTGCAAATAATAATTTTATTTGTATTAAACACTTTATTATTTAGGGCACTCAGTTTTCTTATTTAAATCAAATAATATTTCACTCTGTTGAATTTTATTTCTATTTGAATTTAGTTTTATTTTTATTTACCTGAAAAATAAATATATATTGGATATAATAAACGAAAATCAATTTATCAGCACACTGATTATTATTTATTGTTAATACGTAATCCATATTATTATTATTATTATTATTATTAATATTAATTATTACAATCAAATAATAAAACATACAAGTTCAAAATGTAGTATAATTTATGCATTTTCCAGAACATAAACAGCAAACTATCATACATTCAAACAGGTAACGTAAGCAACCATATAAAAAAATTTCAAAAATAAATTTTAAACAATGAAATTCTTAAAATTTACAAATACTTTAATAAAACTTTGGTTGTTTGTTTTTTTAATACTTTTTGAATCACATATTTTTAGTATTACATAAATAAACGCTAAATTAACGTTAACTTATCAGTATCACTTATTCACTTATCAGTATCACATAACACAAGGACACAACCCAATTAACACAAACACAAACATAAATATCCAAGGCCTTCAAATATGTCATTTGTTGCGGCAGTGCTCTTTTCAATGTTGTATATTGTCTGAAAAAAAGCAATACAATTTATTATGGACAATATGGGCGCTTAGTATATCTACTGTTTATTAAAATAATTAATGTGTTACTTAAACTTACCAACAAATATAGGTTATTTTCTTCAAACATCAGCTTTTAGAATCTCTTTCAGTTTTTTTTATCCGTCGTATCAACAATTATTACATAATATATTAAAACAAAAGCTAAATACGTCTAAAACAATTTATACAATGTAGGTATACATAGTGAAATTTAATTTCGAATTACATAAAAGTTTTCAACCAAGATCCAAGATGTCGGTTAATAAATATTTTTATGTACTTTAAGTCGTATAACTAGGCCTACGTATAACCAGGTATAACATTGCTTGGCTTGGCTTGGCTTCTACACGTGACCACATTTCCGCGCATGCGTTGTAATTATTTTGTTTTTGTCGTAACTGTTTTGTTTGAATCAAACAAACTAATTGTTTGAGCCAAATAAACTTTGGTGTGCATGAAGCTAAATATGATACACAGAAATAAAATATAAACAAATAAACAATATATAAAACTGAAATAATGTGTTTGTTTGAAATTTATCAAAAAACACAAACAAAATAATTGATTCCTGGAAATAAGAGAAATATTTTAGTGATCAAAATTTTATTTGGACGAAATAATATTTCCCAAACACGCAGTTTCGTTTCACTGAACTAAACTCTTTTTTTCCGTGTAGGTGGAAATAGTTTTGTGTGTAGGTGATTCATTCTGGTGGTAATTTTCCGTGGTATAGTTATACAGATCACTACATAAGGGCGAAATGTATACATGTGAAATTTTGTATTGCTTTAATTTATAAATTTTAAAAACTTCCAAACATAATTTAAGATATTTGGTGCGAGATAGTCAGGTACAAAAGTATATGTCAGCAAAAAAATTTTTTTTATCAAAGATTAAACAATGTATTAATATTCTTCAGTTTATTATATTTGTATACCACTTGTTTTTTTGAATTAACGCGCGCTCATGTTGTAGCAATATAAAAAGATTGTTGAAAAAGCGTTATAAAAACGTTGTAAAATGATGTCTATAAATTACATTTAAAAAACGGCGTATTGAATAATTTTTATTTGTTATTAAATATGGTTTGTAACATTGTATTTTATAACATATTAAATTTTTATCAAATTCCTTTGACACGTTTTCCATTTATTCAAAAAATCGTGTGAATATATCAACTTCCCATAAAAGCCCGTGTTAAAAATACGAAATTTTGAAACCGGTTTTCTCAAAATTGGGGCTTCGGATTATTGAATTAAGTAAATGTCTAGAGAAGTTTCGTTAAAATCCTTTGAAAAATCGTTTTACGAACCATAACTACCTTAACACACATAATATTTCTTTGCTGAAAAGATTTTTGAGAATGTCAAATTACCGTAGTACCTACTATTTAGCGAATTTCCATTCTGGAAATTCAGCTATTATGACGGCTGTCATGGTAATATCTGGATCCAGGAGTATGACAGAAATCTATTTTGACGCCTTGGGAAGCCGAAAATGATCTTCACTTTATATTATATATGTATTTACCTATATGTCTCCGCGATAATTCCCGAATGAAGCATCAAATTGCTACGAAATTTGGTGAAAAGGTCAAAAGTGTCAGATCCTTGTGATCAATTCGTCAGCCAGAAATTTTTGATTTTTAGAAGTCAAAATTTTACCCATTTTTCGCCATTTTTGGTGATTTTTTGCGAAAGGTGGCCAGGATTCATGCAAGAAAACAAATTGGGCGGAAGATTACTGGCTCTCACGTAAGGGGAACCACTAGTGTGACGTTTTCAAAAAACTGGAAATTTTTTTGCATGTTTCGATAGTCTATACCTTTAAAAATAACATACTAAAATTTCAAGTGCATATCTCAAATAGTTTTTGAGTTACAGCCACCCGAAAAGTGGTTTCTGATTTTCATTGTTAACTTTGAAGTATTTAGAAATCTATGAAAGTTGATAGTTCGGGAGTTTCTGAACGTGGCTGCCAGTCACATCTTGTAGAGCAGCTAGACCTTGGCACATTTAAACGACTCATCTAGTTTTACTATGGCCGTTATAGTGAGTACATCGTAAATAATTTTAGTAAAAATTCTCACTGATTAAAACTAAAAGGTAAAATTACGAAAAACTATACTTTTCAAATTTGCTGCAGTTATGACTCGAAGACAAATCATTCGATCGATTTGATTCTTATTGCAGCTTCTTTTATATATATTTCTTCGTACCATGAACCTCCAGTTTTCCGATCGAATAAAAAATGTAATTTTCGCAAGCCAAAAACCCATCAAATTTTCGCGCAAAATTTGAAACTTTTTCTTAAAAACTCCGCCATTTTCTTAAATTTCAACTTTTTTTTTCGATTGAGGTTCACGGCACGGACCATATCTTCTAGTTTAATAGGCTTTTTGTTTTTTTTGATTTCAGGCAGTGTGAAGGCCGCTATCACTGCAGCAGTGGGGGAACTTTTTTTTTGGAGCCTTGGGAGATCTCGATAACTAACTGAATTTTCAATTTTTAGGTCTAAAAATTTTATCATGAATTTATTATGTATCAACGAATATATCCTAAGGATATTAAAACATTCCATATAGCAGTTTTCTTTAAAAAAATTCCCAAAAATCACCTTTTTTTGAGGCGGTCGCACTAGTGGTCCCCTTTAAATTAAATGTTGATCTGTAATGGGTTAAGTTTTAACATTTCGAAAACTTCTTAGAATAATTTTATTTGTAAAACGAAACTTTTCCAAATGTGCTGATAGATAAATATACTCTAAAATCATGTCCTCACGTAAAAAAAAATATGTTCCTATGTTCTGTTTGAATCTGAAGTAGTTTCCTTGATATCACGACAGCTGTTACCGTCCCGCCCCTATCCAATACGATATATGTAATACATTATTTTTATGTGCGCAAAAATTATTGAAGTGTGCAAAGTTTGCCGGGTTTGCCGTTTTCACCTTCATACGTGTCTAGACAGTCAATCTTATTTACGTTGAGTAGGTGAAAGTTTCCCGAAAAACTTTCAATCCAAATAAATTTTCTATTCTCGACGATATGTTTAACATACGTTTAAATTAGCGTTAGTATAGTATATAATGTATGTCTAGACTCATATGGTGTAATTCTCTTACAGTCACAAGTGTAAGAGAATTAATAGACCATGTAAATAATGTATTCTGACAAGGTAAGAATAAATAGATTATATAAGATGAAAATATTTAAAATCCCACGGATTTTGCAGCGTAAAAAGATATTTTTTTTATGGGGTCGACTTGGGTTTGGGTATATAATTTAACTGTTTTCAAAAATTAACACTTTCATTGCTTCGTAAACTCGGCTCGTGTCGTAATTTCATTTTCGTGAGTAATATTCACTTGTATAATTTGCCACTTATAAATAGATAACACTCTTTTCATTATTATTAAAAATTCAGTAAAATAATTTTTTATTACTCATGCGGGAGAAGTACTAACTTGGCGCACATATTTCTGTACGCAAAATGGCTGTTTGCCAACTGTACTCTTCCCGCATACTTTTTTGCGTGTGGAAAGTAACTTTCCACACGCAAATTGACAATAAAACACGCAAAATTTAATCAAAACACGCAAAGCCGCCTCTTAATTTTTCATTTAATAATTATTTCATAATTATTTCTATAGAAACCACTAACAAAGTAATTTAAACGATAATTAATTCAGAAAAAAAAGACGAACACTCAAAAATATTATTTTAAAAAGTAATATAAATGTCAAAAATAATGATAATAATAGAAAAAAGTATGTGAAATTCGTAATAAAAAATAGTATGTGCAACTCGTGCGGGATTGTCGATTGCCCTACTCAAGCGAATGAGCGCACTCACTACGTTCGTGCGCTCAACTTCGCTTTCGTGGGCAATCGACAATTTCCCGCACTTATTGCACAATATACTATTTCCTACTGCTACTGTTAAAAGTAACATTTTGTGCTCGGGTAAACTCCATGTAACAATTAATAATTGCACACAGCGTGCGGGAATAGCGTGAGAAATAATATCCCACGGCTTAATATAAAAAAAGTAAGCTATTTCGTTGATTTAATGTATAATCTATATATAAATAATTCTAAAAATGTACATATTATATGATATTATGTACGCTGATAATTTATTGTTTATTGGTTCCATAGTTTCAAAGTATGCTTTGGCAAAAATTTGAACATCTTACCACTGACATTATAAATTTAAAAAATTTTTACTATTTATGTAAATTTTATTTTAATTATTTATGTTAAATTTTACGAAAAAAAAATGTGCTCGTAGAAAAAGTATAGTGTAAAATATGTGGGAAATGCTTATTTCTCACTCATATGAATTGTTGCACTCGCCCTTGGGGCTCGCGCAACAAACTCATATTCGTGAGAAATAAGCCTCTTTTCCCACTTTTTGTACAATATATACTATTCTCAGTCATATGAACAAACTCATATTCGTGAAAAATAAATCACTTTTCCCACTTATTGTACAATATACTATTCATCATTTTGTATGCGTATAGATGGAAATTTAATAAAAACACATAAGGAAAAAATAACCATTTTCCTGTATCGTGGAATTATCTAATTTTACCCATACAATATGTCAAACATTGACATTGGTTAGAGTCTCTGATTGATTTTAACAATGAAAAACAAATCAAGCCACGTATTTAATTGAAATTCGTTTTCACGTTAATCTAACGTATTTTTCGTTTGTTCATGTAGGTATATAGTTTTTCATTCGGATATGTATAGTAAATAAAAAGTTGCCAAGTGCAAGTTGTACTTGCGCAAATAGTGTGTCGTACTATCCGTTGGTATAATAGATTTGATGTAATAGCATATGAGGGTAGACAAAATATTTCTCCTGACGACAAGTTTTCTTTTTATATACCACGAAAACTATGTAAGAAAATTCAGTCTTGATAATTTTTGCTCAATCTACACCTCCTTCTTAATGTACATAATTTTTTTCAGATTTTTCTGAGCGTCCTTTCCCCCGGGAAAAAATTGATATATTATTGAATTTGTGCTTCAGTAAGCTTTATTTTGATACCCTACGGCCTACACGGCCTCTGAAATTAATCTTTAAAATCCAAATTCGACTTTACATGTATAACTGGGTCACTATACTTTATTTCTGTGCTAAATTTCAAATTTTTAGTGATTCCATAAGTGTTCCGTTTTCCATTTACGACGGAACATTAAAAATAGAAATGTTTTCTGACAATGGATTTAGACGAAAGTCAATGGAACTAATTTGAATAGGTGATTCATAAGGCGATTTGTGGCTTTTACAGATGTTTTTTTTCTAAAAATGATTTTTCCTTTCTTCTTTTACTTTTTCTGTTCTCTATTGCAAGTTTCGTCTTCAGATGTTTTGTTGTTTCACATTTCCGTTTTCGTATATCATTTTTAGTGATGTACGTACTTCCTATTTTGCAACCAACGTGTTGCTATATTTGACATTGTTTGATTTGATTGGTTTTGATCCAAACTAAAAGGTTTTTAATTTTTAGTTTCTTTTGTTTATGAAAAAAAATTAAATTTTTAATTTTTATTTTTTATTGATTTTTATATTCTTGTCTTGATAATGGTGTTTTGAGACACCGAAACCGGTCGACATGTTGAAGATTGGTTAAAAAATTCTGTTTGGTTTTTTGCTGGTCTTAACATTGAGGTTTATCGCCAAATAAAGTCAAATAATGAAATTACAAGATTAAAAATAGAACTTTATTTTGCGTGTAGTTAGAAGCAGAAAAATTTGAATAATAGGTACTCTGTAAATGTTTACAAAATTATATTAAACTGAATAAATAAACGATGCCAGTTTAGTTGGTTTCGACTATGTTTGCAAACAATATACCTAATGGATAAAAGTTTGAAATGTATACATATAAAGTTTTTAAGTTGAACGTTCGCTTATGTTTCGCAGAAAGTTAAATTACAAATATTGATTAGTTCCGTAAATAAAGCAAACAATGAGAATAAATAAATGTTTTCATTCAGATGGAATTTTTATCTCTTTTATTTTTCTTGTTTCGGACAACGAAAATATTTTTTCATTACATTACTTTCTCTTTATTTACGAAATTGTTTATAAAATACATAGATAAATACCACCGCATACTTTGAAAGACAATTGTGTATCTCTTGGTCACAGGAGTATCGGAAAAAATTTTGCAAAATATTATAAACAACGAACGAATAAACGAAAATCATAATATTTTGAATAATGTGTGATATTTTGAATGAATAATTTGTTGGTATCAAAAACACATTTAATGAAAATTTAATAAAATTCAATAAAATTAATAACTTGTTATATTAATTTTTCTTAACTACTATTATTTAAGGCAGTGTTCTAGTTTAGAAATTCGAAAAAAATCGATTTTTTTTTCATATTTTCAAAGTTTAGACCTGTAGGCATAAGCCTTGAAAAAGAGCTATGGCTATTTTTTCCCTGTGTACTGTATATCTTTTCATAGTATTAAATTCAAATTATTAATACTTATAAATTACTCGAAACTACTTTTTTCGATACGGTTGACATGATATCTCAAGTTCTAATGCACCGATTTACTTGAAATTTAGTACAGACCTTCTTAATACTATCAAAATTGGCCTGACGTAGGGGTTTTTGGAATATCTTTTTTTATTACTATTTTTAAAATGTTTTCAAAGTTGAATAAAGGAGTCGAAAAGATTATTTCTTTTTTAAATGAACGCCATTTTATGAAAAAAATTATTTTTTCAAATCGGCTACGTCCAACTAATTCTACATCCTTGTTTATTAAGTTCTAATTAAAATTCTATGTTTCAGATCACCAGGAGGGTTGGAATCACGTCAACCAGGAGACATGTTTTTTTTTCTTTAAGTGTCCACTTTTTTTAAAAAAATTTTTATACATTTGTAAATTAAAAATCACAAAGTGATTAAAAAAATTATCCGAATCGGCCGGGAATCGAACCCAGGGTCTCCTGGTAACTAGCTAGGTGTGCTATCCATTACACCGTCGATCCTTTGCTCGACAGGCGTCCGATACAGACAACATTCAATCACCTATGTGTATGTACTCTCTATAATGCGAGATAATATTTGAAATTGAAAAGTTTTTATATATTTTTATTAATACTTTTTAAATATCAATAAAAAATTGGTAAAAAAATGGATACTAAAAATGTTTACTGTTTGTTTTTTTATTATTACGCTTGTAAAATCACCTCAATATCGAGCCTCCAGACTAGAATACCCCCTTAAATCTGATACTAAATATTTCAATATTAGTTTAATTCAATAAATTAACTACTATTGGCTTTTAATTATTTTTATTAATTTCATACAGTATCATTTCAGTTTTTGCCAAATATCTAATGAATCATAATGAAAAGTACTGTTTGATCATAACAAATTATTTATCCTTAGATATTAAAATTTGTATATATTTCGTCGATTGAAACAACGTGTACATAACTGTAAATTAGATAATATTCAAAAATTTTAGCTTATACGCATGCATCATTTTTAAAAGTAAACGTATTTCTCGTCAAAATAATATAAATTTTATCTGAATATGCTTCTTTGTTTTCTATTTTATATAATCCTTTTGGTTAAATTGTAAGTTACACACATGCATATTGTACTTATATGTACCTACGCACACTTACACACTTACGAAAAATAGGCACAAATAGTGAAAATTTAGACTTAAAATTCAAATCTCTAGCGATTGTTAAAGTACCGTAATAATATTTTAAATAATAAAAAAAATTCAGAACATTTTTATAAATATTTTCAACGTTACAAAATAATATTGTGTTAGCGCCGGGAAAAAAAAATTTAAACGTATTTTTATTTTATATTTACCTTTTTCAAGTAATATGATTAAAAAAAAATGTCACTAACCGACTGATCCAAGCCACGTTCACTTTCTAAATAATTTATACGGGCGAGCTCTTGATGTATTATGTTTACTTCAAGGATTTCAATTAACTTTTGCCATTTAACTTAATCCGCCCTTTGTGTTTTCAATACTTTACTCACTTCAGTCTATTGTACCTTTTATTATTGTCATATAATGTTTGATTATCTGATAGCTTTCATAGTTAAGTACCTAGGGTGACTGCGGGAGAGATGCCGCACATTTTGAAAACACTTGATAATTCTTAAAGTATGCATTTAATCGATTCGAAATTTGGTACACAATAAATGTAAACATTGTTCTTTAAAATTATTTATGAATAATTTTAAATTTTGAGTCATAAAAGATTCATAATTAACATTTTTGTATAGCCTGCAAACCGGCGTCTCTCCCACACCCATGGGAGAGATGCCGCATCAAAGAAAGTGAGACGCCGCATAGTTCATATTAAAAATTTTGCATTTTACACACATCTCTATACATGATGCATACCATATGTAACCATTTTTGACACTTTATACGTCTTAACCATAGTCAGCTTTTTTTTTTGTTTCTGAGTATCTTTCAAAACATTCAATACACAGGCAATCATCATTATTTTCGTTATCTTCACTAATATGAGGGCTCTTCCTGATCCATTAATGGATTTTTTATATTTACGTCGCATAATTTACAGTCCAAAAAAGATTGCATAATTAAGATATATAAATCTATGTTTTTAACGTGTAATATGATGCGGCTTCTATACCAACTTTAAATGCATCATCGCTCCTTTTTGTTGGGATAGATGCCGTGTGTTGCTATAGCAAGCATACTGCGGAATTCCAACCTAAAATTTTATACAGTATTTTTAAAGTATACCTAAATTAATAACAATACTCATTTTCATTAAAACAATGAAATATACATTCTTAAATTCTAATGAATTAAATGCTTGATAAAATATTATGTTA
Organism: Brachynemurus nebulosus; assembly: GCA_035578155.1. Taxonomy (NCBI): domain Eukaryota; kingdom Metazoa; phylum Arthropoda; class Insecta; order Neuroptera; family Myrmeleontidae; genus Brachynemurus; species Brachynemurus nebulosus. The sequence continues at coordinate 2,569,962 of JAPWDM010000030.1, forward strand.
AAAAACTTACTTTTCAATAATAAAAAGTTAGATAATTACTAAATTGATGGATTAATCATAAATGTTACCATATACAGCTTAAATAAGTAACTTATTTTAAACATATAATCCATTAATAGCGCTATCTATCAATCAACGGACGAACTATGGCTACTGCGGCATCTCTCCCGACGCGGCATCTCTCCCGCACTTACCCTATATACTGGGTATCCCTTAAGGTAGTTGGCCGGTAAAACTATTCTTTCAAAGGATTTTAACGAAACTTCTCTAGATATTTATTTAATTCAATACCAATAATACGAGCCTATTGCAATTAAAATTGACTACCCCAATTTTGAGAAAACCGATTTCAAAGTTTTGTAATTTTAACACGGGCTTTTAGATATGCCACGGAAGTTGACATATTTATACGATTTTTTTGAATAAAAAGAAAACGTGTCAAAGGAATTTGATAAAATTCGCTGAGATATACTTTTGTGCCTGACTATCTCGGACCAACTACGTTAATAAAATTTTCAGCGTGGGCATCTTGTAAACAGTGAGAGATAGAGTTTTGGCTGAGTCGAATGTTATCTTCAAAGTTCCCAAATCCCAAATGGCTTAGAAGCTATAGCCAGAGCGCTCTGGTCTTAAAAATTTCTCCGTAAAAAAATAAGCAAAAAAAATCGTTTTATTTCTCTTGGACCCCTGCCAACCGCTATGGGCCCATTCTTCCTGTTCGGGCCCCGAGGCTGCTACAGCCAAAAAGCTGCAAATTATTGCCAGTAATTTCGAGCTAGTTAGGTATCTTTCAGTGGTGAAAACAATTACGTTTAAAGTATAAAAATAAAGCGTTAAAAAAAATTAATTACAAAAATTAAAAGACCCAACTGTGTAAAGGGTGAACTAAAAAGATGGAAACAAGATGAAATAGCAAAATAGAAAAAATGAATAAAAAATAAAACAGTCACAGTCACAATATGTATGGCCTCTGACTGCTTTATTTTTTATTCATTTTTATATTTTTCTATTTCATCTTGGGCCCAACTTTTTAAACATATAAAAAAAAATTACGCAATAAACTAAAACACAAATATAAGCTGACAGTCTTTGAAGTTGGTGTCAAGTTAACATTAGTAGTTGAGGATCTTTGGTAACATTAAGTGTAGTTCAGTTGGCTTGGCACTAACTTCAAAAACTGTAAGTTTATATAATACTTGTTTTTTGATTTATGGTGTAATTATTGTTTCCGAGACTACTAATGAAACTACTACTAGACACATTTTACCTTTTAGAGCTTCCTGAATAATTTTGGTTTGGTGTCTGTTCGTTCGTCCGTCTGTTTGTCCGTCTGTTGTCGCCAGCTTGCACCAAGTGGCATAACTTCTGAACTATTTGATTGTTTTTAATTAAATTTTTAGAAGTTATGCAGTTTGGTTCCTAGATGGTCCCTTATGAATTTAATCGAAATCGGAGTAACGATAGCTACGCCGCTACCATGTCATTCCATTAATATTCTAAATTGCACCAAGTGGCATAACTTCTGAACTATTCAATTCTTTTTTATGAAATTGTCAGAAATTATGCGTTCTGGTTCCTAGATGGTCCCCTACAAATTTCATTGAATTCGGTGTAATACTATCCACGGCGCTACCATGAAATTCCATTAAATGTCCGTATCTTATTTATTGCTAGTTTCACTTCGCTCAAATTTTGTCAATCGTTTTGTTTATTTATTTTTATTAATTTATATACGTATATTAAATTATACAAGGATATATTGGGCGTTAAATTGCCAGAGTGCTTTTACGGGTACGAGGAAGCTGTGTGCCACACCCCATTGGCAGCGTTTTTTTATTATTTTTTCTTCAAGGGTACTTGGTACTTTTGACAACTTAACAAAAGCATTCTGTAAAAGTGTACAGTAAAATCTTGTGTGATATGCTTCTATAAATTGTAATTTTAAATCGTATTCTAGAAAGTCTGGCTGTACATACAATTTGCAATTTTGTTCAAAGATTTCAGTTTTTCTTTTGACAATATTATTTGAATAAAGAAATGTCTACGTGGATATTACGTTTGGAACGACGACGTCCATTTCATTCCGTGGTGTACAGTTATGACGATGCTTATGTTGATATAGAGGAAAAAGAAATTCGCTGTCGACATACATCTGGGAATTGGAAGATATTCTTTTCAAACATTACCGTGTCGTCTTGAGTACAGGAGGATTGTAAAGACACAAAGTTATGTTTTATTGTAATTTTTTTAACTAGAAATAGTATTCACCTTGGAGTTAAATATTTATAATTTTGTTTGTAAATAACTCTAAAAGTATGGCTTCTTTAATTTCAGAATTTTTTTTTACTTATGTACATTTTTCAATTACGTGTTCTGAGAGCGCGTGTCGACAGAGCTTAAACTAATGTGACCAGAAATTAAACTAATGTAAACCAAATGTCCGATTTTGACAAACAATTTTTGCAATTTGACGAATAGAATATTCTAGAACAATTATCAAAATGTGCTATTTCGCCTTTTATTCGATGACCAATTAAATGGTGCAGTCGATTTTTCGATATCTTTGTTAGTTGACGAATAGAACATTCTAGAATTTTTGTTAAAATGCGCTGCTTAATCTAATTTTTAGTGCCAAATTAAATAGCGAAGTTTGTTTTTTGGTATCTTTGCTAGTTCACGAGTAGAATATTCTAGAATTTTTGTCAGCTTCTGCTATCTGGCGTTTTCTAAAAGCCGTCGCTCATATTCTTTAGTATAACATTCGATTTCCTTTGTCTATACAACCGAATTTTAGGTGTAAATTGTCTCTTAAGATAATATTGTTTTAAATAAATTCAGATAATAATATTAATCAACCCCCGAAAGAAAAGTTTGCCGACGCCCCTAATCTTTCGATTTTACGTACTTCCCCTTAAATTTGCATCGACCACTACATAAAATTGGATTTGTGGTGTATATTAATTGGGTATTTTGCGGTCATATATTTCCGATGCCGCCTACCCTAAATATTATATTTCAATTGGTCGATCTGACGGATTTCAATTTGCGTAACAAATGAATAGGGATATTTAATAGAGAACCGTCATCTCATTAACAGACTATTGCAATCAAAAACATACTTAATAAAGTCCAATATCAAATGAATTGACGACGTATATATTTGTGGTGATATTATAATGATATATTGTGATAATAATATACATAATATCAAAATAATAAGTTTATTCGATTATCAAAATCGTAATTTTAATATATACAAATTGTCTCAATTTACTTTCAATATACAAAGGTAATGTACTAAAAAGAGAAATATAATAGTTTTATATTAAAAAAAATTCGTCAAATGCGTGTTTTTGACACGCACTAAGGAATGTCATCTCAGTGAAAGTGTTAATTTATGATTTTTTGTTAACTCTATAGTTGCTAACTCTACAGCCGTGTCTACAGCCCTCTTGCGTTTATTCAATATGGATGTACAACTCAATAATTATTCAGTCACACAACGATATTAATATGTCATCTTCGATGACATAACAAGTGGAGATGAAATATTAATAAATTGTTTAAATTTTAGAAAGTAAATAACTGAATGAGTTTGCTTGTTTGTTTGTCAGAATCTATCAAATGAGTTTGAGTGGAGTTTAAAAAAACGCCGTGAGCAGCGGGGCCCCATCACGGTAGTCGAATTTCCCCCTTCATCTTCGGTATTGAATGTTTACAAGCGAAATGTGATTGAAAGTCTACAACCGAGTTGTCATTTTGTTGGTTTCAAAACTGGTGATGAGTGTTCGGCTGATCGAGGCTTTAAAAAAAGGTTTTAAGTATTTAAGGGTTGTATCTCAGTAAATTTCAATTTTGTGCCGAAAACAGGTAGCAGAAAAAAAACCAACACAATTCGTACGAGGGCATTCCTGCCCATGTTTATCCGCTAATTGCCTTTATGTTTTAGTTTTAAATATTAAAAAAGGACCTTAAATAGTAAACTGGAAGGCCTTTATAAAGATATTTTTTCATTAAAAAAAAAAAAAAATAAAAAATAAAAAAAATAAAAAAAAAATTATTTCTTCGGTATTGAGTGTCTACAAGCGAAATATAATTGAAACTCCACAAGCGATTTGTAATTTTGGTGGTTTCAAAACTGATAATGAGTGTCCGGTTGATCGGGGCTTTATAAAAAGATTTTAAGTTTTTAAGGGCTGAATCTCAGTAAATTTCAATTTTGTGCCGATAGAAGTTAACAGGAAAAAAGCCAAAACAATTCGTACGAGGGCATTTCTATCCATGCTTATCCGCCAATTGCCTTTGTGTTTTACTTTTAAATATTAAAAAAGGAACTTAAATAGTAAACTGGAAGGCTTTTATGAAGATATTTTTTCTTTCCAAAAAAATCCAAAATTTCTATTTTATAAATAATAAAAATCCAAAATTCCTAAATAATAATTAAATAAATAAATAAACAGTGACTTTAATAACATTTGCAAATTACTTAATATGTATGTATTTCATTTGTTAAAAAATTGTATTCACTTTTTTTTAAATTTTTTAAAATTACTATTCGCCTACTTGTATTTAGAATAAACATAATGCTTTTAAAACACATTTAACAATAGCATTCAATTCCGATGTAAAAATGGGAGAAGTGGGGGGAAAAGTGATGTGGACTCCCTACAAGGTACTAGCTGGATGCTAACTGAATACACGTACAAAATTTCAGCCCTCTAGGTTTCCTTATGGAGTCTCTAGACGTGTTAGAAAACAAGCAAAAAAATTAAGGAAATATTGGCGTAAAAATCGTGGGGGTAAGGGTTAAAAGTTGAAACCTCCAAAAAACAATGTCTGGCTATTAGCTTAACCTGTACACCAAATTTCAGCCCTCTAGGTTTATTTGGGGAGATTTTGACCCGAACGAAACTGTTAAAAAACAAGAAAAATCATGTTCTTTTGGGTATAAAAATGGTGGGGGTAGGGGTTAAAAGTCGAGACCCCCAAAAGGCACCCCCTTGATACTAACTCAATCCGAATACAAAATTTCAGCCCTCTAGGTTTATTCGGGTGACCTGTGCGAGTGGTACAAACTTCGAAAACGTCGAAAATGCATGAAATTGTAGCTTAAAAATGAGGGGGGTGGGGGTAAAATATTAAAACCTCCAAAAAGCACAACCTAGGTACGAACTTTATCAACACACCAAATTTCAACCCTCTACGTTAATTCTGGGGGGCTGGGGGCCTGTTAGATCCAGCGAAAATCGTTTTTTCCCCCCTCTACTCCCACCATATCATCCTAGGAAGCTGAATTTTGGATATGTTGTAGATAATTGACCGAAACATTATTTAAAACCGATTTGGAAAAGTTTTATTGCTTTTCCGCCCCCCACCACCCCCTTAAAGGTCGGGTCCGAAAAAAAATTTGCCCAAAATTTGACCCCACTTTGATAGTATTGTTGTGCATCGGAATAAGCCCCACTTACCAAATTTCATCTCTTAACTTCCATAGGGGGGCCCTACACATATTAAAAGGTTGCGGGAAAATATATATATATATATATATATATATATATATATATATATATATATATATATATATATATATATATATATATATATATATATATATATATATATATCAGACATCTTTTTTTTTTACATAATCGTGTTCTACGGGTCCGAAAACGGATAGCGCCCCTGGTCTCGCCTCTCGCAGCTCTTATCGTATAGACTGTATAAGTCTAATTTTTCGGAGAAAATTCGACTAAAAATGCCCGACGAAAAAGTGCATTGATATTAGTATCAGTAAGCTTTTTCTTGACACATTTTTATAATTATTTAGAACTAGGGTTTACCTATTTCTGGTTATGAAACTATTAATCCGATTTTTGCGTTTTTTTCTCGTTGTACATAATTAAAATTAATGAAAGTTTAAAAAATTAAAAATTATAATGTCATATGAGTTTAAAAACAACTAAAAGTTAGGTTGTTAATATTTAAATTTAAAATTAAAGTGAGAAAAGTTTAAAAAAAAGTTAATAAGTGCGTAACAAGTTAATGGACAAGAAACAAATGAACCTAAATTTTTGTCGATACGTGTGAATTTAGCTTATTGCAATAGTTTCCGTGCAGTACTGCAGATGAATTCATAGTTGGTAATATATGAAATGTCATTTTGATTGTTTATATTGTGATGTTCAGTAGAGATCCACAAATTTTCGATGTTGCATCGCTTCTTGTAACTGTCTTCTTTTTGTAATATGCTCGCATTGACGAAATCAAAACGATGGTCCATGGTGATTGAATGCTGAGATAAATTAGCTTTTTATTCTGTTTTTATGTCCCACTGGTGTTGCTTTAAACGATTTTCTAGTACTTGAGACGTTTGGCCCACATAAAGACTAGGGCAGTTTTTGCAGTTTACTTTGTAGACGACATTATATTTCATTCAATCCTTGATTCCAAAAAGATTCTTCAAAAACTATATTGTGATTTTGGGTGCACCCCTTAATACGTCAAGAGTGTCTTAAAATTAATAATAATTTTGTAGACTTTATATATTAGCGGAAAAATAATATTTAATACGTATTACCTATCGGTAAATCTCTTAAGAGTTTTTTGTTTTTATACGATTCATGTCAATATCTTTTCATCGCATTTTATTTGCTTTTATTTTTTGTTGTTGCCTCAGTAAAAAGCTTACTATACATACACTGAGAAAAAAATACAGTAATTTTTACTGAAATTTCTGGTAAAAAATTACTGAGCTCTCTGGTAATGCGGACATAAGTGACAGGCTAAGCAAAAAATACGATAATTTATAGTAAAAATTTTAAATTATCCTATAGCTCAGTAAAAATTACCGTATTATTTATAAATAAGGCTTTTTTTTTATTTATTAATAAATAATTGAATTAAAATAGTTTAAAAGGATATTGATAGAAGGGTGAGCATTAAAATCAAATTATTAATATAGAAAAAAATTTTTGTGGTTTTTTATTATTTGTGGAAAAAAATATATAAATTCTTTATTTGACATAGGTATTACATGATAAAAATTTTTAACAATAAGCACATTACAATAATTTGTATAAAAACATATTTCAATTAACATATCAAAACTATACAAAAATTCATGAAACAACAATTTTTTGTTTTAAAAATTTATTATAAAAAAAAAACACAATATAAACATCCAGTCACGTTGGTTATTGAACAACTAAATGAACCAGTCCTGGTTAGTTGCAGTCTGAAGTCGTGTTGGTCGTGTTATTGCACATGCTCGGTGCTATTGCGCATGCTTGTTTTATTTATTCTCAGTTTATGTGATGCTTGGCTATGCAGTGGTGTGTGACAAATAACAAATGCACAACGACTCAGTAAAAATTATTCATATGTCCAGATAATTTTACAAAAAATTAAGTAAATTTTCCCGGTGTCCACTTGAAATTTTACTAGCCCATCGAATTTTACGCAGCTGTATAGGAAAAATTCTTAAGGTGTATAGGAAAAATTCTTAAGGTGTACAGGAAAAATTTTCAAATGAATCGTAAAAAATAATGTTTGAAACGCATTTTTTATATTTTTGCTTAATAATTTCCTACGGACTAGTCACTTAAGACTCGTTTACCGGAGGCAGCTCAGTAATTTTTACTGGAATTTTTTCTCTGTGTATTTATTTTGATTCCTTAAATATTCATATGCTTTAATGCAAACACAACAAAAACGAAAGTGCTCCTGTTTTTGCCTAACAAGAAAATTGATCTCCATTGGGATTAAAGCTTTCGTTTATTTTTTTTGTAAATACAGCAATGTTTATAAGATACCTACTTTTGTTACTAAAAAATATACTCATGGAAAAAATTAGGAAAATTTTTGCCACTTTTTCAAGAGGCAGTATCTCAGTTAAAGATAGTTCGACAGTGATTGTTAAAAAGATTATTTTCAAGGTTGAAGTGTCTACTTTTTGATCCTGGAATTCAAAATTTTTTATCTGCATCATAATACCTTTTTCCAAGGGAAAATTGTTTTTTTCTCTCTCTAAATCTGTGGACGGGGTGCAGTACTTCTACTAGTACCAGAAGTTTGAAATCTGGTACAAGTGTAGGTCTTGACCAAGGAAATTTTGGCTAAAATATTCGATTTTAAAAAAAATAAGTATTTGTATGTGCATACCATGTGAGTTTTTTGAGAGTTGCCATTTTTATTACAGCCAAATTTCTATGATAGAAATGATACTGGAAAAGGTTTTTTTCTTGGATGTAATAGCCAACCAGAACACTATCGGTTGAAGTACATATGCATATTCTTACCACCTAATAGGGTACTTGACTGCAATTGAAAAATGATTCTAAATGCTTTGTTCTTACGTACAAATTAGTTAATTTTTGTTAAATTTTTTAAAAATCTTGAAAAAACCACCGTTCAATTTTAAATGAACAAATTGGCGCGAAAAACGACTCGTCGTAGTAACGTATGCAATGACGTCACAATTTGACTCAAACAGATTTCGCTTTCACGGTGTCATGTCAAATTTCTATACAATATTCAGCATTCATTATGCTCAGTTTTAGTGGTATTTACAACTTTTTACTTTTTTATTTTCTTCATTTACAGCTAATGTACCAGAATATGTTCCGGATTTTTATTTTATCTTCAAGCAAATATTTTACACTTAACATTACAGATAATCCCCTCTGGTTTCACTTGGATGTAACCAATAGCATCATCACCGTAAGATTTTCATAAAGCCCTACAAGTATTAAATGCACTTTAAGAAAACAGTTTTACGTAACTTTAAAATTGTAGCAAAAATAAAAGAATTTTTAACATAATATTTACAACAAGTTGATAAAGATATTTTACATATTAAGTGACGGTGTATTCCTTCCATCAATATAATTTGAGTGCAAAATTAATTACAAACCAAAAAATTCAAAATAAATCAAAAAGAAAAACAACTTCACTTGGTCAATTAGAATTGTGAAAATGTCAATGTGAAAATGTAAATTGTAACTACGGTAATAATATTTGATAAAAAAAAAATGACGTCATTTTCAAATACCACCGCGTTTTTAGTCATTTAAATGAAGGCTAAAAATTTGTAGTTTTCAAAATAGAATTTTTAAATAACTAAAGAATATTTTTATTTGTCACTGCTAAAATTGAATATATTTAAGGATAATACATAAAATTATTTCACACTTAAAACAAATTTTGAATACAGTCAAGTACCGTATTGATAAATTAAAGAAAAATTCAAAAATTAAACTTGGGTAAAAAAATTTCTTTCTTCATTTATGTTGTTAATTAATGCATTAAATCAGTTTTATCGAAAAATTAACATAGAGTCTCAATTAAAAATCTATAAGTTTGTATCATAGCTCGAAAACTATAAGAGCTATAAAGCTCCTGACTATAGCAATTGGTTTCCCCCGTCGATATCTATAACTCTTATTTGAACAATTTTTCGATTAAATCAACGGCTTGGCTATAATCAAAATGGCAACTCTCAAAAAACTCACACGGTATATAATTATTATAATAATGTATCATAATCTAAAGAGAGATATGTTTATTTTAATGATATTTTTTCAAATTAAATTTCAATTCAGTTTTGAAATACGAAAAATTCAACAAAGGCGTTGAGGTCTTCACCGATATTATTATTTTTATTATAAATAATTCAATGGTAGAGAAAACGCCTCTATACTCGAACACGATTCAGTAGGCACTCGAACAGTTTTGATATTTTATATATTAATGAAGTTATTTCTGATTGTGAAAGAAACCAATAAATATTAAAAATGTTCGAGTATTCAATCGCGTTCGAGTATAGGGGCTTTTACTTTATATATCATGTTTTAATTATAAATTTTATCGTGTTACATTAAAGACTACGACTTATAAGTAATTTATATAATGAATAAAATTTGTAATTACTTAAATGTGAAGTTAAAAAATGTTTTCAACATTAACTGTCGATTCCAGGGAGCGCCATTTTTTTTAAAAATGTATGTATAATACGTCATACTTTTTAGCATTGTTTTTCAGCCTGTGGATCGCGAAGCTTTTTTGAGAGGGTCGTAGTTACTTTAAGAATAAAACTACTCTAGTTCAATATATAATATTTAATAAAGAAAAAGTTAATTAATGGTTACATTAATGTGATAGTTTCATACTTTCCCGTGACAAAATTGCGGCTTATTTTCAATAACAGTAAATCCGAATTTTAAATAATTGTCGTCATATAGACACTTTTTCTTTGATTTTGTTTTATTACTCTCATTGGAATTTGAAGTTAACGGTTGTGCATATGTTTCAGAAACGTATCCATTTTCAATAATTACAATGAGTACAGAATTTTGAATATTAGATAATAACAGACAGTGAGCAACTACTAAACAAATAACAAGGCAATTCAGTAAATTTAAACACTAACGTGAGTTAACAATTCAATGAATTCAAATGGATTCCGTTCGGAAGTGTTAAAAGGCAACGACCGTCGCGCGTGCGCGTGTCACCACGCGTGCGTTCAGAAGCTACTATAAGTCGTCAACTTCCATGTAGATATAAAAATATGTCTGTTTCAAGTCCTTAATTACGTATTTAATCGATATCTAGCTATGAAAATAATCAATAATGATGAACGGATTTCATATTTATAACATAAAAAAATAAAAGTTAATAATAGCGGAGGGTAAGGGGTCGCGAAATATTTTTCCATACTAAGGGGGTCGCGCCATGAAAAAGGTTGAAAAACACTGCTTTTTAGAGTGTACTTTTAGCTTTAATTTCTTTATCTAAAAGTCTGTTTACGAGCACAACTACGAGTTATTCGTGATTCAACAAAAAACGACATTTTTAAATTTAATCGATACCTACATATAATAAAACTGTAATGAGACCGTGTCTGTATATGGAATATTTTTTTAAAAATTGTACTGGTACTGTAGGTAATTATCGATTTAGATGTCAAAGCAGCGATTTTTAAATTGTTTGTTTGTCTGTGCACGCATCACGCAAAAAAAACTGAACGGGCTTTAATGAAACTTGGTGTGGTGATTGTGGTGGGAAAATATCCCATTCCCTCGGGAAAATTTCAGAACCATTTTGAACATGTGCACGCATTACGCAAAAACAATTGTTCAATGCAAGTTCCTTATAATTATTATAATTATTATACTTAGATACTTCTTACTGATTTGATACCAATGCGTCACGCGAACAACGCCGTGGGTACAGCTAGTCTTGGATATTTTTCAAAATAGTGATGGAAAAATATACTTTTCCTTAAGACAATAATGACTTCTCTTTAAGGTGAAAATGTTGATACTAGAGAGAAAAATTTCTAAGTTGTGTAAATTCGATTTCAAAATTAAAAGAGTTACACGGTATTATTTAATTGACCACATTCCCTTTAGGTCCAAAGTATCCTTAAAATATAATGTAGTTTATTAAATCTCTCTTAGATTTTTTGTTCGTGAATCATCGTTGAAAATAAAAGTTGTGAAATGTCAAAATACTTACTTATATCAATAGACAGTGTTGACATGAAATTTTTAGAGAAATATTTTTAGGATACTAAATAAGGTTCAATGCCACACAATTTTTTTTTTAAGTAGAACAAGGTAATAAAGTCATATTTAATAATGATCAATGACCAAAATTTCAAATTCAATTCATCTGATGGTTGTTGCCTTCTCTTGTAATATATAACCAGTGATCGAAAAGACCACGGTGCTGACAGTATTGTCTTTATTTTCTTAAGGTGTTAATTTTTTTTTTTTTTTTTTAGATAAAACATTTTGATGCGATTTTAGAAATAATAATTGTCTATACCTATATATGAATATACCGTTTCATATCCGTATATTTTGAATCTATTTTACATATGTATGCATACATTTCTTGTCAAAACTTGGTTGTGTGATTTTAATTCAAATAGATACATATGTATTGTGTAAGGTATTTTTTGACGTTACAAATAAATGATATATGTGCATCAATTGTCTTTTTTCTTCCAGTAAAATGTGAGAAAGACAACACATTATTTTGGCTTCCTAAAAATTTTTTTTTAAATGACAACTTGTTTAGATCAAATCTTGGAATCAAAATTTCGACAGGTTCTAATTGAGCTAAAGGTTTTAAATTTTGCATACGTGTATAATCTTGATGACAATACAATATTGTATAATTAGTTTTTCCCTAAATTGCCCCAAACCAAAATTGTTGATTTTTAGTCCTATGCAACTTTTTGACATTTCAAATTGTCAAATATTGTCCATTGATTTTACATTGCAATTTTTTGTTTCCATAGTTATGTCTGATTAGGATAAATTAACCGATTAAAATATAGGTAAAAAAAATTACTTCTTTATTTTTTTTTTTTTAAATTAATTGTAATCAGACTAAAAAGTAGAAAATAAAGTAAAAAAAAATGTTTTTTAAGAAAAAGCTTTTATTTAAAAATGGTCTAAAAAAAATAAAATAACTTTTGAGTGAAGTTTAAAGCAATATGCAACATAATTTATAAAAGCTTGAGCCGTTTAATTAAGTTTGGTAACAGAAATAATTAATGATAACGCCTCAAGCTTTTATAAATTCTGTTGCATATTGCTTCAAACTTCACTCAAAAGTTATGTTATTTTTTTTAGCCCATTTTTAAATAAAAACTTTTTCTTAAAAAACATTTTTTTACTTTATTTTATTTATTAACAAGTTTTAAGGTACAGTCAGTTAATCAAATTTTCAACAATTTTAATTTACAAACAGTTAAAATTTTTGTAATTTTTTCAAATAAAGCGTTTTAGTTGCTTTAAACTAATTTTTATTAACAGCTAATATGGTTATTAGACAATATACCGATATAAATTTAAAAAGAAATGTATTTACACTACATTATTCTCCATTTATTAACGTTTTAAATTTTTAAAATATAAGTACGGTCCTTGCAGTACCGTAAACTTGCGAAGAATATACATACATAACTTATACAAACGAAGGTAACAAAATTGTAACTGTAACGTGATATGATGATATTTTTCCAACATTGAAAGTCTCTTCATTGAAAATTTAATAAGTTCGGCCCGAATAAAATGTCATCCCATATCACACACGTGTACACACAAGTGATATGTTCCTGAATGTTATTACATGTCCAATATTACGTATGTATGTATGTAACTTATGTATGTGTGTCTATTTCGATTTTTATTGACTTTCCCTGTTTGAGAATCGAACTGGGCACTGGCACGACATCTATTCGTTTGACAGACATATCTGTCTGAAAACACATCAACAAAATGAAACGAAAATATCATTACTACGGGTGTAGTTTTTGATGGAGATGGTCGGTTTGCCTAATGACGTAAACGAAATAATGGAAAAGTCCGATTTTTGATAAAGAAATTACAAAAAAATTTAAGATTAAAATAATCTTAAATTAACACGGAGAGAAAATTCCTATAAAAATTACTCTGCTCAACACTACAATCAACGTGTAACGGGCGAACATATTCAATTTTGTACGGAAAAAATTATAATTTTTTCCAACACTGCCAACGGTGGAGGGAGTAGCACAGAGTTTCCTCGACGTTTATGCTAGTGATGAGCTAAATTAGTCTTGGTCTTGCATTTTTTGCAAGACCAAGACCAAGATTATGTATACCAAGAGCAAGACCAAGACCAAGAGCATAAGTATGGCTGCAAGACCAATATCAAGACTCAAGTGAGCAAGACCAAGATCAAAGATTCTTGCTAAACTATTTTAATAATTTGAAAGTATAATTAATACCGTAAAGAGAGAAAATTCTGATTTTAGAAGAAAAAAGTTCGCTAATAAAAAAAATGCAAGAAAGTGCAAGATTTTTTAGCAATGCCAAGACCAAGACCAAGAACAAGACTACATTTTGCAAAACCAACACAAAGACCAAGACTCAAACTGCTCTAGCAAGAGCAAGACCAAGATTCTTAATGCAAGAACAAGACCAAGACCAAGACTGCCAAGTCTTGGTATTGGTCTTGCATTTGCTCATCACTACGTTTATCCAATCTGTAGAAAGTTAATTCATTTTATTCAAAAAAAAAAAAATAGTTTTCCCATAAAAGTTTGTGTTAAAATTACAAAACTTTGAAATCGTTCTTCTCAAAATTGGGGTGGTCAATTTTAATCGGAATAGGCTCGTATTGTTGGTATTGAATTAAATAAATGTCTAGAGAACTTTCGTTAAAATCTTTTGAAAGATCGTTCTACTTTAAACGATATTATCTAATGCTTAAGTATAATGAGAGGTTTTTGTAGGTGATAAAATCTGATTTAATAAACTGTAATTTTAGAAAATTACTGCCATTTTCGCTTATATTTGACGAGATAATAGTATAAATACAAAAATTAAATACTCCTGTTGTAGGATCAGTATAACATAGCGAATTTCCAAAGATTGGGCGGACACTGGCGGATCTCATATAACAAACCTGTATCCATTTAAATTAGCTTAGCTCTGTAACAGTGAACAAATTTTCAAAATCGATGAAGACGCGTTCCTGAAAACTTTAGTAAATTTTTATTCTGCAAAATGAAACAGATTTAAATATTGTTATTGTAATGACAAAAATGATGAAGTATTTATTGTAAAGAAATTCAGCTAATGTCTATTTCTCAAAAACTAATTCACTTATAACAGTGTTTTAAAAGTTTGTTTTATGTAATTTTTTTTCTCTTTTCATGGTGTAAAAAATTTTTAAAGTTTGGCTAAAAAACTACAAAAAATGGCGAAATGGCGAATGCAAATGGAAAATGAGTAACGCAAAATTCTAGAATATTCTAAACGTCAACTACCAGAGATATCAAAAAACAGACTTCAGCATGGAATTGGTCACTAAAAATGAGATTAAGCAGCGCAGTTTAAAAAAATTCAAGAATGTTCTATTTGTCAACTAGCAAAGATATCGAAAAATCAATTGCACCATTTAATTGATCATTGAAAAAGAAGCCAAATCACACATTTTGAAAAATGATCTGTAATATTCTATTCGTCAACTAGCAAAGATATCAGTAAAAGAGCGGTATAGGTTCTGCCGCACACTAGCGCCTAAAAAGTATAGGGACACCCTGACCCAGGGGTGTGCCCACACTTTTGACGCCGAACTGTACTTAATGTTGTGGTACATTGCCATGTTAAAAGTGTGGGCACCTCCCTGGGTCAAGGTGTCCGATCACTTTTTGAAGCGTACTGTTCTTATTTAAGCGAGTGCCTATTGGAGTAAAATGTCAAGGCTTGGACATGCTCAAAATAAGTACAGTACGTTTCAAAAAGTGATCAGACACCTTGACTCAGGGGGTGCCCACACGTTTGACACGGTAGTGTACCACAACATTAAGTACAGTGCGGCGTCAAAAGTGTGGGCACCCCCTGAGTCAAGGTGTCTGATCACTATTTGAAACGTACTGCACTTATTTATATATAACCTGTACTTATTTATATAATAAATAATATTTACCAACGCCCCAAATAAAAGTTTACCGACGCTCCTGATCCTCCGAATTTACGTACTTCCCCTTAAATTTGCACCGACCACTACGTATCATTGGATTTGTGGGGTAAAACACTATCAAAAAAGTTTTAAGTAAAGGATTATTTTACGTACCTTTATTCTGATGGAGTTTTTAAATGGTAACGACGATTGTAATGGACGTCTTCCATTTCTGTAACAAAAATATTAAAGTCAGTAAAAATACTAACGAAATGATACCACTAACATATTAGAAAAAACCACTATAAGTTTTATTGAGCAAAAGAAAACCTCTTTACTTTAAATTATAAAAACCTCTTTACTTTAAATTATAAAGAAATTCGAGAAAAAATTTGCAAGAGGTAGCAACCGGAGATGTTTCGTGGGGGCTCGCGTCCAAAAAGGAAGTCCAGAGTCACTAATAAAGGGTTCGAACAAAAGTGCAGAAGGAAAGTGTTTTTCCTTTTTTTTGGCTCGGTGATTGTATTTTTGGGGTAAAATTTTGATTTTTTCCCGGGGCCCGTCATTTCTCGCCACTGATGCAACATTTATAGTACTCATAGGCGGATCTGGGGGGAGGGATCTATGGGGGCTGTAGCCCTCCCCTTTGACCTACAATAGGTAACTTTTTTTAGTTAAACATACAATTCAGAATGCAGAACTCCCCAGAATTCCTGCCCGCCCTTGAAAGTACTACATAATAATCCATCACTTTTCTACATTATTCTTATTATCAGGTTATCGGATTTCTTTCGGATCAGACAGTTCCGTCTTTAGCATATGCAGGTATACACATTGCACTCAATGTGACTAAAAGTTCAAAATATTTTCATAAAGACAACGTACACAAGTTACATACACACACATATATATGTGTATCATAATATTATTTATACGTATTTTATGTAAACATCCTTTTTTTTCTTTTATTTATTACCTGCACAATGGAAAAGTGCCACTGTAATTTTAATTGACTATCAAAAGTATTTTTGTTTATATTATGTATGTGATTTATGTGACATGTCATTTAAATTAAATAAATTCATCTTTTTTTATTGTTTTCAATTTTGAGAGATAGAAATATAGTTGCTTGTTAAAAATTTGTTTTTAAATAATAAAAAATCTTAGTAAATACGTACGTCTTAGCTATTATATTATAGTGGACCGTCTAAATATTCAACAACTTTTCAATATATTTTACAAAAATTTTTTCCGATTTTTTGAATTTTCTTACTTTCGTCAAATAAAAAATGCTGTTAGTATTCTAAATGGTGAAAAATGTAATTTTTGACCAATTATATTCATTCAAATGTGCGTAATTTAATGTAATTTAGTTGCAAAATTTTATTGAAATAAGTACGGTCCTGACCTGTCCGAAGAAGCTCGGTACCTACTTATTATTATCATTATTAAAAGCTCTCTGACAATCTAAATTAGATTTTATTTGCGAAAATTAAATCTTATGAAGCTATATCGTGCAATCCATTACAGTAAATATGCTAAATTCATTTCAAATTACGACGAAACAAAAGATTATAATAAATTGTTAGTGCAAATGTTCAACACCGCCGTTTCCCCACCAATGTCCGCGTCCATGTTGCGTCGCGACGTAAGGAAAGAAATATCTTCATTGTTGAACTTCACCGAGTCGACGATGTTGATGAAATTTATATGATAGAATGAGTTGGTAGAGTTTCTGGTGGCAACAAACTAGGTTAATTTATTTATTTTACTTGATTCAACGTAAACTATCTACCTTTATAAGTTTTATGAATCTTGTACAAATAGTATTTTATACGTACAGTAGTGTCGATAAATCAGGAAATATATTTTCTATGGCGATTTCGTAACCGATTCAAAGTAATATGTAGGTACATAAAATTCTGTGTAGAGTTTATTGAACGAATCGCGGTTATGTGAGCGTGCGAAGCCAATAACAAAAATGGGGAATACAAATACCTAATAATAAATTATTTTGTTCCTTACACGGACGAGTTCCTATGAGTTGACGAAGCCGTTTCGGAATTGTCGAGAGTATGGAGAGCAGGATCCTGCCACGGGGCAGTTATTTGATTTTTGTGCTGTGATAGTTATGTAACCTGAGCTGTGATATTTCTTGTTTTGTCTTTTTTTAAATAAGTCTTGCGTTATTGTTTCTTTTTTTTTAACCATTCGTGTTTTTGTGTTCGTCTCTTTTAACTTTGTTATGCCACCAGAGGCTTTTTACACCTCTGGTGTTATTGTTTTAATTTGTTTTTATACATTCAGAAAGAATGCGCCTAGTCAGCTGGTCTGACTGGTGTTTGTTATTTTTTTTTTAAACTTATATTTATTAGGTCACTGGGTGACTTTAGGCCACCAGTAACACTCATGTAAAAAAAAAAGGGAAAAAAAATTAAGTATATATAATCGCGGAATTGCTCTGCATCGCTGGGGGTTTTTTAACTGTTCAGCGTTGTAAAGATATAATACCCACTTGAGGCAGGGCACCTCGTTGGTTTCGGCGTTATACGCTATGCCCTGTCCTTACAGAGCATTTCCTTAGACTCTGGGATGGCAGGGTCTGCTTGTTATTTTGTTTTTATTGTATGTGTTTGTCCATTGTCTATAGCATCTATGTGTCCCTGTCTGCTTTGTGTCTGTTTTTATCTATCTCTCGTTTTGGCGGCGCATGCTCTTCGATGGCGATGCCGCCGGGTGCTGCTGACCGCGCCATCCACCGGCAGCAGTACCCCAATTTTATTAAAAAAAAAAAAATAAATTATTTTTTAAACCGAGTTTAACAGTAAGATTACCTAGATGCCATCAGGTTAAAACCAGAATTGTCAGAAGGTCAACTTTGAAATACAGTCGAATCGCGTTATAACTCCGCTTCCGGGCTGTAGGAGAATATAATTCTAAGAATTCTTGTATCGCCACCTGTGCTTAGTAATCGACCGCCGTAACTTGCACTTCCCTTACTTTTCAAGCGTGTGGGTGTGTACGTATTTATAATCAAATTGCCTGGACGTTTAGTGCAGTATTATCATTCGTTAGAAGCGGCTCAAAATCTATCTATTTTAAATATAATACATTTACTAATATTTTCTAAATGCGTTCTATACGTTGTGTGACAGGAGTTTAAAGGATACTATCCACACATATTTTCAAAATTTTTTTTTTTCATCTTTCTACTCTGAGCATGACCGAAAGGTTGAAAACGCGTTCAGTAAAAATAACCCTTAATTCGTGAAATAGACAAAGTAATCGAACTTTAAATATTTTTCAATATTTAAAATGGAGTTTCACAAAGTAAATCTCTCATTTAAAATTAAAAATTTCGTCATATCTGTATTTCCGACTATAAAACAAGGTGCATTGAAGGTACATGCCAAATTCGAAGTCGATTGGATACATAGAACTTGCGATATCATGTCGACCAGTTTGAAAAATGTAGTTTCAAGAAAAATGCATTTAAAGTTTTGATGTATAATACGTGATACCGGAACTTACCGTATTAAAATGACTATAATTTTGTAAACTTTTAAAATTTTTAAATTTCCTTTCGAGGTTACATTCTTAAAGATGTACATCTACTTTCAGAAACTGTATTAATGAATTATGCAAACTCTAGATTGTTATCTTTTATCTGTAGAAATAATTTTTGTGAAAATATTATCATTAACTTAAAAAACATGTGGCTCTCATTCATTTTCCAAGAATGTTCAAGAAAATTATTCATCCCGTGGGCGATTCCATACTTTTTCTTATTACTGTGCTCTGCGCTGGTATGGTAAACACAATACCGTTTTAAAATGAATATATAATAAAGTCCAGTACGTCGAACCGGAATCATTTCCTCTCACGCTATTCAAATGCAAAATTGGATTTGACAAAGAGAGATAGATCAAAGATACTGTACGATAGCATTGAAAAACATTTTTAAAAGAAAAATATATTAGGGAAATGCAGTTATTCATTTTCTTTCCCCATGAATTCTATTTGCATTTCCATGTTTTCTTGTGTAGGGGACAGTCTCCCAAAGCGGGTAAGCACTCGTATATCGTTGTATATAATATTTTGTTAGTTACTGTGTATGTCGAAATTAAGGGGATATTCGCCAAAAAAACATCAAAAAGCGACCTTTATTTATTTTTTTTTTTTTTTGTTAAAATTGGGGTACTGCTGCCGGTGGATGGCGCGGTCAGCAGCACCCGGCGGCATCGCCTACTAAGGGCATGCACCGCCAAACACAGTAAAAATAAAAACAACACGTAAAGACAGGAACAAATAAATGCAATAGACAACGGACAAGCATACACATATAAAATCCAACGATGAGCCCTGCCATCCCAGGGCTTAAAAATAGCGGACAGTCCTTGGTGACGGTACGATAAGTACTAGACAAAGCGTCCGGTCACCAAGGCCTGAAGACCATCGCTGCGACTCCCCCCGAGGCGTAAAGTGCCTCGGGGTGGAGGAACCTGACTAGAAACACACAAACGACTAGAGATTTATATCACAATTTTATCACAGATAAAACTTATTACGTCACTGGGGAGCCACAGGCCCACCAGTGACGCAATAAGGAGTTAAAACAATACCGCTGTAGAGCCATAACAACAGGCCTACAGCGGCATAACAAAATATCACAGAAAGAAGAAACAAATGATGTACCACCTCGGGTGTAAAGAGCCCTTGGTGGTACATCGTTAAAAAACAATAACAAAAACAAAGTAACACGTATAAATAACAAAGTACCACTAAGGGTGTAAAGGCCCTTAGTGGCATAAAAACAAGACTAAAAGTACCCTGCCAGACCAGCTGGAACAGGGTATTGTTAATAAATAAGACAACACAAAAATCTTGAAAACACATAGATTAAAAAACAAAGCTGACAAATAAAATTCACTGTCGGGGGAGATAAATAGAGACGACTTAGAATAAAATTTAGAGATGTAAAGCCCCTACAGTCTCTGAAGAAGGTTCAAATTTCTGAGAAATTCAATCATCCTTCTTTCAGAGACAGCATCATAACTGAGAGCGTTGGCTACATTATTTGGGAGTTGCAACCTCTGGCGCAATGGCTCAAAGGTTACACATTCCTCAACTATATGCCTCACGGTCAGCGCCGTCCCGCAGGCGGCGCACCTTGGCTGATCCTCACCGGCGAGAAGATGACGATGTGTTAACGCCGTGTGGCCCAAGCGTAAACGCGTCAGGGCCACACTCTCTCGCCGGCTCGCGACCTTTATTATTATTATTATTATTTCTTTATACAAATATTTTAAATAAAAAAAATACTAAATATACAATATTGTTTCTACATGCCTTGAGATTACAAAAAGATTTAAAAAAAAATAATTCAAAAATGAGCTGAGTATAAATGGCTTTGAAGTCGGCACTGCGAGATTTTTACACCTTGATGGTTCCTCGCGTTCTGAAATCCCAATGAACCAAAATCAAAAAATCAAGAATTTCCTGAAAATATACATACACAGTTATGGCACTAACTAAGATCTAAGAAAAAAAATAAAAAACCAGCGAGAAATCGCATTTTGAAAATAAATTTTCAAAATTCACCACTTTTTCTAGACTATAGAATCAAAAGATCCTAGTTCCTGTCAAAATGACGGCATCGAGGAATAATATGCACTTTAATTTATGTCGATATCTCAAATACTTTTTGAGATACATGAGGAACTATGTCAAAAAAACTACTTTCGAGAAAAAAGCATTTAGTTTTTTTTTTTTTTTTTTTTTTTTTTTTTTTTAAATTGAATTATGGTAAAGTGCGTGCACTAAAATGCCCATAACTTTTTGATTTTTCATTTTTTTAAAATAAAATTTTAGGAGAATATTTCACACCTTAGAGATCATAATTATGAAGAAGAATTTTTTTAGCGAATTTCCCCTTAACCGAATATCAACCAATTTCAATTAGTTGTACTTGAGTTGCACTTTTTTTGTTTGTTGGTGTTGCTAAAAATTTTGACGGTAAGTATTCTGTAACTAGTCGTAAACCTTTTTAGTTGTAACGTAAAAGCCCCTATACCGGAACACTATTTTTAGGTGTGTAATTAAACTGGCTTATACAAATTGACAAATAAATTAAACACCCATTTTCATTTTCTTAATAAGCATGAAAGATAGTTTTTTTAATCCAATGAATATGTTTTTAAAAAAATACAACCAAAAAATTTTTATTTATTAAAGTTTTTCTTTTACAAAATGTCGACATCTATATCCAAACAGAGAAATATTAATGACACTAGGCGTTGGGAACCGATATAGAAACAGTCGTGTAATATGAGTAATATGAAACATAGAGTGACATCTAGACGTCAAAATAGGAAACAGAATGGTTTAAGTATCAGACGTAAATAAAGGATCAAAATACTGTATTCAACAAAAATTGTTTAATATATACAGGTATGTATTTCTTTAATTAAGTAAGGAAACAGTAAATGCAAGGTGAATTTAAATTGAAAAATAATCATTCTATTAATAATAATTTTTGTTATCAGAGGTTTCTTTCAGAAATAACTTTATTAATATACAAATGTCACAACTGTTCGGACATATGATCGCGTTCCGGTATAGGGGCTTTTACGTTAATCTTTTTAATTTCATCGTATTATTTTATTATCACTTGGCTTTCACTTTGAAGTTATTCTTAATTAACAAGATCAAAGCGTCCTAATGTAAAAACCTAATTGAAAAATCTACTTTTTACGATAAAAGGAGGGAAAATGTTTAAAAAAAATTTCTGTTTTTATGTGGTGCCACCTGCAATAGACTGGATCCAATGTAGAGATTGTAAAGAATGAGCTCACTAAGCTTGCACATTTTTGTGATTTGTGTCAAGAATAGTTGGTGTGGTGATATCTCTTATTATCATCGAATTTTTTTAAGGTACTAAAAACTTAAGTGTGAGATAGGTATATTTTGTTTATTGTGTTTAGCATATGAATCTGTTCTGCAAAACGGAGAAGGAAATATGGTGTTCATAGGTATATATATATATATATATATATATATATATATATATATATATATATATATATATATATATATATATATATATACCTATATATAGCTTTTTATTTTGTTTGGAATATTAACACCTGGAATGGACACTATATTTCCTTCTCTGTTTTGCAGAACAGATTCATATGCTAAACACAATAAACAAAATATACTAATGTGAAAGATCTTAGGGCTAAATAAAATTATAATAAGTCTGATTCAGTGAGTTTGAATTAATATTTAATTGCAACTGAATGTTATGAATTTATTATTTTTGTCATTTTTTTCAATTCTATCTTAATTAATTGTACTTTTTGTTAAATTCTATGTGGTTAAGAAAGTTTGTATCAAAAACATAATAACAGTGTTTAAATACATATTGCACTTACCCGCTTTGTCCGAAGAGAACTACCCACCTTAGGATACCTGTACTGGCAAAGCGGGTTTTTCCAGAGGTTTTGTATTTTCTTATTTAAAAATAAATATCGTACAAAAATTTTACAAGCCACTCTTTGGACCATCAGTCTTAGCTTACCCGCTTTGGGCTACCTTCCCCTACATATGTATATATGTAGTTGACGAAGAAAAAACATATGACAAAGATTTATTTAGCTATCGTAACATTTTTCCAGCAGTTTCCCACTATTATAAATCATGGCATTTTTTAAGACATGAAAAATAAATTTATTGTAGATTAAAATTTCTATTATTTTTATATTTTCTTGTATAACAAATTATTAAATGTTTTTCATTTTTATTTGTTTTTATGAATGAGTTTTCGTTGCGTGCTCGGTGAAGTTGAAGTTGTAAATGATTTTTTTGCTTGAATATGTTAATTCGTAGTATTCTTTTATATACAATTTTATTTTTTTAAATGTGACAAATTAATTTTATGTTTTCAGGCTAGGTAAAAAAAAAATTAAAAAGAAATTTTCATTTGATTGACGTGGAAAAATGGGGTTTTAAATAAATGACCCACCGTAGGTTGCTGATTTTTTCCAATTCACTTTTCATTTTAAATTTAAATATCAAACTTAATTTGTAAGTTTTGTTGTAAGAAGAAATTTGGTTGGAGTTTAATTAGTACAAAAGTTTGAGATTATTATTATTGGTAATTTTTTAAACTCGAGTATTGGGTTTTGTAGGTATTTGAGTCCAGCAGTCTTCTGTATTTTATTTAACAGAGATGTTTAAGTTTAACAGTTGTCCAGTTAAAGAAAACCTTAAAGAAAAGTTGGCAACCATAGCCCTTCCCTCTCAGTTCCTAAAGTTTTATCGATATTCAAGTTAAAGCCTATACTTTCTGTTATTACCGACAGAATTATATTGAAAATTAAAGAAATACTCTTAAACATTTCTCGAATGCTTAAGAAGGTGTCGATATTTATCTGAATTCCATTAAAGACCAAGTGGTCGGGAAACGACATTTCATATTACACGACCTAGTATTAATTCAACTAACGGTGGAGATGAATCCAGGCGGCAAGAATTCTTTTTAAAATTAATAAATTGCTTTTAAACATTTCTCGAATGCTTAAGAGAGTGTCGATATTTATCTGAATTCCATTGAAGACAAAGTGGTCGGAAAACGACATTTCATATTACACGAGCAAGTGTTATACCAACTAACGCTGGAAATGAATCCAGGCTGTAAGAATTCTATTTAAAATTAATAAATTGCTTTTAAACATTTCTCGAATGCTTAAGAGAGTGTCGATATTTATCTGAATTCCATTGAAGACAAAGTGGTCGGAAAACGATATTTCATATTACCCGACCTAATGTTATTTGCACTAACGGAGGAAATAATTCCAGGGTAAGCAAGCTCGCTCAGCCATAAACACGGCTCGTTCATTAAGATCTTCATTATGTCGTCATAAATAGCTTGTTGCATAAATAGCTATTATGACGTCAAGTTACCTGCTATGTAAACGCCAACTTACAATATTCAATAGATTAAAAAAACACACTTAAAAATGCTAATGAAATTTTGCGCTATAAAATTAATGATATGATTTTAAAATGTGCTACTCGAAACTCCAATAACAAAAACATAACAAATAAACTTTTACAATTGTTTTGTGACGTTTATAACATCTCTTATCACAGCATTCATTATTATTACTAATGCACATAACTACATATAATAAGAAAATTTTACATTCGTAATGTAAAAAGTAAATGCCATCTGCCATACCCCCCCCCCATCTCCGTGGGGATCTGTTTTAAATAGAAGGTGGCCATAATCATAACAATAATAATACTAAAATCTGATATGAGTCACTTGCGCTTTGCAAAACCTTTTTAATTAAAAAGCGGAAATTAATGAATTTTGTTACAACTTTTTAGTTTTATTTATACAAAACAAGGTGTAATAATAAGAAAGTGTAAGGCTCGGGTCACATTGGAAGCGGATACGTACGACAAATCAGTCGCGCGTACTTGTACCTACTAGTGATGTGGGACTGAGAAGCAGTTAATCGACTAATTGACTAAAATTGTTTTTCAGATAAAATTAGTCATTGTCGAAAATATCAAGCACTGAGTAGTAGTGATGTCGAGTCGAGATGCAATTAGTCGATTAATCGACTAAAGTGGTTTTTCCGACAAAATTAGTCATTAGTCGAAAGTATCGAGCATAGAATAGTCGATTAATCGACTAAATTTTTAGACGAATTCATGAATAGGGTAACCTATGTAACTCTTTCCAAAACAATGTTTTGTATTTAATTATTGACTTTTATTTTATTTTATTTTATTTTTCTTGGAAACAAGATTACATAAATTACAATGTATTTTTCACATAAAAGTAAAAAATCACACAAACAGATAATTTTTACTTTTCATTTTTTCGAGTCTTATAAATAATATAGATAAACTGGTAATTAGTCGTTTTTAGTCATTTAAAAAAAAATGTTTGTCATTTTAGTCATTTAGTCGAGGGTAAAATAGTCGACTAAAAATGACTAAATTTAAACAAAATTAGTCGACTAAACCGATTAATCGATTAATCATCCAACATCACTTCTGAGTAGTCTATTAATCGACTAAATTTTTAGTCGAATTCATGGTAAGGTAACCTTTGTAACTCTTTCAAAAACGAGGTTTTCTTTTGAATTTAATTATGGACTTTTAATATTTTTCTTTTAAGAAAAAGAAATATATGAAATATCACAATATATTAATCCCATAAAAGTGAAAAATCATATAGGTAGATAATTTTTTAGTTTCCATTTTTTGAAGTCCAATAAATAACAGAAAAATTATTAAATTACTCGTTTTCTTAGTATTTAAAAAAAAAATTAATCATTTTGATCATTTAATCGAAGATAAAATAGTCGACTAAAATATGACTAAATGTAAACCAAATTAATCGACTAAACTGACTAATGGATTAATTATTCGACATCACTAGTACATACACGTCAGATTGAAACAAACAATGAAAATGAACGAAGTTGGTCACACTAGATACGAGTTATTCTTGCGCGCATTTACGTAGTCGTTAGTGTTAAAGACTGAAACAAAAAAGTTTGTTTTTTTCGCACTAGTCGTACGTGTAGAAGATAAAGAAGATAGGCAACTTAAGTAAAGGTAATACAATTTATGAATATTATTTGAATTTTAACGGATATTTTCATTTGTTACAATTTTTGTAGTACCAAACTACAATTTTATAAAACTTATTATTTAATAAATTAAGGATACATTTAAATGGATATAGAAAAATTAATAATTCTGATATTTGAAAGGGAATCATTGTGGAACCATAGAAAAAAAGAGTACCATAACAGAGAAATCTGTAGAAAACTTTGGTTAGAGGTTGCGGGATCATTAAATGTCCCTTCATTTATACGAAACTATTGAAAAAACTGTTTTTATATATTTTCAAATGCAGAACTAATTTTCTAAATTCACCGTCAGTAGATCTTCTATTGTATAATTCATAAACCCAAAAATTTATATAATAATTAATTATATTATTGTCGAGAAACAAATAATCTCTTAACGGATTCATTTTTAAAATAAATTTACGTAAGTATACGCTAACAGTGTGACCATTTTATCTGACGACAATAGTCTCACGACTAAATCAGACCAATTAAGTTGTACGTACCCGCTTCCAATGTGACCTTAGCCTAAAGCTATGATTGTGTTTAAAAACGGTAAATAGATGCCAGAGGACTGGTGTTTGGCTGTTATGATTCTGATATAATATATCTTGCATGTTGGAATACAGCACAAACTCCTTTAATGCGGTCTTTTTCTATACATTTTTTTTAGAGTAAGAAAAGACAAGAAATTTAAACACTAGTTTGCGATAAAGTTAATAATTGACTATTTTTAAACATTTTATCAGTACATTACATGAGAATACCTATAAATTATTGCATCATTCAATTTTCTTGCACATGTATGTATTGCAATTTTTATAATATTATAAACTATTTCTTTATGTTGTTTAGAAAAGAAACTTTTAGAGAAATTGTGAGATTATACTGTATTATTCTAATTCACAATAAGATTGTTAAATTATACAATTATTATTTAACATTTCGCAAAACTATATTATTGAAAACTCAGAACGCAAATGTTGAATCAGCTGCATAGAGAAAATACTCGGCATCGCAATAATATTAAAAAATGCACCAAGTGTGTATTAAACACGCATTAAGTCAGGGTTCTTCAGTGGTTAGAGTGTAAATTAGAAGTGCTTAACGAGATAGTCAGGTACAAAAGTATATCTCAGCGCGAAAAAATTTTCTTTTATCAAAAATTAAATAATGTATTAATATTCTCCAGTTATTATATTTGTATACCACTTGTTTTTTTTTTGATTTCCGTGCGCTTATGTTGTAGCAATATAAAAGCATTGATGAAAAAGCGTTGTATAAATGTTATAAAATGATGTTTATAAATTATATTTCAAAAACGGCGTAGTGAATAAATTTTATTTCTTATTAAATATGGTTTTAAACTTTGCATTTTATAACATATTAAATTTTTATGAAATTACTTTGATACGTTTTCATTTTATTAAAAAAAAAAAAAAATAGAGTTTTCCGATAAGAGCCCGCGTTAAAATTACAAAACTTTGAAATCGTTTTTCTCAAAATTGGGGTATAGTCAATTTTAATCAGAATAGGCTCGTATTATTGGTATTGAATTAAATAAATATCTAGAGAAGTTTCGTTAAAATCCTTTAAAAAAATCGTTTTATCGACCAACGGAACAACAACCTTAAAGAAATCTCAGCTTTATTTTAAAAGGTCTTTGTTACAATCTCCTGTTTACGGAAATCGAAATTTTTTCCCATTTTTCTGTATTTCACTTACTTATATGCACAATTTAATTTTTCGGGAGCCGTTTTCTTTCTGTACCTCAACTTGTTTTTGAATTTTCAAAAATTTGGTTACCTATATTTCCGAAAGTTATCGACACAATCTAACCGAAAAAAATTAAGTTGAGCGTTGTTAGCAAGGATCAGTATCTATAGTTTTTTGCAAATTTCTTAGCTTCAAAAGTGAGGGGGGACGGGGGGAAAATGATTTTGAAGCTCAATTTTTGACTTTTCAAAGCTGAATTTCATTTCAAGAGCCCTTGTTTTTAGCCCGGACAGACAACCGAATTAGACAAAATGATAAGGCTTCGAAACCCTAAATTTTTTTATTGAAACCCGTGAAAAGGATACGAAAAATTATTATCTTTAATAATAGCTAATGCTAAAGATACTCTCGAATGGTTTTATTATGCTAATTTTATGTAGTGTATAAAAATTGCATTTGTAATACTTACGTAATCGTAAAGTCTCTCATAAAACATATCTTTATGGGATTAAATTGATTTTAACGTCAGTCTTATTGCATACATTAAAATTTCATAATTAGCCTTTTTTTGCAAAATATTAAAATTTTATGTTGTAATGTTAAAAAATAGAAATAATTTTTAGAAAAAAAATGAGAATGAAACCGTAATCTCTAATTCTCTAATATTATTATAGGATTCATAGTAAATATAATCTCACCAAAAATATAAATGTGAGAAAGAGAATTGAAATCAAAATAAACTGTCAAGTTACAATTTTCGTGCAGAATCGGAACAAAATAAATTGTTTTAAGAAATACACCTTAAGCTTTTTTAAAGTAAACAACAGAAATTTTTCATTAGAACTTAACGAGTTTTTATTTAATTATCATCTACCTATATTTATTTGTGTTAAAAACTGCCCATTTTTCATAATTATGTATGTTTTTGATGGGATCTCACGACTTTTTACAGTAAATGTAGTTTAATACAAACTTGTTCAATTTAAATGTTTATGAATTTATTAATCATAATAGGCAATATTATTACGGTCCATAGTAGGTACACAGTTTAAATAATAGTTTGTTTCACAAACGGTTACGAAACGAGATGACGTAAGAGTGTCATTTGGAATTCAAAAATTCCAAAGGGTTATCCATGTTATGTACCTAAATAATGCATAACATTATGCATACTAATACAGTGAAAATGTCATCACTAAAGTAAATTTAATTTAGAAAAATAAATTTGCAGGTCCAATTTATTTGTGAAAATTTACAGTTGATAATTATGTACATTATTTAATTTTGTCTAAGTTTCACTGACTTTTTTAAAATTTTTAACAACGATGGCAGTGGAATATTAACTGTCATTAAATTTTTTCTTAATTAAAGCTTGTCGTCAGTGATTTTTGATATTTCCTTGTAATTTTAGTGTGTTTTGTGATTTGTAAGATATTTTTGATATTTAATTATTATAGTGACTTAAAATATCTGGTGATAACTCTTGTCCTGCTAAATTTTGTTTAAATCATTCAAAACAAAATTTCAATTTATGTTTTTTCTGAGTGCCGTTTGAGGCAAATTTGTAAGTATTATTATAATTTGAATGGTTATGTAAAAATAAATATACGTTAAATAATAAATAAAATTATTAATATTTTATAATAATTCAGTTAATATTTTCGATTTCGACAGTGGTTGGTGCTAATAGGTCGTGACGATCTAAATTCTTGTGTTAAATACTGTCATCAATTTCGCATTTGCTCAATTCATTTTGAAAAAAAGTTGCTTTTAGTTGTTCATATAATTTAACATGACCATTGTATACGCCGGTACGCGCCGGTACGCCGTTATTTTAGGGCTATGGAGAGAAACGGCGGGTCCCGGGAACACAGCACATCTCTTAGAAAAGTTTCTTCCCCCAAAAATAAGTGACGAGTAAACAAAAAGTTTTTACTTCTTTCTGCGCCTCTATTGATCGCTACGGATAGGGTTACAACTCCGGCTACACTACCTTCTGGTCGGATCTTCTTTGTTGTGGATCTAATACAAACTATATAAGATACATGCCATATGCTTTTCGTAACTTTTCGGGTCGGAATTTCTAAACGAAACCGCGTTGGCTTAAAATATTATTAGCACACTACTCAGGGTGACCTACTCTACAATATTAATACCTTGATGGACATAACCTATAATGATAAAACGTTCAACTGGTACACCATTTTAACAGCTATACACTAATAATGGAATTGTTGACGTCCTCCGACATGACGTGTCAGCTAGTGAGATTTCACTTGATATCTTGTGACGTCAGTGACCGTCAAAGTGTTAACTTCTGCCAAAACCATGATTCCTAAATTTCATACTCCCCTTGTTAGTATATAATAATAATAAATGATAAGTAATATGTAACTCGATAAATTAACATAACTCTATTAATCAATTGTTCAATAACCCTTATTTTTTTCGCAAAGCATCAACAATTTCATATCATCATTCATCTCTTTCTAATCAATAGCTAATATTACAGCGATCATCATTTGTTCCATACATACTTCAGAAAGCAATTTTGATAAATTGTTTTCGTTAGAGCAAGACAAAAAAAATGTTCGCATTATGACATGAAACAAATAATATGTATGAACATATACCATATAGGAAAAATGTTCGTTTCTGATAAAATGATTATGTGTAAGACAGAGGACAAGTAACAATCTAAACAAAGTAAACTAATCAAGGCTACAAACCCCAGCACTTTTTTCTAATTTTTAAACCTGTTGATGCGAAATATTAGATGGTTGTAAAAAAAATTCATTTTTGACTTTAAAAGGAAAAGTGTAGAGTATCGCTAAAAAGACTTTCTAAGGTAAAGCTAAGGTTTCCCTTTTATCGTTTGTTATTTTTAATCCTTGCTTACAAAATACTGAGCTTTTAGACTTCTTAACCGTGGATACTAAAAGTCTGAAAAGCTGTAGATAGTAGTACTTGATTACGAATTCCAGCTATAAGTGCTTCAGTTAATTTAGGTTATCTTCAAAAAGTAGCAGCTTTTAACTACGAAATATTTAGAATTTTTTAGTTAGTACCAACATATATAGGTATTGCATTACATAAGTATATTATGCCTCATATGTTTTAGGATCAAGGACCTTACAGCCAATACGAAGTGTGTTCAAAAAGTAAGGTGGCTTTATGTTTTTATCAAAGACCTTTTATTTATTCATCAATATTCATGTTGTTCCCTTTAAAGTAATCCCTCTAAGATACAATACACTTGTGCCAAGGCATTTTCTAATCCTTGAATGCACTTTTTGGTACAGCCTTGAGCTCTTCCAGCGACGCAGTTTTATCTCCTTAACCGTTGCAAATCTCCATCCTTTCATGGGTTCCTTCAGTTTTGGGGACAGAAAAAAGTCACAGGGGGCTAAGTCCGGTGAATATGGTATCTGAGGCATGATTATGGTGTTGTTTTTGGGCAAAAAATCACGCACAAGCACCACTAAGTGAGCAAGTGCTTATCGTGATGAAAAAGCCATGAATTGTTTTCCCACAATTCCGGACGTTTTTTTTCGTATTGCTTCTCGCAATCGTTGTATGACTTCAAGTTAATACTCAGCAGCTTCTCTAATGGTGATTCGACGATTTCCCAATACCATTTTCTTCACTTTTTCAACGTTTTGATCAGTTCTTAACGTGCTGGGACATCCAGAGCGACGTTCGTCATTGAAATATTCTCGGCCTTCTTGGAAGAGCTTGTAATACTTACAAACATTTTTTTTAGTCAGAGTAGATTCACCGTATACCACTGTTAACATTTCGAGTATTTTGGAGCACTTAATTCCATTTTTCACACAAAATTTGATGCAAATTCTTTGATCCATTTTTTTTGACAGCAGAAAATCGCCGAGCACACCTTCGAACCTTTATGCCTCTCACAAATGAACAAAGAATGCTATATAGCTGAAATTGTGAACATATGTTCGGGACGAGTGTACTAACGCAACAAAATAAAAAAATCGAAAAATGAATGTACGTAGCCCGAGAAATTTGAAAAGTCACCTTACTTTTTGAACACACCTCGTACACTACATATTATGCTTCTATTTGAATTAAAGTTACACAAATAAGTTTTTACAAGAAATGTATGCCTACATATATAAAATATATTCAAAATATACGGATATAAAAGGCTATATGCATATATAATACATGGTATAGACGATTATGTATTATTTATTTCTAAAATCGCATCAAAATGTTTTATTAAAAAAATAAACAATTTTTAATACCTTAAAAAATAAAAACAATACTCTCAGTCCCGTGACTTTTACGATCAATGGTAATAATATAACACAATCAAAGCCAAGTAGATATTGGTTCTGGACAAAAAAATTTTTACACATATTTTAATCAGTTTGTAACGTTTTCCTACAGTGTATCTACTATTGTTTCAAACAAAATTGGATGGCATTCAACCAAAACGACGAACACTACTTGTTTATTATTATTATTTATATATTATCTATGTATGTATATGTAATAACATTTTTTGTTGCCTCGAACGTGTTCTATCTCTTTTCAATCTATTTATTGTAAAAAGGGTAACTACCGACTATTGCATACTAAATGTATCAAGTCGTTTGTACGAGCTTGCCTCGGCATACATAAGTAAGTACATATATTGAAAATAAATGTTTTGTTTGATCAGGATAATGGAACATGACAGAAAAAATGTGCAGGATACAAGGAGCTAGCTGGCTGATATACTGGATGAAATGAATATAATGAACAGACTTGAGAAAACAGTGGTCCCTAACAGAATCGCCATATAAAATATTTTGGATTGGGGGGCTGTAAATTTTACTACAAGGCTTACGATTTTCCTCTGGATTTGAATACTAGCCTCAGGAAACTATGGAGAACAAATCAGTAAAAATTAAAAATTACCTATTTTTAATAATTTAATATATAATTCTAACATTAAAAAAATTTTTTTAAAAATTAATGTCGAATAAATAAGTAGTCAACTATAACAGAAATTAATTAAGTCGAATTGAAAATATTTATAATTGAAGGATAAAGTTTTGGAGAAAAATCACCAACAGTTACTAATAAAAATTAAGTAATTATTTGCGACGTTTCGAAAACATTAAATTTTCATCTTCAGGCAAGTATTTTTTTTTGAAAAAACTAAATACATAAAATAATTTATAAGAAAATTACAAAAAGAAAATGAATATATGCAAAATTAAATACTTGCATGTGCTAGAGATTGTCATAATTAAACACAGAAAAATACACATGAAATAAAAATGATAAAATTAGAAACAAAAACTATAATGTCGTCAGTATAAAAACATAAGTTAAATTGTTAAAAACTTTAAAAATTTATAAAATTCTTTGAATATTGAAATATAAGTAAGAGGAACAGTTTTGATGTATCGAATACAAAGCAACACAATGAGTTTTAATAAGTTAGAACAAAAGAACCCGGATTTTTGCTTATGGGCGTAACACATGATTTATTTTAGTAGTTCTCGTGCTGTACAACAGATGGACTCATAGTTGTTAATATATGAAGTATCATTCTGGTTATTTATGTTCTGGCTTTCGGTAGCAATCTACAAATTCTCGATATTGCATCGTCTTTTATAATTCTCTTCTTCTTCTAGTATGCTCGCGTTGTCAAAATCAAAACGATGATCCATAGAGATGGAGTGTTGGGACAGGCCAGTTTTTGCTTCTCCTCTTCTGATGTCCCATTGTGTGTTGTTTTAAACGTTTTTCTAGTAGCCCTGAAGTTTGCCCTACGTACACACTTGGGCAAAATTAGCAATCCACTTTGTAGACTACATTGTTTTTCATGTTGGTAGGAGTTGGTGGTTTTAATTTTGAATGGAGCATTTTTGAAATATTTATAATGTAAACATATATCTATTTCTTTTGTGATTATTTAAAATAACATGTATATCTCACCTTCTTTATAAAAACATTTTACCTGTTTAATATAAACATAATTTGTATATCAGGTCTCCAGTGGTTCGTTCACATCTTTCAACATAGTTTAGTTTTTGCATGAGAAAAATATAAAGATATGTATGCATAGCTAACAGACAAAATGATTCATAAATATTGGGAATTAAAAAACACAAACAGACACACACAATATAGATGATGTACTATCAACAGTAAAACGTCGTAAAACTGATTTTTAAAAAGACTGATAACATTTTCACGTTTTATGACAGCCCTCCAGTTCCATTCGTAGCCCCCCAGTATAAAATATTTTATATGGCGATTCTGTTCGGGACCATTTTTTCCCATGTCTGATAATGAATGAATGATTTTGTTGCATACAGGTTGGTTTATTTGCTTGTTGACACTCCGCCCGATGTGATCGGTGTGTTTAATGGGCAGTAATAAAGGGGTAAACTTGTGTAATTACCGTCAAATCCCCCAATTTTATCTATTAAAAAAAATCATTTTTTCGCCTCCCTTTTTCAACTTGGGAAATTTTTTAAAAATAGTAAAAAAAAATTTTGATAGTATTAAGAAGGTCTGTACCAAATTTCAAGAAAATTGGTGCATTAGAACTTGAGATATCATGTCAACCGTATCGAAGAAAGTAGTTTTGAGTAATTTATACCTATTAAAAATTTGAATTTAACACTGAAAGGATACACAGTACGCAGGGAAAAAATAACCATAACTCCGAAAATAATTCGAATTTCCGTAAATCCTTTTAGAGGCTTATTCTTAAAGGTCTGAACTTTAAAAATATGAAAAAAATTGATTTTCTCGAATTTCTAGACTAGAATACCCCCTTAAGACCATTGAAAAATAACGATTAAGTTAAAAAAATAATAATAATGATCGTAGAGGAAATACACAAGTTATACCCACATTTGCATTCCTCTTAGTGAATATTATACTTATTATTTTCTTTGATAAATAGTTTATACAGACTACAAACTTTATACTCGTGGGAAATAACAAATTTTCCACACTTGTTTATCTTTCAACTATATTTTTCCCATGAATGAAAATGTATATTATCTATTTGCAATACAGATATCCTCCTCGTTTCCTCGAATAATTAAATATGAATGAAAGAAACGGGATACTGAATTTTTTTTGTTATTATAAGAGCAATATAATATAAGAAAAATAAGTTTTTTGTTAGGTATATTAAATATCTTCATTTTTATATAATTTGCATCTTTCTAGTTTCTCACAGTAGACAAAGATTTCGTGAGACAGACGATACAAGCGCGTGTATTGTATTTCCCTTTTAGCGAATCTGCGAATGAGAAATTCAGTTATTACAGCGTGTGACATGAAGAGACCCACAGCCAGGGACTGTGATAGAAAGGATGGGGGTCAGTAAGATAGGTGTAATTTCCCCTGAAGAGTTTAAGGTTTTTATTCATATATATGTTAACTAGTGAACATATGAATACTATGTGTGTTGAAATGCAGACAAAAGTCTGTCATACGTAGTAGTGTTTCACAAGCACTCGATAATATTGGAAATTGAAAAATTGTAGCTGCTTCTCGCATTACAGAGAGCACATACACGTAAGTGATTGAATGTTGTCTGTGTCGGGCGCCTGTCGAACAAAGGATCGATGGTGTAATGGATAGCACACCTGGCCAGTTACCAGGAGATCCTGGGTTCGATTCCCGCTCGATCCGGATAATTTTTTCAATCAGTTTGTGATTTTTAATTTACAAGGGTAAGTGTATTTAAGATAAAAGCCAAATAAGTTCAAATACTTTAATATATATATATGTAGCAAGAAACGATCAAAGGGTCTCGCCGGATAAGCATATGGCATTTCGGCCCAGCGGCTTTTTCGACTATTCTTTTTCAAGAATGTTGCTTATGGTGAGTAATGTTCGAAAATATGTGTATTAGATCTCTACCCCCTATATTATCAGAGATATGGGGGTAACAACCCTTAACTTTAAAATTTTTTTTCGTCAAAATTATTTAAAATAATTAGATGAAATTGGCACAGGATGTTGATATAAAGTAGCTTTATATTATACAATTTTTTTACATTCGTATGACGTCATTTACTACATTAAAATATTAATTGAATTTCTGAGGGTGCGTGAGTGACCCCTTGAGTGACACCTGCCAAAAAAATATATGTTATTTCGCTCTAACATAGTTGTCGTGTGTAGAAATTTCAGATTGGTAGAAGATGTCTTAAAAAAATATAAATTCAGGTTGAGTAACAATAAGACACCACCATGAAAAAAACCAAGCTCGTGATCTGGATGACTGACTATGGTATTTCTATGCATTTTTCGACGTTGATTACCTACGAATCTGAGGTCAAAAAAGTTCTTATACGCCTTAAAGTTTTGTTTATTTAATTTAAAAAAAAAAAAAATTCCGCAGTTATTACTTATGTATACGGTTGCGTAATATATGAGTACAGAGGATCAACACTTTTATATTTACAAGTATTATTGCTTACAATATGCTTCATCATATATCTAAAAGGCAAAGCGTTGGGAGATTACGCTCATGTAAAAAGAAAATATGTAAAAATCACAAAAATGGTCAATTTTTGAAGAAATTTTCAAAAATACCTTATTTCTAGCTATAAAAAATAACGAAAATAATTATGAAAGGTAAGAAGTATTATCTAAAACGCACAGAGTATAGAGTATAATATTGAAAAAATGTACTAATTGGGTTCTGTGATATTATTCAATTTTCCATGATTTTCAGGGGAATTTTCTTAATATTAATAGATTTGAGCGTTACTTTATGGTATTCCATATTTGTAAATAATAAACAAATACTTTACTTTGCAAAATACCACTTTTATATAAATAAAAGTGGTATTTTGCAAAGTAAGGAATTTTCTTCGCTTACTGGCCCCTTTTGTTTTGAAGTTTCTAGAACCCGAAAATAATATTCACTAAAAATTTAGCTTTAAGAAAGTTTTTGTAAAAACGTTGGACGTTGAAAAGCTCTTGTAAGATCTTTTGAGCATTTATTTTTTCAAAAAATGAATTTTATATTAAAATTTGCCACAATTCAAAAGTTTTCCAAGTTTGCACATTAAGAGAGGAAAAAATCACGACAGATTTTTTAATTATTATTTACTCTATCGAAACAATTTATTTTCAAAAATTCCAATGTTTTCGAAATTTAGATCGAAATCAGATAGATCTTTCATTGAACTAATTAAGTTTTGTTAGTAAATATGTAAATCAAAAAAATAAAATTTCTAAATATTAAAAATAATCCAAGTTTGCTGAATTCTAAAAAAAGAAAAAAAAAATAGAAAACGGTCCCTTCTTTCGATTACTTAACGAGAGCGCATTTATTGCATACGTTAGTGCAAGTCTTTAAGAAAATTTTAAGTCCATAAGTGTACCTACCTGCAGGTGATCCAGAACCGAATTAAATTAAATACGAAAAGGTCTTTTTCGAAAAAGTTGATTTTTGCAAAACTACTCAATATTTTAAAATTTTTCAAAAACGTACCTATTCTAGCCGCCAAGAATTACACTCCCACCAAGTTTCATAAAAAATTTTTTTCTTTAAAATATGAGCAATTGAAAAAATAATCGTGATTTTTGGTGGTATTTTTGCAATAACCAATTAGTTTATGTACTAAATTTCGTTAAAATGGTCTCATTCTATTGACATTAAATATGGTTCTACAACTTTTGTATGAAATTTAAATTTTTTCAGAAACACGAAAAACTGTTTTTGGTCTTCTTTGGTTGCCATTTGGAGGGACTTTTCTAATAATTCAGCTGTTTAAAAATAGTTCTTTTTCCTATCGTTTTTAATATTTTCCCTTCCAGGTACTAAGTTTGACAAAAAACAAAGGTTTTGATCAGTAATTTGATTGGATTATATTACTGATAAAGTTTTATTTCACAAATTTTTTATTGTTAAAATTTTGCTAAAAATAACCACTAGAAAAAACGCTTAATAAGGTTTTGAGTAACCAACTTTTCTTTTATTATTTCTATTTAAAAAATTGTTATACACTTTTTTTTTCATTTAATTTTTATAGATAAAGTAGCATTTACCCGCGGCTTCGCCCGCGTGGAATTTGAAATTATGGCATCTAGTTAAAACATATAAAGTGAGCTTTCATCACGTCGCTATTACGCGTCGAGTAGGTATTATTACTTTCTTCTTTGAAATTTTCCCACAGAAGTACAACATTTTCCCCGAGCAAAAAATAGACTATAACATTCCTTTAACAACATGCCAAGTTCAAATGAAATCAGTGATTCTTTTTTATACTGTTTTAAATATATATTTTCCTACGGGAATAAGACTTTCCACGGGAGTTAGATATTTTCTCGGGATAGAAAGTAGTCTGTGTCCTTTCCCATCGTCTCTGTAAACAATATGCAAAGTTTGAAATCAATCATGCTTTTTTTTAATAGTCAGTTGTTATTTCATTGTTCCGTTTTAAATACATTTTCCCTCGGGAATGAGATATTTTATCGGGATAAAAAATAACTTATATTTATCGCTGTATATCGTCATATTTGTCTATCATCATTTTTTGTTTCATTTAAAATATATTTTTTCACAGAAATGAAATTTTCCACGGGAAATTTCCCGGGGTATAAAGTAGTTTGTGTCCTTTCTCATCCCTTCTATTAGCAATATACAAGGTTTGAAATGATTTATCCGTTTTTTGTCAGCTGTTGTAATTTAATGCATTTTCCCTCGGGAATGAAATATTGTCCCGAAATAAAAAGTAGCCTATAACCGTCTCTGGCCCGCAAGCAACGTCTGCGCAAAGTTTGAAGTTGATTGGTTAAGCTGTTGAGGCGTGAAAGCCAGTCAAACAAACAAACAAACAAACAAACTCAGTTTCGCATTTATAATATTAGTAAGAATTAGTACGAATGTACAGTAGATGATGTAACAATCGCTATGTTATGCAGAATGCTGTGACAGGGAAATTTTTCTCTCTTTATCAGTTATGTGTTAATGCTACATAATTTAATCGTTATTACAAAAATTCTACATAATTATAGTATAGAGTGTAAGTCGAGCTTAATTAATTTATTAATTATCGATACTTTAATGGAAATACAGCCATCTAGGGGAATTACGGGGGAGTAGAAGAGTGATAAATGTGGTAACAGTGTATAATGCAACACAACAGACAATACCTTGCCCAGATGATACATACTGGATAAATACACATTTCCTGGTAAAGTGCATTAGAGTACATAATCAATTATAAATTTAATTATAATTTATTCATCATGTACCTCTATACATATGCGATGTCAGAGAACTGTAGTAGAATTTTGAATATACCTACATTCACATAGGGTAAGAAATTGATTTAGACAATGTTAAGGTGTGGTAATATGACACATAGAGTGACATCTAGACGTCAAAGTAGGAAACATAGAATGGTTTAAGTATCAGATGTAAACAAAGGATCAACATACTGTATTCAACAAAAATTGTTTAATATATATATATATATATACATATATATATATATATATATATATATATATATATATATATATATATATATATATATATATATTTGTATTTCTTTAATTAAGTAAGGAAACATTAGAAACATTAATGGGAGGTGAATTTAAATTGAAAAATAATCATCTATATATATAATAAAATTGTAACGAGAGCATTTCTGTACATGGAATATTTTTTGAAAATTGTACTGGTACTGTAAATAGCTATCGATCTAGATACTCCGGGAAAATGATGTATTTTACTCCGGGAAAATTTCTCATTCTCACGGGAAAATGGGAAAACGATTTTGAGCATGTGCACACATTAGGCAAAAACTATTGGACGGATTTTAATCAAATTTGGTGTGGTGATAACTTATTACCTAGGGCAACATTTAAGATACTTTTTACTTCGGGAAAATGATGCCTCATTCCCACGGGAAAATGGGAAAACGATTTTGAGCATGTGCACGTATTAAGCAAAAACTATTGGACGGATTTTGATAAAATTTGGTGTGGTGATAACCTATTACTTGGGTCAATATTTAAGATACTTTTTACTCCGGGAAAATTCCTCGTTCCCACGGGAAAATAGAAAAACCATTTTGAGCATGTGCATGCATTACACAAAAATTATTAATCTTTGCAAGTTCTGTATAATTATTACACTTACATACTTCTCATTGAGTTTATAACAATGTTTTGCGCGAACGACATCGCGGGTACGGCTAGTTCTATTAATAAAAATATATAATATAATTAAATGTTCGTATACGTATCTATGGAAATGATCGAAATAAAATAGAAATTGTTTTGTTTACTTACAAGTTACCACGCAAAATATATGAAATTAAAATTTGATAGATATATTGTGCATAAAAGAATCGCAAACCCATTGAATAATGGTTAATACGGTGATTTCGTTAGTCCAAAGGTATTGTGTAATGATCATTCTTCCACACTTTTGAATAATTCCTGACTTTTTCAACAATTTCAGATATATAATGAGCATGTTCTTCAACAGGAGTATAAAATAATAATTATTGTGTTCAGTTGTTTTTGTACAGTAGTGTGCATACATATTATTGCACCATGTGCTGAATAATATTATTAATTTAAATAATCGTATTATTTTACTTGTATATTTATTACTTTATTTACATATCTATACATCTAGTACAGTTTTACAATATACAATGTAGTAAATGTTACGGTACAACAGTATTTAAATATGTAAAATAATACATATAATGTTACATAACAGTGTAATGAGACTGTAATGTACATATTATTGTACGTGGTTGTATGAATTGTTATAATTTAATTTAAAATGTTTGTAATTATTAGACAATTATTATTATACTAGGTATGTATTTACTGTAGTAAAACATGCTGAGAATAAGTCTGATCATAACAACCTTGTACATATGAGCCGTTTATTTTGAAAGTGGGGCAAGTCCATATTTTGTTATTGCGAGATATTTAAGGGTTTGCGTTTCAATAAATTTAAAAATATTGGTAAGTGTTAATAGACATATATTTTGTATTTTGTGGTAATAGATAATGTAAGTTTATAATTCGATAGTGTTCATAGTGCTGGATAAAAAAAAATAGTGGTTTTATTATAACTGAATGGACTTTCCTCACTTTCAAAATTAATGAAATATTGTAATCGTTAATTTAAATGGATGCCTAATATTTGAGCTTTATCATTTAAAAATAAACATAATAAAAACTTTTCATACGACAGTTCAACTTCAGAAGCACGTATTGTGACATTATTACCCCTTGCCAGTGCCTCAGTAGCAGAAATGGGTATATGAAAATAAGTATGTACTTTAAAAGGGCGACTCATCCCCTTTGCAGTGTTGCTTGATATGAATTTGGAAATTGATTCTAATTGTTTTAAACTATTTTCCTTGAAGAAGTTTTTAATTATTCAAATAGCACGATTACGTCGACACAGTCACCCCCGTAGTTAACTACCCCTGGACTTAATATCAGGAAATTCAGTAAAAACAGGTCGATTAGATTTCTTTACATACATTTGAAATCTGTAAATAAAATTTTATTATATTTTATTTTTACCCATTTTCGCAAAATTAACCTCCAAATTTTAGCCCTAAACTACCCCTGTTGGTGTAATTTAAACAAATTACATATCAATAGATAGTTTTTTAAAAAAGAACAATATCGTCAATTTAAGCTTTTGCTCTATTTCTTACCGGTTTCGAGATATTTGAGAAATTAAATTTTCACCACAATTTTTGCAGGACGATTTCACCTCTTCAAACAGCTTTTCCGCAGATAAAAAAATACGTGTTACTTATTTTTTAATGTTCTACAACATATCTAAGTTTCATCAAAATCAATAGGTCCGGTCTCGGAAATTTTGCTTGTAAGATGGACTTGCACCACCATCAAAATAAACATATTTACGATACTGTTAAGAGCTAAAACTTCAATCTTCCAAATATTAGGCTTCTGAACTTTTTTGACTATAAATTGTTGACAGATAAAAAGATCATACTAAGTCTTATCTATAACTGCCATTATCTTCATTTTTTTCGAAAATGGACTTGCCCCACTTTCAAAATAAACGGCTCATATAAATTAAAACATCGAAGCCAAATCAATATTTTTACGTATGTATGTAGGTATTTGTGATCGAAATTCCATGGGTGATTTAAAAACTTTTTTTCTGTGGATGGAAATGGCGAATAAGTTTATATAATGTTTCTTTACAAAACTACATTAATTTAATTATTTATTAGCTTATCTTATTGATTAACTATGATTAACTGATTTATTTTTTATATACTTACCCAATGATAACACTTTGTTTATCAATTAAATAACTTTTCCTACTCCTGTTGAAGAACACACTCATTACATATCCGTTAATTAGGTGTTTGAAGAAAAATTTTTTTGTTATAAATGGAAAGATCATATATAAGTTTTATAAGAAAACTCTTTAATTTTTTTTAAACGTAATAATTAAGAAGCTATATTAAATTAAAAATAAATTTTTAAACTTAGAACCGATAACGGGCCGATAGTTTACGAGCGCTTATGTGACGTAATAAAAGTTATATGGCCTGAACATGGCTACATTAGTGTCTTTTTATTTTCAAATAGATTATAGACCAAGAGCTAGTGGCCGGTTTGCGATGGTCATTTCAACACGCGTTAAATTAAGAAGATAGAATCTTGAATAC
This sequence comes from Brachynemurus nebulosus, assembly GCA_035578155.1. Taxonomy (NCBI): domain Eukaryota; kingdom Metazoa; phylum Arthropoda; class Insecta; order Neuroptera; family Myrmeleontidae; genus Brachynemurus; species Brachynemurus nebulosus. Next base: position 2,612,491 of record JAPWDM010000030.1, read on the forward strand.
TTACTCTACACAGAAATTCAGTTCTGGCAAGCCTATTCGACTCAACCCGGCCGAATAGGCTTGCCAGAATTGAATTTTTATGTACAGTAAGTAGTATCCAAGATCCTATCCCCTCAGTTTCACGCGTGTTGAAATGACTATTGCAAATCGGCCAGCCGCTCTCCTATTGCTCTGAAATTCTTCCAAATTATTACCTGCTATAAACTTCACTGTCGAAATATCGAAACTAAAGAAATATCGAGCTTGTTTTGTACCACTTTGTGATAGCAATACAAAAATAAATCCGGCAAAAATGTCCCTCAAGATTTTGAACGTCGAAATCAATGAAACAACCATCAATAATTTTTCCTACTAAATTTTAATAATTTTGACACCTTTGACATATTACCTTTATGACGTCACAGACATCGCGATCTTTTGTAGTGCTGTTTTTAACCAAATGATATTTTTTAAAATTTTTCAAGTTTTAATTAATTTATTATTTATTATATATCATTTTTAAAAAATTTTCGTATCGATTATCAATATTATTTATGATGTAGAATTGAAACAAAATAAAAAAATGATATTTATTTTTTATTCAAAAACCCAATTGTTGAGAAAGTTAGGAATTATTCAAAGGTGTGGAGGAATGGTCATTATTCAATATACCTTTCGATCAATGAAATTACCGTATTAACCATTATTCAATGGGTTTACGATTCTTTTGTGAATAACATATTTATCAAACTTTAATTCCATGTATGTTGCGTAGTAACGTGTAAGTAAACAAAACAATTTGAATATTTTATTTTGATAGTTTCTATAGATACATATCTCGTACAAACATAGATTAAAATTGTTATTCTTTTAATTTAAAATTTATATTCAGTTTTATTTAAATCAAAAAGGAAGAAAGTTGTAGAAAAATTATAGTATTCTACTCGCTTGCAATGGCTATTACTCACTCAAATGCATTACGACACTCACCTCGTAAACGCAATAGTTATCATTACCAGTTCGTTGAATAATATACTATTTTTAAATCACGCTTCTCTTTAAAAATGGACTAAAAATATAAGATACCTTTTGAGTAAATTTTTGGTAACGTTCAACATAATTTATGAAAGCTTTAGGCATTTAACTAATTTGATAACTACTGAGAAGTAAAATAAAGTAACTAATAGTAGATAACGCCTCGTGTTTTTATAAATTATGTTGTACACTGCTTCAAACTTCATTTAAAAGTTATTTTATACTTTTTAATCCATTTTTAAATAAAAGCTTAATTTAAAAACATTTTTTACATGATGATAAACTAAGCCATAAAATAAAATTTAATATTCATAAATATTCCAATTAAAAAAAATTTAATCCTTTTTTTAAAAAGAACTATATAATCTTATTTAAATAATATCATATATGAGCAACAAAAATTTTTTTAAACAAGGTTCAATTTTAAAAGAACGTAATTACATTTGAATATTAGATCATTCAAAATTTAAATTTTACCATGTTATCCGACATACCTATTCTCGTCTAGTATGCATGTAAATAATAAAATATACACAAAAAGAAAACCCCTAGCAAAAAATGGCAAACATTAGATAAAGACAGAAATCATATCATTATTTAAATATAATTTATTTATTATTCACCATCCACTTTTCTTCTACTTACTTGGTTCATATGTTACCATCCCGCTTGGTCCCACTCTCCTGTCGTGTTCACATTATTTTAAAATATGTAAATTCGGGAGGATGTGATACATAGATGTTGTTATAAGTATATACATACATACTGTGTGTATATTCAGTATGTTCATACATAGGTATATGTTTAATAGGTATATGTTTAGTATATGTTTAATATAAATAGGAATATGTTGAATCAAGTAAGGAAGGCATGACTTCTGATGAACTATACTGAAAAAAATTTTTAGTTCTCACAATTGAAAAATTACTGAACTCAGTAATTAATGAACAACATTTTGATCAAAGCAAAACTTGTCATCAAGTTTTCTTTTTATGTACCAAGGAAATGACGTATGAAAACTCAGTCCTGATAATTTTCAGTCAATCTGCACTTTATTCTTAATATTCATGAATTTTTTTAGATTTTTCCAAGTGTTCCTTCTGGTATTAAGAGCCGGAGACAGCAATTTTCAAGAGTTTCTTCCAAAAAAAATGTTATACCGTCATTGCGGGTTACTTGAGTCCTGTGGTGTAACTTGAGCCCAAAACGGAAAAAGTATTATTTTCTGTTTTGTGCTTATATTAGTCAGTAGTAGAAGTAAGTTAGATGTTTAGCTAATAGGTAACAGCAGTAGGTTTACGGTGTTTAAGTTTAGGTAGTTCTGAAAATTGACACTAGAGGTGAGGCAAGTGTTGTTTACTCTCTGTTTGAAATTGATGTTTTGTTACGTTGCTAACTATTGACTGTAAAAATAATTGTGGTAGTCTACAAAGCAAGGTAAGTGTATAATTTTAATACTATGTTCATTACTAAACTAAACTCAGATATGTTCATATGCCAACCATATCGTTAATTTTTTAAATTAAGGTTTTGATAAATCAGTAAAATAACCTTAAAATTAGGGTAACTTGAGCCCATTATAACTTTGGTATAAAATGGTGCAAGACTATAGCAGAAATTCCCAAAAGTCCTAAACCGTTGGACAAATTCGTTAACCAGGCACGTCCGATGCCCAAAACATGTTATTTTTGGAAATTTTCATGAAAAAATTTAACTTGTTTCCAAAATTTTTCCTTATTCAAAAATTTTTACACTATTGGAACGAGGAGAAAAAATCACACAAAAAGGTCTTTAAACTATTATTCTATGTCAATTGGTTTCCGAGAAAAACTAATTTTTGTAAACAGAAATTCGCTACGTTATGCAGGATGCTGCGATAAGAGCATTGAATAATTAAAGTTCCTTATATGTTTGTACAATGTTTTAATTAGTAACCAACATCCTACATGATCTCAAACTGTTTTCAAATGAAAATCACCTGGAAATTTAGGTTTGGGCTCAAGTAACCCGATTTTGAGGTTAACTTGAGCCCAAAATCTAAAGAGCTATGAAATTTATGAGCCATAAGAAAAAGATCCATATTACATAATAAACTAACCGTAGTCATATAGAGATTAATATACTGAATTTCCTATCCCAAATAAGTATAACAGTTACGCTCAATTTTTGAAATTATCAGATGATTTGCAAATCTGGGCTCAAGTAACCCGCAATTACGGTATATAAATCATTGAATTCGTATTTTGATAAGCTTTCCTCTGATACCCTGTTCAATGATCTTGGGGAAAATTTTTTTGTCCACACTTTTCCGGTTGTATCGTAAAATTAACCACCAGAATTGAAATTTAACTTCACATTTATAATCAGTGCACCACACTCTATCTCCGTGTTGAATTTGAACGTCTCGCGTTGAATAGTTTCAGAGAAAATCCCCTGTGACAGACGGGCAGACACTGAAGTCCGTTTTGTCAATTTTGATACGGAACACTAAAAATCAATAAGCGTACACAAAAACATGGGGGTTTATTTACACGGGTGCCAATGATCTTGGTTATCAAGGTACCTGAAAATAAATTTATTTAAAAAAAAAAAAAAAAAAAAAAAAACATGGGGCTGTTACATTATGTAGACGGAACTAAAATATGTCAAATTGTGTCCCATTTTCCCCAATTATGTTGTTTAAGACATGTTTAGTATATTCAATAAATATGAATTGTGTATAAGTAATTTTGAGATGAAATAAATGTTTATATGAAAATATTAAAATGCGCTTTATAAAGTCTTTTATAAAGTTCATATCTTCTTTGTATATACAAAGCTCAAAGGTACTCAAATAGATTAAAACTACATTCAAAATATTGAATTCATGAAAACTATAATCATGTTTCGAGAGATACGTTTTCAATAAAAGAAGTGATTTTATATTTATTCCACAAAGGGCTAGAGCACACAAATATTTCTAGGAAAATTTACAGAGGTAAAGGAGGCAGAGGCGGCGCAAAGGGTAGTCGAAGTGGGCGACCGCTTATAGCCTCGCGCCCTTGGAGACCTCGCAGAGAGGTCTGGCATTAGTAAGAAAACTGGTAGAACTTGATTAAGGTTTGGGAGGTTTGGGATATTTTTAATTTTTAAAAAGAAAAAGGGCCTGCCAAAACTGAATAAAGCGTTTTTTTTTTGCTCGTATCTTAATGTTGAAGGATAAATTTTTTGAAAAATAAAAATATGGGGTCTCGCAAAAATCTAGGATTCTAGGGCTTTTATTTTGGGTAGGCCTGAATTCTGTATTGTAAACATATAACTTATGTGTATCATTTTTCTTGAAAGTGCGGACATTTTTCTGTTGTAAAATTTAAAACCGTGAATAAAATGTAGATTTTAGCAACATTTACAAGCAATTTCAGGTAATCACATACCACTTAAGAAAGCGTATATATAACCAGGGACGCATTAACCCACTTTGGGGTCCTAAATATTTTCTTGTTACGAGGCCCCCCGTAGAAGATATTTACCTATATAGCCCACAAATTATAAAACAATAAATTAAACCAAAGTAAATATTGTGAGAAATTAAAACAAATATTTAAAATATAGAAATATTTATTTATATGTTCAAAATAGACAATTTGACCAAATCCTGCTATCGAGCCCTAGCTATTAATATGTCCATGCGATGATCCGTCCCTGAACCTGATAATAATATTATAGAAAATCGTGGAAATAACTCCGAGCTACAAGAATTATATTTAAAATTAAAGAATTGCTTTTAAACATTTCTCTGATGCTTAAAAAAGTGGTGACTTTTGAAATTAAATTTTTGAAAATTTATTTCAAAAATCACCACTTTTTCTCAACTATAAACAGCCGCCATTTTGAAAATATATTATGGAATCAAAATGACGGTATCGAGGTATAATATGCACTTTGATTGATGTCGATATCTCAAATACTTTTCGACATACATGAGGAACCATGTCGTAAAATGGACTTTCGAGAAAATATCATTTTAAGTTTTTTTTTTTTTTTTTTTTTTTAAATAAAATTATGTAAAGTGCGTGCACTAAAATTCCCATAACTTTTTGTAAATTAAAAATCATAAAGTGATTGAAAAAATTATCCGGATCGTCCGGGAAGCGAACCAGGCATCTCCTGGTAATTAGCCAGGTGTGCTATCCATTACACCATCGATCCTTTGCTCGACAGGCGCCCGACACAGACAACATTCAATCACCTATGTGTATGTACTCTCTGTAATGCGAGAAGCAGTTAGAATTTTTCAATTTCAAATATTATCGAGTGCTTGTGAAACACTACTACGTATGACAGACTTTTGTCTGCCTTTCAACACACGTAGTATTCATATGTTCACTTATCGTTCAGCTAAACTGAAACTTTTTGATTTTTCATTTCTTTAAAATAAAATTTTAGGAGAATATTTCTAACACCTTAAGAAACATAATTATGAAGACAAAAGATCGATTTCTTTTAGCGAATTTCCAGAATGGAATTCAGCTATTACAGCCATTGTCATGACGCGACTTGAGCCCGGGACCATGGCAGAAATTTGTTTTGAGGTCCCTAGAAACCGAAAATAATATTCACTAAAATTTATATATATATATATATATATATATATATATATATATACATATACATATATATATATATATATATATATACATATACATATATATATATATATATATATATATATATATATATATATATATATATATCCGGGCGATAACTCTCGAACGAAATATTGGAAGTCCTAAACTGTTGGACGAGTTCGTTAACCAGACACGTCCGATGCCCGGAACATGGCTTTTCCGGCAATTTTCGTGAAAAAAATTAGTTTTTTGTCAAAATTTCCCCTTATTCAAAAACTTTTGTGAAATTTTTTTACACCATTGGAAAAACGAGAAAAAATCACATAAAAAAGGTATTTAAACTATTATTCTATGACAGCTAGTTTCCAAGAAAAACTAACTCTTATAAACGGAAATTCGCTATGTTATGAAGGCTACTGCGACAGGGGTATTTTTTTTAGCGAATCTCCCCTTAAGATATTTGATTCTTATCGCTTCTTTCGTGACATTAATAAAACTTTACATAAATTACTTTTGAAATATCGTGAATTAACTGACTATATTGTAAAGACAGCCTCACTAGGGAAATATACATAATTGAATTTTTAAATAAAAAATAGGCGTACCATCAACATTAAAAAAAAAGTACGCGTTCGAATGAACCACGATTGCGCATCTCTAGGGAACGGGCAAAATTAACCTCATTTATTTTAATTCCCCTAAAGAAGTGGAAGGAAAGAGTGAGTATACGGCATCTTACCCGAAAATAAATCTTTTACATACACAACACCCATCTAGATGAAAATGGCGAAAAAGTGTAGCGGGGGAAAAACAAAAGAAAAACCCTTCTAGCAAATGAAATTATAAGATTCTGTCCATTAACGCTAACTATATATGTATGTACAAGAATGTTCTAACGAAACTCGTCTAAATGTATTTTATTGAGCAAAAGCCGGGCAAAACAAAGTAGTGCAAACGAAGTATACTTAATTTTGTTAACGTAAAATGAATTAAATCAATGTCACTGCTAAAAGTGTGTATACACATAATCTGATCTATATTACATACATACAATATATACATATGTACCGGGTGAGTGTTTTGAAAGTTGCCACGTCGATTACAGCAAAACTGTTAAAGGGATGGTAACGTATAAAAATTTTTTTTATTGTTTCATATGATTGTACAACATTTTAAGATTATTGTGTCAAAATTTGAAACGAATCGGAGTGAAACTAATTAAGATATAGAACTTTGAGCGTTTGTTGCTCCGATACGTTTTCGGATCCCTGCCCAGCGGGTACGTGGCTTTGTGCTCTCGGAATCACTAAATTCTTTTATTCATCGGTGGGTCTTTGTAGGTATACTAATGTATACTATAACCAATGACGTAGATGTGAAAAAAATTGTCATATTTAATTTTGGATTTCCAGGTATACAAAACTTTAAAGAGATTTTCGGACACTTGTCATTTTTGAAACCGCTGAACAGTTTAAATCAAAATCTACTCGACCGATTGTTTTGAAATTTTGTATACAGCTTCCATACATAAATGACCAGGTATCCCTGGGAGCTATTTTTTTTTATTTTTCATACACGGAGAGAAAATTCCTATAAAAATTACTGTGCTCAGCACTACAATCGACGTGTAAAAGGCGAACATATTAAATTCTGTAAGGTAAAAATATAAAGATTATAATTAATCATAAAAAATTTAAAGGATGGAATGTTCTTTTCGTAATATTATCTCCGTAAAATTTGTAAAACAGCACAGTAAAAAGTTCCATTACCGACAAAAAAAAAATTTTTAATTGTGTTTATTAAAAAAATTACCATGCTAACATGCTAATAATAGAAAGAAAAAAAACAGAAAGAAGGTTGGTTTTGTTGGGAACGCTGTAATGAAATGTACCTCAATCAGCGAGTTACATGGGTTACATGCGAACCATAGGTGTGGACTGTGGAAGAAACTTTGTCAGACAGCTCCCACCAAGCACCTTGATGCAGCTAGTAGTCAGTTGCTTTTACACTCTCTTAGGATGATGTCATCGTTTAATTCATCTTTTTGTTATTTACCTATCTTTAGTATATGTATTACAATATATTGCTTGCAATCATTTTTGTATACATGTTTTTACAGGTACAGTGCAACCAATATAAGGTCGCGAGTCAGACGCGCAAATGAAAGAGTACGACAACAAGAATTAAACTATCATATACATGCATAAGAGTGTGATAAAAGTTGTGTTAGCACCACATTAAATTTTACCATGCTAGCACATATTTTTTATTTTGGTCGTCGATCGCGCACGGATTATAGGGGAGCATAGTAATTTTTCTGAAATTTTCTCTACAAAAATTATAGGATTTTTCTCTCCGTGTAATTATTAATTTTACAATAACAAATAGGTCAATTTTTTAGACGAAAATCGGTGTTTTCAATTCTAAGTGTCACCAAAAATTAAAAAATCGAAAGAAAGAAAATTCCTCCTAGGGATACCTTAGAAAAGAGGTTGTCTAATGATATCATTCTTTTTTTTTATTTCGGATGATCCATTCATGAGTTATATTGTTCACCGACAAACAACTTTCGCGACGCCTCCGAAGATTTGCTGCCGTTGTTTTAATTATTTATATTTTGTTTTAAAAAATTAAAGAAATGTTCGTATGTTGTACTATAATGTTACGATCGATTAATTAAATTTGTATTACGGGTAGCGTCTGAAAAAATTCTTAAAAGTGGATCTTTTTTATGCCGAATTAACGTTACTATCCCCTTAATTTAAGGTAGTTGATCGGTAAAACGATTCTTTCAGAGCATTTTAACGAAACTTCTCTAGATATTTAACTAATTCAATGGCAGTGGTACGAGCCTATTTCGATTAAAATTGACTAGCCCAATTTTGATAAAACGATTTTAAAGTTTTGTAATTTTAACACGAACTGTTATAGGAAAACTCTATTTTTGTTTTTGAATAAAATGAAAACGTGTCAAAGGAATTTGATAAAAATTTAATATGTTATAAAATACCAAGTTACAAACTACATAATAACAAATAAAAATTATTCGCTACGCCGTTTTTGAAATATAATTTATAAACATCATTTTACAACATTTTTACAACGCTTTTCCACCAATGCTTTTATATTGCTACAACATAAGTGCGCGGAAATTAAAGAAAGCAAGTGGTATACAAATATAATAACTGAAGAATATTAATATATTATATAATTTTTGATAAAAGAAAATTTTTTCGCTGAGATATACTTTTGTACATGACTATCTCAGAGCAACTACGGTAACAAAAAAAATTGTATTAATAAGAGTTGCAGATATCGATAGCGACAACCGATTACTATAGTCGGGAGCTTTCTAGCTTTTATGGTTTTTTAAATGGAAATGTCTGTTAAAGAATTTTCAAAAATTAGATTATATTTCAAAACTATGTTTTTGAATAATTGCGTTTTAAAAGTCACACTTTTATAAATTCGTACTCAAATAATTTCAAACAATATAAAAAGTTATGTATTAACTGAAGTAATTGCGAAAAGAAAAACGGTTATTACGTTATTCATCAGAAATTAAAGTTATTCAATAGGTCAAATTACTTCATAAAAATAACAGCCAAGTATAAAAAAGAAATAAAATTTTAGTTCAAATTTATTGGAAAATAAAAATGAAAAATTTGGGGGGGACAGGTCTGCCCACACTACCAACTTTCCATTGGGTGTCCTTAAAGATTAGAGACTACTGTACATAAATAATTCCTTTTTCTTTCCAGGGGGCTTCTCCCCTGGGCCTCCGATAGAGGCTTTGCCCCTTGGACTAACCGGGGATTTCGCCCTCTGACCTTTAGCAAACAAATGATATTATCATTTGTTCGATAAGGTATGCGAGACAAAAAATATTTCATAAAAAGTTTCTTATTTCGTGTTCTTTTTTTTTTTTTTAAATTGTATTATAATTTGCTGGCGTTTTTAACGTCAATTAGGTTTTTAGGCCATTATATAATAAAGACTTGGCAACAAATCTATATGAAATATGTTGTCTTAATAAAGTTAATTCCGTTTTTCTATCACAAAAAACAAACCGCTAATCCGAATTTGCTGAAATTCGGTCCTCATTTTTTGATTACGCATCTAATGAAACTAGTCCGAAGATGATATCATCATTTGTTCTCGAGATATGCGAGACGAAAAAAAATTCCCGAACGAACGAACTAACGAACGCACACACAGACATCACGCTAAAAACGATGGATTCGGATTCTAGTGACCTTGAAACGTGGAGATTTGTCCAAATTAACTATTCGTAAAATCGGCCCATTACAATAACTTCCAAAGGGAAGTTAAAATTCACTTCGAGATATTTGTCTGTACTTATTAAGGAAAGTGTAAAAGTTTGTATCATAACTGGAAAACTAAAAGAACTACAAAACTTCTGGTTATAACAACCGAGTGCCCCCAGCAGTATCCATAACTATCAGAGGCGAAGCGAGGGGCGTGCAAAGAGGTGCAAATTTGCGCCAAAGAGAGGAAGGTCTGGGGGGCGCTAAAAAATTAGGTATGAGGATTTTTTTTTGCTCGTCACTTGTTTTTTGGGAGGAAAAAAACAGTATTTTTTCCTACAAGGGCGCCAATAAAGTGTCGTGCCCCGGGCGCCGGTTATGTTCACTACGTCACTGATAACTATTAATGTAAATAACTTTTTGATTAAGTCAACAGTTTAGCCTTAATAAAAATTGTAATTCTCAAAAAACTCAACCAGTTATAAATGAACTGATATTACATAATTTCAAGAATTTACGAACACCTTGTATTCTGTATGTAACATTGGAGTAATCACGTACCGTACTCTTGTCATAAAAGAATTCAAAATAAAATTATGTAATTTTTTGTATAACTTGCTCGATATCTTTTCCATGAAAAACATTAAAAAATTATTCATTAACTAAGAAAATGAATTTAAAATTTCGACGAAATATAATTAAAATCAAAGCGTATTTTTACAGAATAATGTTTACGAATGACTCTTTAAGATATATGTATTTATGCTAACAGCCTGTCCTGGTTTTGCTTAGGTGTCTGTTTTATTTTCCTTTTAATATTTTATACAATTTTCATTACATATCATAAAGTGGCTTCTAAAGTTGTGCTTTACTGACAAAACTTTCAGTTGATATCATCCGGCGGTTTTCTCTCAGCAATATCAAATGTGTTTATATAAGCGAATCGTAAATTTTGAGTGCGTTAACAATTTTTTGATTTTTGAAGTAAATACCCCATCAATTGGGAAAAAAGTGATTTTATTGGAAACACAATCAATCAAATAATATTATCAGATAGGTAGCTTAGCTTTTTTAATCCAAATTAATATTTTATGAATTTTTTTATAAAATGAAACAGCGGTGGAACAATTGTAACAAATTCAGTAGTGTCGATTGTAACATGTACAATTGACAAAAAATTTTAGTTGAATAAAATTAAACTTTATATTTTAGATATGAATTGGGATAATAAAGAGAAACAAAAATCTTCCATTAATGGAATTAAAAAAAATGCTTATAATATGCAAAACGAAAAACTATGATAGAAACTATATTCAGTGATGTATATATGAATTCCGTTAAATGAGTAATAGAAAGAGAAAAACTTCAGAGCTGTTGCCTGAGACTTTGCTATTTGTCACCTTCCTCACTCAATATGTAAGGAAGAATTTTTAAAACTGGATTAATTATAATAACCAACGTGTAAATTCAACTAAATAATGAGTGTTACAATTGAACCTAAGCCCTGTAACAATTGATCCTCTGTTGGTGACAATTGTAACATTACACTTTGGTCCACATAAATGCAGTTATTTTAATTATTAGTCAACATAGAGTATTTTTGTGCAGCTCATTCAAAACTTGAAAAATGTCCGTATCTTGTACTAAAAATTTAATTTTCTGTGACTTACAAATACAAAGTTACTAGCCTGTATATTTTTATTGTTACTATTGACACACCTCTCCCCTATAGATAATCTTCTAATAGGTCCTAGCTCACTTGTCAAAATCCGTTAAGTAAGTTTGGCTGTGTACTTTTTAACAAAATTTTACAAATTTTTTCCTATATACATGTATAGATATGCGAAACCATATATCGTTCATTTCAGTTAAATTTAACCCTGCTTCGTCTGTTTGAATTTAAATAATTTCCGTTTTCTTGGCTTTATCTCTTTTATTATTGCATTTACGTAAATTTTAAATTTGCAGTTTATTTTTAGAAAAGAAGATTGATTTGTTTCGAATGTAAGAATTATTTAATTTTTTAACGAAAACTCATGATCAATTGTATCTGAAATGAGGTATAGTAATGGAAAGATTATTCTTTCAATTTTCATTTAAATGTTATTAAAATGTCGATAATGAATTTGCATTTAGAATAAAAATGTGACAAGTATAAACGAAATGCCAGTCTTTTTTTTGAGATAATAAAATTTAAATAAATACATTTTATTTTTATTACATTATTTTCAAAGTAAAACAACAGGATATTTTATACGGAAAATGTTTGCTTAGTAAACAAAAAACGACATAAAGTTCTAGACTATTCTTTTGTTTTATTTGTGAAAATTTTCTATATATATACAAAAACAAAATAAACAAAAATACATATTAAAATTGTTCGCTCAATATTTGAGATTTCAGAAGATTATTTGAATATTTTATACAAGTAGGACAAATTTTTAAAATAAAATAATTTTTGAAAAATTTAAAACAATCAAAATTAATCCATTTTCCTAAAACTAGAAAACAGGTTAAAAGGGTTTAGTAGTTATATTAGGTAAATTGTACATAAAAAGGTATTAAGAAAAGTTTTACAAATTAACTAATTTTCGTTCTAAAGTTTAAGCAATAATTCAGCCGAAAAACATTTTAAACTTTTAATACGGGAGTCCGCGTTCTTGTTTGTGAAAGATAAATATAAAATTAAGAAAAATTTTCCGTAACACGGATTGAACCTTTTTCAATTAAAAATTAAAATTTATGGCGTGTTTGGATTTGTTCATATTTAAAAAAATAAACGGATGTAATTAGGTTTACCACTAATTTGGTTGAACAATTTTAGTTTGAAAGTTGCTTTCTTATTTCATGGCGTTTATATTTATGTGATTATTTTCAATTGGATGAAACTCTTTGACATATTTGATACTGTTTAGAATCCAGTGATATATAATTATATACCGTGTGAGTTTTTTGAGAGTTGCCATTTTTATTACATCCAAACCGTTGATTTAATCGAAAAATTGTTCAAATAAAAGTTGTAGATATCGACGGGGGCAACCGATTGCTATAGTCAGGAGTTTTACAGCTCATGGTTTTCGAGCTATGATACAAACTTATAGATTTTTAAATGAGACTAAATATTAATTTTTCGTTAAAACTGATCTAATGCATTAAATAACAACATAAATGAGCAAAAAAAATTTTTTTAACCAAGTTTACTTTTTTAATTTTTCTTTAATTTGTCAGTTAGGAGGTAAAAATATGCATATGTACTTGAGGCTACTTCAACCGATAGTGTTCTGGTTGGTTACATTTCTATTATATACAAGAAAAGAACCTATTCCAGTACCATTTCAATCATACCAATTTGGTTTTAGTAATAATGGCAACTCTCAAAAAACTCACATGGTATATCATTGAATTTGTGTTCTAATGCACTTGAGGAAAAATTTGCTTCCCACTTTTCAGGTTATTATCTGAAATTAACCACTAGAATCGAAATTTAACTGTACATCTATACTGGAATCACTACACTCTAACTTTGTGCTAAATTTTAAATTTGCGCGTCGAAACGCTTGTGACAGACAGATTGACAAGAAAGCATAAAAAATCACATGGAACCAGTTTTTAAAACAGTTCGAAATGAACTAGCTTTTGCGAAAAATTAAGGAATTTGCTGAATTTCTTTACAATAAATGCTTCATTGTTTTTTATCATTACAATAACAATATTTATATCTGTTTCATTTTTCAAAATAAAAATTAACTAACTTTTCAAGAGCGCGTCATTACCGATTTTGAAAATTTGTTCACTGTTAGAGAACTATTTTAAAATTTAAATGGATATAATTTATGTTATATGAGGTCCGCCAGGTGCGAGGGTTCCAAAAGCGCCAAAAATAAACTACTCAACTGATTTTGAAAATTTTTTCACCTTTAAAAAGTTAAACGGGTTTAAATGCATATATGCCGTACTATATGAGATATGAGCCAGGGTCCTAAGGATCCAGAATTGTCAAAAAATTAACTATTCAACCGATGTTGAAAATTTTTTCTGTGATAGAGAGCTAAATTAAATATTTTCGATGAATACAGGTTGTTATATGACATCCGCCAGTGCCAAATCTTTGAAAAATCGCTATGTTTTGCAGGTGCTGCGACAGGAGTATTTCATTTTCCGACAAATAAGTGAAAGTTTTCAAATTTTATTATCTTTATACTGCTATATCAAATTACCGGTGAAAACTTTAGAGCATTTTTCGTGATTTACCTCAAGAAGGTTACTCGCTAGAAATTCTATTCTTCAACATTAATTAATAAATTTGTGAAAATAATATTTTAATATTTCTTTCCTTTTTTTTTTTAAATTTAATTAATTTCAAGAATTTCAATTAGCATCAACATTCTTTCAATTTCACAAAATATTCCTTTGAACCCAAATTAATTTCTTAATTAAGAAAAAAAATTTACCTTTCCATTACATTTTTGTTATAATTATTTTATTAATTACACACGAATCGGTATGAGAGAGGTGTGGTCGAATGGGGTTATTGAAAAGGTGGACTACAACATCAAAGACATCAAAAACCATGGCATTTTCGATATTAATTAATGAAGGGTTTTGTTGTAAATGGAATTCGATGTGATATACTTACCTCTAATTGAGGTAATTGATTCAAATTACATTTAAAATGTTAACGGGGCAGATAGAAAGGTAATCAAATTTATAATTTTTGTTTGAAATTAAATTTTTGACGGTTTGTCAAAATCAATGTTTCTCTAATTGGGGTACGCATACGCCTGAAGATATGTGCGAGTTAAACAATTATTATATTGTAGCAACATTAAGGGCAGGGTAAGGTATTAAAATAATTTTTTCTTTTTTTTTGTTATTTTTTTAACTGAATGCATAATATCTCAAGAATATTGTTTCAAAATTTCAAGTTGATTGGAGCAAAATTGACGAAGTTATAAGCGTTTTTGTTGTTACCTGGCAGATGTTTCACTCTCTATATATCTCTCTCTCTCTCAGTTATATTACAGAAATTTCAATGCAAGTACAAACGTGTTTATACCTGTACTGTATATTTTCTCAGTGTAGGGTACAAAATTTAGTTTAGCAGTAAGTATTCTATATCAGTTTTATACAGGAATTTTTAAGTGTTCAAAACTTTAAAGCGTTTTCCCCATTGTTCACGTTTTCAAGGTCGGTGCCCCTAATAACTTCAAAACTACAGCACCGATCCTTTTGAAATTTTGAATACTATTTCCTTACATAATTTACGAGGTAACACTGGAGAGTTTTTTTCAAATTTGTTAATAATTTTTATTTTACAATAACAAATTAGCCGATTTTTTTCGCAAAAAATCATGTTTTTCCTTTCTAATGTTCCAAAAAAGTGAAAAATTGAAATTTCGAAAAACCCTCCCAGCGTTACCTGAGGAAAACTATTATCTAACGAATGAGCTTCAATTTTTTTTTTCGAATGACCCAGCACCAAGTTATGAGGGGCGCCGCAATTCTACTTTTTTCCGAGACACGTCCGAATAATTGCTGCCATTACTGTATTTTTTAATTTTTCTTCGTGAAAATTTTATTGAATATTCTTCGAATGTCATAGTTTAATGTACCACTGGTTTCAATAAAGAGATTTTAACTGTGTCGTCACAAAAAAATAACAAAAACATGCCTTTTTTGTACGAATTAACCTTACTCCCTCCTTAAGTATTACAAATTTTCGATTTCAACACCCAGAAAGTCAACTTAAGTATAGTGAAATTTGACTAAATTAATGAATTTTCAATAAACCATACTTTAATTATTTAGGTAGGTACCTACTTATAAATTCAAATTCTGATCTTTTAATGAAATTATAATTTTTTTTTCTTTTTGTTAAAAATAATATTTTAATATTTAATTTTAAATATAAATAAGATCTTGCCTTTAATGTTGTTTTTACACTGTAATAATTAGAAAACTTTTTTTTTGCAAAAATTTTTTTTATTCTTAAACTTCGAACGCAAACTGACGCCGATCAATACGTATTCATTTAAAAAGATAAAATATCAGAAACATCAAGGAATTTATTAAAAGTTTGATTAAAAAGTTCAAAAACTTTTTAAAATATCATAATAATATGGGTACTTGAAACGAATATTCTTGTGTTTGCGATGACGTCAAGTCCTTTTTATAGATTATTTAATTTGTTTGTGATATAAGGTACTGTTTGTAGATGATATCACCAGTGTGGTCGACTTGATGGGATTGTAGCGGTAAAGCTGTAAGATATTTATCATCTCATTGTCAATATACGATCTCATTGTCAGTATAAGTAAATTTTATTATTAATTTCTAGAAAATTATTTTAGAAATGTGATATTATGGGGAAACAGACAGTTCTGATACTTATTTACTATTCCATATAAATGTGTATCGTGTACAGTCTCGGATAATTGGGAGTCTACTATTTTTTGTGAAATTTTTGTGGTTTTTATTGAAATTACTGCTCCAGTAATTCAAAGTAGTTTAATGAATACTAGTAAAATAAAATCCTTGTAATTTTTAACACATTCTTATTTATAAAGTAGTAACCACAATAATCAAATTATTGAAATAAACATAATCCTTTCAGGGAAAAAAATTTTGGATCTAGAGTCACTTAAATTCGAATTATGGAAAAATGAATTTTTCGACTTTATTTCCATAAAATAATGTAATTGATCATTGAAATTTGTTTATTAGGCTTAATTTTTATATAAGGTAAAAATTTCACCAGAAAGAAGTCAATAGATACATCTATTAAGATTTTTCACATTTTTCGATTTTAATTTACTTTTTCTTTTTTTGTCTTTCTGCTAATTAGTAAGCGAAACTGATCTGCTTAAATATTTTTCAAAAAATCAATATTTTAATTTCAAATATTATCGAGTGCTTGTGAGACACTACTACGTATGACAAACTTTTGTTTGCATTTCAACACACGTAGTATTGATATGTTCATTAATCGTTCAGCTAAACTGAAACTTTAAGCACTCGATTTCTTTGGTATAGTATGACCAAAAACCACATGTAAATTAAAAATCACAAAGTGACTGAAAAAATTATCCGGATCGGCCGGGAATCGAACCCAGGATCTTCTGGTAACTAGCCAGACCTGCTAACCTCTACACCAACGATCCCATGCTCGGTAAGCGGCCGAGCCGGACACCCATTCAATCACCTATGTGTATTAATACTCTCTCTGATTCGAGAAACAGTTACAATTTTAATTTAAAATTAAAAAAAAGTTTGTCATACGTAGTAGTGTCTCACAAGCACTCGATAATATTTGAAATTAAAATTGTAACTGTTTCTCGAATCAGAGAGAGTACTAATACACATAGGTGATTGAATGGGTGTCCGGCTCGGCCGCTTACCGAGCATGGGATCGTTGGTGTAGAGGTTAGCACGTCTAGCTAGTTACCAGAAGATCCTGGGTTCGATTCCTGGCCGATCCGGATAATTTTTTCAGTCACTTTGTGATTTTTAATTTAAAAAATCAATAGTCAAAACTTTTATTATTTCGAAGGACTTTTATGACTGGCACTGTATATGGTTCGTTAAGTTTTTTCAAATAATAGTGGTCAGTTAAATTTAATAAGATATTTGAGGCTGGATGTTGTCTGGGTGACTAAGTGACCGTAAACTTATGTTGCTAAGCGTATTATTTTGTAGGAGTCCATATCTTTGGTCTAAATTATCATACACAAGTCGAGCTTTTCTAAGAGCGTTTGTGTTAGGTCACTTAAAAATTTCAGAATCTATTATATACATATATTGAAAGGACTTTTTGTTGGTAGATTTTAGTAGTAAATTTTATCTTTTAATTAAAAATTGATTCGTTTGATTAGTAAATTTGTATGTTTTGCGTATATATGCAGTGGCGTTCATTGTTTAACATTCATGCTATTGTAAATATTATCTAGATGACAAAGTAAATAAATAGGTACTTCATTCGCCATGTTGCTGATACTAATAAAATCGATTAACACATATTAAATAGGTACACATAACCATATAGACACAGCTATGTCATTGATGCTACTATAGTATATGATCTATCATTAATTTTATTTTCAAAATTTATGAATTTTGTTTTTCTGGTGAGTCTATCTATTCAGTTGGTCCCTTTTGTCACGATGACATCCATTTTATTACTACGTATTTTATCTATTTATAAAATTTTTGATACTTTTTTATAAAATTTTCCAATTATATATAGATTTAATTTTAACTTACAAGGGGACGGCATAGCTTTGGGGACGGCGATTTAGCTGAAATTTTTTTTTTTGGTGATAGAGTAGGTATACTTAATACGTTAATATATACTAAAATAATAGCGCGCACTATACAGAAAAACCTGTAAAAAAATGATTAAAAAATTTTAACGCAGCTGGTGTACTTAATAAACGTAGAAAAGATTGCTGTATGTAACATACCCGGTAGTATAGTGGTATAGTTGTTGAGGTTGTAAAAGAATGGTCCTACGTTCGAAACCGATTCTGTTCAACAAAACTTTTGTTGTATTTTTTTTACAAGTTTAAAAGTTTTATTTATTTATAAAACATTGTATTTAAAATATGTTTGTTAATAATATTGTTTGTTAATAATAAAAAAATATTAATACAGAAAAAGTTTTGCTGAACAGAGTCGGTTTCGAACGTAGGATCATTCTATTACAAGCTTAACAACTATACCACTAGACTACCGGGTATGTTACATACAGCAATCTCTTTTAAGCTTATTAAGTACACCAGCTGCGTTAAGAATTTTTAATTATTTTTTTTATAGATTTTTCTGAATAGTGCGCGCTATTATTTTAGTATATTAACATACTGAGTGTCATACTCTATCACCAAAAAAAAAAAAAAATGTCAGCTAAATCACCGACCCCAAGGCTGTGCCGTCCCCTTGTTAACCCTGGATAACGAAACCTATTTTATAGTCACGCTGTTACTAAACCTTCGTATATTTGACGACGACCCATGTTTTTTGTTTTTTGTGTTTTCAAATTGAGTGCGCTGTGTACCCCCACTCGACTGACGGCTCATGGTAAGCGCACGAGATCTCGCTGTGTATGTAGCAATCCCTTAGAGTCGTGACCAATTTAAGCCTACTCGCATACCTCACTTTACACATACGTATCGAAAATAACTATGATAGTTCTGTAACTAAAAGAAAAACCACTGAAATTATACAATATACAATCTAAAATAATAATACTATCCATTTCACTGGGCAAAATATCAAAATATACTAAGTTAAAGGAAAAAAAAAAAAACATGTGTCGTCGTCAAATTTACGAAGGCGTCGCGTCGTCAAAATGGCGAAGGTTTAGTTATCCAGGGTTAATGGGTAATGGGTAATTGTAACTTAAAAGAATCTAGACTTGATAGACAACCTTTAGATTCTTGATTGGCATTTTCCTTCTGTCTCTTTTTGTTGTTATTTTAACGTACTTATTTAATTTTTTGTATCTCCTCTTAATGTTTTAGTGTCTTACTTAATGTTTATTTACGTATATTTAAAATTACATTGGTATTGGAACATTTGCGATTCGAACCAGTAACACCCTTATTTATTAACTTCCCATAGGAAGTTATTGTAATGGGTCCGATTTTACGAATCGCTAATTTTGACATATCTTCACGTTTTAAGGTCACTAGAATCCGAATCCATCGTTTTTAGTGTGATGCCTGTGTGTGCATTCGTTAGTTCGTTCGTTCGTGAATTTTTTTCGTCTCGCATCTCTCGAGAACAAATGATGATATCAACTCCGGACTAATTTCATTAGATGCATAATCAAAAAATGAAGACCGGATAAAGTTTTCAGCAAATTCGGATTAGCGATTTTTTTTGTGATAAAAAACCGGAATTAACTTTATTAACATAACATAGATTATATGGATTTTTTTCCATGTCTTTATTACATAATGGCCTAAGAACCTTCCGCGATGTTAAAAACGCCAGTAAATTATTGTAAAATTTAATAAATTTAAAAAAAAAAATACTAAACGGAAAAACGAAATAAGAAACTTTTTGTGAAATATTTTTTGCCTCGCGTATCTTGAAAAAAAATGATGTTATCATTTGTTTGATAAGGTTGGAGCCCCCACCCTTAGGTACAGAAGGCGAAGCCCCCGGTGTGGTGCAAGGGGCAACTTCGGGGGTCTATCGGGGGTCCAGAGGAGGAGTCTCCTGAATTAAAAAAAAAGTTATTCATTTGCAATAGTCTTTAAGGGCATCCAATGGGAAGTTGACAGTGTGGGTAGACCTGTCGCCAAAATTTTTTTCATTAGTTTGGGTGACTTTATTTATTTATCTTTTTTTTTAGTAACAGCAACCGTTTAGTTTTTCAGTGTACGTCCAATGAAACTCCTGATAAATATTTTAATAAATCCATTTCGTATTTTAAGATTTTAAAACATTTCGTAATAAAAATACGAAATCCTTATCCGTTCAGTTTGTCTGTTCACACATGACTATACTTACAAAATAATAATTCCACCCGTGACATTCTTATAAATTATCACGATATTTTAATCGGTAAACTGCATACTATAGTTGCACCGAATAATGTTTTGTTTGTAAAGAGATATGACATATTGATAACCTCTCATTTCGATATCGACTAGTGTTGTTAACTACATATATTGCTGTTTTTTCTGAAAAGTATCATTACTTGCTAATAGGCAATTTAATTAATTAATTTCAATTTTGTCAATATTGTTGTGAACGAGAGATAAGTGTTTGTTAATTAACATTTAAAAATCATAGGTGCCTGATCCCCTTTCACCGATCTGGTTACGTAAACATGTGTACCAACAAGCTGTGTGATATCAAAAGCGAATATAAGCGAGTTATCCTTAATAGCATATTTGTTTATCGAAAATGTTGGTATTTGTGGCTTTTATGATAATAAATTTATTGCGGGAGGCTCAACATTTAGAGAGGTTTGGCTAGTGAACGTGTTTTTATCACACGATTATCTAAGGGAAAAAGATCCCGATTATCTAAGGGAAAAAGTAACGTAAAAGCTCCCATTTTGAAACGGTATCCAATACTGGAACAGTTTTGATATTTACATATTAATGAAGTTATTTCTGAAAGAAACGTCTGATAACAAAAATTATTATTAACACTTTCAGTCCCATGGCTTCGGCATCCGAAACCAAACAAAACATCCCCAGAGGCCGACCGCGATCAATGATTAATTTATTGATTAGTTGGTTACGCATTATGTGTGCGATAGTGTGTATATAGGTGGTACGTATAGCAATCACCCATATACACGACACGATATGACACATGAACAAGTACAAGCTCTGTATGCATAACATACAGGTATAGTGTTTTGTGGTAGCTACATAACATTATTCTGTAGTGTTTTGTGGACGCGCTCGAACGTCTTTAAAATAATCCGCCAGGGTATTGGAGACCCAAAAAGAATTTAAAATAAACAGTTGGACGGAACTTGGATAGTAAGATCATAGTAATTAAAGACCACTGTGTAGTAAGGTTATAATGATTGTGGACCACTGAGCAATAAGTTCACAGTGATTATGGGCCACTGGGTAGTAAGGTCATAGTGATTGTGAGCCATTGGTTAGTAAAGTCATAGTGATTAAGATTCATTAAAACTGCAAAATAAATTCTGATTTTTTGTAACATTTGAGCGGAATGGTCTTTTCCATTGCATTTTTTTTTTGGCTATTATATATATATTAGTGATGAGCAAATCTTGGTCTTGCCAAGTCTTGGTCTTGGTCTTGCTCTTGCTTTCAGAATCTTGGTCTTGGTCTTGCTAGAGCAGTTTGAGTCTTGGTCTTGGTCTTGCAAAATGCAGTCTTGGTCTTGGTCTTGATATTGCTACAAAATCTTGCACTTTCTTGCATTTTTTTATTAGCGAATTTTTTCCTTCAAAAATCAGAATTTTCTCTTTTTACGGTATTAATTATATTTTCAAACTATTTAAATAGGTTTGCAAGAGTCTTGCTTCTTTCTTGCTTTTGTCTTGGTCTTGCTCACTTGAGTCTTGGTATTGGTCTTGTAGCCATACTTATAGTCTTGGTCTTGGTCTTGCTCTTGGTATACGTAGTCTTGGTCTTGGTCTTGCAAAAAAATGCAAAACCAAGACAAGACTGCAAGACCAAGACTAATTTTGCTCATCACTAATAGGTACATATAAATAACGTACTAATTTAAACGTAAATGATTTTGTACAGAATTTCAGATTACACATCTGATTTTCTGAAAGTAACTGAACCCATAATTCAGATATTCTTACGCCGACGAAACCGTGGGCTACAATTATAAAATATGTATAATAACAGTTGTAAAATATACAATGTATGTATAGGAAATTATATGAAAACAATTATATGAGAACAACAAAATGAAAACAAAATAGATACCTGAGCGAAGCTAGGATGGGCTGCTGGTAAATAAATAATTACAATCATATTTCAGTTAATTTTACTTCCCACATTGCCATTTTACTTACTGCACTCTTGTTTCTCAACACTCAACATATACCAGCACACAGTGGTCCAATTTCCAAAAAAAAGCGGACAAAAATCAAAAATTAGTTTGAGTAAAATAAAAAATGGTTTATAAATGTTTTCGAGGTCACTGATTATGAATTTGATATTATTTTTTTGAAAATTCAAAATGGCAGGCAAAACAAAAAAATTAGTTTTATCGAAACAAAAAATGGTATATAAAGGTTTTCAAGGTCGCTGATTGTGAATATGAAGTGAGACAAGAAGGAGCACATTGAGGCAACAATTTTGTTTTTTAAAATAATCTACATACTTCATACTTTGTTGTAAAAAAAGCAAACCATCCAACTCGATCAAACTCATAACTATTTCTTATAAATAAACATATTTACAGTGCAATATTTCTCTGTAATAAGTACACCCTATAGAAATATTAAATTACCCTTTATCACATACCCATAATGATTACTCACCTTCATTTTCGACTTACATCACATCTGATTTCAAAAACACACGTGTAAACAAAAGTTATTAATGAACAGCTAAAAGATGCGTACGAGACCGGTGCTCAGTTAGCTGTGTTTGACCTTCCCTTATCTGTTAATGTAGACGGTATAATGGACTGTTGGTTTACACTGAGGTGCTGTAGTGTCCCCACTACGGTAAGTGCGTCAGAATACTCGACTATGCAAAAAATATTTTTTGCAATTTCTTGAAGTACTATCACATCGTATGAAATAGAGTAGGGTTGCCAACTGTCCCGATTTAATCGAGATGTCCCGATTTTAGGCCTATGTATACCGCGTCCCGACAACAGTAGTGGCGGGACGCCAATTGTCCCGATTTTTAACATCTACAATTTTTTGTAGTCATGACGGCCAAGGAAGTAACTATATTTGGTGTACCTACTGATAAAGTGTACTCTGCTTACTTTATAAAAGACGGTCAACTTTATGAAAAATGTTTTTCTCCAAAAATAATACAGTTGATAAGCAAAAAAAAATTAAAAATCTAAAAATTAAAAAACTTGATTTTAAAAAACTTGAAATACAAAGAATATTTTTCCTACTGGCTGATTAGAAACGTTTGTTTTTTAACATCCCCAATTTTACTCGTCCCGTCCCGATTTTTTCCCATTAAATCCCGAAATATTCATTGGTAGAGTTGGCAACCCTATTAGAGAGGGTTCTTAAATTGAACTTATTTTCATTTCCGTGTGCAAAATATTGAGAATTTACTATTTATGACTTTTCCACGGCACATTATAGAATCAATAACTCAAGTTTAGCTTTGAGCAATGTACGTAAGTTAAGTATATCGATAAATTAAAACTGACATACCTACCTGAATTATACTCTAATCACATTTCACTAAATCTATCCGTTCGCCAAAAACGAAATGATGATGGATGCATATTATGAATTAATAACTATTTGAATAAGCCGCGTCAATCACTTGTAATACTCATATCAATCGTAAACCAACAGCGACATCTGCACAATATTTTGAAATTCTACATAGATAGATAGATGAGTTTAGTGTATTAATTAACTTACGAAAACAAGTACTGAAAATTGACGTAGGCACACTGGTTATTAATGTGTACAACACGTTTCAGGATCATATTGTAAATTATTATTTCGTCAAATATTCATTCTATAGATTTTGTACGGCAATTGTGATTTATTTGTCCATATTGTGTCCATTGTTTTAGTCATAAAGCTTTGATTAACAATTTAGTGAAAAATATATGTGAGCATAAATGATTGCTTCAATTCATAATTTATGTGTTAATAATGTTCAATACAATATTTCAATGTGGATAAACTGTTCTCATTTGAACTTTATACAGGCTGGTCCAGAATTATGTACCGTAATTACTGGAGCTGATAGTACGTTCAAAAATAATAGTACCTTTTCATCTACACTTTTTTCTAAAACTCAATAATCAGGGCAACAAAGTAGAAAGGTAAAACGTAGAGGGTGGAACGAAACTGACTTGTTTCTTTTTTTAAATTTTTTAGGCGCTTTTGAATAATAGATTCGTATTTTAGACATATACAAAAAAACACATCATTTGAATCTACACAAACATGCGAATGTGTTAGTGCAATATGGTGATGAATGACTATGTACTTTGCATATATATATAGTATATACTGTCATGGCCGACCTACGTAACTAGCAACCAACAATTAAAATTAAATTTACTTATTTTAAGAAAGATATCCATCTTTATTTTGAGAATTTTTTTGTTCAATAAAATTTTTACACTTAAATACGACACCCTTCATATTTTTTTTCTGTTTAAATTTCACGAGTTGATTAAAAAACAATGATACTGGTTACGATGTAAACGATATGACGAACCGTAACACACTAAATCAGAAGCGGTGTAAATTGACACACCATTGCACCTTACGAACGACAGATTTTTATATGTATGCTGCTTCTATAATGTTCTGTGAATTTAGGTAGCTGGTGAATCATTGCGCAATTGCGGAGAGCTTGAAAGAGAATCGAAATTATTTCAAAATGTATTTTTAGATTTTTTTTTTGTTTTGTAATAAACAGAGCAAAAAATTTTTAATTGAGCGAAATAATTAAAATAAACGTTTGAAAAGTTAAATAAAAATTCTCATTTAAGAAATAATATGCGGCGACAATTTGAAATGATTATCGAATTTTAAATATTTATAGGTACACCCTATTTCAAATACAATTGAACATGGGTCAAAGTTGAAAAATTAAATAATTCATATACCGTGTGAGTTTTTTGAGAGTTGCCATTTTTATTACAGCCAAATCGTTGATTTAATCGAAAAATTGTTCAAATAAGAGTTGTAGATATCGACGCCAGCAACCGATTACTATAGTCAGGAGCTTTATAGCTCTCATGGTTTTCGAGCTATGACACCAATTTATAGATTTTTAAATGAGACTATATATTAATTTTTCGATAAAACTGATCTGATGCATTAATTAACAACATAAATGAGGAACAAAAATTTTTTTACCCAAGTTTAATTTTTTAATCTTTTTTTTAAATTTATCAATCAGGTGGTAAAAATATGCATATATGTACTTAAGGCTACTTCAACCGACAGTGTTCTTTTTGGTTACATTTCTATTACATCCAAGCAAAGAACCTTTTCCAGTACCATTTCTATCATACAAATTTGGCTGTAATAAAAATGGCAACTCTCAAAAAACTCACACGGTATTCAAAACAAATCAATCTTCTATTCTTTTCTAAAAACAAACTGCAATTTTAAAATTTACGTAAGTGCAATAATGAAAAAGATAAAACTAAGAAAACGGAAATTAATTAAATTCATAAGTGATGAAGCATGGTTAAATTTAACTGAAATGGACCATAGGTATACGTTAACCACATATTATGTATGTATGTATTATTGTCTCTGTCGTCTGATAGGTATTGTCGGTTGTATAGGCGTATAATTTAATATTTATACGTTTAAAATATTCATACGCTGGCTTAATCGAATAACAGAGAAATTCAATTAAAAACCAAAATTATTATTTATATTCGGTTATTTTCAGAAAAAATATACCTAACTTCGTTTCGTATCAAGGGAGCAAACTAGAATGTCTATCAAACTGTTCCATTTGTCGCCAGTGGGTGACGTAAAATCTCCCCACTATGTTGTGTACATGCACACTGTTTGCAATGGTGTTGGTTTGATGTTTTGTAGTAGTGTGCGTATTCACACACACTACTACAAAACACCTATTATGGTACAGACCAACCTGTCCAATTCAAGTAACAATATGTCTAACAATGTATTACAATGCATTGTGTGTTCGGCGACGGACACCGACTGACTACATGTCTTTAGTCGTGTCGGGCACACTCTGGACTCACCACTAGTTACAATTTTCTACACTTACGCTGAGGACTTGTTTCGTATCTTGAAATGAATATGTTTGTAATTAACCTCTTCGCTACTCATTTTTTAAAAATTTTTTACATCAATAAGTAGATATGAGATTGAGAATGTTGACGCGCGACGCTGCCAGCCGAGAGCTCCAGTGTTACTTTGTGCTCGAATTACATACATAATTATTTCTACAATCTTGTAAAATAGATTCGTTTAACTTAAAAAATACTTGAAAAAAATGATAATGGATGTTAAGATATTTAATTTAAATGTTATAATTTTTTCAGCTTCAGAAATATCTGGAGATGTATTTGAGAAAACACTGTCACTATTGAATATTTCCATCATATAGGTATGTATAGATATTTTTTTTAAATTATTTATCAACCTAGTTTTTATAATTTATAGATATATATTATTTTTTAATTAATATTTTGTAGTTATTTTGAAATTTAATAAAATTGATATTTCACTTGATCACGATAAAAATAATATGAAGTTTCTTTATTTGTTGCCATACACAGTAAAAGAATTTGTGTTCTGTGCAAAAAAAAAACTAGCGGTTAAAAATTTTGTTTTAAATAAGTAATACAACCCTGCGTTAATGTAACATTTAGTGTTTGTGTTAAATGAAAATATTAACACTCATTTCGATTTAACAGAATAAAAATGTTAACATGTTTTGAACAACAAAGAAGTAACACAATATCTGTGTAAAGCAAAAGAATGTTATAAGTACGTAGGTAAGTTACATTACAATATATATTGTTACAGATTCAGTTACAAAATAACCTTAAAATGAAAAAAATTGTTTCATTAATAAAACTATATTCGTCAATAGCTGAAAAAAAATTAAAATTTTTCGGTTTTGTTTAATAACAAGAACTACTCTCATCTTTTAAGTAAGAATTTTTACAAAGAACTGACTTACTTTGCGTTCTTTGAGTCTCATTTATAATAATATATAAACAAAATCGTTATAATTTTTGACGATTTTCAAATATGCTGTTAAAGCTGCAGTTGAAATAAAATATTGAATAAAAAAAGTTTAACAACTAACCCTGATAAATTTGAAAAAAATTAACACAAAATGTATGTCCTCTTGTGTGTTAAATCATTGACACAAATCTTGTGTAAAGATTTGACACATATGTTTTGTGTTAAAATGACACAAAAAATTGAGTGGACCGTTCTCGACATGTGAAATGTCTAAATTTTAACACAAATTATTTTATTGTATAGAAAATTCAAACAACGTCTACCCGATTTGTAAGTAAATATATGTTGAGCGAGTGACAAGGTACTACTTTTCGCTTTAAAGCGAAAAATAACAATCTTCGGAAAACACATATTTTGTGCTTTCTGTAGAAAAATAATATCAAGAAATTTTTAATTTTTCGTTAGTTAAAAAATCATGTTAACATGTACTACATCAGTAGTGAAGAGGTCAATTTTTTTTTAGAAATATTGTTGACCTTTTTAACTTATAAATACGCTCATAATGTTTCATAATTATAATTTTTTCACTTTTACGCTGAAAAAAAGCTAAGTACAGATTAATACAGCGAGAAAAAAATATGGTACAAAAAATTCTATTAGTCTCCTTCAAACACGATAAAAATGAAATGAATACTTTTATTGGTTAATTTAACTGACACTAAGGCCATAGTAACAAAGTATAAAAAAATATATATAAAGAGAAACTTGATGACGTCAGTGTAGGCAAAAAATTTCAATAAAGTGACTGAGGTTGAACTTGTTTATAGAATAGGAGTATTTTTTGATTTATATATTTTGGCTTTTCTAATTCATAACCATGAAGTCCTTCTACATTTGTCATATCTGTCATCGTATTAGATTGTCTACTCGTACTTGACCACTTTTTACTAGTCAGTGTCGGATCTTTCGGATCTTACGCAGTTTAACAGACAGTATCGTTTTCTAAAAATAATTATCAATTTTTTTTTAAGGATGTGTGGGAGGTACAATCGGAGATAAAAGTACATGAAATTAGAAATTCGTGAATAATTGCGTTGTATAACAAACCATGAGGTAAATAAATAGTTATCTTTGTTAAATAATAGCTATCACTACAACTGATTGTACAATACATCAAACTATAGCTCTCAGCTGACAACAAGCGCTGAGTACATTCTGAGGATTTTTCGGAGAATTTCAAAATGCTACGAGACGATTGAAAATTTAGTAGAATGTTCCTCACTAAACACTAAGGCCTCTGTGAAAATTTCAAACCAATTCACTAGGCCGTTAAAAAGTTATTAAAAAAAAAAAAAACTAATTTTACACGTACTCTTATGGAAATTCGAAAACAGAACAGATTAAATAACTTTTTAACGGCTTAGTGAATCGGTTTGAAATTTTCACAGGGGCCTTAGTATTTAATGAGGAACATTCTACTAATTTTCAATCGTCTTGTAGCATTTTGAAATTCCTCCGAAAAATCCTCAGAATATACTCTACTCAGCTCTTGTAGTCTGCTGAGAGCTATAGTTTGATGTATTGTACAATCGGTTGTAGTGATAGCTATTATTTAACAAAGATAACTATTTATTTACCTCATGGTTTGTTATACAACGCAATTATTCACGAATTTATCTTGAGAATTGTAAAAAACTATAGCTACGGACCACGAAGTCCCAACCTAATGCGTATCTAACATGCACTTGGCGAATATTTTTCTTTTATTCACTCTAATTAAACGAAACATCTTGTAATTATTTTATGACTTTGTCCGTCATTGCATCTTTCCACATCTATAGCTATCATAATTTTTTTTTTTTAAATTAAAAATTTTATTACATAATGCTTCATATTTTGCACTTGCGCGTCATCTAGAATAACAAAATTTTATGTTCGACGATGCTCGGTGGTTCACTTATGACGCGACGGTAAATTTTTATAATCTAAAGCGACAAAGAAATATGGTTGTCAATAATAAACTACCCTATAAAATTATTATTAATCTAACTATCGTATTACTTATAACATTGGATTATTAAAAATAATAAAAAGAAAAAAAAATGAGATAGATTGATTTAATCAAAGCGTGTTAAGGTAAGTATGTCGTATAGGGTGTTTCCCTGCCACATTTACCTAAGGTAGTTGGTCCAAAAAACGATTTTCAAAGGATTTTAACGAAACTTCCCTAGACATTGATTTAACTCGACAATTCCCAAGCCGCGATCTATCGACAAAATATTCTTATTTTGTGCTAGTTTTTATCTTTAGGTACTCAACATATAAAAAATAAATAATTGAAAAAAAAATACCCTTCAGCTTATTTTTTTCAAATGGCGTGTCAATTATAGGTCATACGGGCCGTTATTTGTAATATGAACTGATAAAATGGTATGAAATTACCGGCAAAAAATCTCTTTCATTATAAGCTTGATTCTTAAATAATAATTTGTTTTAACAATATTAACAGTACCTACTTTTTAGACATTTTTATAACAGCGAAAATACCACAAGATACACTCACGTGCAATAAAACAGCAAATCGTTTGAAACAACAGAATTAATTTGACCGTTAACATAACTTCAGTGTTGCCAAATTAAAACCATGAATACTACTAAGTATTAACATTAGAGTCGTAACACATTTATTTTTAAAATTTGTTATATTATCTGTAAAAAAAAATCACAAATCACTGTCACCTAGAGGTGACACTGGGAATTTCCGAGTTAATCCAATACCAATAATACGAGCCTATACCGAAAAAAATTGACCGCCCCAGTTTTGAGAAGAACGATTTCAAAGTTTTGTAATTTTAACACGGGCTCTTATGTGAAGTTGACATATTCACACCTTTTTTTTGAATAAAATGAAAACGTGTCAAAGGAATTTGATAAAAATTTAATATATTGTAAAATACAACGTTACAAACATTGTTCGTCAGTTACACCAAATTGGGTGCAAATTAAAAAGCTGAAGAAACTTGACAATTTTTACTGAACCCCTTATCGCATATGAAGCCATATATGGATTCTAAGTTTTACTATTTTTTTTCAACATATTAAAATTTTTTTTTGAAACTAATGTTAAATTCTAACTTTATACTCTTTCGAGTAACGGAACGTAATTTTTGTTGTCTTTGGTAAGTGCGGGTTGTTAAATTATTTGAAGTTATGTTCAGAGTGTCCGACCGTTACAGTGCAATTAATTGGTGCTAATTTTATTTGTGAAGCCTAAAAACAATAAAACGGTAAGTACTAAAATAAAAAAATGTCAAAATACATTCTTTATATATTCAAGAACATGGAATAGTTGGGATTCGTGTGGGTTTTTTTGTTTTCTTCGATTTTTGGGGCTTATTTTGAAGTTGCCATATTTGGCTTCGTATGCGAGTAATTTCTATACAGTAAGAAAATTTTTTTTTCTTAACTATCTACTAAAATAAAAGAAGTGAAAGACATTTTCTGTAAAAAAATTTTTTTCTTCATCTCCTTCATAATTCATACAATAAGGGGTTAAGTACTGCTGAGATCTCTGTGAAAGATGAAAGTAACCTTAAAATAGTTTCCCATGGACTCGGTGACTTGAAGGGCCTAAAATAGAAACAATTCTAAAACTGTTGGTATAGGTACCCATACTAAGTTTTTACGGTGTGGAAATTAGCCACGCTAATAAAATATGAAGATAGTTATTTTAGAGTCATTGGGTGAGCAGGATCAAATGCTATAATTAATTGATTTTGCACAGAATTTTGGAATATATGATTGAATTGACTTATTAATTTTACCTATAATTTAACCTAACATCGTTTGACATCTAGGTTGTATAGACACCCGGTAGATGGCACTGTATTACGATTTCTAGATTATACATTCTATTCCACGTCATATTTGTTTATGTTCACGATGTCAATGATTTTTATAATTACCTATACTGTGTATTGTGTGGTAATTGTGCAGTGTATCGTTTGAAATGATAAGAAAAAATTAATTCAATCAATTATAACTACTAAGCCACAGTAACGCGTGGCCGGGTCAACTATTTAATTTTTGATGAAAGAAAATTTTTTCACTAACATATACTTTTGGACCTGACTATCTCGAAGCAACTACGTTAAATAAAGATATTATATTATCCTGTGTGACGAGATCTATATATTCGATCTAGATAACATTGAAGCTCCTACAAGCATATGACTGTATGCTTGTTGCTTGTAATAATGTGGTTTCGATTTAATTAACTATTCTATTGTTATAGGGATACAGTTGGTGGTGAGTGGCAGGATCTAGGAGGCGCACCGTAGAGACACCGTCAGGAGGCCGTATATATAGAAATAGATGAGTGTTGTATGACGTGGTAATGTTAAAAAATATCCCGAAGGAAATCTATGTAATTTTACTAGATGTGTCATGGTAATCCGTCAAGCTGGAAATGGAGTGGGCTTGTGTTTATATTCTTGTCGCGACACGGTGATACTGATACCAGAAAGTTGCTTCAGGGTGTTCTAGCAAGTGTATAAGTACCATTAAGATAAAATTCAGAGAGACAGTGGGAATGGGATAGGAGAATTGGCGCTATAATATAAAAATGAAAATATCTAATCAATATGTGTCTTGATCAGAAATGAATTTAAAGTCTATTTTAGGAACTCAATATTCTATAAGAATGGAGACTGTATATACCGTGTGAGTTTTTTGAGAATTGTCATTTTTAGTAGAGCCAAACCCTTGATTTAATCGGAAGACTGTTCAAATAAGAGTTGTAGATATCGATGGGGGCAACCGATTGCTATAGTCAGGAGCTTTATAGCTCTTATGCGGCCCATACACGGTTCAACTTGTTGTACAACTTGGTTGAGTTGTACAACATGTTGAATCGTGTGTGGGGCAGTTGGTCAACTATTTTGATGGTTGTATAAACAGTTGAAGTAAAATCAAAATATTTTGATTTTACGTGGACGGAGTAAATGGTCTATGAACATGTTGTACTCTGTGTGGGGTAGTTGAACAACAAAACCAGTACATCTATGGTGTAAAGGGTGTAAGTCAACAAAATATTTACAGACAAAATATTTACAGCAGTAACAATTGGAAAGTTTAAATATTTGATTTTGTTTGTTATTTCCAATAGCTTGCGGTGATACCGCACTTGAAAATTTTAAATCTTCAAAAGAATTTCCCGCTGCAAGAAACCTTAATGTAATTCCCAAGCGTGTTTTTGCAAAAGTAGCATCACGCATAAATGTATCTTCTTTGTTTATTAAAGGTGTTATTTTTACTAAAATATCATTAATAATTTCTTCGTTCATTCGCATATAATTTTTATAATCGGTTCACATTCACTAAATTTTTTAATAGTTTTTCATTAGAAAATTTTTCTCCCAACCACTCTTTGCTCTATTTTCTTTTTTTTCATTTACTCACGCTTTCTTCACTACTTTCTGCAATTACTGCTAAGGCAATAATTTTATCCTTAATTGTAACGAAGTTCTCTTTTTCAAAAATTGTGAATAACTGAAGTTGGACAACAAGTTGAATGAATAGTTTAACAGTGTATGGCAAACAGTTCAACTTGTAGTACAACTAGGTAATACAACAATTTGAACCGTGTATGGGCCGCATTATAGTTTTCGAAGTATGATACAAATTTATAAATTTTTAAATGAGACTATATATTAATTTTTCGATAAAACTGATCTCATGCATTAATTAACAACATAAATGAGGAAAAAAATTTTTTTACCCAAGTTTAATTTTTGAATTTTATGAATTAGGTGGTAAAAATATGCATATGTACTTGAGACTACTTCAACCGACAGTGTGTTTTTTGGTTAGATTTCTATTACATCCAAGAAGAGAACGTTTTTCAGTACCATTACTATCGTACAAATTTGGCTGTAATAAAAATGGCAACTAACTCTCAAAAAACTCATATGGTATTTGTAAACGGAGTCACAATTTTACACTGATTTGCAATGGCTACAGGTGCCTCGGGTTTCTAACCCCATGTGTCTATCTCTTACCAGATATTTGCTTTCATGACTCCAAAACATTCAAACAAATTATCTCAAAACTGAGAATGATCTGGAGTCACGGCAGATACGCACAAATAGGACCGATTCCAAAGCGATAATTCCATTTATATGGTTGGCGTGATACTAAAATAACATTTTTTCTCTGAATTTCATTATTCAAAATAGACTATTAAAACCAATAATGTTATGGAATGCAGTGGAATGTTTAGCACTTTGTTGAAATACGATCAGTTTAATATGTATTTCAAAGAATCAAACAATTAGAAGCACCCATTGAATTTTTTAAAAGATGATTTATGACTATTTTCTGTTTAATTAACCGTAGAATCATACGTTGGTCTACGAGAAACGCTAATCATACATCGTCGTCAAATACGGGCACGCTATTTTAATATAAACAAAACGACAGCAACTATAAAGAAAATTGATACGCCTTTTGTGTTATCATAATAAATAAATTAGATACCAGAAGTTTTCGAACAGACAAGCAACGACAAGTTGTAGTACTGGAGCAGGTAGAGAAGCTGGGTCGTCAATTTGACGAGTACGTATGATTCTAGGGTTAATACAAGAATATCAATAAATTGCATCCCGAAGTGATATGTAACTACATAAATCATAATACGAGTTTTCAATTCATTTCCACAATTAACAATCATTATTAATAATTTTATTCCGAATTGAAGAAATAAATTTATAATATTCTTTCTGTTAATAAAACTTGATCAAATTTAATGGCAACTTAATTAAAATTTTTTTTACTATTTATCTCTTTCGAAATCAAATATTTAATAAAAAAAAAATAATAATAATAATAATAACAAATAAATAAAATCATCCACAACTATAAGAAAATGCGTGGCTATATCTTTCATATTCTAATTAGGTTTCATACCGAATGTTATCGGCTACCGTTTTTCTGAAAGTTTCATCGGCGACGAGGAAATAAGTTCAATTTTTATACAATGGTTTCTCCGCCTCGCACGTGTGATTATTATTAAAAACAAAATTTGTTATTAATGATTTACACAGCTAATTATTCCAAGTTAATTAACCTAATTAGTAGGTTTGAATGTTTGGGCGTTATTATACACACAATGCATCATTGTTAGTTATTGTTTAATTCAATTTATTCGTATATGGAAAAGTTCCATGTAACAAACATATTATCAGTAAAAATGTCAATATTATAATAATTAAAATATTTTAATTATATTCAAACACAATATGAAACTGAAACGTGAATTTTTCACAAAAATTTTTCACTTATTATTTATTACACGAGAGGTTTGTATTTTTCCGAATCAATTTGGGTTTGCCTAACGAAAATTTATTGCCTAGCAATTTAACGGGAAGAACTGTCAACTAACAAAAACGCGACAGCGAAGCTGAATAAATATATTTTTGACTTAATTAGAGGAAGCTTTTCTTATAGAGGAAATCTATTTTGAAACTAGAAAAATAGTAGATACACCAATTAGAGTAAAATTTCTAATTTACATTTTGTATTGTCTGTATATTTTTTCAGTTACAAAAGTTATAAATTATAATTAAATTTTTACTCAAAATTAAACAAAACATTAACTGACTCTAGTGAACTAGATGACCATCTGGAACAACAGTTATAATTCATGTACCGAGTTTAATTAAGTTTTTGATATTTTCGTAACAGATTGAGCACAAGTGTACATGGCTTGCGAAAATATAAAATTTTTTATTAAATTTTTACATTATGTTTTTTTTTTTTTTCATATTTCTGTTCACCCATTTCGAAATGTATGCAGATTGTTTTGATGTGCTAGCATAGCTTTCCGTGACCGATTCTATTTGGTATTAAATAAATGAACAAAAATGGTATTATGGTTAATGAGAATAGTATTTTGGACATCAAGGGACCTAAGTGTAAAGGCCCGAGAATAACAATTAACACGAGTGATCAAAAGAAACACTTTATTGCCGTGGTGTAAATAGAATTTTTTGCAATTGCCCTGTTTATTTACGCAAGTACAATTTACATTTTATGACATGTTTTATTTTATTTTTAAGGGGAGGTTTACTCGAGAGTCCTTAAAAATTATGTATTTTTCTAGAATTTTTTTCTCAAGAACGGAAGTAAATATCAATTTTAAATTTTGTACACATATTTATTAAGTATTAAACTCTACAAAAAAAATATAAAAAATTGTCCATTTTATAGATACTGCAGTGTGACGATCCGAAAATCCAATGCCTTGTTGGCGGACATCCTAGCGCCGGTAATAAAACACCGAAATCCAAAAACAAAAAAGATTTATAAAATATATGAAGAGCATCGGCACCTCTACCTATAATATCAATAAATTGCTGAAAGAAAAAAAATGGTGGATGTGTGAACTTTTGATTACGATTTTTGTCTTATTTTTCGCTCTTTAAAGTAAATTTAAAAATAAAAAAAAAATATTGAAAGTGTATGGAACTTAGGTAGAAGTGCCGAAGAATTGAATTATCTTTAAAATAAAAAATTAAAAAACAGGATCCATCGAATAGTTTTTGAGTTATCGTGTCCGCCAGTTCCAAAAATGTAGTTCCGAGATATTATAAAATATATATAAAGAAACGTATTTTCAAAATTTTATATTTAATACTCATTATTGCGTGAACTACGTTTTTTGAATTTTTTTTTATAGAAAGCTGGATTCGGTTAATGTGCAAGAATCTTGTTTTTAAATTATTTTCAGTAAAATCACTTTGGGAACATATTCTACACATAATTTGCTATCAATTTCGGCAAAAAAGAGATCGATTTTTTTTTTATCAAATCTCAAGTAAATCTCCCTTAAATTACTTTCAGCAAAATCACTTTGGGAACATATTCTACACATAATTTGCTATTAATTTCGCCAAAAAAAAATCGATTTTTTTTATCAAATCTCAAGTAAACCTTCCCTGAAATTACGAGCAAAATCATTTTGGGAACATATTCTACACATAATTAGCTACCAATTTCTACAAAAAAAATCAATTTTTTTTAACGACTCTCAAGTAAACCTCCTCTTAATAATTTTTTTAATCAGCCCACACGACTGTATCTATTTCAGATTTTTTTGCTTATTACATAACATGACAAAAATGTGTAGGTATTTTTAAATACAGGTAAACCTTTTTTAATGCGGTGGAGAGGGATCGCATAAAAAAAATTTCAC
Source organism: Brachynemurus nebulosus (assembly GCA_035578155.1). Taxonomy (NCBI): domain Eukaryota; kingdom Metazoa; phylum Arthropoda; class Insecta; order Neuroptera; family Myrmeleontidae; genus Brachynemurus; species Brachynemurus nebulosus. The sequence goes on from JAPWDM010000030.1 coordinate 2,648,995, forward strand.
AAAAAAATATATTCAAAAATATCATAAATAGCTATAAAAAGTTTAGTTCGGTCCAGATTGTAAAAAGAAACTTTTTTATACGGTTGATCTGGACCGCATAAAAAAAGTTTCATCGAAAATACATAAATCAAAACGCTCAAAACCTCACGATTTCCTTAGAAGTTGCTTCTATAAACAAGATAAAGCATTAATTTACACGTAGAAACATTTTATTTCAATTTTATAATATTATGAAAATTATGAAAACTACACCTATGAAATGACTAAATGATGCAATAACTTTTATTCTTATGCAATGTGTTGATTAAATGCTTAAAAACCATTAAAAAGTATTTTTAACAAAATATATTATTATAGTTAACGTTTATGTTTCTTACTTTCTCTTGATTTTGATTCAAATATTTTTTTTTAAAAACCATATAAAAAAATCGCACAAAAAAGGATCGCATAAAAAAGGTTTAGCTGTATATAAAATTGTCATGTGACTGAAACTTGGATGAGTAGTGAATCAACAAAGCAAAAAGTAGGAACAAAAAATTTTAATTTGATTATGTTGGTGACTGCGTGTAGTTAGAATATTGGATTACGGTCATTGTTGAATTGGATATGAACAATATTATATTATTTTGTAAAAAGTATTAACGTCAAAGCACTATTTTATGTGAAATTATGACGTTCTTGGAATCGGCTTTTCAAATAATTCCAACTAAAATAGATGTGTGCATTTATTGTACTGATTTAACGTATTCATATTTTAAAAAAAATCGTTGATTAATATTGATCTAGTCTTATGCAGGACTTCCACAATGTTAACCACGGCAACACTGACAAATAAATGAAAGAGAGATAATTATATATCTTTTATATTCAATAAATACCCCTGTCGCAGCATCTGCATAACATAGCGAATTTCCAAATTTTGGAGACTGGCGGATCTCATCTAAGAACTGTACCTATTTAAAATAGTTTAGCTTTCTAAGAGTAAAAGATTTTTTAAAATCGGCTGGGTAATTAGTTTTGATATTTTTGGAACCCAAGAACCCGAACGGACTTTGTGCAGCATAGTTGTATCCATCTAAAATAATTTAGTTCTCTAACAGTGAAAAAATTTTCAAAATCGGTCGGTTAGTTTATTTTTTACAATAATGGGAACAGTAAACCCTGGCGGAAATCATACAACATAACCTTTATTCATCTAAAATAATTTTTGTAAAAAGTTTATCCTAACAGTAAAAAACGGGTCCTAGGGATCTCATATAACTTATGGTAGTTCGTAAGGTTCTTGTGGACATCATTTAATTACTTAATGAATTCAAATACTTTAACTTACTAACGGTGAAAAAATTTTCAAAATTTTCGACATTCGCTAAAAAAATCATTGAAAAATATTTGATATGTTTCGATCAATTAATGGTCAACATCAGCAAATAAAAGTTACTAAAATCAAAGAAAAGAATGAGTTATTTGTCCGTAGAAATTAAAATACAAATTCTGAAAACGAGCAAAGAAATATTGAAAAAACTAGATCGGCAAAACATTCTGACAAATAACACTACCCAACTAATACTTGCCAATTTGAATGAAACTTAACATACTTATTAAACAGCGAAAAATATTAAATACGTGTTTTTTTATTTCGGCTAAATACGCTTTTTAGGGGTAGAAAACACCATTCAACCTCTGTAGATGAAAACAGTTATAGCTAAATATTTTTGAAACGGCATATTTTTTGAAAAAAGGGCTGAGTACCAAATTTGTAGAATTTAAAGCGATGCACTTGATAGTGACCCTGAAATCGATTTTCAAGGTCAGTTGAAAATGATTAGCCATTGCCGAACTTTGACCATATCCTGTACCTATAAGCAGTAATTTCATGTATTGACTCAATCTATCTTCAAAATTGATTTGTTGCGTTATTTTTCTAAAATAAAAAAAATAAAAACCTGACGAAATGAAAAAATAGGCGCAAATTTATAGAAAAAATTAGAAGAAAACATTTTTGTAAGTAATTTTAGAAGTTAAGAAAAGATTTAATATCACTCCAATTGTAAGTTAAACATTAACTTTATGTTATATTAGAAATTTTCAAAATTTTTTAAAATTTTTATTGCTACTCTATAGTTATCATATTAGGAATTCAATTCAACATATGATTAACTATTATTTTTCCGATTGCGATTGAGCAAGTATTTTTCAAAATTACTTCTTGATCACTTATTTTCTATCTTGCATGTGAAATTCGTTCGAATATACTTTGAACCATTTAGGGATGAAAAGTAAACTACTCCTTTTGAAAAATATTAAATGATTTTCAAATGACTTTGGAAATTGACCTCAAGGTCAACTTCAAAGTCAAGTGCATCACGAGAGTCAAGTGCTTCAAGATCATCAAGTGCATCACTTTGAACTCTATAACTTTGGTCCTAAGCACTTTTTTCAGAAAATATATCGTACCATAATCCACTTCTATGTTGATTCCTGGTCTCTTTTCCTGCGTTTCTAATATTTATGTCAATAAAAAATGTGCTACCGTAGACAAGGATGAATAGGTACGCATTCCGACTTCACACCGTATTTTTTTGTATTTATTTTATGAGTACCTAATCTTTAATATATTAAAAATTTACGCGAAGATGGTCACTTTATCAGCAGTATCCAAAAAAATTTAAAAATATCGGTGGTTTTTGAAAAATTAACAAAAATCGTATAATTTCTTCTCTATGAAAAATTGGGGTCAAAAGAGACGAGAAAAGAGTAAATGGGGACAACCCGTAGGGTCGACCAAAATTGAAATTCTAATATAAAATAATTTCGAACTTTTTGTATTTATACATTCAAAAAAGAAATAATAGGTACTTGGATTTTCTGTAAAAATAAACGTAGAATCTAAAATAAAGTTTATATACTCCTGTCGTTTACCCCTAAGTTTATATTCCTCCTATTCTTATTTTAGTTCAAAAAATAATTTTTCAAAAGACTAAGACATAATAATTAATAACAGTGAGATTCTACGTCCATTTTCAGACTTTTGTTTATTAAATTGCGTAAAAGCTAGTAAATGCAATAACAGATATGATGAATTTATAAGGATTTTCTTGTACTACAAAATCTTAAAAATATGTAAACGCGTACTTTTTTTTCGTTAATTGTGTTTTATTCTTTTGCACAAAATTTTAAAAATACTTTATTTTCTTAAGAAAGGGAGGCAACTTTAGTCACAGATATGCCTATGAACAGTTTTTGGTAATCCGGGAAAAACGAAAACACTTTTTAAAATTTTTTTATTGTTAAAATCGAAATGTTCTTTTAAAGAGGGTTAAAATTACCATATTTTATATTAAAATTTTAACACAATCACTCCCTAATTAACGAGCCTTACTTAATATTAGCAAATTGAGAAAAAACACGTCAATTAGATTTTTTTACACAGATTTTATTTGTTATATAATTCAAAAGGATATTTTAAAAATGTGTATGAATGGCTTTCATTAAATAAATTTCAATATATTTTCCATTTATTTTAACAGTGGAATGTCCTTATTAGTGGCTATACTTTCGGCTTGGAGCGAATTAGACGAAGATTTTCTTCTAAAACCAAATTTAATAATTAATTAAAGAAATAAAAAAAAATTTGTGGATTTCCTACCGTTCAAATATAATCTTTATTGTACGTAAAAATGTTATTACATTTTTTCAAAAAACTGTAAGTAAACTGTAAAATTTTCTTTACAAATATGTTAAAATAGAGAAATGTTTCCTTTTTAATTTATTTTTAACTCTTTTTAAATGATTCACTTTAAAATTTTTTAATATTTCTTAATCGAAATTTCATAAAAGAATGTGTCAAAATTTAAAAAAATTTTTCTTTGTTAAAAAAAAAAATTGAATGTGCAAAATTATTTAATATTAGAATGCTCTGATTATACAATTCTAATCATAACTGTATTGTCAATTGGATAAAAAATTACGTAAAAATATTATTGTTTTAATATGATTTAACGTAATTTTTATACGATTGAAGCAAACTCTTATTAATTTTAGGAAGGTGTAAATATAATCTAAATTCTGATCATATCACATAACAGATATCGTCGGGATTTTTTTTGTAAAAAAAAATGGAACAGAGATACATTATAAAAACATTTAACTGACAGAGAAATAGAATATAGCCGAATCGTTAAATTGGATTAAAAAAATCATGACACGCTACTTATAAAGCGGCTTTTTTCGAATTTAGCTCGCAAAAAATGAGACAGAAAAAAAAAGAATGCGAGTGCGAGTGAAATGGAGAACGACATATTTCCTAGTTTTTCTCGAAAAATAAGTAATTTAGAGCAACGGTATAAAAACATTTTTTATGCGTTTTACCTTTTACAATGGCTTAGTGTAAAAAAAAATTTGAAAAATTGCTTAATTCTGGCAAAAAACTCATTTTGTTGACAAAAAACGCCCGGAAAACCTACTTCTGGGCATCCGACGTGTCTGGCTAACGAACTCATCCAACGATTTGGAAAATCGAATTCGCACACAAAATTTCATAAGCATTAAACGTTTCGTTCGAGAGTTATCGCGCGGATACATATATATATATATATATATATATATATAAATTTTAGTGAATATCATTTTCGTATTCTAGGGACCTCAAAACATATTTCTGATATGGTCTCGGGCTTAGGTCGCACCATGACACCTGGCGTAAAAGCTGAATTTCCAGTTTTGGAAATTCGCTAAAAGAGATAAATTGTAACTAAGAGGAATTTATGCTCTTTCTGTTAGTTAAAATTCTACTGTATCTTTTTTCATTTTTGAGAGGTGGACCTTAATTTTTTAGATTTTTGATATAAGTATTATGCTCTACTAATAATTTGATCGAAATCGGTGACGACCATACCTGGACCCCTCCTTGTTAGACGACAAAACTTCAATACATAAATTTTTATCATTGTTTTTCTTTTTTTTTTAACACAAGATAACAGCAGGTAAAAAATAGAAAAGACACACAAGAGTTAAATTGTAAACAACATACCAACACATTCAAACATATTCGCTTTGAAACACGGAGGGGTGGCATACTCGCATTATACACATCTTGTGTGATGAGGTAATTGTTAAATGGGAGCGTACGTCGTGGGAGAGTCCTATGTACAACTTACAAATGCATGTACATACAGGAGGAATATCTCATAAAGCCTGGCTTGTTCCTTTTACTTTATTAAACAATTATTACATAATACAAACAAATCCTTGTTTACACCCATTTCTATGTTCTAATTGACAATTACATTGTAACAATATTTATTTACCATGATAAAACAAAGATAACAGATACTACAGTGGGTAATACATGGTGTAGAAGACCATATTGAATAATGACACAATTATAATATAAATAATAAATGGGGATAATAAATGAATGAAATAAGTGACAATGTATAAATGAATGGAATAAGTGAGTGATATTCATATTGTTACAATAGCAGACCTAGAAATATGTATATTATGTACATACCTTACTGCCCACAGATATTTTCATTCAAAGGATTGGTGAAGTGTAGTCGAGATTTTATAAGTACACGAATGCCGCGCAAAACGGAACACCAAGAAAGGTTTGTCTCTTTCTATGTGACTATAAGTGAAGCGCATATAGGATGTTCAAAATGTACACATATATAGATATACACATAAAGGCAATAAAGGTAACATAAGTGTGATAAAAATAAAAAAAAAAATTAAAAAAGTTTTGTACATACTAAACCCGTAATAATAGATGCACATATAACAACATCATTTTTTTAGAGTTAAAAATATTTTTGAATATTCATGTTATGATATCGTTTCTGAGAAAAAACATCGTCAAAAACGCACATATTCTGTTCAAAACTAAATAATATGTATTTAATACATATGTGACTAAAAGTCTATGAATTAATGTTTAAATAAATCAGAATATACATATGACATATCTTACATGAGGATACATAAATTATGTACGTATTTCTTTTATTTAAAAAGTTGCATTATAATGATACCATTTTTGTAAGTAAAAATTTTGAATTAAAATATCTAAAGGAACATACTGTATACACTAGGGGTTGTAAATTTACCGACTTTTTCATTTACCGGTAATTCGGTAATTTTTTTAGCAAAACCGGTTTACCGGTAATTTACCGGTATTTTTGAAAGCACAGAAAATATAAGAATAAAGAAAATTATTTTATTAAGATCATTATATACAGTATTTGAACGTGTACTTATGATTACAAAAATTTTGGAAAGTCCAACAGTCGTTTTCGGTAATTTTATCTGTTTGAATTCCGACAACTTTGTAGGTATCCTACAGCTTCCTTCATAGAAATATACCGCCCATTATTATTGTTTATTGAAAAAATATTTTAAATTTTGTTAAGTAATTATAAAATATGAATCAATTATATATACCTACAGTATCTGTTACTGTATAAAAAATTTACTTACCTCTTCTTACAATGTAATCATTTAACGTAATGTTTAATTATTTTGAAAAATATACAGCTGATTTGAATAATATTATGTAAGTAAATACGAAAAGGGCGTTTTATTGTATTCATATCCATTTTAAAACTGACCATTTCATTGTGCGATTTTATTGTATCATAGACTAGTTTATTATGGATACACACACAGTAAGGGGTAATTTGACTGTGTCATTTACGTTCAATAAATTGAATCATTCTTCTATGAAATAAAATTAACTTATAAAAATCTTCAAACATATTATTTTTAATTTACCGAATTACCGGTAAAAAATCAGCAATTTACCGGTAAATATTTTATGGAATTTTTAGTAATTTACCGGTAAACCGGTAAACCGGTTTACCGGTATTACAATCCCTAGTATACACTACATTTTAGCAAAAAAAAAAACTACCTTACAGTGGTTCAACAAAACAGTGTGCGCTCATTATTAAACGAAGCTTCTCAAAAAACGACTTTGACAACTTTACTGAATGATTGTACATAATATAATACGTAAGTACTTTTAAATTCTTTTTGACGCATTTGGTATTTAGAAAATTCATTACATTTTAACGTGTTATGTAATATATTATATACGAATAAATTGTTAATGTTTAAGCATCTAAGTGGAAGTAATTCATGAACAAGTAAACTGTAAAACCGTAACAGGTTTGTTTGTAATAATAATGCTTTTAATATTACATATAAGCATATATAATACAGATTAGATAATTGTACACCTTAATGTTAATCTCTATTAATATTATAAGGAGATAGTGTGAGTTTGCTTGTTTTTAGGTCGGGAATTTCAGTTTTTAAAATTCCTAATTCTATACATTATACAGGCTAAATCGTAACTCTGCCCTAAATTAAAATATTTTTAGAATTTTTTTTTTTTTTTTTTTGCACGATCGTGTATTTTCGTGCATTTACCGATGCTGTAGACAATGCTGGTAAGTTACATTTCCCGAACGTTTGTTTGTATTCATGGAAACCAAAAAATAACAGTGCGGTAAGTGAAATAGATGCGTGGTAAGTGAATAGGAGTGTCGTAGGTGAAATTAGCTCAAAAATGATTGTAATTATTTATTTATATATTGAAATTAAAAGTACAATTTGAACAATTAGGAAAATTAATCGATTCATATGAAAATTTTCATTAGTTTGTACATTATTATTATTATTGTTGCCATTAGTCTTCATATTTTATTGACATTTCAAAAGGTTGGTTCAATCATTAAAATTTTCTGTGTGTTCCCATAATCTTCCTTTCATTTTACGAGAATAAATTTGCAGCCAAAAATAAAATGCTTCATCAATTTCATTACTCTCAGTAATATTATAGTTTAACAAACTATTTTCCTCAATTTTTTAATAGTTAATTCAAAAAAAAAAAAAAAAAAAAAAAAAATATTCCCGGCTATGAAATATTGACACTTAATTTTTTATTTACAAATATAGTTGTCAATTGTTACTACAAAGATTCGTATTACTTGCTATAAATATTTATAATATTTATTCATGGCATTCTATGTCATAACATAGAAATATAAATTTCACCTACATTATGCGAATTATTATTTTTTATTTAATATATCTTTATTCTTTAATTATTTTAAATCGGTCGTGCAAAAAATATTATACAATACACAATGCGTTAAGTGAATTTACTGATCTCGAAAATTTCAAAAACTCGACCCTGCGAGTCTCGTTTTCGCAACATTTTCTTAATCAGTAAAAGCAACTTACTGAACTTATATTGTAAAATACTATTATAGTTTCTAGTGTAATTTTTAATTTTAATTTCTAATTTAATTACATTACATATTATTTGACAGTTGGCTATTAACATTTTGCCTGAGTCCAGGTGGTAGCTACAGCTGAATCTTTTTTATGCCGTCCTTTTTTGTGATAATTTTGTTTTTTGTGGAATCTTTTTTATGCCGTTTTTAAAAATAATGGTCACTAAAATGCATAATGTGTATCAAAATCAAGAGAAAGTAGGAAACTTAAACATTAACTATAGTAACTTTCTTTTATAAAAATAATTTTTAATAGTTTTTAAGCATTTAATCAGAATATTGCATAAGAATATACAGGGTGTTAGTGAATAAGTGCGAAAGATTTTAACAGGTGATTGTTGAGGTTCTTTTATGGAATAAAGTTCATATAAACCTAGGTCCGAAAACGCTTGGTTTCCAGGATACAGAGTAGTTGGGCTATTAGATAGCCCATACCGGTTTTATGGTAGGAATAGTAACTGGAACTTTTTTATCTTGAAAACGCCTACATAAACGACAAAATAGGTACTAGGAGGTCATTTTATCAACAATTTATGGAACATTTGATAAAACATTTCCAAATTGAAAAAAATCACTGGCGTGCCTCTCGTTTCTTCAAAAATATGTCATCACATGCCTGTACGGATGCCACTGGTTTGAGTGGAAATATTCTGTCTACTTCAGAATATGGGTATTTATCCTGTCATAGCATGCCCCAAATTTTGTGTCAATATCTCAAAATGGTTTTGAAATATTTAGGAAAATATTAAAAAAGACGAGAAACTGAACATCCTGTATCATGGAGACTAAGTGTTTAACCTGGGTTTATATGAACGTTTTTACCTAAAAGAACAGCATCAATCACCTGTTTAAATCTTTGGCACTTATTTACTAACACCCTGAATAAGTTATTGCATCATTTATTTTTTTTACAGAAGTATTTCTCACAATTTTCATAATATTATAAAAATGAAATCAATGAAACTTTTTTTATGCGGTTCCGATCCACCGCATAAAAAAGTTTTCTTTCCAATCTGGACCGAACTAAACTTTTTTTTATAGCTATTTATGATATTTTTGAGTGCGATTCTGTATATATGTGGTCACTATCTACCGCATACAAAAGGTTCAGCTATATATGCTGTAATATTATTGGTGAACCAGTGACTGTCAAAAGTTATTTTGTTCGAAACTATACAAACTGAACACAAGTGATATTAAGGTTTTTTGTTTAGTTTGTCATGAATTATTATTTATTTTTAGTGTAATTTAAAACACTGGCTTACGACTCATCCCCCTTATATAAATATGTTTATTTGTCCATGACAACGTCAGTTTTTAAGAACTTTTATTTAACTTGCTATGTTAGTATGTTGGTTTAGATCAAATCTTGGAATCAGAATTTAGACAGGTTCTAATTGAGCTAGAGGTTTCAAATTTTGCATATCTGTCTAACCTTAATGACAATGCAATTTCGTATAATTAGTTTTGCCCTAAATCGCCCCAAACCACTAATTTTTGATTTTTAGTCCCGTGCAACTTTTTGACATTTCGAATTGTCAAATATTGTCCATTGATTTTACATTACAATTTTTTGTTTCTATAGTTATAATTTATTAGGGTAAATTAACCAATTAAAATATAGGTAAAAAAATTAGTTCTTTAATTTTTTTTAAATTAGTTGTGATCAGACTAAAAAGTAGAAAATAAATTAAAGTAAAAAAATGTTTTTTAAGAAAAAGCTTTTATTTAAAAATGGGCTAAAAAAATAAAATAACTTTTGATGTTTTATTGATATAAAAGTGATATAAAAGTGGTTTCATTTAAAAAGACTTATTATCAAAGATAGCAGAATTAATTTAAAAAAGGATTGGTCTCAAAAACTCGAGTTTGATTTATTCAGCAAAGCATAATTACCGTCTTCTCTTACTAACATATTTAATTCTCAATAAAAACGTGTGCGACGGTTTTCAAACCAGTATATAGTGAAAATAACAACTTTTTATCTAGAAAGATTATTGCGTAATAAAAAATATTGCGCTTTCGTATTGTGCAAAATAATTTCCACAACAGTAATTAATTTTTTTTTATTAAAAAAAATTCAATTTTATAATAACAGTTTTCATTTTTATATTGCTTTCAATTATTAATATAGCTTTAATAAAATTTTCCGAATAAAGATGGTAGCAAATGTTGAGACGATATAAATCTTTGAAATAATATGTACAGTCCATAGATATTGATTGTAAGATGATACTTATGATACTCAAAAGGATGATACTCATTTCTCTGACACCCTGTATATATAAATTTTAGTGAAGTAGATTTTCGGGTTCTAGAGGCACCAAAACAAATTTCTACCATAGTCCCCGACTTAGATTTGACATAAGAGCTGCTGTAATAGCTGAATTTCCAGAATGGAAATTCGCTAAAAGTAAAATTTTTAGTGGCCTGCGGATATTTTTTATTTGAAAATCGAATTTTCGGAGATGATGTTATCGAAATGTTATCGGGGAAGTACGTTATGAAAACCCCTGCAGATTTGCAGTTGCGCCGTTGGACTAATAAACATTGCAAAAGAAAATATTTGTGGATTGTGTGATTTGTCCATTTGTGTGACTTGTGTGACGATTCTGACTCTAATCTGATGGTATTTAATCTTGGACTCGGTTTACAAGTAATTTATTGTTGTTTGTTTTTCGTATTTTTGTTATTAGCTTCACATGTTCATCTATAACCTAGACTCGACTCGTTGAATAGTCCTATATACTTATGTTATTTTGAATCGCTTATGAAGTCGCCATAGAAGGTTTTAAGCATATTTACCTTTTTTTCTTTTTGTATAAAAGCAACGGAAAGGAAAAATAAAATAATTTTTGAATAAAATACACAGAAATTAATATCACAAAAAAATCTGGTTAAGCCGCCTGACTGAACAATAGACCGCAATAGACAGACGAATTTATACGACAATATAAATTTTTTTTTTAGGTATGTATTTTTATTATTATTATTCTTTTTTTTAAATTTTTTTTCATATTATAAAATCATATTTTTTGTTTTATATAGATACCTACGTAGTAACATATTTTCCCTAAGGTTTGGTAATGTTTTTTTTTCTTTTTTTTGAAATGTTCATAAAATATGTAATTAAAATTAGCAAATAAAAGAAGAATATGAAATAATAAAGTAAAAATGGTAGACGGAATTACGATGGCGGTGGTGTTTGAAGATATTTACCGGTATTCCGACTATTCTAAATGTCAACACGATGAAAGTAGTAGGTATAGGTCTAATCAACTAAAAATGGTATGACGTCCAAATGTGAAGTAAAATTAGATTGAACATAGTCTTCTGGCACTTTTCCTTTGTATTATTAACTTCGCATTGGAAGTTATTGTAATGGATCCGATTTTATGAATCGCTAATTTGGACATATCTCCACGTTTCAAGGTCACTAGAATCCGAATCTATCGTTTTTAGCATGATGTCTGTGTGTGCGTTCGTTAGTTCGTTCGTTCATTCGTTCGTGAATTTTTTTTTGTCTCGCATATCTCAAGAACAAATGATAGTGTCAACTCCGGACTAATTTTATTAGATGCGTAATCAAAAAATGAAGACCGGATAAAGTTTTCACCAAATTCGGATTAACGGTTTGTTTTTTGTGTCAAAAAAACCGAATTAACTTTATTAACATAACATAGATTATATTATGGATTTTTTACCATGTCTTTATTATATTGTGGCCTAAAAACGCCAGTAAATTATAAAATTAAAAAAAAAAAGAAAAAAAAGAAAAAACGAAATAAGAAACTTTTTTATGAAATATGTTTTGTCTCGCATATCTTGAGAACAAATGATGATATCATTTGTTTGATAAGGGCCCCCACTCCCCACCCTTAGGTACAGAAGGCGAGGCCACCAGTGTGGTGCAAGGGAGCCCAGAGGAAGAGTCCCCTGAAATCAAAAAAGAATTGTAAATAATAAACAAATATTTTACTTCGCAAAAATACCACTTTTATTTTGAAACTGTGACAATATTGTTTCGAACCGTCAGTTTATTTTCAACCAGTTTGTCAGCCTCGCCATTGTATCTCGGTAACGGCTGCGGCAAAAAAATTAATTCGTTTGTAAAAAAATACCAAAAAAATAGAAAAATAATATCCCGTAAATTTCATTTTATTAAGTACAGCAGGTCCGGAGATATAGGGGTGGCGGGGCTAATTTCAGATTCAAGTTAGCTCCGCCATTGTATCTCGGCAATGGCTGCGGCAAAAAAATCAATTCGTTGGTAAAAAAATAGCAAAAAAATAGCAAAAAAATATCCCGTAAATTTCAGTTGAATAACTGCAGCAAGTCCGGAGATATAGGTGTGGCGGGGCTGACTTCATATTTAAATTAGCTCCGCCATTGTATCTCGGCAACGGCTGTGGCCAAAAAATCAATTCGTTGGTAAAAAATTAGCAAAAAAATATAGCCTAAGTGACATCTCGGGGTTATGACTTGGCGGGGCTTGCTTAATAGACACCTATTTTAGATGGATACAGGTTGTTATATGAGATCCTCCAGTATCAAATCTTTAGAAATTCGCTATGTCATGCAGGTGCTGCGACAGGGGTATTTTTCCGTATTACATCTAACAGTATTTAATATCATTCCAATATTCTTGCAATAAAATTCCTCCGGACCTAATCACTAGGCTACGTCTTCTTTTGTCAGTATTTCTATACTTCCTTCCCGTTCAATAGTATGTAGGTGCCTACCGACATTTCAAATACGAATGTAAAAGAGAAACGCTTAAAATATCTCTCAGTGTTATGAATGAGATATGAGAACCTGGGTGGGTATTACGTATATTATAATGAACAATCCTATTAAAATGAAATTAAATCTTTTCACCCTTATCAAATTAAAATTTTCCCAACTATAAATATAATTACAATTATTCAAATTGCTGCAGAAAATAAGTTTTACTTAAATTACTGTTTAGACAGGGAAATCGTAAGACTAATGTAAAATAATGAATATCATATTTAAATTGATAAAATTTAAATCTACAATTTCTCTGATTTATTTTCAATTTTTAGCCCTCATTATACGCAAAATTGATACCCGCTTGGCTAATAGTGATTAAAAGGTTTAATTATTTTCCAACAAAATTTTTGGGAAATATAAATGAAAATTTACAGAACAGGAACGATGTTTTACAACGTACCACGAAATTGAAATCATACTTATTTAAATCATACAGAAAAAGTTTTGTTGAACAGAGTCGGTTTCGAACGTAGCACCAATCTATTGTGAGGCAAGAAACTTACCTCCGACCCACTTAGTATCTTACGTACAACAATCTTTTTTAAGCTTGTTAAGTATACTAGTTGCATTAAATTTTTAAATATTTTTTTTACAGGTTTTTCTGAATAGTGTGTCCTATTATTTTAGGATATTAATATATTTAGGGAAGGTTTACTCGAGAGTCCTTAAAAATAATGTATTTTCCAAGAATTTTTTTCTCAAGAACGGAAGTAAATATCAAGTTCAAATTTTGTGCACATATTTATTATGCATTAGACTACACAAAAAAATTTTTTCAAGGAAAAATATAAAAAAGTGTCCATTTTATAGATACTGCAGTGTGACGATCCGAAAATCCAATGCCTTGTTGATGGACATCCTAGCGCCGGTAATAAACCACCGAAATCCGAAACCAAAAAAGATTTATAAAATATATAAAGAGTACCGGCACCTCTACCTATAATATCAAAAAATTGCTGAAAAAAAAAAAATGGCGGATGTTTGAATTTTTGATTACAATTTTTGTCTTATTTTTCGCTTTTTAAAGTAAATTTAAAAATAAAAAAAATATTGAACGTGTATCGAACTTAGGTAGAGGTGTCGAAGAATTGAATCCTTAAAATAAAAAATTAAAAAAAAAGATCCATCGAATAGTTTTTGAGTTATCGTGTCCACCAGTTCCAAAAATGTAGTTCCGAGATATTATAAAATATATATAAAGAAACGTATTTTCAAAATTTTATATTTAATACTCATTATTGCGTGAACTACGTTTCTTGAATTTTTTTTTTTTTATAGAAAGCTGGATTCGGTTAATGTGCGAGAATCTTGTTTTTAAATTATTTTCAGTAAAATCACTTTGGGAACGTATTCTACACATAATTTGCTATCAATTTCGGAAAAAAAATCGATTTTTTTATCAAATCTCAAGTAAACCTTCCCTTAAATTACTTTCAGCAAAGTCACTTTGGGAACATATTCTACACATAATTAGCTACCAGTTTCTGCAAGAAAAAATCGATTTTTTTTAACGACTCTCAGGTAAACCTCCTCTTAAAGTACCATCACAGTGTGATCGGCCGAAAAATAGTCAATTTTCGCGATTTTTTTTTCGGATGGGGATAAATTTTTTTTACGATTAATACCACTATTTAACAATACAAAAATATTTTTTTTATTAATATTTTATAATTATTATAATTTTTTGCGAAAAGTGTCTTCAAAAAAAGGACGGAAATTGGTGCCCACGATTGCGGCCGCAATTTTCTTTTGGAAAAAAAAATCAAATAGATAGTCAGTCTGTAGGTAAGCCGCTAGGTATGTACCCATAGGAGGTTTTTTTCGAAATTTAGAAAAATGGCGGCGGTTTGAATAAAAAGTAAAAATTTTTTTATAGTTTTCTGTGTAGAAAAATAGAAAGATTTCAAAAAAAAAGCACCCATAGGTATATATCGGCTTACCTACAAATTGATAATCTATTTGATTTTTTTTCCAAATGAAAACTGCGGCCGTAATCGGGGGGCACCGATTTCCGACCTTTTTTAAAGACACTTTATTCAAAAAATTTAAAAAAAATTAATAAAAAAAAATATTTTTGTATTGTTAAATAGTGGTATTAATCGTAAAAAAATTTCATCCCCATTCCCCCATCCTATCAATCCGAAAGAAAATCGCGAAAATTGACTATTTTTCGGCCGATCACACTGTGATGGAACCTTAAGTTTACGCTAGGGCTAAAAAAAAATTTCAGCTAGATCAGCGACCCCAAGGCTGCACTATTCCCTTGTTAGATCACTTCTACTTAATAATAAATCATTCGCTTAACATATCATTTTACGATAGATTAACTAAAGTTCCATACTGAAAACACTACTATAAAGACGATAGATCTGATACCATTACATCCACCTTCTTTAACAATAATTTCTCTCAGCAGACTCATTTTATACATTAAATTCGTACAAGCTCCTTTATTTATATACACAAGCGCCTCGCATACACTTCCAAATGAGCGCCACCTATGGCAACCATGTATCTTTGCCAATTTTCTTCTTGTTCATCAAATAAAAACATCCATAAAACGCGGTAGCTAAATGAAAATATAATAAATTATCGCATGGAAAACGATCCAATAGACAAGAAAATATTGCCACAAACAATATCAGTTTGTTGTTTTTCTTTTTTTGTGCTATTTATCACGTGTTCTATTCAAGTTGATGGCGGCATCAAACAGGACAAAAATGTGCTTAAAGAGTAATTTTATATGTTGAACGGAAGAAGAAGAAGAAGAAGAGCAGAAGTCTCAGCAAGAATGAAGATGTTTTCCCATTGATAACACTGTATCAACAATTTTCTTCTCGTACGTTTTAAGTGAATTTCCTCTTTGGAAATACACCTATTACAGCGGGTGCCATAAAACAATCTGAGCTCGAGACTAGGGCAGAAATTTTGAGGCCCCGAGGAACCAAAAATGGGGAATTTGACTAATTTTGGGAAATTATTTTAAAACACACATATTTATGTATTATGCATGTATACGTTTTTAAATTTTAATAATAATGCCGAAAATTGTTCGAAAAAATTATTTTTGTATTTGTTCTCAAAATTTGCGCGAAAACGTTTACTAGCTGTCAGTTACGTCACATTCTCTAGATAGTAACAGGTGTCCTGTAACTAAGAAAAAAAAATGTTTATTTTTTCTGTAACTAGGAAAAGAAATTCTTGATTTTTAAAAAAATTAATTATTTTGATTAATTTCCATAGTTATGTTTGCTAACCGGAAGTTACGTAGCGACACTAGTGGTGATAGTGTTGAAATATAAGAGAAAAAAACGTCACAGCCCATTTCTGTTTACGTTTATTATTAAATTTTTTAAAATCAAATAATGATATTTAAGATGAATTACATAGTATAATAAATTACTGTCTTTTATTATAAATTTTCATTAAAATATGTTTTAATTGCTTTTCTTTGATACTGTCTCGAACTCTCGAACGAAGCATCCAATTTTAAGGAAATTTGGTTAGAAGGTCAAAAGTCCCAAAAGTTTGGATGAGTTCGTCAGCCAGATAGGTCCGATTCTTAGAAAGTAAAATTTTAGCCATTTTTCGGCATTTTTAGTGGCTTTTTGTAAAATTTGGCTAGGTTTCAAAACTTTTTTGATTTTTTTTTTACACCTTCGAAAAGGGTGTAAAAAATTGCATAAGAGAAGCTTTTAAAATATTGTTCTAAGTGAACTAGTTTTTGAGAAAAATTAAGAAATTTGGTGAATTTTTTTTACAATAAATATTTCATCGTTTTTATCATTACAATAACAATATTTATATTTTTTTCATTTTTCAAAATAAAAATTAACTAACTTTTCAAGAACGCCCCATCACGCATTTTGAAAATTTGTTCACTGTTAGAGGGCTAAACTATTTTAGACGCATATAGCTGATATAAGTTATAATAAAAACGCCAAAAATATGTAAAGTTAAATTATTTTAAATGCACATATGCTATGGGTATACTATATATGAGCGCTGCCAGAGTCCTGGGGGCTCAAAAGCGCTAAGAATTAACTACTTAACCGATTTTGAAAATTTTTCCACTGTTAGAGAGTCAAACTATTTAAGACGCATACAGGTTGTTGTATGAGATCCGCCAGTGTCCAACCACTGGAAATTCACTATGTTTTGCAGATGCTGCGACAGGGATATTTTGATTCTGTCTTTACATGAGTTGTTATTTCTTTATGTAGCTGTTTCGTTAATGATTGTGGGTTGTTGATCGTTAATATATATTGTCGTAGTCTATGATAAGATATTTGTGAAAAGAATGTAATTGATTTTATTATGGGGAAGATGTTTATTTTATTGCCTTTTTCGAAAATGTTATGAATATTTATGATTTTCATGTTCGACAGATAGATTTAGAGCGTTTTCTAAATTCAAAATTCGCTAAATGTGAGTTGGGCAGGTATAAAGTTAGGATTTTTCAATGGCTAAAATATTTTTTACACGATCGTGTATTTTAATGCATTTACCGATTCTGTTGACAATGCTGGTAAGTTACATTTTCTGAACGTTTGTTTATGTCTATGGAAACCAAAAAATAACAGTGCGGTAAATGAAATAGATATTAGATGCGTGATAAGTGAATAGGAGTGTGGTAAGTGAAATTAGCTCGAAAATGATTGTATTTATTTATTTATTTATATTGAAATTAAAAGTACAATTTGAACAATTAGGAAAATTAATCGATTAATATGAAAATTTTCACTAGTTTGTACATTATTATTATTATTGTTGTTGGCATTAATCTTCTTATTTTATTGACATTTCAAAAGGTCGTTCAATCATTAAAATTTTCTGTGGTTTTCATAATCTTCCTTTCATTTTACGAGAATAAATTTGCAGCCAAAATAAAATGCTTCATCAATTTCATTATTCTCACTAATATTATAGTTTAACAAACTATTTTCCTCAATTTTTTTAATAGAAAATTCAAAAAGAATATTCACGCCAGTAAAACGTTGACACTTAATATTTTATTTACAAATATAGTTATCAATTGTCACTACAAAGATTCGTATTAGTTGTAATGAATATTTATAATATTTTTTATTCATGGCATTCTATATCATAACATAGAAATATAAATCTCACCTATATTATCCGAGTTTTATTTTTTATTTAACATATTTTTATTCTTTAATTATTTTAAATCGATCGTGCAAAAAATATTATACTTCGCACTTATATATATATTATCGCATTTTATTTCGCACTTGTTCACTAGCACCCTGTACAAAAAAAAAAAAACAAATTCAATCACACAGTTTATCAAAAATCTCAAAGATGTGGGTAAAATTCAACTCTAGGCATGAAACTTCGCTGTTCAGGGTATTTTTTAAATTTTTATTTAGGATTATTTTACATTTTGGTTAGGTACTTATCACAGATTATTTCTGTTAAAAGTGAATTTTAAATACATATTCATAATATTATCATTTACTCGTATCGTAATTAAATCATATTAATTTTGGTAAGATGTATTTTGCGATATTTAAAAGTTGAACCCATTCATCTCTATTAAATAACTATAAATAAATATACCCTACACCAGTCTCATGTATTCAGTTATATAGGATCTACCTACATGTGCGAAAATTATGGCATGGTGGCAATTATCTTACTACGCGAACGATATTAGGTGAGCAGCAAAACGAGAGTGAGTCTATTATGTTATAATTGAATGGTTTTTACTTTAGCTTGGTTTCTGGTAGACATTCCGGACGTCTACCAACCGCACATACCCGAGTTAATTGTTTGGTTGTAAAGGAGAATTATAAAGATATGAAAATGATTCCATATATATAAGTTAATAGTCGCATCGCAGTAGGCTATGGAATTTAATAATTGTTAAATTAGTTGCTAATCTTATAATATTTCAACGTATATAATAATTATTTAATTAATACTAATAATAATGTTACGGGAATTTATTATAGCCAGATTTTATTATATTGGGTGTCTAAAAGATGCAGTTTTACTGTACTTTGAATCATTTCAGTATGTAACAATTTTGAAATTTTTCTGGCGTGTAATTAAGGTGTATGTTCGAATTTGAAAATCTTATTTAACATTTATAAATGTAAAAGTGAATTTGTTTGTTTATTTATTTGTCTTTCTTTCACGCTTCAATCACCTAAGGTAGTTGCCCCGAAAAATCAATGTTTAATATGTTATAAAATACAAGGTTACAAACCATATTTAATAACAAATAAAAATTATTCACGCCCTTTTTGAAATATAATTTATAAACATCATTCTACTACGTTTTTACAACGCTTTTTCAACAATGCTTTTATATTGCTACAATATAAGCGCGCGGAATTTAAAAAAAAAAAAAACAAGCGGTGTACAAATATTACAACTGAAGAATATTAATACATTATTTAATTTTTGATAAAAGACAATTTTTTCGCTGAGATATACTTTTGTACCTGACTATCTCGCACCAAATACCTTAAATAATCGACTTTAGACTTAACACAGAGATAGTTTGGAGGACAAAGAATGTTGTGAGTTACTTTTTACCCCGGGAAAAAACATTTTTTTCTTGTGAGAAAATTCCCAAGGGAAAAATTGTTACGGATACATAAAGGTGTACATAAGATCTATAACTACATATCTACTAATTCAAATAATTTTAAATTGTCTAACTGTTTTTCTTTTTAAGGCACAAAAGCATTTATGTGCATAAATTTGATACAATTGGACTCTCAGCAATTAGTTCGTTAGATAAAGCAAGAAAGAAGGCACCAAAATTTCACCTTGATCTTGATCTTGGATTGAGATTTCTAAGTCATGCTTAAAGTCAAATATGTTATCACTGAGTGGATGAGTGGAGTTTATTACTGTTGGTTTTATATCGATAGTTATTGATATATGATACTGTAGATACTCCTTCTCAGCTTTTTTTTTTGCTTGAGTTCCCTAAACGGTAGTATGACCATTTTCTTTACGCTATAGTATGTACTAGCGTTGCTAAATAACAAAAGTTTTTACTTTAACACTATACAGGACGTTTCTGATAAAATTATCAGCATGAGGATCTTGTAAACATAGTGAAGAAGAGATACAGTTTCAGTTAAATTATATATATTATACAGAAGTACAAGAAGTACCTACTAGACGTATAGAATGCTTTTTTCAAACTTCCTAGATTCCATCAAGTTTAGAAGCTATAGCAAATACATTTATAATTTCCAATTTCTTTTTCATCTAATAACATTTTACTGGTATGAACTACAATTATATAAGTCAAATATTTGCTTAGAATTTTTCTTTAGTTACCTGTTTTCGAATTATTAGTCCGAACTTTTGTTTTTCTCACAGAAACGTAAAGTAGATTTTGGTATATTTAAACGGTTTACTTTCTTCCCTTTTTATCGATATAGCGTATGTCATATCTATCTTAAAAAATAACCTCAAAAATCGAAAAAAATTGTATTTTATACATTTTTTCAAACTTTGGGTTCAGAAATAAACAAATTGTGCAACAAAATAGTATATTGTACAATAAGTGGGAAAAGAGGCTTATTTCTCACGAATATGAGTTTGTTGCGCGAGCCCGCAGGGCGAGTGCAACAATTCGTATGAGTGAGAAATAAGCTTTTCCCACGCATTTTACACTATACTTTTTCTACGAGCACATTTTTTTTCGTAAAATTTAACATAAATAATTAAAATAAAATTTCAATAAGTAGTAAAAATTTTTTTAATTTATAATGTCAGTGCTAAGATGTTCAAATTTTTGCCAAAGCATAGTTCGAAACTATGGAAACAATAATAAATAATCAACATAGGTACAACATATGTATATTTTTAGTATTATTTCTATATATTATGTATTAAACTAACGGAACAGCCTACTTTTTTATTATATCAAGGCGTGGGAAATAATTTCCCACTGTATATCCGCACAGTGTGGGCAATTGTTAATTTTTACATACAGTTAGCCGTGTACAAAATGTTACTTTAAGAAATTTGGAATTATAGGTTTTTCATGGAATTTGGTAAGTTTGAAGATAGCAGTCTACACGTCTATAGTGCTTCTGCATAATTCAACTAGTTTAACCGATGTTGGTAATTTTATTAGGAATATCCTGTATACATATACCTACTAACGTTATCCTGGTCCACCTTCTGCAAACATTTAAATATGAACACACAACACAATACACTGCTAGCTGCCACCAACACAAATTGTGTATTGTTGTAATTTATGACGACGGTAAACAGTCACAAAAAAAATTGGGTCAATGACCTCAATTTGAACAGTACACATAGAGACATATACACACGTTCAGAGCTACAGATATAGATAGATCTAAATTTCCTATTTCATAACTACTGCTGTGCCCGTTGTCGCCGGCAAATGACGTGACACCGCTACCCCTACCAAACGATTATGATACATACAACAAAGCACATCATTTGTGTCTACTGGAGATGAGCTAAACGGTTATTTTCTAATAACTGTTATTGCAATAACAGTTACTGAAAAATAACTGTTATTTATAACAGTTATTATAATAACTGCTATGGTATTTGGATATTTAAATTATTTACATATTGTAAGATATTCGATATGCGTATAAACGGTTCTGTTAGTGAAATAGGCACAGATCTATAATACTGACGGATACTAAATAATCTGCAATATCTGTTCAAATACTTGTCTATACAAGGATTTAGGCTTTATATACACAATTTTAACAATTTTATGGATACAAAATTACAAATACAAATAGATAACTGTACAATAGACAATAGTTCATTTTTAAGGGTTTTTTAAATGTGCTACAATAGAAAATGTGTAACTTGCCTGGGGCGTTATTATTTTGAAATTCTCCGTAGGTGGTTAAAATAAATTACTGTGACCCTTGCTTTCGAATATATTAATATTGACCTATGTTATTGATATTTCCAAAGGAGTTATTTAAGTAACCAGTTACTGGGTATTCCAGTTATTCACGATAACTGTTATCTTTCTGTACTAGTTACAAAATAACAGTTATCGATATATCGATCATCTCTAGTGTCTACATAAACATACGAATGTATTAGTGTAATATGGTACGCAAATTCCATGTATACATATATTATACCCTGTCATGGCCGACCTATGTGACGAACAACCAACAATTAAAAATAAATTTATTTATTTTAAGATAGATATCCCTTTATTTTGAGAAATTTGTTTGTTCAATAGAATTTTTACACTTAATTTCGACACACTTCATATTTTTTTCTGCTTAAATTTTACGAGCTGATTAAAAAAGACAATGAATCTAAGATCGATGTGACCCTTATGACGAACAGTAACAGACTAAATCAGAAGCGGTATAAATTGCACAACATTGCACCTTACGAATGATAGATTTTTATATGTACAGTGCTTCTATCATGTTCTGTGGTACGGACACAGAGGTATACACGTTCAAAGCAAACAATCTAGTTTTCTAGGTAGCTACTAGCTATAGGTACATTGTATATTCGGATTCGTTCGCGCTAGTACCATATACGAAAATGTAATCAGTAGAAAAATCTTGAATCAACCAAAAATTTATTACGTATATGTAGTAGTTTTTTGCCCCTTTAGTCCGTCCATTTGCTCCTATACACATGGAGTTATCTGCATTATTTTCTATTGTATTGAACTATGGACCTTTAAATAATTTATGCGAAAATTTTTATTCGTGATAAAAATTCTTTTGGGACATCAAAAAAAAAAGTGTGATTGAGGTAAGAGATTGAAAAAATATATTTTATTTACACAAGAGTGATTCTTGTTGGGAAAATGACTTGATGTATCTACCAATTTCTAAATGGTTTAGTCCGATCTTTCAGGTAAATTTAATCCAGTTTCTTCGAAAAAAAAAGTTTAGTAATAATATAATACATACATATCCTTTCGTTAAATAACAATTTCGCAAATTGATGGAAACAAGTTGAAAAACTTTTTAAGACAAAATTGGGAGAAATGCGTGTTCAAAATATATTATTTTGATGTTGAACTCGAAGAAACGTAAAAATTTTCGAGTCCCAGCCGATGCAGTTTGATAAATTTTAATTAACGGAATGATTTGGTCATACCTACATACCAAACTGTGGTTTAACTGAATATTAAATGAGCATATGAATATTATGTCCAAATACGTACAAAAGTTTGTCCTATTTAGTGATGTTCACAAGTATTCGATAATAACTGAAATTAAAATAACCGCTTCTCGTGAAGAGAGTAAATTATATATGTGATTTGATTGGTTGGTAAAATTTGGTAAATTTGGAAGATGACATTTCAAGTACGGCAATAATCATTAGTATCGATCGCAGCAGGTTATCTACTTACCTGTGTAAGTGTTAAAAAGAAACCGTAACTCGTAAAACAGGTAATATAGGGTGGGATTTGTTACAAGTAATAAAATAATTTAACTTGTTAAAAGTTTATGATCACTAATAACACCTGCTGAAAAAGTCATTTGTGCCCTAGAGCGACTTTCAGTTAAGTGATCCCAAGCCAATGTCCACCTATTTCCAAAAAATAAAAGTTGCGAGCAAAAAAAAAGCGTTGCTGTTGGCTTCCCTAATTTTTTTCCCCAAAAATGTACCTTGACGAATAAAACAAACGAACAAGATTATACTTCTTTACTTTTATCCAGTTATACTTCTTCCTTCACTGTGCCCTATTTCTTCTCCTTATTGCGCTCCTTTTTGTCATGCGCCCTGCAGCAACTGCTCCATCTGCCCCTCCACAGTTACGCCTCTGGTTAGTACCGTCCGATTCCCAAAACCGGATATTTTGGACTTTTTTTTATCAAAATCTATTAAGATTTAAAAATGTTACAAGTTGTTTTTGCACCTTTAAAAAGCGCAGAAAAAGCTACATAAGAGGGTTTTTTGAACCAATGTTCGGAGTGAATTATGGTTTTTGAAAAAAATAAAAAAGTGAATTTTTTGTTTCAAAATTTTTTTAAAATTTTTATTACACCATCGTAAAGATACGACAGGTTTTTGAACCATTATTCTACGCCACAATTTTCCGAGAAAAATCAGAAAATTCGCTATATTATGCAAGATACTGTGACGGAAGGCTTTATTTATTTATTTTTTTTTGTTTTTAGCTACTTCCAGTAAATCCTAGAAGTAACTATATTATCTTAAATAGAATCTTCAGTTGTATTATTCCTAACGATAAGGCTAAACCCGAAACAGGATTCGTAATCTTATTTTCATACTTTCAAATATGGATTTTTATGAAGTAAATCTTTCGAATGTTAGTTTTTCCGCGAAACAAATAACATCTAAAAATTAATAGTATTTACTGACTGCATATTACATAGCACAATGAGTGAAAACGAAAATTAGAAAAAAAAGTATTACCTTTCGATGAGATGTCGATGGTAACCGGTCCAGGAAAACCTGTAAGAAAAAAAATTACCTTTAAATTCTCATAAACCATATTTTCTAATTTTTATTTTACTTCAATTTTTCAATATTCAATTTCTCCGTCAAAACTCATAAAATGTAATATTAGAATATGTATACGAGAAGCATAATCGTTCGATATACAATTTATCTGGCTTACTTACTAGATATAACGTCAAATCATATATTTAATGTTTAGAATATATCTATAAAGCTCAATCTGTTTTGTATATTGAAAGTTATAAATAGAATTATCTGAATGTCAAATAAATTCGGTTGATACTTACAGGGATGAGTTTTTTAAGAGTTGCCATTTTTATTACGCCTAAACTATTAATTTAGTCAAAAAATTGTTCAGATAACAGTTGTAGATATCACTAGGAGTAATCGATTGCTTGAACCAGGAGCATCATAGCTCCTTTGGTTTTCAAGCTATGATACAAATTCTTAAGTGGGAATTTTAATTTGATGTTCTTGAGTAATTGCGTTTTAAAAATCAGTTTTTAATGATACGTACACACCCAACGCTTATTAATTAATAACTAAAGCAAAAAAAAAAAAAAAAAAAAAAACATGAACGCGTAAATAATTTTCAATAAATTAATAAATGAGGATCAAGTTATTAGAGTAGCAATAATAAATTTAATAATTAACTATTTCAAAATTATTTATTTTTTAAGGAGAAAGAAAAATTTAAAAGGTAAGCTACCTGTTTTGTTACCATTAATTATTGATCCATTTCTTGGCTAAGGGTGAACCTAGTTTATACAGTTACGTATCTGTTGGTCACAATTAATTAATTAAAATAAAATAAAGTAAAAAAAATGTTTTTTAACAAAAAGCTTTTATTTAAAAATGGGCTAAA
Organism: Brachynemurus nebulosus; assembly: GCA_035578155.1. NCBI lineage: Eukaryota > Metazoa > Arthropoda > Insecta > Neuroptera > Myrmeleontidae > Brachynemurus > Brachynemurus nebulosus. Next base: position 2,674,414 of record JAPWDM010000030.1, read on the forward strand.
AAAAATAAAATAACTTTTGAGTGAAGTTTGAAGCAATATGCAACATAATTTATAAAAGCTTGAGGCGTTATCTTTAATTATTTCTGTTTTGGATATAATGTAGCTATTTTACTTTTCAGTAGTTACCAAATTTAATTAACCGCCTCAAGCTTTTAGAAATTATGTTGCATATTGCTTCAAACTTCACTCAAAAGTTATTTTATTTTTTTAGCCCATTTTTAAATAAAAGCTTTTTCTTAAAAAACATTTTTTTTTACTTTATTTTATTTTCTACTTTTTAGTCTGATTATAATTAATTTAAAAAAAAAAATTAAAGAAGTAACTTTTTTACCTATGTTTTAATCGGTTAATTTACCCTATAAATCAACGGATAATATTTGACAATTTGAAATGTCAGAAAGTTGCATAGGACTAAAAATCAACAATTTTGATTTGGAGCGAACTAGGGAAAAACTAATTATACAATATTGCATTGTCATCAAGGTTAGACACGTATGCAAAATTTGAAACCTCTGTCTCAATTAGAACCTGTCTAAATTTTGATGCCAAAATTTGATCTAAACCAACATACTATAACATAGCAAGTTAAATAAAAGCTTTTAAAAATTCAAAAAATCAACTTCCATTTACGTTTTTGTTGGTGTACTGAGTCAGTTTTATTAAGGTACCATCACAGTGTAGAATTTTGAAAAAATCAATTTTTTTTGGCTTTATCTTAAAGTACATACAGTTTTTATGCATGTTCTCTCAAAATTTCAAATTGAATTTCCAATTATTACGGTCGCTATCAATGGATCAATGGATTCAGTCTAAAAACAGAATTCTGTAAATCGATTGGCGCCTTTTGACAGGAGATTATACCACTTTACATTCAGTCTTTCCACAACCAGTGGACGTATAAGATCAATTGCTATCAGCACAGTATCACATTGTTTCGAGACAAACTTTAAACGTGTTTGTCTCGAAAAGACCTTTTTAAAAACGCTACCCACTCTCAGAGGGAAAGTTTCCAAGCTATAAGTTTGCAAATTTGACTGAATACTCTTTATTCCATTCTCCATGTACCTATTTTTTCACACGGAAAACTGTTGACAAAAAGGCCTTAATTTTGTACTTTTGATTCAAACCACCACCATTTTTTCAAATTTCAAAAAAAACCTTTATAAGAACATAGCGGCCTACCTACAGATAGATAATCTATATGATCTTTTTTTTTTCCTCAGATGAAAACTGCGGCCGCAATCGTGGGCACCAAATTTCACAATTTGTTAAAGACACTTTTTTAAAAAAATTATAATAATTATAAAAAATAAATAAAAATTATTAAAAAAATATTTTTGTATTGTTAAATAGTGGTATTATTCGTAAAAAAAAAAATTCATCCCCATTCCCCCATCGTATCCATCTGAAAAAAAATTGCGAAAATTGGCTACTTTTCGGTCGATCACACTGTGATAGTATCTTAAAAAACTGTATATAAAAAGTAATTGTATATTAAAAAATTGTATATAAAAAGTATAAGTTTGTATCATAGCTCAAAAACTAAAAGAGCTATAAAACTCCTGGTTATAGCAATCGATTTTTCGTAGCGGTATAACTACAACTATTGTCTGAACAATTTTGTTGATTAAGCCAGTAGTTTAATCGTAAAAAAATGGCAACTCTCAAAAAACTCATCGCTGTACCTATATGAAAAATTGATTCCTGTTTATATATATTATTTGTGATTTTCAATTTTGTAATTTTGAAAATTTACAGACACATTGCAATTGGAAATTTGATAATTTCTTTTTAGAACTTACTCAAATTGTATTACTTATATTATTAATTACAATAATTTTCAGAAATTAAATTTTTTTTGTATTTGAAGGTGAGCTAAATTTTTGCAAATTCGATAATAAAATATTCCCGTTTCTATTTCAATTTTAATCATATCCTCAAAACAAATGTTATATATAAATCTTGTTAATTTTATACATAATATGCCTAGGAGCAATTTTTCGAAAATCTATTATCTCATTACTTTCATAATTATGGTATTCTACAAAGATATAATACACATAGGCGTATGTGGAGAGGAATTTCAAAAACCATTACGTCTTTTTTCTCCAAAAATATAATTGATGAGCAAAAAAAGTCTTCTCATTTTCTCCGTGTTAAAAATCGAGGCTGTGCGCCCCCTTTTTAGACCTGGGTCCCTGAGCAATTGCCCCACCCTCTCACCGGCCCTGTCTGTGGGTGATTTATTAACAAAAAGAACTAAAATTTTTAGATTCTAGAATATCAATCAATAATTTAAATTGTTGAGTGGTTTTCTAAAGATTTTTGATCGATTTCTGAAATACTACTCCTCTACATTAAAAATATTTACCCTTACGCGCAGAAAAAACCCATCCACTTTGTAATACCCTGTACCAATATTTTTGATTAAAAATCGCCGGGAGAAGCGATGCCCTATCACGGGAGTCGAATTTTTCGCTACATCTGCGGTATTTTCAAGATATCTAAATGTGGATGAAAGGGTACAGGCGGATTGTCATTTTGGCGTTTTCAAAATTGATGATAAGTGTCCGGTTGATCGGGGCTTTAAAAAAGAGTAGGGGCGCTATCCGTTATCGGAGCTGTAGAACACGATATATATATATATATATATATATATATATATATATATATATATATATATATATATATATATATATATATATATATATATTTTCTTCAGAATCGTGTTCTAAGGGTCCGATAAGGGATAGCGCCCCTACTCTCGCCTCCTTCCCTTCTTACCCTATAGGCTGTATATAGTCTAATTTTTTCTGTAAAAAATTCGACAAAAAATAGTAAAATTAAAATTCCGAAATATCCGTAGTCCTTACTATAAAGCAACATGTATTGAACTTACATGCCAGATTCGAAGTCAATTGGATAAATAGAATTCTAGATATCATGACGATCAACTTGAAAAATGTAGTCTTAAGAAAAATGCATTTAAAGTTTTAAAGTATAAAATGAACATCTACTTAATAAATCTCTAACATTGACTGACTGACTGACAGACAACGCACAGCCTAAATTTGCCCCCCAAGTGGGTTAAATAGGGAATGAAAATTTGTATGGAAATTTGTCATTTTTGAAGTTAGATACAGTAGTATTTTAACTAAAAGAAAGTTTTTTAAGGGGAATTCTGAGGTAAGGGGATTACAAATATTTTAAATGTTAACCAAGGCAACACTAACAAATAAATGAAAGAGAGATAATTATATATCTTTTATATTCAATAAAAAGAGATAAATTGTAACTAAGAGGAATTTATGCTCTTTCTTTTAGTTAAAATTCTACTGTATATAAAAATATGTTACTATGACTATTCAAATAAATAATATTTTATACGCTGACTGACAGACAACGCATAGCCTAAACTATTGGGTTTAGGAAGACGAAATTTAGCACAGAAGATATGAAGATTGGTATTTAGGTTTCTATTTTAAATAAAAGTCAGTTGTGTAGATGTTTCTGGAAATTCATTCCCTAAGGGGTTAAAAGAGAAAATGAAAGTTCGTATGGGAAGTTCGTCATTTTTTAAATTAGAAACGTGGAAATTGGTATTTAGGCTTTCGAAAAACATTGAAAGTGAGCAGTGAGTATCTAATAAAAAGATATTGCCGATGGGAAATCCCATCGGGTATACGGCTAGTACCTTTATAAATTTTCAAATAATTTAAATTTTCTTTTGGGGATACATTTCTAAAGGTTTATGCTTTCAAAAAAAAAAAAAAAATTAAATTTAAAAAAATACTAGACTAGAATATTGTGTCAACGTCAACACAGATTTTAAAAAATTTTCTACAAACTACCATTTGAAATTAAACTCAACTTATTATGTAATTTATGTATGTATACTTAATTAATGCCACAGATATCATTGTTACCTATGTATTGCGGAAACTGGAACAAAAATTTCATAATTAACAAAATCTGTATCTATATCGAATTTCGAAATATAAATACATATAATATTATGTAATGTATCAATTCGATTCGTTTTTAACAATACACAGGGAACATTGTGCCAGAGGCATAAAATAATTGTGTTTCAGAAACAATTGTGTATCTCTATAATATCGAATTTTCCATTATATTAATTATTTTGGAAATTTAAAAAAAAAAAAATTCATTTTGATTTGAATATGATGTTTTGTTTCAAATTATATTTGGCAACTGACATATTTGGTAATTTAGAAAATCAGAACAATATGTTTTCACTGATAAGTATTGATCGGTTTTGTTAAGAGAATATAATTAGATTCTTATACCTCGTTTCTTGGTAGAAATTTAAAGAATAAGATTAATTCACAAGGAGACAGCACGGTCTTGGGGTCGGCGATTTGGCTGAAATTTGTTTTTGGGTGATAGAGCAGATACACTTAGTATGTTAAAATATCTTAAAATAATAGCGTGCATTAATCAGAAAACCTGTAAAAATATAATTAAAAAATCTTAACGCAGCTGGTGTACTTAATAAGCTTAAAAAGAGTTGGGTAAGTAACAGTCCCGGTAGTATAGTGATATAGGTGTTAGACTCGTAATTTAATGTTCCTGCGTTCGAAACCGACTCTGTTCAACAAACTTTTTTTCTGTATTATTATTTTATTTTTGTTATTTATTAAAAAAAGTCTTAAATATTTATTTACAAAACATTTTATTTAAAATATGTATTTGTAAAAAAATTTTTAAATATTAAAAAATTACTTAAAACTTCAATATTTTCAAAAATTTTCAAATATATTTATTCATGTAATTTTACTTTCCTTGTTTCATACTGATACACCATATCCAGAGACAACGGTTCAAGTTTAATACTAATAAAGTTATTTTGTAATTGTTAAAGACTTTAACAATTACAAAATAACTTTGTTTCCCCTTGTCAAATAAACATTTTTCAATATCGTCCAAGTCGATTTGATGTAAGATTCTGATTTATACCCATTTCATTCTTTTCAAGCTCCAATTTGATTTGTAGTTTAAAATCGTGCTCAACACTTTTGGGGTAATATTATGACATATTTTAAACCCTTTGAAATATCCTTTTCATTTCCATACTGCTCTTTGACCTCTACTTTACCCTGATTCGTGGAAATTCCATTTTCCTATCTTTTATTAATTTCAAGTTATAGCAATTTAACCGAAGGCAGTTGTCGCCCTCTAGCATATCAACGGTTTGACTTAGAGAGATTTCGAGTTCAGATCCGTGATCGATGTCGAAAAAATATGTACAAAATGTATGTTTTGAAATTTTGAAGGGATTGTTATGATAAAAATTTATAATTTTAGAAGAGACAGAAATTCATATATACTGTGTGAGTTTTTCGAGAGTTGCCATTTCTATTACAGCCAAACCGTTGATTTAATCGAAAATTTGTTCAAATAAGAGTGGTAGATATCGACGGGGGCAACCGATTGCTACAGTCAGGAACTTTATAGCTATTATGGTTTTCGAACTATATATTAATTTTTCGATAAAACCGATCTAGTGCATTAATTAACAATATAAATGAGCAAAAAATTTTTTTTACCCAAGTTTAGTTTTTTAATTTTTCTTTAATTTATCAGTTAGGCGGTAAAAATATGCATATGTACTTGAGGCTACTTCAACCGATAGTGTTTTTCTTGGTTACATTTCCATTACATCCAAGAAAAGAACCTTTTCCAGTATCATTTCTATCATAAAAATTTGGTTGTAATAGAAATGGCAACTCTCAAAAAACTCACATGATATATATATATAATTCTAAAAACTTTTTTCTAGATTGTACTGACATTTATAATTTCATTTTATGTTCTTATTACCTTCTTACTTGTATTTATCATTTCCTAAATATTTGTTCTTTATCACGTGTATCACGTGTGCTCCACCAGTTCGACCATATTTTTTTTGTTTTTGAATCCTTCCACTACTTCTAAGTCCTACTATTTTTTCCATCAGCTACTACTACTTCTGCAGTTATATTTATGGAAATTGTTTTCGGAAACGCCGTCAAAACAAATATGAAATAGCTACTTTGTAAAAAAATATTTTTTCTATTTTTTCACTAAATATTATGTTACATATCATCAGAAATTCCATCCTAAATACACTTTTAAGAATTACTAGATGTTTTGAATCAAAAAACCTTCCTCGAAAAATGTCATTCAAAGCCACCTGTAGTTCGTTAATTTAAATAAAAAAAAATTTTTTTTCTGAAAATTACATTGACTTTCTGCTATCAATCACAGTATCTTGATCGTTTCCTTTGAATTTCGTCAAAACAATTTTTCCACGACAGTGCTTCGAAGCAGTGAGCACAAGCGTTCCAAAGTCGTCAATCACAGATATTTACATTATCCTTTAAATTGTTATCCTCAACCGTGTATTTTTCATCGATATTTTTCTTTTTTTGCTTCGATTCTTTTTCCCTCTTCCTGAAGAAAATATATGTACGTTATTTTCGTGATATTTAAAAGATAGTATATCGAAAAGGTAAAATGTAACTGAAAATAGAATTTGGTGATTTAGAACTTCTGCGCATCCTTTTGTCACATATTTCTGTTTGTCTTCAACCAGAAATTTCACGAAATATAAAAAATCGAAACAATTTAAAATTTGTTGATTATTTCCAAATCACAATATCAAAATTAGACTTAGTAAACATATTCTGAATATACGTGTTCTTAAGGGGGACCATTATTGTGATACTTCGAAAAAATTGGAATTTTTTGCATATTTCGATAGCCTATACCTTTAAAAATAACATACTAAAATTTCAAGTGCATATCTCAAATAGTTTTTGAGTTACAGCCATCTGAAGAGCGGATTCTGATTTTCATTGTTAACTTTGACGTATTGAGAAATGTATGAAGGTTGATAGTTCGGGAGTTTCTGGACGCGGCTGCCAGTCACATGTTGTGGAGCAGCTAGACTCTGGCACATTTAAACGACTCATCTAGTTTTACTATGACCGTTATAGTGAGTACATCGTAAATAATTTTAGTAAAAATTCTCAGTGATTAAAACTAAAAGGTAAGATAAAGAAAAACTACATTTTTCAAATTTGCTGCAGTTATAACTCGATGACAAATCATCCGATCGATTTGATTCTTATTGCAGCTTCTTTTATATCTATATGTTTCTTCGTGCCATAAACCTCCAGTTTTGCGATCGAATAAAAAATTATAATCTTTGCAGGCCAAAAGCCATCAAATTTTCGCGCAAAATTTGAAACTTTTTTTTAAAAACTCTGCCATTTTGTTAAATTTCAACTTCTTTTTCGATTGGGGTTCATGGCACGGGCAATACCTTCTAGTTTGATAGGCTTTTTGGTTTTTTTGATTTCAGGCACTGTGAAGGTCGCTATCACTGCAGCAGTGGGGTGACTTTTTTTTGGAGCCTTGGGAGATCTCGAATAACTCACTGAATTTTCATTTTTTTGGTCCAAAAATTTTATCATGAATTTATTATATATCAACGAATGTATTCTTAAAATATTAAAACATTCCATATAGTAGTTTTCTTTAAAAAAATCCCAAAAAATCAACTTTTTTCAGGCGGTCACACTAGTGGTCACCCTTAAATTTAAAACAATTATCTGAATTCTAGTAAAATAAAAATTTTACCATTCTTGGTATGGTTTTTATGAAAGACACTGTATATGCACATATACCTTTTACCGTCTCTTCGGTACTGGGTAACACATTCAATACTTGCTTGTCAATTGAAAATCAGATGGCAACATCTTCGCTTTTTGAGCTAAATATTATATGTATTAGATCATTTTTCACGAAAACTGGAAATTGATTTTTTTTAAACGTAAGTACTTTGGTTTTATTCTATACATTCATATTGCAACTTACTTTATGTTGATAGAAAATTTATAAATAGATAGATAGAGATATAAAAAGACAATTCTTAAAGTGGTTAGTGCCTGGGAAATTTATGTTTGTTTTACTGAATGGGATTTAGTTAATATTTAAGGGGAGATACGCTAAAAAAAAAAGAAATCGATTTTTTTCTACATAATTAGGTTCCTTAAAGTGTTAGAAATAATTTTCTAAAATTTTATTTTAAAATGAAAAATCAAATTGTCATGGGCATTTTAGTGAACGCACTAAAAGGTAAGATAAAGAAAAACTACATTTTTCACATTTTACTACTATAATCCAGTTTAAAAAAAAAACCATAAATGTTATTTTCTCAAAAGTTACCAGACTACTACCTTAATTTTTGTAATTTCAAATTATCCGGAATTGGAAAAAAATAGCATATACACCACAGGACTAAAGTGTATTTTTTCATTACTCGTATGATTTTTTGCTCTTGGCCCTCTGACAACAAACTTTACACTCAGGATTAAAACTCCCACTTTAGTCCCTTGGTGTATAATATACCTAACATACTATTAATTGAACACTTTTGCTTCAGTTTTTTTTTAGCGAATTTCCAGAATGGAATTCAGCTATTATAGCCACTGTCATGACGCGACTTGAGCCCGGGACTTTGACAGAAATTTGTTTTAATGTCCCTAGAAACCGAAAATTATATATATATATATATATATATATATATATATATATATATATATATGTATATATATATGTATATATATGTATATATATATATATATATATATATATATATATATATATATATATATATATATATATATATATATATATATATATATATATATAATGTCAGCCAGACACATCGGATGCCAGGAACATGGTTTTTGTTCTTGCAAAAAAATTAATTTTTTGCCAAAATTTCCACTTATTCAAAAATTTTTGGGAAATTTTTTTACAACATTTAAAAGAGGGGAAAAATTACATAAAAAAATGTCTTTAACTCTAGAATCATACGTTGGTCTACGAGTCAAGTTAATCATACATCGGCGTCATTTTGACGAATGGAATTTTTACGGGGAGTTTTAGAGTTTATTTGCAAAAAACATTTTTTTTACATAACAATACAACAAAAGCGAACAAAATATTTAAAAAAATTGGATTTGGAAAAATTTCTTAATATAAATATCTATTAATATTTTTAATTTTTTTTATCAAAGTATATTTTCATTATAAAAATTAAAGAATAGATAAATACATCAATTGTACCATAAAACATGTCTTTCAAATAATTAATTTATGAAGTATTATGAGTCAGTGGACATGTGCGACTTTACAGAATGTGAAATTTCTCAGTCATAAATATTCCTATAGATATGTAGTTATTTTCCCATTAGGCACATTTGTAAATTTTCTAAAATTTGTTAGTAATTTTTCGAATAAGAGCTCAAAAAATAATAAAAATTAAAATATTTTCCATAAAATAAATTGTTAACCTTTTATTAAGTCACTTGAAACGCATTCTTTAGTTTTCGATTCAATATATTAAAACTTCAGTATTATGTCGTCTCTATAAGTCAAACAGCTGTATTCATTTTTCACATTATCATAATCATTGAATAAATTAATTATAACATGCATATCTTTAATAAATTTTAGAAAAATTAGGAAAACTTTTATATGTGGAGTACAAAATCTTTAAAAAAAAACATCGGTTAATCATAGATCGTCGTCCTTTTGACGCACACTATTTCAGTATAAAAAAACCATAATAGTTATAAACAAAATTTATACGTCTTATGTGTTATAATAACAAATAAATTAGATAACAGAAGTTTCATAGCAAGCAGGCAACAACAAGTTGTAGTAATGGAGTAGGTAGAGAAGTTCGTTCGTCGTTTTGACGAGTACGTATGATTCTAGGGTTAAACTATTATTCTATGTCAACTAGTTTCCGAGAAAAACTAATTTTTATACGCGGAAATTCGTTATGTTATGCAGGATGCCCCTATAGGGGGTATTCTAATCTTAATGTCTCCGTAAACACATCCAATACTCTTACAACGTCCAATATAATGTGAAATAATACACCAAAACAATTATCGAAATCCTGTTTTCCTATTAAAATCAATTTCACTTCACTTGAACTACAGTATGGAATAAAATAACTGTAACAGACACGCCCTATATTGGAACCAATTTTTTGTGTAAGTTCATGTTACATTTGTTTTGTTCGTGGCGGTACTTTACTGGGGCGCAAAAAAAGGGATTTTATTTTATAGAGAGAGAATATTCTTATCCAAAAAAAAAAGTTATAATGTTTGGTCACAATCCATTTCATTTAAACCTGCCCTCAAGCCACAAAATCTATTCACAGACGTTTTTGTTCGAAAATATCCTTTTCTTGCGTTTAACCTAAAAACGTCCATTTTGCTTGGGGTTGGTTGGTGAACGTCATCAATTGATTCCTTTCGTGCGGTTGACGTAACAGTCAGTTTTTTTTTTGCCTTCTGATTAAATTTAATTTTCGTAATGTCGTTCTCTCACTGGCGTGAAATTATTTACGCACAGAAAAAAAGTTGAGCAAGGCATTTAAATAAATTAATTTTCACACTGTTATTCGGTAACAAGGCCATTGTAGCTATTTTATAGTTTAACTTAGTTGCTCCGAGATAGTCAGCTACAAAAGTACATCTCAGCAACAAAAATTTATTTTATCAAAAATTACATAATGTATTAATATTCTTCAGTGATTATATTTGTATACCACTTGTTTTTTTTTTTTTAATTTCCGCGCGCTTATGTTGTAGCAATAGAAAGGAATTGTTGAAAAGGCGTTGTAAAAACTTTGTAAAATGATGTTTATAAATAATATTTCAAAAAAAATGTAGTGAATAATTTTTATTTCTTATTAAATATGGTTTGTAACTTTGAATTTTATAACATACTAGCTGTTACCCGCGCTTCGCCCGGGTGGAATTTGAAATTATGGCATCTAGTTAAAACATATAAAGTGTACTTTTATCACGTCGCTATTACGCGTCGAGTAGGTATTATTACTTTTTTCTTTGGAGTTTTCCCACAGAAATACAATACCTTCCCTGGGCAAAAAATAGACTATAACATTCCTTTAACAACATGCCAAGTTCAAATGAAATCAATGATTCTTTTTTATACTGTTTTAAATATATATTTTCCCATGGGAATAAGACTTTCCACGGAAGTTAGATATTTTCCCGGGATAGAAAGTAGTCTGTGTCCTTTCTCATCGTCTCTGTAAACAATATGCAAAGTTTGAAATCAATCATGCTTTTTTTTAATAGTAAGTTGTTATTTCATTGTTTAGTTTTAAATACATTTTCCCTCGGGAATGAGATATTTTATCGGGATAAAAAATAACCTATGTTTATCGCTGTATACCGTCATATTTGTCTATCATCATTTTTTGTTTCATTTAAAATATATTTTTCCACAGGAATGAAATTTCCCACGGGAAATTTCCCGGGGTATAAAGTAGTTTGTGTCCTTTCTGATCTCTTCTGTTAGCAATATACAAAGTTTGAAATAATTGACCCGTTTTTTAATAGTCAGCTGTAGTAATTTAATGCATTTTCCCTTGGGAATGAAATATTTTCTCGAAATAAAAAGTTGCCTATAACCGTCTCTGGCTCGCAAGCAACGTCTGTGCAAAGTTTCAAGTTGATTGGTTAAGCTGTTGAGGTGTAAAAGGCAGTCAAACAAACAAACAAACAAACTCACTTTCGCATGGATTAGTAAGGATTAGATTTCTATTAAATTCGTTTGACACGTTTTCTTTTTCTTAAAAAAAACATTGTCTTCCCATAAGAGTCCGTGCTAAAATTGCAAAACCTTGAAATTGTTTTTCTCAAAATTGGAGTAGTCAATTTTAATCGGAATGGGCTCGTATTATTGGTATTGAAACAAATAAATATCTAGAAAAGTGTCGTTAAAATCCTTTGAAAAAATCGTTTTATCGACCAACTACCTTAGATAATCTAATCTTCCGTAAATTTTAATGAATTTTAGTGAATGGAAATTGAGTTATGATAGCAGGTGTTTTCGTGATAGCCCGGCATTGTGATTATATATGCATGTATAATATGTGTCCGCACGATGACTCTCGAATGAAACAGTTTATTTTTATCAAATTTTGTGAAAACATTAGAAGTCCGAAAATATTGTCATCGGTTCGTTAACCAGGTACGTGTGATGCCCGAAACTGGATATTTTAGGCATTTGTCGTTTGGCTAAAATGAATTTGTAGAAATTAAATTTCCAGCAGTTTTATTTTCGACAACTTTCCATGGAAATGTACTCGTCTACCTCTAAAAATTGTCAATCAAATTTGATTCTTTGTAACCATTTAATGAAATAGTCTTGAGGTTATTTTAATACACTGGGCTTTCTTAGGCTATTATTGATAAGTACTTAGGTATATATCAATTCCTTATCAGTTCTTGAACCCAATCTCCTCTCCCAAGTAAACGCAGTTTCAAAAAATAAAAACGACACGAAAAAGTTTTATAACTGTGTTGTTAGTTTCTTTTTCTTTTTAAATAGATATCTTATATAAAATTTTACAATAAATTTAAAAAAAATTTCCCGTTACATATTTTTATAATAAATACAGCATAACCTCTCTTTATGTAGTCTTGTTTTTTGTACGAATTATTTTTAACGTCAAAATATGAAAGTAGGAAAGTAGGGTAAATTTTTCTGCTGACTGTTCTTAATTCATTGTATCATCACAATACATAAATATATAAGTTATTACATCATTCAGTTCTTTTTTTACGTGTGTATGTATTGCAAATTTTGCAACAATATAAAATAAAAAAAATTTGGTGGGACAGGTCTACCCACACTCAACTTCCCATTGGGTGTCCTTACAGATTAGAAACTATTGTACATAAATAATTCTTTTTTCATTTCAGGGAGCACCTCCCCCCGAACCCTCTGAAAAGGGCTTTGCCCCTTGCGCCCTACTGGGGGGCTTCGCTCCTGTATCTCGTGGGGGACTCCACCCCTCATTAAACAAAGGATATCGTCATTTATTCTCGAGATATGAGACACGTTTTTTTATTTTTATTATAAAAAATAAACCGCTAATTCGAATTTACTGAAAATTTTATACAATCTTCATTTTTCAATTACGCATCTAATGAAATTAGTCCGGAGTTGATATCATCATTTGTTCTCGAGATATGCGAGATGAAAAAAAATCCAGGAACGAACAAACGAACTAACGAACGCACACACAGACATCACGCTAAAAGCGATATATTCGGATTCTAGTGACCTTGAAACGCGGAAATATGTCCAAATTAGGGATTCGTAGTATTGGATCCATTACAATAACTTCCAATGGAAAGTTAATAAAATATTTGTAGTCTTCATAATCTTTGTTAAACTTGCTCCAACATGTTAAATGTGTTATTTCGAAGAAAAAGATTAACAAATCGAGAAAAAATTGATGAAATTCGACGATAACAAATAACAAGGCCAAGAGCATGTTATTTGTTAAGTTGAAATCGAGAACTGGTATAAAAATATAAAATAACTGTCATAACTGGCAAATATGTACTAATAAACACAGTTTCAAATAGGTCGTTCATGATTTTTATCTATTTCGAAGAATAACATAAATAACATTTAATAAGTTTAACAAATTTAACAAAGATTATGAAGACTACTATTATTTAAAAATGTCCCCATATGTAAGTTATTCCTTTATCTATCTTTAGAAAATAATTTTCTAGGGAATGAAACTTCTTTATGTTGCCCCGATCCACTGCATAAAAAGAAGTTATAATATATACCTGTATTTTAAAGAGGTAAACTGAATATTCGACGATCATTTTCAACGTAATATTCTATTCATTGGCAACTTTAGAAGCTTTTTCATCGCCGGCGCTTTGCAAACTACTGTTGTTGTTTACACAGCGGGTAAAGCTCTCTAGCAGCTTACAATGAATGGTAGTTATACAGGTAAATAGAAGGATAGAAAAGATGGGTACGGTTAAACGTGTACATCATAAAACCAATTTACAAAGCTGTCATCGTTTACAACGATGTGAAATATATTGTGTCGAACCAAAAGATATAGTGGTGGACTAAACCACACAGTGAAAAAATTTGTGTTAAAATTAACACATTTAACATGTCCAGAACGGTCCACTCAATTTTTTGTGTTATTTTGACACAAAGCATATGTGTCAAATCTATACACAAGATTTGTGTCAATGATTTAACACACAAGAGGACATAAATTTTGTGTTAATTTTTCAGATTCACCAGAGTTAGACTATTTTATTCAATGTTTTACTTCCGCAGCAGATTAAAATATTTGAAAATCGTCAAAAATTATAACGATTTTGTCCATAAATTATTATAAATGAGACTCAAAGAACGCAAAGTAAGTCAGTTCTTTGTAACAATTCTTACTTGTGTCCATATATGTCTACGAAAATATATATATATAATAAAAAAGGTGAGAGTAGTTCTTATTATTTAACAAAATCGAAAAATTGTAAGTTTTTTCAGTTATTGACGAATATAGTTTTATTAAACGTTTAAAAATGAAACAATTTTCTTACATTTTAAGGATATTTTGTTACAGATTCAGTTACAAAAAACATGTAAGCTTATTTGAGATTGTATTATATAATATACAATCTTAGATGTAAGTAAGTTTCCATGATTTTTTGTAACTGAATCTATAACAAAATAACTTTAAAATGTAAGAAAATTGTTTCATTTTTAAACGTTTAATAAAACTATATTCGTCAATAATTCGAAAAAACTTATAATTTTTCGGTTTTGTTTAATAATAAGAACTACTCTCATCTTTTTTATTATACCTATATATTTTGGGAGATATATATTCTAATGCAACTCACGTTCTTATAACATTCTTTTGCTCTACACAAATATTATGTTACTTCTTTGTTGTTCAAAGCAGGTTAACATTTTTATTTTGTTAAATCGAAATTTGTCTTAATATTTTCATTTAACACTAACACGAAATGTTACATTAACCCAGGGTTGTGTTACTTATTTAGCACAAAAATTTTAACCACTAGTTTTTTTTTAAGCAGAACACAAATTTTTTTACTGTGCATCAAGAATGCTGGGATAAACTGAATAATTTGAACGATATAAAATAATCACTTACAAATGACCAACTAATTACTAGCATTTGTTTCACCTTAACTAAAAAAAAAAAAAAAACGGAGCTGTACTGTGATCATATACAAGTCATCCAACTACAAATATAATATTTTATATTGTAAGTATATATTTTGATATACATCGTTTACAATATTACATCTAAACAATGCTGTAACTATTATTCCCGTTTTGCTACGAAAGAGATGAGCAAAACGAAAAATTCACCAACAACAAACAACATATGCTCAAAACTCAAAGTATTTTTCTTTGCCCCACTAAACACCCTCATCGTCATAATATTTTATCCTATTTTATTTTTATACATACTTCGCTATACAATATATTATGAAGCTTATTTTGAACTTACATTTATGCTGGTGGGGGGAAAGTTTTAGAGGGGGTGCAGTGGGGGGATGAATACGGAATAAAAGGGAGAAGTTGATGAAATATACCAACAAATAATAATAAATAAAATGAGTGAAGATAACTCATTCTTTAGTGGAGTTTTTTTTCTTTTTGGGTTTTGGTTGGGTATTTATATAATAGAAATTTTTTATGCTTCATGTTAGATATGAGAATATAATATCACGGGAGATTGTGGATAGAAGTTTCCATAACTACTGTTAACAATATATACAAATTATTATTATTTAACTTGATAGTTTGATTTTGAATTTAGTTGGGTTAGATTATATAGGCTGTTCCTATAACACAAATTTAGTTAGTGAGTAAATTTTTGTGATATAAAGTAACAAATTAGCATTTTGTTAAATTATTAGAAACTATATTCGATAGTGTAACCGCTTAACTTTTCATAGAATTAAAACAATTGGACCACGTTCAACTTTAAACAAAATTTTCAGAGAATCATTAATTTAATATTCTAATAAATTTCTTCCTCATGCAGTTAAACCTGAATATGTACCTGAATATTAAAAAACGCGCCGCTTACTCTACCTCAAGTGGAGTGGAAACGAGTTATTCCGCGAAAACGCGTATTAAGTAACACTTTGCGGCGCTCGCACGCCGAAACTATTGAATTTATGAAAAAAATGATTAAAACATAAATTGTAGGAAATTTTCTCTAGTTTAATTTTGTATATAAATATTTTCCTCGTAAAATGACTCGAAAAGGAGATGTCGTTAAAAAACTGCTTTCCGACGCCGTTTTTCCAATATGGCGGCGCGAGCGGCAAAGATACGAGGTGGCAAAGTGGAAATTCGAAAAGGGAACCACAAAATCTATAAAATCACCCATTTTCAAAACTCCTGGAAAACTTTCCAGGTAACCAGCTATTATTTGAACCAAATGACTGTACTATTCGGCATCCGAAAATAATTAAAACAACCGCAGATGTTAATCGCGATCAAAGATTAATTGATTATACATTATGTATATGTGCGATGTTACCACACCGATGTTTATATACTCAACTCACACAAACACCAACACGCACTACTCTTTTGGTTTCTATAAAAAATTTTAAAATAAACAATATAAAAACAATTTATTATTTACTTTTACCAGTTTGTTATCCAAACTTGCTGTAATTCTCTAATTGATTTGAATGTGTTTGAATGTCAAATATATGTATGTATGTATCATATATATGTACATGTTGAATCATTTTATGTATTTGTTTATATAAAGTTTCATTAAAAATATTGTTGGCTTCCGGGGAAGTTTACTGTGAAAGTGCTCGGGCTTTTATACCTATGCGAACATTACAAATTCTAAACGGTTTTAGATGTATTTTATTGATTATTATGTTTCAATATAATTAAAAAAGACTTGTTCAAATTTCTTCAGGCATCTTTTCATCGATTATTTTATTCTTTGTAAGCCATTGATACTGCACAAATACATTTTCACCGACAATTGAAATTTTTCAATCAAAATTCTAGAGACTCGTTCGTTTTTCCAATTCGAATTTCTTTTTTTTATATTTAGTGCATTTAGGGCTGCCAGAAGCACTAAACGTCATTTATCGACTTTACTTCCCTCTGTCGGAAAATATGTAGAAGGAAATCATGTTAGTTTAAGGACTGAATTTGGTATAGAAAATGTATTACATATTTACTTATATTTTGCTATTGTCATAAAAAAGAAGTAATAAATCGACGACCATATTATATCCTTTTTCCTCCATTTGCCGCCACGAAATAGCCAAATAAAAATAAAATACGGTGAATTGCAATAAAAGTAGTCCTTTTACGTATTTGCAAAGTAAACTTAATATTATATAAAAAGGCTAGTATCAAACTTATTTTTCTATAAATAAATATTATATTATTTAGGTTGAAAAATATAAATATTATATTACTTAGAAAACTTTGAGGTTGAAAGTTGTGGCATCTTAAGCATCTATAACCACAAAAATAGTCTATTATAACTGAATTTTTCCTTCTATAATTGTTAATTGTTGTCTTCTAGAGGCACCGGTATTCAATAAAAATAATTTCAATCATAAAAATTAAATCCAATTTATAAAGAATATTTCAGTAGCTTTAAAACAGTGTTTTTAAACCTGTGGGCGGCGACCCCCTGGGGGGTCGCGAAGCCTTTTTAAGGGGGTCGCAGTTACTTTAACAATAAAACCACTCTAGTTCAATATATAATATTTAATAAAGAAAAGGTTAATTAAAGGTTACATTAACGTGATGGTTTTATACTTTCGCTTGACTACTCTCAGTAGAACTTGAAGTTGACGGTTGTGCATGTCTTTCCAGAAACTCATCCATTTTCAATAATTACAATGAGCACAGAATTTTGGATATTAGACAATAGAAGACAGTGACCAACTACTAAACAAACAATAAGTCATTTTTTAAATTGGGGTTTGATGACACTGAAAGTATATTTTTAAGGATATTTTGGAGTGATGGTCATCAAGGAAAACAGAAGTGTGATTTTTTTCCCCTTTTAAAGGCTACCGGTTTCGACTTTTATTGTCTTCTTCTGGCCTCTGGGGAAAATTTATTAATATAAATGTACATAGATAAAATATAAAATATAAAATATTACATTAGGTACTTACATAATATTGTATTTTTGTGTCAGACTGACATTTGAGAATAAAAATAATAACACTGATTAAAAAAGTTAAAAACAGTTAAAAGTAACATTTAAAGTTTAAAATGGTTAAAATAACGAAGAAAATTATTTAAAGATTTAGATAGTTTGAAGAAACGTATAATTAAACTGTGCATCACGAAAAAACTGTGCGTTACGAAAAAACAAATTAGGATAATGTGAATGCATTTGTGAATTAATGTTCAAATATTTTAAAATTAAAAGTAAGTATTACTACGATGAATTCCGAAAACAAAGTGCCTTCTAGTAAAATTATTTAACTTATAAAGAAAAAATTTTTTTAGTGAGTGTGCGCAACTTTGGTTGTTTTGACAGCGGTAGGCATAATCTTGTCAAAGTTACGGGTATATGTATTGTCTACGCAGATGGCATCGTGGTAGAGGTTGCAATTTGGCTGTACGGTATTAATCCAGCAGCTTTCGATGAAGAATCTCTTCTTATAGTTGGATTCACGTTGGAGCACCATGGGGGTGTCGAAGTTGAAGTTGTGCCCATTTTCCCAAGAATGCCGTACCAGTCCTGACACCATGTTGGCTTGTCTAACGTTGTTCTTGTGTTGCTTCATCCGCTCACTAAGATATTGTTTCGTGTTACCAATGTAAACATTGTCACACCCGGTGCACGAAATCATGTATACCACATTCTGCTGGTTGGGGGTGGGAATCTGTGGTTTCATATTGGTATAAAGCTTACTAAGTGCGTGAGGGTAACTGTAAACAGGATTCAATTTGTATTTTTGAAGGGACTTTGAGATGGATGTGGAGGAGGTGCCCAGATACGGAATAGAGAAATAAGAAGGCGGGGGGTTGGAGACATTCGGAGCTATGGAAGGTTGAGAATTGTATAGTTTGTGGGTAAGGTTTTTGATAATTTGGTTAATGAGAGACAGTGGATAATTATTGTAAAGAAGGATTTTTTTTGCATTTTTTAGAGCCAGTGGTCGATGTGTAGGATGTGACAATTTAAGGGACCTACGGATGAGGTTCGTTGCAACATTTTTCTTTATGCCAAAGGGGTGCCTGGAATGGAAGTTGAGTGTTCTGGTAGACGCATAAGATTTCCTATACCACATGGTGGTGAGTACGCTATCTTTCTTTATGACAAGTGTATCCAAAAAGGCTAAGGTATTATTGTTTTCAGTTTCGATCGTAAATTGTAGTTTCGGATGAAAACTGTTGAAGACGTCGAGGACATGGTCAATCATGTCGAAGGGGATGGCCGTAAAAATATCATCCACATACTTATAGAAAAAGGGGACTGTGCAATCAAGGGAGTCCAGGGCTGTGTCAACCAACAAGTCCATGATGATATTGGAGGCAATGACTGATATGGAAGCACCCATAGGGAACCCAGACACCTGGTGGAAAAAAGTATTTGGGTGAACACACAAACTTATATTCAAAATACAGATTTATTACTTAATGATGACAACATTTACAAAACCATACAGAGAGACCCTACCAATATCTTACACAGAAAAACCACAAACTATATAAATTCTCTTATAAAAAATAATTTCATTACAGCCAACATTGGCAGATCACTGAAACCTGGTGAAATCAAACTTCTACTACATGTACTTCCTTCCAAAAATTCATAAACCTTTCACATCTGATAATGTCCCTTTCCGTCCAATCTGTTCCACCAAAAATACCATCCTCAGCAACCTAGACAAATTTTTCAGTTCGATCCTTAGCAAAAGTTTCCATAGCAAATATGATATCTCCAACTCCTTCCTTTTCACCAGTAAAATCAACAACATTAAGCTTCCAAGGGGGTACATACTAGCCAGTCTGGATGTAAAATCGCTCTTCACCAGCTGCCCCGTGGATCTTTTTCTACAACACGTTGCTGATGAGTGGTCCAGCATCCAGCCAAACACCACTTTGGACTACAACGCCTTCATGGAGGGTCTACATCTCATCCTTTCCAACAGCTTTTTCACCACCAAATTTCACCCAAATACTTTTTTCCACCAGGTGTCTGGGTTCCCTATGGGTGCTTCCATATCAGTCATTGCCTCCAATATCATCATGGACTTGTTGGTTGACACAGCCCTGGACTCCCTTGATTGCACAGCCCCCTTTTCTATAAGTATGTGGATGATATTTTTACGGCCATCCCCTTCGACATGATTGACCATGTCCTCGACGTCTTCAACAGTTTTCATCCGAAACTACAATTTACGATCGAAACTGAAAACAATAATACCTTAGCCTTTTTGGATACACTTGTCATAAAGAAAGATAGCGTACTCACCACCATGTGGTATAGGAAATCTTATGCGTCTACCAGAACACTCAACTTCCATTCCAGGCACCCCTTTGGCATAAAGAAAAATGTTGCAACGAACCTCATCCGTAGGTCCCTTAAATTGTCACATCCTACACATCGACCACTGGCTCTAAAAAATGCAAAAAAAATCCTTCTTTACAATAATTATCCACTGTCTCTCATTAACCAAATTATCAAAAACCTTACCCACAAACTATACAATTCTCAACCTTCCATAGCTCCGAATATCTCCAACCCCCCGCCTTCTTATTTCTCTATTCCGTATCTGGGCACCTCCTCCACATCCATCTCAAAGTCCCTTCAAAAATACAAATTGAATCCTGTTTACAGTTACCCTCACGCACTTAGTAAGCTTTATACCAATATGAAACCACAGATTCCCACCTCCAACCAGCAGAATGTGGTATACATGATTTCGTGCACCGGGTGTGACAATGTTTACATTGGTAACACGAAACTATATCTTAGTGAGCGGATAAAGCAACACAAGAACAACGTTAGACAAGCCAACATGGTGTCAGGACTGGTACGGCATTCTTGGGAAAATGGGCACAACTTCAACTTCGACACCCCCATGGTGCTCCAACGTGAATCCAACTATAAGAAGAGATTCTTCATCGAAAGCTGCTGGATTAATACCGTACAGCCAAATTGCAACCTCTACCACGATGCCATCTGCGTAGACAATACATATACCCGTAACTTTGACAAGATTATGCCTACCGCTGTCAAAACAACCAAAGTTGCGCACACTCACTAAAAAAATTTTTTCTTTATAAGTTAAATAATTTTACTAGAAGGCACTTTGTTTTCGGAATTCATCGTAGTAATACTTACTTTTAATTTTAAAATATTTGAACATTAATTCACAAATGCATTCACATTATCCTAATTTGTTTTTTCGTAACGCACAATTTTTTCGTGATGCACAGTTTAATTATACGTTTCTTCAAACTATCTAAATCTTTAAATAATTTTCTTCGTAATTTTAACCATTTTAAACTTTAAATGTTACTTTGATGACCATCACTCCAAAATATCCTTAAAAATAAAAATAAAAACAATAAGTCAATTCAGTAAATTTAAACGCAATTCAGAGCGAATTTGCCAATTCACAATTCAAAGAATTCAAAAGTGCCATCCTTTACTCATCTGATGCTCCACGCTATGTCTCGCTCACACAAGTCACGCGCGCATTCAGAAGCTACTATAAGTCGTCAGCTTCGATGTTGATACAAAAATATGTCTGTTTAAAGTACTTTGTTACGTATTTAATTGACACCTAACTGAAAATAATAATCAATAATGATGAACGGATTCGATATTTATAACATTAAATAATAAAATAAAAGTTAGAAATAGCAGAGGGTAGGGGTCGTGAAATATTTTTCTATACTAGGGCGGTCGCGCCATGAAAAAGGTTGAAAAACACTGCTTTAGAATAATACCAAATTTGGTTGCGTCTACTTGCGTCTTAGAAAACTACCACAAAGACTAGTTATACAAAGTCGTATACTAACGATATTATAAGTGTCTTAAAAGAACCAGAAGTTATGATGTAAAATTCTATCATTTTTTTAAAATTTTTATATAAATATATAGTATTAATAAATCTTATGCCGATTGCACCGACATTAATTTAATCAGAACTTAATGGCCATTAGTAAATTAGAGATTAACTAACCCCGATTTGTCTGTTGCACCATTTAAAATATACCAATGGTTAACTAATGTACGTTAACGATCAATTTTGACTAGCAAAGGTGTCTGATTTTTTTTTATAGGACATGAAATGAGACACAAGAGAAGCAAATGCTAGTAAGTTGATAATATCACATGGTTAAAAAATTTAAATCTGCATATTTTGAAATAGGTAGCGCCTACTTGATTTATATAATATTAGAAAATATATAATTTATGTTTACGTAAAACATTTTGAAACTGTGATTTGACGATTGTGAAGATATTTTTCAATTTAAAAATGGAAAAATGAAATATATACCAAAATTTTACAGAAAAAGAAAATTTTAATTGAAATTATATAAAAGTATATTTTAATAGTAGAAAAAAAATTAAATATAAATACTATGGAAACTAGCATCAAAATATGGATTAAACGCTGATTAAATATTTAATTGCCCAATATCCATCCATTAACTTAATGGACGATTTAATCATCAGTTAACAAAAATTAACCTTGGTGCAACAGATAATCAGAGATTTTAACTACAGTTAAAGTTAATCATTGATTAAGGTCCTGACGGCTGATTAAAAATGTTGGTGCAATCGGCCATTAATTTTCTTTTATAATACCTACACATTTAAACTATTATTTTAGACAAAATAAAGCAATACTTATATAGGCATAAACACACTTAATGTAATATTGGCCAACTTTTAAGTAAACACCAAAAACGTATCGAATGATAAAATGTTTTGAATTTTCGCTAAACGTAAACTTTGCGAGTAGATCTCCTCAATAATCATCCTGTATGTTACCAAATAACCTTCAAGTACATTTTTCAACATTTTTCTGTATACAATAAAATTCATATTTTTCTATATACAAAATACCGTAAATCATTGGGTGAAAATATTTTTATTCAAGTTTTCCACATAAAAATGCAAAGAAACATTGAAAATCTTATTTTTAATGTTCATTTCATTTATCATATTTTCATATATGAACTTCACTACGTTCTGTGAGTTATTTTTGAGTATATATATGAGAGCCATCTATATACCTATAACATAAACCATAACTACATTCAGATAAAAAATTTAATAATATATAACTTTACTGTAGATTTCGCTATAATTCTCGTTAGGATAAAAAGAAGTACCGTCAAATGGGATGGAATTGATAATCGGGGGTGAGATTGTTTACTAAATCATTTTTTTTTAAATTGAATATAGCGTCAGAACTATAGTTTAGAATGCGATTTTCCCGACCGTTAATGGAAGAAATAAGATGGCTGAAAATACCCTATACACGTCAAGTTCAGCAGTTCCATATATTTAAAAAAACAAACATAGTGTATTAAAAGAAGTCGTATTTTTGGGTGAAAGTGAACTTTTAAAACTTTATCTGATAACTCAAAATCTAAACACAGTTGTTATATTTTAATAAAATACACATAATTGTTAATGCTTTGTAACCATCACGTGCTTGGCTGTACATAATCAGTTCAGTATTTTTTGTCATATTGGACATATTATTGCCATATACATGGGATGAGATTGTTCAATCATTGTATTGGAAGATTAATTGCGTATGTATCTGACCATGTTTTATACTCTATAAAACTGTTAAAATTTATTATAAGCATCAAACAAACTTTTTTACAGTAAGAATTTTTTTGAAAATTTAAAAAAAGTGGTGGTCAAACAGTTTTTATACCCTTAATTAGGGCCGTGGAAAAAATGGCGGGCCCTGGGACTATAAAACCGTATTTTTTAAAAATTTTCCTCCCCAAAAAATGGGAGATGAGCAAAAAAAAGCCCTTAACTTTTTTTTCTGGCCTTCTACGGAAAGTTACGGACTCTCTCCTTAAGCCCGGGCCGCGAGGCTGTAACCCCTGCTACACCACCCTCTCGTCGGGCCTACTCTTAATGAAGAAAGTCCGTTTTCAGGGCTGCGAATTCGTGTGAACAACCTCACCCGAAAACCAGTATGAGATTGTTCATGGCTTATTCGCTTCCTCTAGACTATGTTTTGGCATGTAAGGTCACAATATTTTATGTCAAGGTCCGTAATACCATACTCTGTATATATAAACCCATTTTGTTTTGATTGTTTTTTATTTCTGTAAAATAAAGACCAAAATATGTTTTTTTTATCAATTCCACCCCATTTGACGGTAGCTGGAAAATGCCTTGGGAAATATAATATGTACATATATGTAGAAAGTTTTTGTTAATATACTGACTCGGGGCCTTAAACTCATCCATTATGTCATTGAATTCTTTCGTATTGACTTTAATGTATTTTAGGATTTCGATTATTTCAAATAATTTTTCCATTT
This sequence comes from Brachynemurus nebulosus, assembly GCA_035578155.1. Taxonomy (NCBI): domain Eukaryota; kingdom Metazoa; phylum Arthropoda; class Insecta; order Neuroptera; family Myrmeleontidae; genus Brachynemurus; species Brachynemurus nebulosus. Next base: position 2,698,891 of record JAPWDM010000030.1, read on the forward strand.
TCTGAAAGTTGGTTACCAACAAAGAATATTGAGACATTGAATTTTTTAAATAATTTTTGATAATTTTCAGTGTAGGAAATGATCAACAATTAATGTCTATCGACTGTGTATATCACTGAATAAACGAAGCTGCAAAATACGCTCAAAATACGATAAACTGTTACTATGTATGTAGTATTGTAATCAGTGAAATAAGTATAGCCGTAAATGATGTATCTGGCCATGTTTGATGCTCTTTAAAACTGTTAAAATTTATTATAAGCATCAAACAAACTTGCTGTATTAGCGGACAATATTTTTCCTTGAATTTTTTTTTATTCTTTTGTTTCGTCCATTTTTGCTGTGCCCCATTTCTATTACGCCACGAGCTTATTCTTTTATATATAACTAACAAATATTTTCAAAATAATTTCTGTTATGCGTTGACGAAACGTCTACTTTGCCCTGAATACCGATAATATTAATTCAATATGTCAATATAATGTTTAGAATGCAATAATAACTTTCAACTATTAATCTGCGACGGTGAACTGATGCAGATTTTCTTGGTGATTTCTTGCCTAATTAGGTACGGTTAAGCAATGCACAGTGGAATGTTGTCAATAAATAACACATCAGGCACTAACTATGGTCTCGATATTGGAGAAATATTTCTAAAGCCGAATTTATACGTTCCATTAATTTAACGGAATGTCATTCTGGTTTTCAAGTTGAATAGTCTAATTATACTTTTCTTTGAAGATTCTTTCTGTAACCACCGATAAACTAGAACCGTGAAAAAATTTTTTCACTCAATGATTTTCTTCTCTCTCCGGCTTTAATTGATTGTTTTTCCAATCGTTTGTAAAATATATTTTCAAACATACCTTTTCCCGGAATTGTTTATTTTATTATTGACAAAATAACATGATAATAATTTTCATATCAACAACAACCATAATAAAATGGAAGAAAAACATTTTTACATTTTCCGCTCATTCTTCTCATTCTGTTATTTTCCACACACGCACACAAATTTCCTTCTGTTTGTTTTTCATACATTGTCAACATTCCATTCATTTTCTTCGAAAACTATCGTAAATTTTCATACAAGCCCACACACGAATTATTTAAGTTATTTGGGATTTAGTAAAAGTGAAAATTAATGGTTGAAATTACATTAGAAAGTTTATTTGAGATCATTGTATAAGTGATGAGTTGAACGGGATGAAAGTATAGAAAAAAAATATACATATAAGGTAAGAGCACCCGTAGCCGTCATGTTAAGACATGGGTAGGAATTTACATTAAATTTTTTCGTTCATAATTATACAAAATAACCAACAGTAAAGGTAAAACGAAAGAGAATTTTATGATCTTTCAGGAATATTTTAATTTATTTGAATATTCTTATAATAAATATATTAAGGGAAGGTTTACTTGAGAGTCGTTAAAAAAATTGATTTTTTTGCAGCAATTGGTAGCTAATTATGTGTAGAATATATTCCCAAAGTGATTTTGCTGAAAGTAATTTAAGGGAAGGTTTACTTGAGATTTGATAAAAAAACTCGATTTTTTCTCTTTGCCGAAATTGATAGCAAATTATGTGTAGAATAAGTTCCCAAAGTGATTTTACTGAAAATAATTTAAAAACAAGATTCTTGCACATTAACCGAATCCAGCTTTCTATAAGAAAAAATTCAAAAAACGTAGTTCACGCAATAATGAGTATTAAATATAAAATTTTGAAAATACGTTTCTTTATATATACATATTTTATAATATCTCGGAACTACATTTTTGGAACTGGTGGACACGATAACTCAAAAACTATTCGATGGATCCTTTCTTAAATTTTTTATTTTAAAGATAATTCAATTCTTCGGCACCTCTACCTAAGTTCAATAAACTTTCAATATTTGTTTTATTTTTAAATTTACTTTAAAGAGGGAAAAATAAGACAAAAATCGTAATCAAAAGTTCAAACATCCGCCATTTTTTTTTCTTTCAGCAATTTATTGATATTATAGGTAGAAGTGCCGGTACTCTACATATATATTATAAATCTTTTTTGTTTTTGGATTTCGGTGGTTTATTACCGGCGCTAGGATGTCCACCAACAACGCATTGGATTTTCGGATCGTCACACTGCACTATCTATAATACGGACACATTTTTATATTTTTCCTTGAAAAATTTTTTTTTGTGTGGTTTAATACTGAATAAATATGTGCACAAAATTTGAAATTGATATTTGCTTCCGTTCTTGAGAAAAAAATTCTAGAAAAATACATAATTTTTAAAGACTCTCGAGTAAACCTCCCCATAATATTATAATAAAAATAAAACAAAGCAAAAAGTGTGGTGTACCAATACTCGTCAATAAAAAATTAACGGTGTTCCAGTATCCGTCATTTTTAGAATATGATTAATCTTAAACAACTGAGCTATATAATTAAAATACTTAAGGATAAAATTTTATTAAAAAAAAAATTAATTTATCTGTTATTTCCTTTTTCACAAAATACATACCGAATATATAAATTAATTTTATTTAATTAAATTATAAATTTTGTTATTCGTTTCTGCAATTCCTGCAGATATATCGCTCAGATTGGCATTGAACTGATTAATCCTTATTAGTACAGTATCCGTGATATTAATTCTTCTGAAGCATTATCTATAATATCCATAAATACTGCTCTTGTATATTCTTTTTCATTGGAATTAATAACATTATGGTACTGATTTTTGTCTTTTCTGTACAATTACATGGTTATTAGTCAGGCTTATAAAGATCCATCATAATGGCATCAGACGTTCTGTATCTTTCAAAATTTTTATTAATTCTTCTTTCTTAAATATTCTTCAATTTTTTTAAGCCAGTTTTTGATATTTTACTCGGGTACCGAAGGCCTTGATTTTGTTAAATTTTTAGATAATCGCTTAAATAACTCCGGATGTCTATTGCAAAAAGACAAGAACCATTTTCGTTCAGGTCGACCATAAGTAAATGGATTTTCTCAAGTTTTGGATTAGTAGTTGGCTATTGTCTAGGAGTTAAGGGTCACAGTTTCTTAGTACAAATTAATACAACATTACAAAATTTAAAAAAAAAAAATAAAAAATAAAATAAAGATTTTAAAAATATTATACAGGGTGCAAAATAAATAACTCTCGTCCTTTTGAGAAAATCGCAAATTAACTGGCTACATGATGTGTCAAAATTTTTCTAAGTACGGTCCTGTCTAAATTATGCATAAATACCTTCTTAATATCAAAGGTAGAAAATAATTTTATTGACTAAAATTCAATAAAATTTTGTAAACATGTTATGGTTGTAAAGGCGTTTCCTAGATGTTTTTTTTTAAAAACAGAAAATTTATCTTACAGAAGTGAGATAGTCAAAGCCGCATTAAAAAAATGTTTTTAAGGGCTCTTTTTTTATTCATAATTTGTATGAAATTTTTTCTGTTAAAAAACAGTTTTGGTTCAAATTTATTGGCGAATATTATTGCATGGATAAGATCTACCAACTGTTTCCGTAGCGACACTTATATACTTTACACCCTGTATATAACTGATCCATGGATTTGAACTCGGAACCTCTCAGTTACACCCCGAACTCAATATAGGTTACACACTAAGTTGCACGTCGATACTATGTAAAACTAACTTACATTAAGGCATAATATATAAGAATATAAGGCACATGTTATTTTTTATGTATGTAAATTTTCGGACGTTTAACTCCTAAACGAAGGTGTACCTACTGGCCCAAAGTATTGTTACTATAGTACCGAGAGGGATTTGCTTTACAATTTCTTCCAAACCGATATTCCCTTACCCGGTAAACTCCTCTTCTAATTCTAGAAATTCTAATTTTTCCCAGGATATAATTAAAATTCTGTAGACGTGTAACATTTACGAGACAACAGCTTAATAAAATAGGATTAAAATTTATGCTCAATAAAGTACAATTTTTATAACTCGTTTGCCAATGTTATCTTTTTTGAGTTGTACAATATGTTAATGTCATAATTTTAATAATTAAAAATATCTAGAAGGGTCGTAAAATTTTCAAAAATATTATCAACATTACTACAGATACAAATGGACGGGAACGTCCTCATTGTATATTCGAGACACACATTATGGTATCTGGTGGCAAAACCCTAAAATTTTTTCCCATCTAAATATATTGTATGTATATATGTATGTTTACATTGTTCGCATATATTTATTATTCCATATAAATATTTGAGACATTAGGGTATATTAGGTAATGGAACATTGAATTTCCACGGCTCGTCAAATATAGTATATACATACGTATATTATTGTATTTTTCGAAACACAAAATTTATACCGGGTGTCCCAAAAATGACCACGGTGTATAATATTTTCATGTAACAGTGAAATTTTAATGTTGTAAATATTTTGAAACATACGGTATATTGTATCTAAAATCGGTATGTATAAAAAAACAAAAGAATTTTCCATCTCATATTGTTTTATTCACTCATGTGTGCACAAAGAGAGAATCAAGTATGTTTGTACAACGAGGTCAACAATTCATCGGTCCTTATCTTTCCGGCATTCATTTGTTCTTTGTAAATTATTGTGCTTGAAGCAAACGTAAAAAATATATATAAAAAAAAGTTTAAAACAAGAGTAAAAAATTACCTCGATCTGTAAAGTATCTTAACATTTCTCTAGGCTTTTTACATACATAAGTTGTAAAATATTAATTAGGTATATAAAAAGCAGATTAGCTTGCTACTATGGGACAATGGGACATGCGTAATTATTTTTATTATATGAATTTATCGAACAGTGTTGTAACACAGAAGATATTGAAGACAAAGGTGACCTCTAGATGATTTAATTTCTACAATGGTACGCTCGGAGCAGGGCCAGATTAACCCCAAGTGCCGCTTCTAGGCACCGTGAAAAAAGCCCCCTCCATTTGCTCAAAAATAAGGAAATCGTAACTTTTTCTACCTTTTTTTTCACTTTCCTCTAAAAAAATTACTGACGAGCCAAAAAAAAAAACGTCAATTTACAACTTTTGCCGCCCTGTTCTAAAAATGTGCCACCCCTAGGCCATGGCCTACCTTGGCCTATTGGGTATTTCGACGCTGAGTGGGAGGTCTTTTTACCTTGAGAAGTAAAAAATGCTCAAAACTTGGGAGTCACTAAAGACCATAGATTTATTCTAAAAGATTCAAAAAAAAAATTTACACTATATCCAACTAGCTATTTTTCTTCAAAGGAATAGTATAGCCTAGAGACAGGGCCGGATTAACCCTGAATCCGCCCCTAGGCACCTTGAAAAATGCCGCCCCGACTTTTGTTTTAAAAAAAGGAAATCTTGAAAAAAAAGGCCTAGGATGGCCTATTGGCTAAGCTGGCCCTGCTTAAAGACGCGACTAATAGTAATTAATTTCATCGATAGAGCACAATATGACCACAGTAATGCATACTTACCAACTTACAAAAGTATATTTCATTGTGTTTGCTTCCGAACTAATCATACCATAGCATAACATATCATAGCACATTTGAAGAATAGCTACATAGAACCTGGTATAAACTTTAAGATTATGTAAAGAAAATTGTTTGTTTCACACTCGAATACTGCCTGCTACATTATCTAATTAAAAATTATCGTGTTAACGACATTTAGAACTGTCGCATTATCCATCATTATTACCACACGTGATAAATTACCATGGATGGGTATCTTCTATACATATTAACTAAATAATTCACTTATTTGAGTATAGGTATTCCTGAATCAAAATCTGCCATCAACCCAAATTCCATGCCATCTATTTAATGATAATTAATAATCTATTCAAAATTATTCGGTTGTAATGAAGAAGATGATGTTCACAGTAGTAAGACAGAGAACAATAGAAGGCATGAGTGGATGAAGGTGTTATATAACATTTTTTTCAAAAATTCATTTTTTGCCAAATTTTGATATATTTTCTGCTGAAGTATCATACACGGAGAGAAAAATCATATAATTTTTGTAGATAAAATTTCAGAAACATTACCATGCTCTCTTATAAATGCGTGCGCGATCGACGACCAAAGTAAAAAATATATTATAGCATGGTAAAATTTAATGTGGTAACACAACTTCTATCACACTCTTATGCATATATGTTATAGTTTAATTCTTGTTGTCGTACTCTTTCATTTGCGCATCTGACCCGCAACCTTAAGTTGCTTCGGCTGTACCTGTAAAAACTTCGAAGATGCCCGATCTTTTCCGACCTTCGATTCTTTATGATCCATACAAAAATGATTGGCAACAATATATTCTAATACTGAAGATAGTGGAGTAACAAAATGATGAATTAAACGATGACCATCCGTCAAGACATTCTAATGAACACTGTTTCGACACCACACGACACCACACCAGCTGACCAGCTACTTGTAACACCACCAGTTCTGCTATGTGTCCTTCATATATGATTGTGTTGATACTTTCTAGAGCTTGCCTTGCTATGTGACAGCGTTGATACCTTCTCTCTCTTTCTTTCTATTATTCTCCTATTTTAAGACAGCATGGTAATTTTTGTAAGAAAAACAATTAAACTGTCGGCAATGGAACTTTTTACTGTGCTGTTTTACAAATTTTACGGAGCTAATATTACGGAAAGAACATTCTATCTTTTAAATTTTGTATGATTAATTATAATTTTTATGTTTTTACCCTACAAAATTGAATATGTTCGCCTTTTACACGTCGATTGTAGTGCTGAGCACAGTAATTTTTATATGAATTTTCTCTCTGTGTATATTAAAATTTGATTTCATTAGGCCCAATAGTTTTATAGAAATTCAATAAAAAACATGTGCTATTGTATGGGAAATATAAATCGGTAGATAACAACTTTCAAACGCTTCTACTGCAAAATTATAAAAAATGTAACAAAACACCTTCATCCACTCACAGCGACGTCGGCACCCCGACTACGCAATATAGTACCACAATAATGGGTGTGACAGAGCGTGGGTTTACGGTTGGTTTGAAGTATTCGATGCGGCGGGGAGGGAACGATATTCGCCATATAAAGAGTATATAATCACGAATCTTCTAAATGTAAAGCTGCGTCCAAATATGTAGATGTGCTCCACTGTGTACAAAATGTTCGCGAACATTCACGTTACAGTAACAGTCAATTTGGACGATTGTATCCGCGCATCGACGCGCATATTTGCAACGCTTTGCGCACAAACACAATTGTTCGAGGTAATGTTGGTACTTCAAAGGAAATGTGCATCAAAAAAGGGAACATCGTTCAAAAAGATGTGCTACGCTGCGTAAAATGTTCGCGAACAAAATGTGCAATTGTCTTCAACATTTTTATTTTTGTTTTGTTTTTTTAAAAGAGAAATAATTAACACTTTCAGTCCCACGGCTTCGGCATCCGAAACCAAACAAAACTTCCCCAGAGGCCGACCGCGATCAATGATTAATTGATTAGTTGATTACTCATTATGTGTGCGATGTTTATCATGTTTATCATTCTTCATCACACGAATGTGTTCCCATTCACACAAACACATACATACCAACAAACACTACTCTCTTGGTTTCTATGTATAAAAAAATTTAAGATAAACAAAAAATACATAAAAAATATAATTTATATTTTTAAATAAAATTGATTTGAATGCCAGTGTATATGTAGTATGTATGTACGTATCACGTAGTACGTCTGTTTACAGTTTTACACATTCATACGTGTGGAACTGTGTTGTGTGTTTGAATCATTTTATTTTATGTATTTGTTTATATAGTTTTTTTTTTTAAATATTGCCGGCTTCCGGGGAAATTTACTATGAAAGTGCTCGGGCCTCATAGTGTTAATATAGACGAAAAGCTGATTCCAAATATTCGTGCCAATAAAACTAGAACATAAAGTTTAAAGGGAAAATTCGTTTAAAAAAAAGAAAAAACGGATTTTTTTTCTTCATAATTGTGTTCTTTAAGGTGTTAGCAATATTCTCTTAAAGACTTAAAACTTTATTTTAAAAAAATGAAAAATCAAAAAGTTATGGCCATTCTAGTGCGCCTTTACTATAATTCAATTTTGAAAAGTAAATTTAATTGCTTTTTTCTTGAAAGTATGCTAATATGCTAATATTATTTTCGGTTTCTAGGAACCTCAAAACAAATTTCTGCCATAGTCCTGGGCTCAGGTCGCGCTATGACAGTGGCTTTAATAGCTGAATTCCCTTCTGGAAATTCGCTAAAACGTCAACTAGTGAATTTACCGATATAGTGTGTTTAAAATGAAATAATATCTAGTATATATTTTTAATTTTCGGGAGCGGTGCTGACCTCTTGCCCTCCCTGTATACGCGCTTGGTTCGCAAACGTTTTATACGATACGACCATTTGGACGCACCTTAATATGCGACAACCATATATTAATTTGTTTTCGTGGTATACAAGAACTTACTGTACTTATCTATATGTCAGTAACTTACCAGTTTTGTATCAAGTTTTTACTTCTTGTACGGTAGTTTTACAAAAAGTTTCAGTATATAAACCGCTAAATTTGTAATAAATTATGTTCTTTAAACTGTATATTGTGTTTTGTTGTGTAGTGTAGTTTTTTTTTTTTTTTTTTTTTTTTTTTTTTTAAGTGGAAATTCTGTTTTATATTACAAGCAGGTGTCTGCAGATATTTATATTGCAACGGGAATGGAAGGGAAAAAGTTGACCAAGTGCAAATCGTTCTTGCGCAAATAAACATTGACTTGATGTAACCATACATATACAGCCACATATCCTTTTTATGCGGTGAATAGGGACCATATAAAAGAAAAAATGGCACAAAAGAATATTCACACACTTCATGAAAAGCTATGAAGTCTGAATTAATACATGTTTAACAGGCATTTGGCGAAATTTTGTGGGAAAATGATTATTGAAATATGGAGAAAGTATTCGTAAAAGATTTTAGATAATCATATTATTAATAAATTAAATGCTATCTTTAATTTTTAATAAAAGCAAGAAATATCTCATCCCGAGAATTGTGAAAAACTCTAGCTTTAAATTAGGTATCGACAAATTTTTAAAAAGTATCTTAAAATATTCCTAAAGCTTACACAAAATCAAAACCAATTGCGGGAAAAAAATTTTAAAAATAAATCATAGAAAAGACGACAAACCCGCATAAAAAGTGATGAGGATCACTACATCTAAATTACAATATTCAAAAAATAATAAAATCAAAGACAAAACAAAAGAAAAACAGAAAAGGTCATGTTTGTTTGACTAGTTTCGAGTTATATAATACTCATTTTCAAAGACGGCAGACCCCAAAAATCGCATTCATCAAATTCAACATTTAATAGAATGTTAGAAACTGTCAAAAATAATTTTTTCTCCACACCAGATACAAAAATAAAAATTTTTATTGTTTTTTTTTGACAATTTCTAAACATTCTATTAAATGTTGAATTTGATGACTGCGATTTTTGGGTTCTGCCGTTTTTGAAAATGAGTATTATATAACTCGAAACTAGTCAAACAAACATGACCTTTTCTGTTTTTCTTTTGTTTTGTCTTTGATTTTATTATTTTTTTGAGTATTGTAATTTAGATGTAGTGATCCTTATCACTTTTTATGCGGGCTTGTCGTCTTTTCTATGATTTATTTTTAATATTCCTAAAGATTTAAATACAACCCTAGTAATTGATTTTCGTGTCAAAAAAAAGCGATTTATAGAGAAAAATTTTTTTTTAAAAAAGTTAATATGAATTTGGTGCGAAAACAGCTACTCACTTTTCATTGATGTAACAGAACAATACCAGTTCATCACTTAACAAAGAGATGTCGCTCTCCTCACAATATTATTGAATATCTATTGATAATTTGTAATCCTATCTGTTGACAATTTGTAATACCTTTCTGACAACAGATCAAAAAAATCTACGTTACCGACACCTATTTCGCAATTTAATAAATTTTACATTTCGTTTACCATTGACAACGACATCTCTTCTTGTTATGAGGAACTATCTTTGGCCTCTGACGTCATACACGCCAATGAATCGTTTTCATCACATCAACCGCCAATTCCAAATTCATAATTTTCATTTTAAAAAGACAAAATATTTATAGATTTTTTTAAAATAATTTAAATGGTTAATCATTATCATCGAATTATACTTTATGTTATTCACAATATTTCCTTACCAATAACTACATCAATCAAATACCCAATACGAAAGCTTGATTTAGTGTCTAGTAAGCACTTGGGAAAGCACAGGTGATGGATGCAACTTTCCATTTCTACCTGACGTACGACCGAATAACTTTTTTTAATCAATTTTAAAATTTATTATTTTATTATTTTCTATTTCATATTTCTAGAAAAAGAGCACTATTCAAATTCTACTGTATTTCTCGACAGCAATTGTATAACTGGTTTATGCATTATTTAAAGCAAATTTTCTGGAAGTTCTCAGACAAAAATGCCGCCTCCCCGAATGAAATCCTTCAGGGATGTTTTTTTTGCCTATGGTATTTTTTTGCGACTATATAGAAAAATCAATTTAAATTATTTTGTAATTGTTTGTTCGAAAAAAAAGAATGTTTCAAACAACTCAACTGTATTATTTAGCAAATATTTCAATTGTGTATTTCTTCAGGGTATAACTTTACTTGAAATCAAGAAAAGTCATGTAACTATTTGTTTCGCTAATTTTAAGCATTTTGTGAAGTTAAACATTTGTTGCAGATGTGGAAAAGAATTTGGATAATTTTCGAATGAGATTTTAGTCTTTGAATCTGTTAAAGAGGAGTTCAAATTTTATCACAAAAAAGTTCACGAAAGCTTTGAAAACATTATTCTTGTTTTCAAGTATAGCAAAATTTATTAAGTTTCCGTTAAAGATATCTTTTTCTGGTATTTATTTATTTATTATTGTTTTTAATTTCATGTTTATGGTTAAAAGTTGTTTCTATGTAAATACTATGTTACCTAACTTTTTATTTACCTACTGGGGAACATACAAGTTTCAACTAGTTACTAGTCTTACATTCGTGGAAAATTGAATTTTATATTGTTTAAAGAAAAGTTTAGAAAAACAATTTTTTGTTTAAATATGTTTATGTAGGTAAATATGTATATAGGTACATAGAAGTCTTCTAATGTTATAAAGATTTTGTATTTTTTAAACCAGCGTTTCTCAACCATTTTTCAGTCACGGCCCGGTAAAATCTTGGACATTTTTGTGCGAACCCGTCACAATATAGGATCATCTAATAATTTACATTTATATTAACATGAAATGTGGTTTTAGGACTATTTGGCCGACCATGTAGGTAATCCTAAATAAATTCGACACTTTCTTAAGTATTAGAGAAATATTTAAAAACAATAAATTCTTTAATTATTGTAAATAGAATTCTTGTATCCTGGAATTATTTTCACCGTTCGTTGGAATCACATTAGTTCGTGTAATATGAAATAGTCGTTTTCCGACCACTTGGCATACCATATAGGGTAAGTGCGGGAGAAATGCCGCAGTAATCATAGTTCATCCGGTGATTGATAGATAGCGCGATTAATGGATTATATGTTTAAAATAAGTTACTTATTTAAGCTGTATATGGTAACATTTATGATTAGCCCATCAGTTTAGTACGTATATTCATCCAACTCTTTATTATTGAAAAGTAAGTTTTTTAACATAATATTTTATCAAGCATTTAAATCATTAGAATTTAAGAATGTATATTTCATTGGTTTCGTAAAAATGAGTTTTGTTATTAATTTAGGTATATTTTAAAAGTACTGTATAAAATTTTAGGTTAGAATTTCACACTATTCTTGTTATAGCAACATGCGGCGTCTATCCCAACAAAAAGGAGACATGCCGCATTTAAAGTTGGTATAGTTGGTATAGATGTTAAAAATATAGATTTATATACCTTAATTATGCAATTTTAAATAAAATATCCATTAATCGATCAGGAAGAGCCCTCATATTAGTAAAGATAACGAAAATAATGATGACTGCCTGTGTATCGAATGTTTTGAAAAGTAGGTTCTTTGCAGGCTCTACAAAAATGTTAATTATGAATCCTTTATGATTCAAAATTTAAAATTATTTATAAATAATTTTAAAGAACAATGTTTACATTTATTGTGTACCAAATTTCAAATCAATTAAATGCATACATTAAGAATTTTCAAGTGTTTTCAAAATGTGCGGCATCTCTCCCGCATTTACCCTAATTCAGATAAATATTGACACTTTGTTAAGCATTAGAGAAATGTTTGAATTCTTGAAAATCTTTAATTTTAAATATAATTCTTGTAGTCTGGAATCATTTCCTCTATATTTAAAAAGTTCTCATGTGTAAACTATTCTTTTGTTGTGTTTAGAAAAGCAACTTCTAGGAAAATTTGGACGGTTTGAGTTACGTGTTTTCTATGAAATTTTATACAGTGAATTGCGACGGCATAAATTATACTTTTTATAGCTTTTTAAGTAATCTATACATATAATAAAATTGTAACGAGACCATTTCTGTATATGGAATATTTTTTGAAAATTATACTAGTACTGTAAATAGTTATCAATGTAGTTACCAAAAGAGCGATTTTTAGAATTTTTGTCTGTCTGTCTGTCTGTCTGTTCACGCATCACGCAAAAACTATCGGACGGATTTTAATGAAATTTGGTGTGATGATAACTTATTACCTGGATCATCATTTAAAATACTTTTTACTCTGGGAAAATTTCTCATTCCCACGGGAAAATGGAAAAACCATTTTGAGCATGGGCACACATTAGGCAAAAACTATTGGACGGATTTTAATAAAATTTGGTGTGGTTATAACTTATTACCTAGGGCAATATTTAAGATACTTTTTACTCCGGGAAAATGCCTCATTCCGACGGGAAAATAAGAAAACAATTTTGTGCATGTGCACGTATTACACAAAAACTATTGGACGGATTTTGATGAAATTTGGTACGGTGATAACCTATTATTTGGGTCAACATTTAAGATACTTTTTACTTCGGGAAAATTCCTCATTCCCACGGGAACATAGAAAAACCATTTTGAGCATGCGCATGCATTACACAAAAATTATTACTCTTTGCAAGTTCTGTATAATTGTTACACTTAAATACTTCTCATTGAGTTTTGTAACAATGCTTTGCGCGAACGACGTGGCAGGTACGGCTAGTTTTTAAATATTTTCTTTGTGCGATTTTTTTATGCGATCCCAGTTCACCGCATAAAAAAAGGATATGCTATAAATATGATATATAATGAACTCTACGTTGATTGAGATAAAAAGACAATTTTTTACTTTACTAAAGTGCCCTCCACATTCTCGCCGAGGTTGGACGAAGTTCCTCGTCGAGTTCCTCGCTCAGGTTGGGTGAGGTATATGAATAGCATTAAAACACCAACCGCGAGGCACAACGAAATGATCCTCTACATTCTCGATTCGTCCAACCTCGGCGAGAATGTGGAGAGTCATTAATACCACCTTATTTAGAGTTTTAATTGTCTGTGACATGTTTCGGCCCGTGCCGAAACATGTCACAGACAATTAAAACACTAAATAAAGTGGTATTAGTAAAATAAAAAAAATGGTCTTTTTATTTTAAAATGGAATACCATAAAGTAATGTTCAAATCTATCAAATATATCTACGTTGATTGCTTTATTAGTACACAGAGAAAAAATTCCAGTAAAAATTACTGAGCTGCCTCCGGTAAACGAGTCTTAAGTGACCAGTCCGTAGGAAATTATTAAGCAAAAATATAAAAAATGCGTTTCAAACATTATTTTTTACGATTCATTTGAAAATTTTTCCTGTACGCTTTAAGAATTTTTCCTATACAGCTGCGTAAAATTCGATGGGCTAGTAAAATTTCATGTGGACACCGGGAAAATTTACTTAATTTTTTGTAAAATTATACTGAGTCGCTGCGCATTTCATCCCTCTCACATATCATTGCAACCAAGCATCACACAGACATGAGAATAAATAAAACAAGCACGCAAGCGCACCGAGCATTGTCTAACACGACCAACACGAGTTACAGGCATAGCAACTAAGCAGGTTTGGACGGTTTGGTTCAGTTGTGCAATAACAACCATCATGACTGGATGTTTATGAAGTGTTTGTTTGTTGTGTTTCATGAATTTTTGTTTAGTTTTTATTTTAATTTTTGTATGTTTTTTTTATATGTATTGATATTATGTTAATTGAAATATGTTTTTATACAAATTATTGTAATGTGCCTATTGTTTTATCATGTAATATGTCAAATAAAGAATTTATATATTTTTTTCCACAAATAATAAAAAACCACAAAAAATGTTTTCTATATTAATAATTTGATTTTAATGCTTACCCTTCTATCAATATCCTTTTAAACTATTTTAATTCAATTATTTATTAATAAATAAAAAAAAAAAACCTTATTTATAAATAATACGGTAATTTTTACTGAGCTATAGGGTAATTTACAATTTTTACTATAAATTATCGTACTTTTTGCTTAGCTTGTCACTTATGTCCGCATTACCAGAGAGCTCAGTAATTTTTTACCAGAAATTTCAGTAAAAATTACTGTATTTTTTTCTCAGTGTAGCTGAAAAAAGGAAAAAAAAGATTGTTTAAAAAAGTCTGATTTTAGGTATTATAACCATTACCCTTTAGGTATTATAACCACTTAAATGTATTTGTATGGTAAAATTTTAAACTGTAACAGAGTATTTTATTTCCATTTTTCTATCCGTTTTTGAATTGAAATACGGAAAAATAAAAAAAAAGCAATTTCATTGAATATAAAAATTTTAGGAAAAAAACGCTTTAAATAAATAAACAAAAAAATAAATAGGTATCTTGAAAAAAAAAAAATTCACAACATTTGTAACACAAGAGTGAAAATTTTGTTGTTTTTACATATCCCCCGCTAACCCCCACCCCACCAGCTTTCCGCTGAAAGAACCTGATGTTATATTTTCCATATCTTTCAAATGATATTTATATAGCAACGTTCACTCATTCATTCGCATTCTGTACAGCTGATGATGATGAGTAAAACCCACCCAGTCGTTCAATTGTGTCGGTGTTGTACAACACACCCAAGTGCCCTCACAACACCCATTGCACGCTCTTTACTACACGGTGTACACCATACACTGGAGTGTCGTATGCCCTATAAGCACGGTTAGACACAGTATAGGCACCAGTGACGTTTCGTCCTTAGGTGCTTTTGGAGCGTTGCTAATTATAATCTTAAAAATTATAATGTACTAAGGTATATTGCTCGATTGTTGTATTTCTAGGAACTAATGTTACAATTCAAATCTCGCCACCGTGCTGGGTTGGTCGTCTTGATAGGCATGTGTCTGTATACATATGCAGACACAGTAAATTTTTGTAGTCGTTTTATTCTAGTCATTCAGCGAAAAGAACATTTAACTTTACCATCACAGTTTATAGTTTACCGTATCACAGTAACTGCCACAATACCCATCTAGTATGAAATGGACTATGGTTAAATCGATTGTCAGTAGATGGCGCCTTTTACATTTTCCAAACAATGTAAATATGTGAGGAACGTTATGGGTATCCGTAACCGTAACCGAAACTACCGGATATCCGAAAAATAAGTTTCGGATTTGTTTCGGATAAAAACACACAACTGCCATTGGAAAATTGAGTTTAAATCGACGAACATATTTGCTGCGTGTGTTTCTTTTGATAGATTTTCGTTGATTCGCGTTTGGCGTCCACTTTTTTTGGTAAAAGTTTCAACTCTTTTTTAAAAATATGTTCACTAAAAACAATTATCCGTCATCGTAAACGTATCCGAAACATTATCCGATATTGAAATAATGGAAACATTAGGAGTGGAAGTCATCAGGAAAAAATAAAATGAAAGATTAATTTAATTTAAAAATTGCGCAACCGGTTTCGGAAGAGCTAGTGCTTCCGTCTTCAGGCGTATTCCTTTAATAAAAATAAAAACAATATATAAAAATACAGTGCATATTTATGAAATTAATAGTAAACAAATACTTGTCAAAAAACATGCAATTACTTACATGGAAAAAAAATTATAAAATAATATCACAAAAAGGTATTTTTTATGAAATTAAAATTTAAAATTAAAAACTTAAAAACATTGTTGTATAATAGAAAAATTATTTGTTCGATAATTACATTGTGAATTAATTTTTAAAAAAAAATATATAAAATTCAGTTACAGTGTTGGCAAACAAAATGACAACGTGCGAAAAAAGTTGGCGGTTTATATATGTTTCGGCAAAGTATTGGGCGCGAATTTGTTGAAGGTGTGACTGTATTGGCTGTCAAGTTCAGACGAGTCCGTGGCAAGGTTGGCGTTGGGATGTATGGAACATATCCAGCAATGTTCTAGAAAGAATCTTTTTCTAGAATGTGCTTCTGTTTGTATTACTGTGGGGTTTTCAAAATCAAAACGATGGTTGTTGTGCCATGAATGTTGTGCTAGGCCGGAACTAGTGTCGCCACGTTGGACATTCCGACGATGCTGATCAAGTCTGTGCGATAGTTTTTGTTTGGTGTTACCCACATAGGCCGCATCACAATCCCGACAACGGATCATATAAACCACATTTTGACGGTTGCTTGTGGAGGTTGAGGGTTTTAAATTTGAATAAAAATTTTTTAGGTTTGTGGAATATTGGAAAGCTGGGTGGAGACTAAAAGGTTTCAAGATTTTTTTTAATATGTTCAGAGTGCTGTCCGGTAAAAGGAAGAGAAAAATAATGTTTGTTGAGCGTGTTCTGCTTAAAGGAGTTTTCGGAACAATTATTGAAAAGTCTATGAGTCAATTTTTTGGTAATATTCAATATTAATTTTTTGGGGTAGTTATTAAGCGTTAAAATATGTTGAGCATTTTTCAGCGCACGGGGACGGTGAAGATGGTGACTCAATCTGAGGGATCTATTTATCAAATTTGAAGCTACGTTATATTTTAATTGTGAAGTGTGAACTGAGTGATAATTTAGGATACGGGAGGAAACATAAGGCTTTCTATACCACATTGAAGAAAGAAGATTTTGTTTTTTGAAAATAAGTGTATCGAGAAATGTTAGTTGATTATTGTTTTCTAATTCTATTGTAAATTTTAGGTTATGGTGAAAATTGTTAAAATTATGAAGTACATGGTCCACAAAATCAAAGGGAATGGCTGTAAAAATATCGTCAACATATTTAAAGAAAAAGGGGACAGTGCAGTCTAACCTGTCTAAAACGGTATCAACTAGATGATCCATGACGATATTGCAGGCTGTTACAGAAAGGGAGGCCCCCATTGGAAAACCAGATATTTGCTGGAAAAAACTAGTATGGAATTTTGTGGTGAAAAAACTATTATTCAAAATTAATTGTAAACCCTCAATAAAAGTGTCATAGTCTAAGTCAGTGTTTTTTTTAATGTTGTCCCAATTTATCCTCACCTGATCAAGAAAAATGTCCACTGGACAATTTGTAAAAAGTGCTTCTACGTCAAGGGAAGCAAGTTTATAACCTGTTGGCAATTTGAAATTGTTAATTTTGTTTACAAACTCAAAGGAATTTTTTAAATCATATTTGCTCTGAAAGGATTTTCTTATAATACCGCTAAAAAACTTGTCAATGTTGTTAAGGATGGAATTATTGGTGGCACAAATGGGGCGGAAAGGTACCTCATCAGGGGTGTTGAAAACTTTATGGATTTTAGGGAGGAAGTATATGTGGGGAAGGGCGTGATACGAAGGTTTTAATTTTTTGGCGGTATTGGTGGTTATAAATTTATTGTTTGCAAGTTTGTTGATGTAGTCATTCGTTTTCTTCAAAAGAGATTGTGAGGGGTCTTTATTGACTTTCTTGTAAGTGTTGGTATCATTTAGTAAGATGTCTGTGTTATTAATATAACACAGATTATTATCCGATATTATTATATATCCGCAACCGAAACCGAAACCGAAAAAATGCTTTTAAATATCCGTATCCGTATCCGAAATTTAATATCCGTAACATCCCTTAAATATATTCATCCGACAGCTATCGTGCATGTTAAACAGATTGCCGACAGATAGCGTCTTCTACATTCTTTATGCAAATACAGTTTTTAAAATAGTTTCTTGTTTTGTTTTTCTTTTTTCAAGAAAATATTAATTTTATTGGTTTTATTTTTTGTCGTTAGCGGGGAATGTAATCTTCAAAATGATGTATCTGAAGTATTAAGGGAAATATGGCGTACCAATAAAAAAACACCTTTGAGAAATTATATATCTATGATTATTATTATGATTATAAAAACGGTTCGTAACATTTTTATGGTAAATATAGTTTGATATAAAAGGTACAATAATTTTTTTTAAATATTTACAACAATTTTACAATGTTCATATGATTAATCGTTGAGATTTAGAACATTGATTTGGGACTACATCTTACTCGTTGGTATTGTGTATGTATGCGTTTATAAGGTGGTGTCTATATTTGAGAAATCGCTTCACTGTTAACTATTAGATAAGTTTGTAAACGTAAAAACGGATTTTTCATTTCATTTTTTCTGACAAAAATGTTATATAATGTACGAATAAAATATGCTTGCCTCCGTTAAATTTTAGGTCATGAAACGCCACTGTTATTTACATGTGCATATTATGTGCTCTTATTCATAAATACAGTGTATTCTTTAGCGCAATGTCGTGTGCTTTGAGCTTTTATTACAGGAAAAAAGTAGCTAGTATGTAGGTAGTTTAAAAAGTATTGTCAATTTCAACAAAATTGAATCAGCTTTGTTTATCCAAATATAAAACTTCATTATTAATTATATTTGAAAAAAATAAAATGGAAATTAATAAGTTGAACAAAGATCAAAGCATATAATTTTGAATGATCAAATAGATTTTAACAAATTTCCTTTTGTAAATTTTTTTTTTATTCGGTTTTCCGAAAGTTAGTATAATGTATCTAATATTAATTTAGAATGTTTTAAACCTAAGTTCCCAAATATTTGACCAACTTTCAAATGAATTGTTTGTTGAATTATTGTTAATCCTTCATTTCTTGTGAAAGTTGGTCAAATATTTGGGAACTTAGGTTTAAAACATTCTAAATTCTTACTAAAATCGTTTATGAAAAAAAAAAAAAATACTAAATTATAGGACAATTGCTATATCAAATAAAACATATTAAGATAGATCACTACGCAGTTAATTTTGAACACTTGAATCGAATTTGTCTCGAAACCACATTTCTAACTTTTAAACCAAACGATGGATCGACTTCATTCTCGCTTTATTTTCAAATAAACTGAAATATTGATTGTTATACCTATCTATAAAATTTTAAATATATTCATTACATCCCAGAGAGCTTTTTACGTAAATTTCGCAGACTTTTTCTACAGAGTTTAAAAATTTTATTCTGATATTCCTAATTTATTTGCAAATACATTAAATTTAAACTGATTCAAAATTACAATGTCCTTAAGTTTTACACTTTCTACAAACTGAAATAATTCGTTTCTATGTATAAGATTCAACGGTCACATCTTGTTCTGATTAACGTTAGATATAACATTTCTGTCAAGTCCATCAATACTTTTTCTTGATAATATAATGCACTATATCTGAACATAACATACAGGGTGTAAAATAAATAACTTTCGTCCTTTTGACGAGAGACTCCTAGTACCCTGTAGACACTAAAACCACAGGAATTTTTTCAGAATTAACAGTTTAAAAAAATCGCAAATTAACTGGCTATATGATGTTCCAAAATTTTTCCAAGTACGGCTTTGACTAAATTATGGATAAATATCTTTTTAATATCAAAGGTACAAAAGAATTTTATTGACTAAAATTCAATAAAATTTTGTAAACATGTTTAAAAACAGTAAATTTATCTTGCAAAGATGAGATGGTCAGAGCCGGATTAAAAAAAAAATTTTAAAGGCCCTTTTTTGACCCATATTTACGATCAAATTTTTTTCTGTTAAAAAACAGTTTTGGTTCAAACTTATTGGCAAATATTAATTACATGAGTGAGATCTACCAACTGTTTTCGTAGCCAGATTTATATACTTTACACTAGAGATGATCGATATATCGATAACTGTTATTTTGTAACTAGTATAGAAAGATAACAGTTATCGTGAATAACTGGAATACCCAGTAACTGGTTACTTAAATAACTCCTTTGGAAATATCGATAACATAGATCAATATTAATATATTCGAAAGCAAGGATCACAGTAATTTATTTTAACCACCTACGGAGAATTTCAAAATAATAACGCCCCAGGCAAGTTACACATTTTCTATTGTAGCACATTTAAAAAACCCTTAAAAATAAACTATTGTCTATTGTACAGTTATCTATTAGTATTCGTTATTTTGTATCCATAAAATTGTTAAAATTGTGTATATAAAGCCTAAATCCTTGTATAGACAAGTATTTGAACAGATATTGCAGATTATTTAGTATCCGTCAGTATTATAGATCTGCGAATATTTCACTAACACAACTGTTTCTACGCATATCGAATATCTTACAATATGTTAAAATATCCAAATACCATACCAGTTATTATAATAACTGTTATAAATAACAGTTATTTTTCAGTAACTATTATTGCAATAACAGTTATTAGAAAATAACCGTTTAGCTCATCTCTACTTTACACCCTGTATACTTACAAATGTTTTATAGATATATATGTAAATGTATATTTGCAAATACATACATATATGTTTATTGCACTCTAGAAAATGTCTCTATCTCTGTCATTTGTGTTGTATTATCACCCTTTTACAATAGAATCACTTTGTGTTACATCTTCTCTGTTCATTTGCCTGTTTACACATAGGTATCATCCCAAGCTACCGTAGGGTAGCCATATATATGTAGTTCATATATGCTTGCTTATATTATGTAGATATACTTATATGTTCATGTTCGCATACACTTGCACAATTTGTTCATTTTATCAGGCTATTAACTTTCTAATTTCCATTAGACGCTTAATGTAAATTACCGTTATAAAGCTCTTTGCTGTGCGCCTATTACTTTATCTATATATGGAAAAAAATATTATTAATAGGAAGGATATTTTATTTAATTAATAGTTGCTTTGTAGTGAGAACGAATAGAGAGAAAATGATTGATTGAGCGACAAGTCGATTAAAGCTTATTAAGGCTGGATACGGTGATATTGCCGATTGAATATACAGCTGAACTTTATTTTATGCCGTCTTTTGTGCGTTTTTTTATGCGATTTTTTTATGCGATTAATAAAAAATGACCATTAAAATGCATAATGTGAATCAAAATCACGAGACAGTAAGAAACTTACAATTACTATATAATAACTTTCTTTGATAAAAATACTTCTTAACGACTTTTAAGCATTTAATCAGTACATTGCATAAAAACATAAATTATTGCATCACTTAATTTTTTTTGCACATGTATTTTTCAAAATTTTCATAATATTATAAATATAAAAAGGAAATAAAATGTTCCTACGTGTAAACTAAGGCTTTATCTTGTTTATAGAAGCAACTTCTAAGGAAATCGTGAGGTTTCGAGCGTTTTGATTTATGTATTTTCGATGAAACTTTTTTTATGCGGTCCCAATCAACCGTATGTTTTTTTTTTACAATCTGGACCGAACTAAACTTTTTATAGCTATTTATGATATTTTTGAATATATTTTTTTGTGCAATTTTTTTTTATACGATCCCTCCCCACGCATAAAAAAAGGTTTACCTGTATTTAAAAATACCTACACATTTTTGTCATGATAATTAACCTACACATTTTTGTCATTTTTTTTATTTCGGATGATCTACCATCAAGTTATGAGGGGCACCGCAATTCTACTTTTTTCCGAGACACATCCGAATAATTGCTGCCATTACTGTATTTTTTAATATTTCTTCGTGAAACTTGTATACAATATTTTTCGAATGTCATACTTTAATATACCATTGGTTTTAATAAAGAGATTTTAACTGTGTCGTCACAAAAAAATAACAAAAACATGCCTTTTTTTGTACGAATTAACTTTACCCTCTCCTTAAGTAAAAATAAAATATTGAATAAAAAAGTTTAACAACTAACTCTGATAAATCTGAAAAATTAACACAAAATGTATGTCCTCTTGTCCTCAGGCATTAAACCCTTTGGGACAAGAAATTTTTTTTTGTTGCCAGTGTTATTTGTCTGGGTGATTGGGCAACTGTCCTATGTTAACTGAAATTTGTTTAGTAACACCAACTTGATAATCAAACTTTTCAGTAATACACTCTCCGATGTGCGGTGCAGTTCTTTTTGAAAACACCAATTAATCAACGACTGGACATTAAATACTTCAATTGTTTTATGCACATAGCAAATTTTCAAAACAGCTTTAGTAAAGTCTGCGTTGCATATTAACCGAGTTTCCTGTCCTCATATAATTATGTACCTATATGTTAGTGTTCGCAAAAACTTTACATATTAGATTTCGTTTAATATTGAAAATTTCAATGGAAACGTCTAACTACAGGATACTTCTGTTTTGGAAGTTAATAACAAGAAGTTTTTGTTTACACCCGGTAATTGAATGGAGCTCTGTAAATAAGTATACATACGAACTTATATCTTAATCGTATATCATAGAAATTTTAGTGCAATATCAACTCTTAGACCAGGTTCACGCCGAACTTGAGTGATCAGAATTATTCGCTTGGAAAATCTCAGTGGCGATTTTAACGGGTAGGCTGGGCAGGCCCGGACCTACCCAAAAATTTTGAAAAGGCGAAAAAAAGTATGATATGTCGTTTTCCGATCACTTACTGATTATGCAATCCAGACAAATATTAACACGTTTTTAAGGATTTTAGGTCGTGTAATATGAAATGTCGTTTTCCGACCACTTGGCTGATCATCTAATTCAAACAAATATCGACACTTTTTTAAGCATTCAAGAAATGTTTAAAAACAATTGTTTAACTCTGAATACATTTTCTGTAGCTTGAAATTATTTTCGTCATTATCTGGAATAATATTAGATCGTGTAATATGAAATGTCGTTTTCCGACCACTTGGCCGAGCATCTAATTCAGACAAATATTGTCACTTTTTTAAGCATTCAAGAAATTTTTAAAAGCAATTCTTTAACTCTGAGTAGATTTCCTGTAGCTTGAAATCATTTTCGTCATTATCTGGAATAATATTAGATCGTGTAATATGAAATGTCGTTTTCCGACCACTTGGCCGATTATGTAATTCAGACAATTAAAAGCAATTGTTTGATTTTGAATATATTTCTTGTAGTCCGGAATTTGTTCCACCATTATGAGTAATATTATTATTAGATCCAAGGTCGGATCATCGCATAGGCAAATTTGACAAATACGTAGGGCCCGATATTTTGAAGGGTCTGGTCAAACTGTCTATTTTGAATAAATGAATCAATATTTCTATATCTATTTTGAATATTTGTTTTAGTTTTTCACATTATTTACTTTTGTTTTATTTATTGTTTCATAGTTTGTGTGCTATAATTATACAAACCTACAACGAATTTCCTTTTTGAAGTTCAAGTAGTGTTTCTGCTAGATTTTTGTGTGCCAATTGCGGGAAAAATAGCCAAAAAATTCCATCACGCTAGAATTTTGAGTAAATAAAATTTCTATTTTTTCATTATTTTTTCGATAGGAATAGTTTAAAGGCGATATATTGAATTGACTAAATTCATGGGGACTGCTGACAGAAGTGAAAACTTAAAATATATACTTTTAATGTTATTAGGACAGAAAAGTGGTTATACAAAATATCCATGTTTTTTGTGTAAATGGGATGGCAAGAACAGAGAAAAATGTTATAGAAGAAGAGAATAGCCAGCAATAGAGCATGGATACCGGTATTTCGGTACTACCGAAAAACGGGAATATCGGACATTTTTATACGTTTTTTAAAACCGATATCAAAATTTCAGATACCGGTATTTCGGTTTCGGTATTAGCAAAATCAGATACTTTATATAATTACATATTTTAAATATTTTTACGTTAGATTTACTATTGGTATTGAATGGTTGTAGAGTATTTTGTATATAGCAGTATAAGCATGGATCATAAATTATTACAATATTTTCAATTTTGTTTAATGTTTTCCAGATGTCCAGTTGACTAAATACCTTATATTCATTCATATGTTTTTATACATAGTTTTTACAATTCTGGAATACATATTTTTAAGTATTTTTCTATCGAAAAAAATACAAAATTACCTATGTTTGGGTAAAATATTTTACTATTGTTGAATACTATTGTTAATTCTAATGGTATTTAAAAAATTCTTTGCTCTGTGTAAATAAAAGGGTGAAATTTAAAAATTGATGTCCATGTATTTTTTTAAAATTATTTTAGAATTGCCACCACGTCTTTGGACTATTTAAGCTGTGAGCTGTGAATAATCTTTTTAAATTAAATGTGCAGTAGAATCGAAGAAAATTTATATTTTATTATTTTTTGTTGTCATTCCGTTTACTTTATTTTACTATTTTAAATTTTGTATTTAGTTTTAGTTAGATTTTTAAAATCTAAAAATGATGTACTTTGTTATTATTACTGTTATCAATCATTTTCAGTAAAACATTGCCTACTTATACAAAAACGATTTTCGTTAAGAGTGTTTTCTAATATTTTTCTTTTTTTCTATATCATTTCCATTCAATACAGAAAAAATACCGAAATACCGGAATTCCGGTATTTTAAATTTTAATATGGAATAAATACTGGTATTACAAAAAGACACCGGTATTCCAAGTCCTAGCCAGCAAGAATTAATTTGGAATCAGGAAGTGAAAATATAGTTCGACAGAATTTAGTCCCACTTGATAAAATCTTACTACTCCTTTTGCACATACAAGTTGATCTTATGAAAAAATTTGACGTAAAATAATTGATATTTTGCATGTTAAAAAAAAAGTCATCAACAAAATAATTTTCATCGCTCAAGCTCGGCCTGAACCTAGTCTATGTATATAGCCAGCCAACGTTCTAATTACAATTTTCTTATCAAATGTAAAACAAGACTCATCATCTTGCACATAATAAAACATCAAATTCATTTCGCCTTGTTTATGTATATCTATTCGTGCTCATACGTTTTATATATGTTCGTTCATTATGAATATGTAATAAAGTTTTAAGTCATAAAGTTACAACAATAATTATTGTGTAAGGAAAAATTTTATCTTGAACGATAAATCATACGTATACGAGTTATAATTGTCAGCTAGTGCGCCATCTTCATTAAAATTTTCGTGTAACTGAACTTTTAATTATGTTCAAATTTGAATAGGAAACAAAACTTAAGCGTCAACGAACAAAGGCAGAAGGATATTCTCAACGGCGTCATATAAAATCTTGTACTTAATTATTTCCAAGAAATTTTTTAGAAAGATTTAGGGTGCATTTCCACTGCGCGATATGCGATACGAGGCTATGCTATTAACTTTTTCTATATTTCAAGATGTGTTCACACTGCTTGCTCAATCTAGTATTGTATTTCATAGCGAGTGATCATGTGGCGACAACACATACATACACATAGAAGCGCAACAGAAAACTCTGGAAACAACGCGTATAGCAACAACAAAACAACACACACGTACAACGTAATAAAATTCCGTTAACCGTACCTAAAAATACAACATACACCCATTCAACACTGCGACGACAAATATACACATATATTCGCCAAACAACCGAATATTCCAGAATCAGAACCTTCCAGCAACGTATATGCATACAACATCAACCATAAACATTCATTCAATACCACGACGACAGTACGCATACACACACAACCAATCGAACTTTCCAGCAATGATACACAATACGAATATTCTAGCATTGGAACTTTCTAGTAAACCACGCATCTCGCTATAAACACACCAGTGCAGTGCCAGTGAAGTCAGTCGGTGGACAACCGTTTATACGAACGCATCAACGGTCAACAGTCGTCTACAGCGAGTCAGTCAGTATTCATCCGCCTACGATTAGTGATCAATTGCGAGACGTCAACAAACAACCAATACGAGTGCATCAGTAGTAACAGTGACGACCAGTCTGTGCAGTGTCAGCGTTAAACGTTTAACGTCATCAACCAATTACCGTGCGAACCAGTTGTCAGTGCAAGTCGGACTACCCCTTCACGATACGGAACGGACAAGCGACAGTCAGTGAGTAAAGAACCGACATCACCACCTCTTCGATACACCACGACACTCGGAAGTGGACATTACGCAAACGTTATGCATCCAACATCCCAATATACTGTATACAGTAATTCTGTAAATAACGTTTATTCTACCAAACCAACAAGGAGATTAATTGAACACGCTATACCTCTTCCATACCTATTCACATAATCATGAGAATTAGGGATGAGAGATGTCGGTAAAAAACATCGACATCGAACTATCGATTCTTTTAATTTTTCGCCATCGAACCATCGAAATATCGATTGTTGACATCGATGTTGAAAACGAGCGCGAAAATTTGAAAAAGTTACAAAGTTATATTTAAAATAGCAATAATTCAAAATCTTCAATTTCGATTTTCAATTATCAATAATAAATTTAATTTAGTATCGAAATTATTAATGTGTCGATTAAGGTACCATCACAGTGTGATTCTGCCGAAAATTAGTCAATTTTCACAATTTTTTTTCGGATGGATAGGATGGGGGAATGGGGATGAATTTTTTTTTTTAATACCACTATTTGACAATACAAAAATATTTTTTTTATTTCTTTAATTTATTTTTTATAATTATTATAATTTTTTGAAAAAAGTGTCTTTAAAAAAGGCCGAAATTCGGTGCCCACGATTGCGATCGCAGTTTTTATCCGAAAAGAAATAATCAAATAGATTATCAATCTGTAGGTAAACCGCTATGTCTCTATGGGAGCTTTTTCTTTCTTTTGAAATCTTCCCATTTGACCCGGGACCCCGGGAAAATTGCCCCAGCTGAATCCCCTCGCGCCGGCCCTGTCCATAGTCATAATCACGGAACGCTTATGGTTCCGTTACATCTGTCATCGTTTTGCGTGGTTTAACATGCATTAGTTTTTAACAGACAGTGTCGTTATTAAAACAATTTAAAATTTTCAAAACTGAAAATTCAATAAAAAATGCAATAAAAATACGTGTACATGTTGGGCACGTATTAAGGTAGTTGGTCGATAAAACGACTTTTTCAAAGGATTTTAACGAAACTTCTTCAGCTATTTATTTAATTCAATACCAATAATGCTTACGAGCCTATTCCGATTAAAATTGATCACCCCAATTTTGAGAAAAACGATTTCAAAGTTTTGTGATTTTTGTGATTAGATCGGTCTCTAATGGGAATATTCTATTTTTTTTTTTTTTTTAATAAAATGAAAACCTGTCGAAGGAATTTGATAAAAAGTTAATATGTTATAAAATACAGAGTTACAAATCATATTTAATAACAAATAAAAATTATTCACTACGCCGTTTTTGAAATATAATTTATAAATTTAAATTTTTGATAAAAGAAAATTTTTTCGCTGAGATATACTTTTGTACCTGACTATCTCAGAACAACTATGTTAAATCAGGATTCCGTAGTCAGCTGTTAGAATTTTTTTTACAATTTTCGAAATAAAACATATGAAAACGTGTATTTATTAAGACTGATTGCTCTTATAATAAATTCTTTTCCTTGGAATAACTACGAAACCCCAATTTTTACGTAGCTCAGCACGCGTTTGATGAACTTTTTTCTATTTAGAGTTCTGTACCACGCTGTATTCTTCACTGCTTATAACTTAATTACATAACTTGATAATGTAAGGAAGTATTGATAATATTATACTATAGACGAGTTCCAGGAAATAATCGATAATTGATAGGTAAAAGTATTTAAAAGTATCTAAAATAAGGGTAATTGTATCAACCACTTGTAATCATGTGTTTAGACCACGTGATTCGAAACGAAGTCACGCAATTTACCAAGAAATTATATTCAATTAAACCATTGAACCGCAATAGAACTTATATATATTTATTTTATTGGAAAAACAAGTGAAGAAGTACAAGAGAAAACTTTACGAAGTAAAAAAACAAATATTATTTATTTGTGCTGTTAAGTTGTTATTTTTCTAATTTTCTTAAAAAATAACAAAGAATGAATAGTACACTGGAAAAATTGAACTCTTGCTGTTACTAAACAAATTTTTGTTACCTTGAAAGAGTTGCTCAAACAAATTTTTATAATTCACGGTACCATAAGTAAAATCATTCAAACAAATAAAAATTAATAGTGACATTTTAACTCATGTGTACACAGTGAAAAAATTTGTGTGCTGCGTAAAAAAAAACTAGTGATTAAAATTTTTGTGTTAAATAAGTATCCCAACCCTGTGTTAATGTAACATTTAGTGTTTGTGCTAATTGAAAATATTAACAAAAATTTTGATTTAACAAAATTGAAATGTTAATCTGTTTTGAACAACACAAAAATAACATAGTGTTTGTGTAAAATGCGAAGGAATGTCATAAATACACTTACTTGTGTATTTACAACACCAATAAACTGGTTTCGCTCGCATCTATTGCTTTAGTTATAAGAGCAGGGGTAGTGGTAACTGATACCATCGGTTCCATCGGTATAGCATCATTGCCATAATCATTGCAGTATTGGACACTGTGCGATGTGCGTTCAACAGAAACATATCAATGTATAGAAGCAGACGGAATATTTCAAAATCAAAAGCGTATTTCTAAGGTGAAATTGGTTTTAATTATGTATTTAGATATTAAATATTGGTAAATTAATTAAAAATATTATAGATTGAATTTTTTCTTTGTTTGCAGAATTTACTTCAATTAATTAAAAAATTATCGAATATTTGGCGTTCCAGAAGACATTCAGAGGGCAAAGAAGATCAGGTAAAGAAGGAAGGGTAGTCGTTCCATTTTGCCTTCCACGTTCAGTTTGACTACGATCTTCACAATTTTTGGGTATTGCTTCAACATTATTTTCATCAGAGCACAACTTTGTAGAAATATTAAATAAAAAAGTTGAAGTACTGAAAAATTATTTTTTACTATTTCCTTTCATTTATATAATAAATAAATAAAAAAAAAATACCAACTTAAAAAAAGTGTCAAAATATACCAACACATTTACTGAGTAAGCTTCTACATTCTAAATCAGTTAATTTATGCATAATTGTGGTAAAATTATAACTAAGTAATTGTGTAAAATTAACACAAAATGTATGTCCTTTTGTGTGTTAAATCATTGACATAAGTCTTGTGTAAAGATTTGATACATATGCTTTGTGTTAAAATAACACAAAAAATTGAGTGGATCGTTCTGGACATGTGAAATTTTAACACAAGTTTTTTCACTGTGTAAGAATATTGTTGTTTTTTCACTTTTACCATGGAAAAAAGTTAGAACAGATTTTTACAGCGAAAAGTGTACAAAACATTTCATTGATCATTTAATTGTAGGTAAACACGATAAAAATGAAACAAAAATTCGTATTGGCAAATTTAACTGATCTTAGAACAATAGTAACAATGTATTAAAATTAAATAATTATATGAATTATATTAATTTATGTTATTCGTTAAATTGTCTTACCATATTACACTTGAGTTTTATATTTGTCTGAATAAATTTGTTTTCTACAACTCAAATTTCTTGCGTAAAAGCAATTCAACTTGAAGAACTGTCAACCCAAAAATGCTTCAGCTTCGCAGTCGCATTTTTGTTAGTTGACAGTTCTTCTCGTTAAATTTCTAGGCAATAAATTTTCGTTAGACAAACCCAAATTTGTTCGAAAAAATACAAGCCTCTCGTGTAAAATAATAAGTGATAATTGAAAAATGGTTCGAATAAAAAACATTATTAACTGACATTATTATGTTTACAACAATAGCTTAATAATTCTTATTGCAATTCTTAATGCAAAAAAATATTTTAAAAAATTAGGAATTTTTTAACATTTTAATATGTATTGTTATTTATTAGCTTAATCTATTTTAATTGTTATTTAATAAAAACTACAAAAATTACATTCTTGGAGGTAATATAAACCTAAAGTTTGTTCTCCATAACACGAGTAATTATAATATAGTATATGTATTTTATTATAAATAAGAATAAATGGTACTGATGGTCCTGTGACGCAGCCGGTAGCAGAACTGGATATTTAATAAAAACAAACGTAGATGTTGCTAGTTTAAATCGTAGATGCTATAAAAATCAATTTAATTTTAAATACATAAATAACATAAATATTGAGTAAAAACACAAAATTAAATAAATATATTAAAAGTAAAAAAAAAATTACGAATCTAGAACGCAAGAATTTTCTAGATCAAACTTGGCACGATCAGTTACTGAAACAAAATCATTTTGAATAATTAATACTGGAAAGGTTTACTTTGTGAAAATCCATATTAAAAAACATGGGATCGTTACTTTGTCCCTTTTCACAACAAAAATCGTATAAACACGAGTTGACTTTCGGCCATTACGCTATCCTCAGGTGAAAAACACAACTTAAAATCATTTTGATTACATTGATGATAGAATATAGCTATTTGTACATTGTTATGAATTTAGTATTTGTAACAATAATATATTTGGTAAAATTATTTTGTTTGTGTAACTAAACAATAACAATTGAATTATTTGTTATTCCAACAATTTTTTGTAGTCGTTAGAATCATTATTTTCTAGTTATGGTAACAAAATAAATTTATATGATATCCTATTTCACTAAAAGATCTATAGTATTTTTTATGTTATTATAACTAAAAAATTTTTCCAGTGTAGCCAGAAACATGACAGATGTTAAAAGTAGACTATATTAATAATTCTATTTTGTTAGATATCATTGTAACGACTGAAAGTTTATATCACTATAAAATATTTTATCAGAATAATAATAAAATGATAAAAAATACGAATTGTAAAGTTTTATGGCTTCTTTGTAGGTAACCGAATACCGAGTGATTCATGTAGATTTATACTGGTTACAAATTTTTATGTTCATACGTATATTACTATGTTTTTAAATATTTGATTATGAAAATTTTTAATTAAACTTTTTGTCGTTTCTAACGCTTTTAGAACCAAACAAAAATTTTCTTATTAACGTTAAAAACGTTTACGAGAACATATTTCAAAGAGATGTAATTAATATTATTAGGGTAATTTTAGTTAATATAAGTCTTGGAAAAAATCTTTGAATGAACGCACTAATCAGAAACCAGTATGTACATTCGGTCTGTCGTCTCAGTTAGAGTTAGATATAAACAAACGGTTTAAGGGGTCTTTTACAGGTGATGTGTTTGGAGAAACTATTTATTGTACTTAATTAAGAAAAAAGTTTTGTACATTAAAGTATAAGGAGAGGGCACGACCTGGGAAATTGACTTCGGGATGGGATTTCGCAGGATTATAGTCCCTCAAAAGATTAATTAATTGTGAAAATATAAAGACCCGTCGGCCAGTCAATTGAGAGAAATACGCTTTCAAAATTCTAGCTTCATTTACTGAATGTTTATATGTATATAAATTATTGGTGTGTCAAATCAACGGTTAGGTAGCGCAGTCGGCAGCGTGTTAGATTGGCAACTAGAGTGCACGGGTTCGATTCCAACGGACTGCAAGTATCAATTATAATTTTTTTAATTTTGTTAATTTCAAAAATAAACAATTACGTCTAACAATAAATATCACAGATTAAAATATAATTGCATTTTTTTTAATTCGTAACCATTTACTGAATACTTTTTTAATAAGTAATTTGATTTTTTTTGAACAGGTAAATAATAAAATTACCAAAACCATTTTTGAATTATAAATTTACTTATAATTATATATAAGAACCGGAATGATAATTTTTATAAAAACATTCAAAACAGAAAATATTTTAACATCTTGCACAGTTAATAAAAGACGATTTCGTACACGAACATAAAAATTAGCATCCTGGTTCTCGTATATAATTATAAGTAAATTTACATTCAATAAAATTCTTAATTTTTATTATTTATCTGTTTAAAAAAAAAGCCAAATTACTTATCAAAAAGTATTCAGTAAATAGTTACTAATTAAATAAAAGTAGAATTATATTTTAACTTATGATATTTATTGTTAGAAGTAATTATTTACTTTTAAAATTTATTAATTTTAATATTTAATTAAAAAAAAAATAATAATAATAATTTACTTGTAAGTTCGTTGGAATGAACCCGTGCACTCTATTCGCCAGTCTAGCACGCTGCCGACTGCGCTACCTAATTGTTCATTTGACACACCAATAATTTATATATAAACATTCAGTAAATGAAGCTAGTACTTTGAAAGCGTTTTTCTCGAAATTGACTGGCCAATGCGTCTTTATATTTTCACAATTAATTAATCTTTTGAGGGATTCTAATCCTGCGAAATTCCATCCCGAAGTCAATTTCCCAGGTCGTGTTCTCTCCTTATTAGTGTATCTTGAATTTTTTTCTTTTTATCTGCTTTGTAGGCCTGATTCAAGAAAAACTATAAGTCCGATTAGACTACAACTGGATGTATTATTTTTATTATGGTGTTTTTTGTAAGACTATCTAGAATCAAGCCCATCAGACCTCATACTTTTTTTTGGCGTCATTTTAAATAAAAAATAAGAAAAATTTCTCCGTTTTCTGACCTTTCAGGTGTTCTAAAAAATCGGATTTTTTATATTAAAGGCCGATCTTAAGGTCATAATAAAGAGAATGCATCCAATTTTAGTCCAATCGGACTTATAGTTTTCTTTGAATCATTGGCACCGCTTTTTTTACGCTTGTGACCTTCAACAGGCTTACAAGGACAGACGGCTGATCAAAAATAAAAGAATAAAATATTAAAGATACACTTAATTATACGTACTTGAATGGACAAAAGTTTTTTTTTATACGATAAATAGTTTGCCCCCAAAAAATTCCAAAAAAGTGTTTTTTTAACAGCACATCACTTGTAAAAGATCCCTTAAATAAGTAACTGTATTTGTATGTTAGAGTCAAAAAAGTGATTCTAGATTAATGTACACTCTGTATTCAACTGTTCCGATGAATTCTGTGTTTATAATCCTTCATTGTTTTGTGAATTAAATCATCAGTCAAGCCATATACATTCTGGTTAAACATCGTCCATTTTCAAAACAAAAATTTAATACTTTAATATCCAACAAAAAAAATGTCGTTCTAAAAATTAGACAGTTTTAATTTTGAAACTTTTTTTTTGGAAAAAAGATTTATTAAGCTTCTTTATCATACGAAAATTTTTCAATTAAAACAATGGACGTTTTAATTTTTGTTTTGTTATTTTATCACTATAGATACAATGAAATAGTTGAATATGGCGGTAAATTCTAATAGTCAATTTTTTTTTATTAATCCTATGTATGTGATAGTCATTTGTTTGTAGTTTTATTACAGACATAACAGTCTGAGCGCTGGTGATATAGTCGGCGGCCATTTTTGTAATGAAAATAAAAACAAATGAGTATGTAGAACAAATGAACTAATATCTTTAATAACTTGTTTGTTTAATGAATAAATACCCCTGTCACAGAATCCTGCATAACATAGCGAATTTCAGTTTATAAAAATCCGTTTTTTTGTGATTTTTCAACCTTTTAAACGATTTTTGTTCCTCTTTCTAATGGTGTAAATAAATGTCCCAAAAAATTTTTAACTTGAGAAAATTTTGGTAAAAAACTAACTTTTTTCACGAAAAATGACCAAAAAAACCATGTTCCAGGCATCCGGCGTGGCTGGCTAACAAACTTGTCCAAACGTGTGGGACTAAATATAAATATAATATATAAATTTTAGTCAATATATCTTTCGGCTTCTAGGGGCCTCAAAACAAATTTCTATTATAGTCCCAGGAGATTCCTTTCGGAGCTCTAAAAAACAGGACTTTCTTCGAAACCCCAAAAAAGGCATATAACATACAAATATATATACATATGTATGTACATATATGACTATTACAAGTGATACAATTCTTTACGTAGTATTGTTATAGTATGTATTAGTACTTATGTTCATATAACTTACTATAATATACCCCTGTCGCAGCATCTTGCATAACATAGCGAATTGTCGTCTATGAAAATTAACTTTTCTCGGAAACTAGTTGACATAGAATAATAGTTTAAAGACCTTTTTATGTAATTATTTTTCCTCTTTTAAATGGTGTAAAAAAATTCACAAAAATTTTTGAATAAGTGGAAATTTTGGCAAAAAACCAATTTTTTTCAAGAACAAAAACCACATTCCTGGCATCGGACGTGTCTGGCTAACGAACTTGTCCAACGGTTTGGGACTTCCAGCACTTTCACCAAATTTCGTAAACCTAGGACATTTCGTTCGAGAGTTATCGGGTGGACACACACACACACACACACACACACATATATATATATATATATATATATATATATATATATGTATATATATATATATGTATATATATATATATATGTATATATATATATATACATATATATATATACATATATATATATATATATATATATATATATATATATATATATATATATATATATATATATATATATATATATATATGTAAATTCTAGTGAATATTATTTTCGGTTTCTAGGGACCTAATTTCAAAACAAATTTCTGCCATAGTCTCGGGCTCAAGTCGCGTCATGACACTGGCTGTAATAGCTGAATTCCATTTTGGAAATTCGCTAAAATGAATCACATGGACTCTAGTAGTGTATGAGTAATTTTTTTTAAAATAGTGTAAACAGATGAAAAATTTGCTAAGCGCTGGACACAGATTGAGCTTGGGTTCCTCAGTAATTCATCATATACTAGGCTAGTTAATTTTTGGAAAAAAAGGCCAGTTAGTGGAAAGTTTAGTCACAATCCTAATAACCTTTATTCTCTATGTTTTCTGGGTCGCTGAACACGAATTTGAGGTTTGCTGACAGATTCTACCCGGAATATTGATTATTTTGCAAAAAAATTGAAATTTTTGTTAACTTATTAGGTTTTTGACCTTAATCTTGGTAAATATGCATTTTCTCGAAAAATTTGTTCTTTATAAAATTAAAGAAAACAAAATTTTCTACAAGTTTTGTACATAAAATTTCTTTCTATGACCAACCGTTACACCGCTAGAGCGCGCTGAAAAAGGGCAGAGTTAATAAAAAAAACAAAAAAAAACAAAACGTCAATATCTATAACCTATAATAATATATATTATTGAATTCGTGCCTTAATAAACTTTCCTTTAATAGCCTACTCAGTATTCTTGGAGGCAAAATTATTTCCCATTTTTAGGTTACCCTCTGAAATTAACCACCTAGCTGGGAAGGCATTATTAATGTGCATATTTTTAATTAGAGTGCCAATTATTTTACCCAACACTGTTCGTATATATTATGTGAAATATACCTCGTTCCAAATACAATTGATCATGAGTCATCGTTAAAATATTAAATAATTCTTATAGGTATTGGAAACAAATCAATCTTCTATTCTTTTCTAAAAACAAACTGCAAATTTAAAATTTACGTATTTGCAACAATGAAAGAGATAAAGCTAAGAAAAAACAGGAATTCCTTAAAATCGTAAGTGATGAATCATGCTTAAATTTAAGTGAAATGGATTATACAACAGAGAGTTATATGCATAGCAAACATTATGTTTATTGTGTTATTCGTATGTCTGTTTTGTATTGTTTTAATACTATCTATACTACTGGTTCATTGTCATACTCGGTGCTCAGTAATTCCAATTAAATAATTTTGTAAAGTTGTAATATAGAATAATTCTAGTTTAAGTGAGGTAGCTGTATGTTTATGTACATATGTTTAGACAATTATACAAATCTCAGAGCACATATTTGTTCACTTGTTCGTGTGTCAATTATGGTCGAATTAGGGTTTTAAAACATTTCCAAGTATATTTGCAAGTCTTTCATTAATTATTATTATTTTAATTATGTTTAGTGTGATAAAATTATTATTATTATTATTTTTTAAGATTGTTTTCGGGGCCACTTTAGATAAATGTCGCAAAAACTTTTGAACTTGGGAAAATTTTGGATAAAAAACTGATTTTTGTTATAAAAAATGACTAAAAAACCATGTTCCATAGACATCGGACGTGTCTGACAGAAGAACTCATCCAAGATTTTTGGACTTCCAATGTTTTCATCATATTTCAAAAAAACAGAATATTTCGTTCGAGAGGTATCGTGTTGATACATAAATACCCCCACATGTTGATATATATATATATATATATATATATATATATATATAGGGTGTCAGAGAAATAAGTCTTAATATTTTGAGGGGTGACTCATAGCACCCTGTAGACACTAAAACCGCAGGAATTTTTTCGGAATTAACAGTCGCCTCACCCCTCAAAAGGATAAAAGTTATTTCCTTTACACCCTGTATATATATATATATATATATATATATATATATATATATATATATATATATATATATATATATATATATATATATATTATATACCGTAATTGCTAGAGCTGATAATAGGTTCCAAAATAATGGTGCCTTTTCTTGTATACATTTTTTTCAGAACATAATAATAAGGGGGTCAGAACCAGTTATCCACCAGTTATGATCAAGCGACGATTTTGGGTGGTAGGTGTGAGTTATCACGTCTTTGCTTTTTTAATTTGCAGTTATTTAAACAAAATTCTTAAAAATATGATTCCCCATACAATTTCACGCAAAAAAGGTATACTTGTTACATTTCGATAAATAATGCTGTTTTCGAGTAATTTAAAGTAGAAGTAACTATTTCCAAATTGTCCCTTAATCATAAGTGATGGAATAATTGGTGCCAGAAATTTAATTATCTTGATGTTCATACGCACCCCGAAAATATAAATCCATTATTCAAAAGCGTCTAAAAAATTTAAAAAAATAGAAAAAAACTAGCCAGTTTCGTTTCACCCTTCTACATTTTACCCCTTTATTTTATCTCCCTGGTTACTGAGTTTTGTAAAAAAGCGTAGATGAAATGGTACCATTATTTTTGAACGTACTATCAGCTCCATCTCATTTTCGACTTCTAGAGACCTCAAAACTTCTATCAAAGTTCCGGGTTCAAGTTGTGTCATGACAGTGGGCGTAATAGCTGAATGTTCCATTAAAAATTTGTTAAAATAAGTTTAGATGTGACATGAGGAGGGAACTGGAACAATTTTTCATTTGTACGTAAATTGAATCAAAATACATTAAATACTGAGATTTTTTATAGTGCAGTGTAGGTATATTTAAATGCTGTTTATACTTTATCGCAAAAGTTGTGTCTAGCCACTGAGAAACCCTGAATCAATGTGCATTAAACACGCATTTGGTGAATTTTATTTTTTAATACGAGTTGTGTAACTTTATATTGTGATTCCTCTTTCAAACGAAATCGTTCTTTACCATTTATAAAATTTAAAACGGTATTATTTTAAAATAGTATCTACATTTTAAATATGATAATTAAGTTACGGTGTGAATTGTTTAACAAAAGCATTCGTTGAAAATTAAATTTTCATTTAAAAAATATTTTTTTCAAACGAACAACATGAACGCATATTCTATGAATATCAAAAAAATAAGTATAAAAAAAATCTTATTTTTCATTTATGGAAAAATTTAATTATATCAAGAAAAACTGTCATGTTCTAATAGAGAAAAATATTTTTTATGACACGTAATTAAATTAGAACGCTCTTAAATTAAGAATAAAAGAGTGAATCAAGGCAATGAGAAAATTCTATAGTAATGTCAATAACAATTATTTAATGAAAATGAAATTTTTAATCTTTTTGTATTTTCTTATTATTTGAGCAATAGTAATAATTACAATTTATGAGCGTTGAGAAACGTGAAAAGCAATAGGCGGATGAGGGTGAAATTTTGTGATACTTCATTTAATCTTTTGAACGTCTAGAGAGCAGCACGGCACTGTTACAATTCACAAAACAATTCACTTGTAAATAACTGCGCTATTGTTTAGTCTTCTATTATTTATTATAATGTTTAATCGCATGAAATATGATATGGTAATAATTATTTCTATATAAGTAAAGGGAGATTTGCTAAAAAAAAAAGAATTCGATCTTTTTTCTTCATATTTATGTTCTTTAAGGGGAGGTTTACTTGAGCGTCGTTAAAAAAAAAAGATTTTTTTGCAGAAATTGGTAGCTAATTATGTCTAGAATATGTTCCCAAAGTGATTTTGCTAAAAATAATTTAAAAAAAAAAGATTTTTGCACATTAACCTAATCCTGCTTTCTATAAAAAAAAAACTCAAGAAACGTAGTTCACGCAATAATGAGTATTATATATAAAATTTTTAAAATACGTTTCTTTATATATATATTTTATAATATCTCGGAACCACATTCTTGGAACTGGTTGACACGATAACTCAAAAACTATTCGATGGATTCTTTATTTTAGTTTTTTATTTTAAAGATAATTCAATTCTGCGGCATCTATACCGATACACTTTCAATATTTTTTATTTCTTTTTTTTTTTTTTTTTTTTTTTTACTTTAAAGAGCGGAAAATAAGATAAAAATCGTAATCAAAAGTTCGCACATCCGCCATTTTTCTTTCTTTCAGCAATTTATTGATATTATAGGTAGAGGTGCCGGTACTCTTCATATATTTTATAAATCTTCTTTGTTTTTGGATTTCAGTGGTTTATTACCGGCGCTATGATGTCAACCAACAAGGCATCGGATTTTCGGATCGTCACACTGCACTATCTACAAAATAGACAATTTTTAATATTTTTCCTTAAAAAAACTTTTCTGTGTATTCTAATACTTAATAAATATGTGTACAAAATTTGAAATTTATATTTGCTTCCGTCTTTGAGAAGAAAATTCCAGAATAATACATAATTGTTGGTCCATCTCAAGTAAACCTCCTCTTAAGGTGAAATATTCTCCTAAAATTCTCTTTAAAAAAAATTAAAAATCAAAAAGCTATGGACATTTTAGTCCACGCACTTTACTATAATTTAATTTAAATAAAAAACTTTAAATGTTTTTTTCTCGAAAGTACGTTTTTCGGCATGATTCCTCATGTATCTGAAAAAAGTATTTAAGATATCGACATAAATCAAAGTGCATATTATTTCTCGATACCGTAATTTCGGCAGAAATTAGGATCTTTTGGTTCCGTAGCATATTTTCAAAATGGCGGCTGTTTATAGCCGAGAAAACGCGGTCACTTTTGAAAATTTATTTTCAAAATGCGATCTCTCGCTGGTTTTTTAATTTTTTTCTTAGATTCTGGTTAGTGTCATAACTGTATAGATATGTATATTGTCAGAAAATTCTTGATTTTAGCGAATTTCCAGAATGTAATTCAGCTATTACAGCCACTGTCATGACGCGACCTGAGCCTGGGACTATGGCAGAAATTTGTTTTGATGCCCCTAGAAACAGCAAATAATATTCACTAAAATTTATATATATATATATATATATATATATATATATATATATATATATATATATATATATATATATATATATATATATATATATATATATATATATATATATATATGTGTGTGTGTGCCCGCGCGATAACTCTCGCGGTATCCAATTTTTACAAAACTTGATGAGAACATTGGAAATCCCAAACCCTTGGATGAGTTCGTCAGCCAGACACGTCGGATGCCAGGTACATGGTTTTTGTTCTTGCAAAAAATTAGTTTTTGCCAAAATTTCCACTTACTCAAAAATTTTTGCGGAATTTTTTTACACCATTTAAAAGAGAAGAAAAAATTACATAAAAAAGGTCTTTAAACTTTTTTTCTATGTCAACTAGTTTCCGAGGAAAACTAATTTTTATAAACGGAAATTCGCTATGTTATGCAGGATGCTGCGACAGGGGTATTTTGATTTTGGTTCATTGGGGATTTCAGAATGCGAGGAACCATCAAGGTGAGTAACCTATATAGTTCGAAATCATTATTAGAAAAAGTCAGATACTATTTAAAACTAATTAAAGTTAAACTACAATTAAAATACAATATCGACCAACTCAGTTATATTTACTCTGACTACCCTCATCTTCAGTTTCCATTAAATTTTCCACACTCTATAAATAATTAATGATTTAATGAGAATCCTCTGTTAACACAGCAACAGACATTCAAGTTTTCAAAGCTCAAAAGCTCATACACTATTAAATTATATATGTACCTTACAGATTGTAAAAGTGATTAGTGGATATAGTTGTGATGGCCTGAAAAGTTTATTATTTTTTATTGGAAATTCTTTAAGTAAATTATTTCAAGAACACTCGCCAAATTTCGTAACGCTCGGAGAATTAAATCCGAAGTTATAGCTATTTATAGCGCACTTTCTCGAGTAGCGTCCGAGCTGCCACTCGATATAATATAATAAAAGCGGCACGTCGACTTTCGTCGCTCTATTGTATTGTTCGAAATATATGACCTTGAAACTTTGGAGCAGTGGTGTATAGACTTGAACGTTCAATGTCGAATATGAAAGAAACAAACGTGTAACTTTAAACACAATTATCTCAGACTCGTATTTTTTTGAAGGTAAGTAGTACCTTTGCGATGGATACGATTACTATCAGTCCGATCTACACCCAATTTATACCAAGATCTTTTTAGAGCAAAAAACTCCTTAAGGGGGACCACTAGTGTGATATTTTGAAAAAATTGGAAAATTTTTTTTGTATGTTTCGATAGTCTATACCTTTAAAAATAACATACTAAAATTTCAAGTGCATATCTCAAGTAGTTTTTGAGTTACAGCCATCCGAAGTGCCGATTCTGATTTTCATTGTTAATTTTGAGGTATTGACAAATGTATGAAGGTTGATAGTTTGGGAGTTTCTGGACCTGGCTGCCAATCACATGCTGTGGAGAAGCTAGACCCTGACACATTTAGGCGACTCTTCTAATTTTACTATGAACATTATAGTGAGCACATAATAAATAATTTTAGTAAGAATTCTCAGTGATTAAAACTAAAAGGTAAAGTAAAGAAAAACTACATTTTTCAAATTTGCTGCAGTTATAACTCGAAGACAAATCATTCGATCGATTTGATTCTTATTGCAGCTTCCTTTATATATATTTCTTCGTACCATGAACCTTCAGGTTTCCGATTGAATAAAAAATGTAATTTTCAAAAGTAAAAAACCATCAAATCTTCGCGCAAAATTTGAGACTTTTTTTTTAAAAACTCCGCCATTTTGTTAAATTTCAACTTTTTTCTTTTGATTGAGGTTCACGGTACGGACCATACCTTCTAGTTTAATAGGCTTTTTGGTTTTTTTGATTTCAGGCAGTGTGAAGGCCGCTATCACTGCAGCAGTGGGGGAACTCTTTTTTGGAGCTTTGGGAGATCTAGAATAACTCACTGAATTTTCAATTTTTTGGTCCAAAAATTTTATCATGAATTTACTATATATCAACGAATATATCCTGAAAATATTAAAACATTCCATATAGTAGTTTTCTTTTAAAAAATTCCCCCAAATCATCTTTTTTCAGGCGGTCACACTAGTGGTCCCCCTTAAATACGAACGACACACTCTATACTTTGTAAAAATACCACTATAATTATTGAAACTTTTTTGACATGTTTCGATCAGTATAATCGTTATCAAGTAATTATGAACGTTTCTGGATGGTATGTCTTTACTCGAAATTCTACATAAACGAACCGCCAAATAAATAATCTACAAAATATTCGAAATCTATTTTGACACTTTTAATTTCAGAATATATATTGGTTTATAAAATTATATCGTAATTAATTTAGTTACCTTGTAAGAGTAATTTGCCTACCAATCAATGACTAGTCAAATTGTCCAACGATAGGATTAGAATGATTTGGCTGATATCAGTTAGAAATTTCATAAAATGGCTCCATTTTATTATATTGGCTAAATATTCAAAATAGTGTTCATTACAATATATTTCAAAATCAATGAAATTTTGATTATATTTCCCGTTGTGTTTTTCCTATGTCCCTATGAGTTGGTTTCACCCTGTAAACACCACATCCGGGATTAAATATTCACATAATTTCAAATTTATCGGTACCACGATACTTTGATTATAAAGCAAATATAGTCACATATGTCACATCCAAGTCTATAGCCGATTTCATCTATAGTGACATCGGTTATACAGACTATAAAGTTATGGTGATGAAATACATGAATTATGCCATGTAGCTTTAACATTAAGGGGGCAGGGTCCTTCAGACAACAGGTATTTTAATATTTTTTTTTTAAGAAACTGGATACATTTATTGTATCAAATGAAGTTACATAGTATAGTACATGTGTATCTCTATGAGTACATGTTATGGCGTATTCACTCATAATTTTTTATGCAAGAAAAAGAAAAAATGGTGGCGCTACAGCTGTTCCAAGTTGACTCTTTTAATTTGCAACGTGGAATGCCCAGCCTCTTGTAATCAACTGAATTCAATCGGACAAAAAAGTTTTTTTTTAAAATAAGTCATTACGCTTTGCATATACCTAATTCTGATGAGAAATTTTTTTTTTTACAATTTAAAATCAAAAAGAAAAAAATTTCACTTTTTTTTTATAAACAAATTGTTATAAACAATATTTATAGTAATAATTTATGCAAAATTTTAGGTATATGTAAAGGCCAATATCTTAAAGAATATCTCTGTAAAATTTCAAGTTAATACCATAACTTTTTAAGTTATGTTCCACGGCGCGGAAAAAAACCTGTTTTGAGAAAAACGCTATTAAAAAGTTTTCGTTCTTGAAACTAGAGTTAAAAGCAGTTTATCGATATCTAAGATAATCTTTCTGTTGGGATTAAAACATTAGAAATATATTTCTTAAGGTTCAAATGAACTTTTAGAGCAAAACAAAAAATGAAAAATTTGAAAATTCTGAAGGACCCCCTCCCTTAAGGAATCTTTTACAATCTTTTATGACTTGTTCAGTCCCGATCCACACTAACGCTCCGCTCTCGGTACGATATCGCTACGTCTTCGATTCGATAAAATATTGTTACACAAGAAACAATGAGTGTATTCACATCATCGCTCCGATACCGTTCCGATCCAGTCCCGCTCCAGTACCGCTCCAATACCACCAGCGAACAGGTATCGGCACTGTAATGTGAACACAACAAAATTATATCGGAACAAGACTGGAGCGGGAGCGTATCGATATTGGCACTATAATGTGGATCGAGCCTTAGAGTCTATCGCCATCATAACTGAAACCCACTCTCAACACACGTCTGTATATGTATACGGATGTGATGTAGCTAACAGGAAATAGTTGGCTGTCTGGTGGTTCAGTTGCAAAGTTTGATTGTTTGATTTTATTGTCACGTATCCTGTTCCGCTTATAATCAAATATTTGCACAATTATACAAGTGTCGCTTTTTACTATATACAAGAGTATACATGATGTAGGTAAAATTACATCGAGTCCTGTAATTTTACATGTAACTTTGAGAGCAGTAATAAATGGGCGGATTGGATAATGACCCAGGTATTATTTATATGTATGTGACCGTGTGTACAGTTGTGGACAAAATAATTGTTGCACTTATTACGAGTTTGATTTTTATTTTGTTCTGAATACATAAAAGTTTTTATATGAGGTAATTTTTTGAAATCTCTTGT
This sequence comes from Brachynemurus nebulosus, assembly GCA_035578155.1. NCBI lineage: Eukaryota > Metazoa > Arthropoda > Insecta > Neuroptera > Myrmeleontidae > Brachynemurus > Brachynemurus nebulosus. The sequence goes on from JAPWDM010000030.1 coordinate 2,742,730, forward strand.
TGCTGAAGTGTCGCAATTTGTTTCGAAAATCATCAGTTTGATGAAAAAATAAAAATTAGATATATTCCTGGTCATATATATAAGAGAATCAACTGCTAGATTAGAAATATAAGTGCAAGAAATTCGTTTTTAATACCGTCGTCCCTCAACTTATTGACAATTTAACTTATTGACAATGATCGTAGTTTACCTCAAGTTATAGACAAACCATCTATATGTACTCCACTGCCACACTACAACACAGCACGTATGACCTTGGGTACATACATATGATTTGTCTATAACTTAAGGTAAACTACGATCATCGTCAATAACTTAAATTGTCAATAAGTTGAGGCACGACTGTATTTATTTACGATGTTACGAAAATATTCTTAAATTCTTTAAAGTTACGCAAAATATCACTGTACAGGGCCGTGGAGAGAAATGACAGGCCCCGGGAATAAACCGAATTTTTTAATAATTTTCCCCCAAAAAAGTAAGTGGTGAGCAAAAAAAAAATTCTTAACTTTTTTTACGGGCTCTCTACCGACAGCTACGGCCCCCTTCCTCAAGCCCGGCCCCGGGGCTGCAGCCCCGGCTACCCCACCCTCTTGTCGGGCCTGTTAGTGTACGTATTATTACATGTTTTATTTCACTCAAAAATGAAACGGGCATTCTCAAAAATTCATAGCTTTTTAGACAAAAGCTGTTACCTATGCTTAATGACGTCACAATGCTAAAATTTTAATTTTTATTTCCAATTTCCCAATTGATCATTTAAAGGTTTAGTTATGATTTTTAAGTATTTTGGAGTCAAATGTTTCATTTTTACCATTAGAATGACGAAATTAGGTACGAAAATATGGTCTTCTAGGCTTAATTTTTATTTTTGTTAGCTCAACAAATATTATTCTAGCTCCTTTGCAGATTTATCAATAAAAAAGCCAAATTTTTTATTTTTGCCCCAAAATTTTTTTAATTTGGATCGAAGATATCGTTTGATTAACCTTGTACTTCCAATTTTATTAAAAATGGCCAGAGATGAGAATTAGCTGACATTTTTTTGATACTCGCTTGCGACAAATGATGAGAGCAGCTTGCATAAGTATTTAATTATTTCAACAAACATACTTTCACACCTGACATCTCACATCTACACAATTCGAGTTTTCCCCAATGTACGGGTAAAAAAGGAACATGCAAAAACCGACCAAATGATTTCACAAATAATTACGAAACCAGGAATATATCACATACACGTTTTAACAAGGATACAAATTTTGTCATTCATTCTATTGGGTCGGTGCAAATGAAATGTCGGAAGTAGAAAGGGGGTTACTTGAGGGTACATGTGTGATTGCCTAAATTCAGGGGCAAACAAGAGTGAATACATATGTTGGTCTGTGACGTCACCACATGGGGATGTCAACCGGTGTTGATAACTGGTTTTCAATAGAGCAGTAACTGCTCAGTAACTGCTTTTAACCGACCAGTTACTGCTTTGTTGAAAACCAGTTTTCAACGCCGGTTGAGACCTCCATCTGATGACGTCACAGACCAACATACGTATTCATTCTTGTTTGGACAGCTCTACCTAAGTCCGATACACTTTCAATATTTTTTTTATTTTTAAATTTACTTTAAAGAGCGAAAAATAAGTATAAAATCGTAATCAAAAGTTCACATATCCGCCATTTTTTTTTCTTTCAGGAATTTATTGATATTAAAAGTATAGGTGCCGATACTGTTCATATATTTTATCAATCTTTTTTGTTTTTGGATTTCGGTGGTTTATTACCGGCGCTATGATGTCCACTAACAAGACGTCGAATTTTCGGATCGTAACACTGCGCTATTTATAAAATGGACAATTTTTTATATTTTTCTTTAAAAAAATTTTTTTCTATAGTCTAATACTTAATAAATATGTGTACAAAATTTGAAATTTATATTTGCTTCCGTCTTTGAGAAAAAAATTCTAGAATAATACATAATTTTTGGTCCATCTGAAGTAAACCTTCTCTTAAATAGCAATATCACATCTGAGATTTCATTTACAACAACCTAACAAATACACATGTGCTTATACAAAAGTCACCAACTATCCCTCCAATATAATTATCATTATATCCTTACGGTAAAATATTGCACCTGTGAATAATTATCCTAAGTAATGGTCACATATTAATCGTCCACAACGCCACAAACGTATTTCACGATACCCTTTACATTAGCCGAACAAATTAAATAAAGGATTTCAATATTAATACGGTTCCATTAACCATAATGTATTGTACCGACATTTTCTCAAGCAAAACCACCGAAAATAAAACTAATTATTTTGTCGAGTGGTTTTTGTGTGTAAAACTATAGACAGACTACAGAGCTCCAAACAAATCTCCCGGATATATCCAGTCGGTGATTTAATTAAAGATGAACAAAAACATAATTAATTTTTAAATTCCCGGTTGTACTGCGTATTTAATTTTCGAAAAAGTAATAGAACGGTTTGTTTTCTCAAACACAACAAAAGGATGTTTTTACTACAAAAGTAAAATAAATTTCAGTATTCTATTTTAATCAAAAGTGTTTTCATTTTAGTTAAACGGATATTTAACCCTTTATAGGTTATTGGTTTACCGGTGATTTACCGGTATTTTTTAAAGCACAGAAAATATAAGAATAAATATTAAAAAAAAAAAAAAAAAAAAAAAAACCTAAAATTATTTTATTAAGATCATTATATTCAGTATTTGAATGTGTACTTATGATTACAAAAATTTTGGAAAGTCCAACAGTCGTTTTCGGTAATTTTATCTGTTTGATTTCCGACAATTTTGTAGGTATCCTACAGCTTCCTTCATAAAAATATACTGCCCATTATTATTGTTTATTGAAAAAATATTTTTACATATTGTTAAGTAATCATAAAATATGAATCAATTATTAAAAATTTACTTACCTCTTCTTACAATGTAATCATTTAACGTAATGTTTAATTATTTTGGAAAATATACAGCTGATTTTAATAATATTATGTAAGTAAATAGGAAAAGGACGTTTTATTGTATTCATATGCATTTTAAAACTAACCATTGCATTGTGCGATTTTATTGGATCATAGACTAGTTTATTATGGATACACACACACAGTAAGGGGTAATTTGATTGTGTACATTTACGTTCAATAAATTGAATCATTCCTCTATGAAATAAAATTAACTTATAAAATCTTCAAACATATTATTTTTAATTTACCAAATTACCGGTAAAAAATCAGCAATTTACCGTTAAAAATTTTATGGAATTTTTAGTAATTTACCGGTAAATTACAATCAGTAATTGCTACATTAATGTACCACTTTTTTTAAATTCTGATATTCGTTATATATATGTATCTTGATGCAGATTTATACCATTTATATATTATAATACAGAAACTATTGCCATCTAGTGACATTCATTAAAATGTCAAAAGAGAAAAACATTAATGGCTTTTCTGTTATGTAATATATAATAAAAGTATAATGTGACTGTACATTGTTTGTATTTCTATTCGAATATATTCTTTCAAGGGTCTTTTTATTTATTTCTCACCATAATTAGTGTTAAAATTGAATCAAAAGTTTCTAATCTCGAAGCTCAACCTTTTGCCCTATAAAGGGTTAAACAAAGTTGTCAAAAAGAAAATTGGTGCAAATTGAAATTTCTACAAATCTATACTTCAAGTCACCCCCAACCACTGTGACACCATTTTGAAAATACTCTAATGCGCATTAAAGGTATGCTACGACCGTTACCTTACCGCAAAATTTTAAAATTTTTCGGTTTGATAAAGAAGGTAAGGAAAGCAAGGTGTTTTTGAAAAAAAAAACTAAAGTTGCATATTCTTATTGAGAGAATATTATAGACTACTTTTTACCCGGGGAAAACATTTTATTTCTGTGGGAAAATTCCCAAGAAAATAATAATTGTTTTCAAGAATGACGCGATGAAAATACACTTTGTACGTTTCAACTAGATATTATAATTTCAGGTGCTACGCAAGCGAAACCGCGGGTAAATGCAAATATTTTACACAATGCGTGTTTGTAGCAACTACTTACTAATGATTAGTACTAAGCCCGTGTAAACAAGGCATACATTGAATCATTGAAATTGAAATTATTCAAATTAGCGAGAAAAATAAAAATTTGCATGTTGATTATTATTATTATTTAAAAAAAAAATATTATCCATCACTGTCAGTGATTTAAATATCTGACATTTAAAACGTTGCAAAATTTGATGACATAAACAAAACTTTTCCCCGAATAATAGTTGTCAAAAGAACATAAACAGGTCATGACTCGAAGGCAGTATGTAATACGAAAACAATTAATTTCATGTAAATAAGCCTATAAAATATAGCCGATTTTAATTTGACGAACACTGACCTCAAATTTATTAAATCTGTTTACCAAATTTGATGTGATTTATTTTACAAAAGTTTTGTAGAATATAATATTTTTGGAATTTATTAATGCTTTTATTAGACTGGTTATTGACCTATCTGACAGTAAACCAATATTCGACCTAAATTTAGTCAAAAACAGGGGCGCAACAACTACAAATCTGCAGGGGCGGGGGGTCCGACAAAAATTTAAATAAACTAATTTCTTGATCACGCAATTCTTCGAAAACACTGGAAAATATGTTACCGAAAATGTCGTCTCTGAAAATTCGATTTTCAGAACAAAAATATCAGTAGACCACGAAAATTTTTACTTTCTAATACAAATAAAATAAATTGAAGTCCGGACCCCGTGGACTCCCCGGTTGTTGCGTCTCTGGTCAAAAATATTGCAAAATTCTCTTTTCTCTGTATCTAATACGTAATATTATTGTTTATGGTACATGCTGTAATATTGTAGTATCATAAAATTTAATTAAAGCGCGGAAGCTTTTGTTAAACAAAAAAAAAATGAAGTCGAACACGTGAATTAAATTACTTTTTATTAACAAAATACCGAATAATCCGCCGTATTAAACTATATTTTTACAAAAATTTTCACACTATTAAAAAATTTACTGGTTTATACAGAATTTTTTTTTTTGTTAAAGATATCAGAAACGTTGTAAGTGGGGGGGGGGGAGAGGGAGAGGGTACATTTCAACGTTAGAATAAACTTTATTTTAAAACCGTAAGATAATAATCATGTTATTATACGTGTCTAAACAAAATTTAGTATTATAAAATTGGATATAAATAATCGGTTTATTTCAGTATTTTTTTTTTCGTGGAGTATCTACATGAAAAAGTTGTTATGTAGGTACTTTCCGGTCGAAAATTTTTGAAATGAAAAATAGCAAGCGGGAATGAGAAAGAGAGGGGGTTTTGTTGGAAAATTTGATTTTGAGATTTTTAATGAAGATAAACTTTTTAGCGAACTTCACCTATGGATAATATTTGTTTTATGGACCCACAGGAATGTTATTTTCAATAAAGTTTATACATTTAGAATACCTTATCCATATCCAACGTAACATTTTGGAATGCAGAGAAAAGTAAACACATATAACGTAACTTAAAGTTATTAGTTGATTAATAATCGACAGCTTATCAGAATAAAAATTAGGTAAAAAATAAAATTTGACGGGTCGAGGCGAGTCTTGGCTATCTTGTTCATTGCCAATTTTTACGCCATATCGATATTGCTACAAGCAGGGACGGTTCAACTAAAAGCGTGGCCCGGTACGAAATTATTTTTGAAAAACTTTGAAACAAATTTCGTACAACAATATAGCAATTTACTGTATTTTGATAATTTTACATTTCACAAATTCGGTCAGGGGGGTAGGATAACCTATATGGAAACAATTTGGTAATTTTGAACAAATGGTTGATCCTTATGGGACTGTATTGTTCAACCAAGTTACCGGCTGAAAATATACTCTTAGGACAAAATGCACAGTCGATCTCATTTTTAAGAGCTTTTATTTAACTTGCTATGTTAGTATGTTGGTTTAGATCAAATCTTGGAATCAAAATTTAGACAACTTCTAATTGAGCTAGAGGTTTCAAATTTTGTATACTTGTCTAACCTTGATGACAATGCCATATTTTGCCCTAAATCGACCCAAACCAAAATTGTTGATTTTTAGTTCTCTGCAATTTTTTTGACATTTCGATTTGTCAAATATTGTCCATTGATTTTATATTGCAATTTTCTGTTTCCATAGTTATGTTTGATTAGGGTAAATTAACCGATTAAAATATAGGTAGAAAATTCTTTATTTTTTTTTTTTAATTGTTTTTAAGGAAAATGTTTTTTAAGAAAAAGCTTTTATTTAAAAATGGGCTAAAGAGAATAAAATAACTTTTGAGTGAAATTTGAAGCAATATGAAACATAATTTATAAAAGCTTGAGGAGTTTAATTAAGCTTGGTTACTACTGAAAAGTAAAAGAGCTACACTTATATTTAAAACATCCTAAACAGAAATAATTAATGATAACGCCTCAAGCTTTTATAAATTATGTTGCATATTGCTTCAAATTTCACCCAAACTTCACCCAAAAGTTATTTTTTTTTTAGCCCATTTTTAAGTAAAAGCTTTTTCTTAAAAAACAATTTTTTTACTTTTTTATATTATAAAGTTCAATTGTTATGAAAAAATGCATATTAATATGTAATTTTTATTTCGTTTTCGTTAATCTTTTGGTAAAGAATCCCTGTAATCTTACCACTTTTGGCATAGAATTGCTGTGACCTTATTATTTCTGGTACAGAACTGTTGTGATTTTACTACTATTGATACAGAACTGCTATGACCTTACTACTTTTGGTACAGAACCGCTGTGACTTTGCTACTTTTAGTATAGAAATTTGATGAATAAAATTATTGAAGAGGTAACTTAATCTTGACTAACAACAGGTTGTCAGATACATAGTTCATAAAGTACGAGTGCCTTTGAAATACCGCTTCCCGCGTGCATGCGAGCCATACCCAGAGATTCCACCATCGATTCACTCATAACGTCAACAGCTAAAATCTAACATGTAAAAGCTATCTCTAGATTTGTCTGACCGGTCTATTTCTGGCCGAAATACAGAGTTTATAAAATACTAGCTGTACTCGCGACGTCGTTCACGCATAAAATCAGTGAGAAGTATAAAATCAGTATAAGTATAATAATTATAAAGCATTTGGATAGAACAATAGTTTTGCGTAATGCATGCACGCATGCTCAAAATGGTTTTTCTATTTTCCCGTGGGAATGATACATTTTCCTGGAGTAAAAAGTATCTTAAATGTTGACTCAGTTAATAGGTTATCACCACACCGAATTTCATTAAAATCCATCCAGTAGTTTTAGCGTGATGCGTGAAGAGACAGACAGACAGACAGACAATCGACATCGATAACTATTTACAGTAACAGTACAATTTTCAAAAAATATTCCATGTACAGAAACGGTCTCGTCACAGTTTTATTATCTGTATAGACTATGCCTAAATATTATTCGTTTGGACTAATTTTTCTTTGAGATTATAAATCAACAAAAAAATAATTATTTGCCCCCCCCCTTCCGTAACGTTTTCATAATAGAAAAAAATTAAATTAATCTACATTACATAAATGTAATAAATAAAAAATAAAAAAAATGGATAAACAAAAAAATTACTTCCTGGATCGTAATTATTTCGTATCCGTCTTTCATTCTCTGCACGGCTTGACCCTTTTTCTCCCGAATGGTATTAAAATGTATTCTTTCAAATATTCACGACATACATAGTATCTCGTGTTTAAATTCAATAACGCAAAAAGTGTTAAAAGTGCATTTTTTATTAACATAATTGTTTGAAAATTACAGATATTTAGTTATTGAATGCAAGAAGACGTGTTTTGATGTCTACATAATAATAGGCTTTGTGAAAAATAATTATTATAATTTTCCATTCATGTTAAAAATGAAATTCAGTTCTAACAGTTTCCGTTTTCATTTTGAATAGAAATAGCGCGTAATTTTTGCCCGGGATATTAATCTTTCCTGTGTAGTAAGTCCCTGCTTTTTTTCTCTATTTAAAAAATCATTGACCCGTCTGTGTGGGTATACATAGACACTTTATTTGTAAATAAAAAGCGTTTCTTTTTATCTGGCTTTTTGTTTTAAAAACGAAATTTGTTACTCAATTAAGTTTACATTATTTTTTTTTAGTGTTCCGTACCAAAATTGGCAAGACGTAACGCTTATGCAATCACTTCGGTGTCTGTCCGAGTGTCTTAGCATGGAAGGTTAGAAACTTAGCATGGAGATAGGGTGTGGTTGCCTAATTAGGGGAAGGTCGCCCAAAGCGGGTAAGCGTTTTCATATCGTTGTATCAAATGTTTTGGTAAGGTCGTGTGTATACCGAGATTAACCAAATATCAACCAATATTAATCAGGTGCACTTGAGTGCTTGTGCCGTTTCATGTCATAGTTAAACGTCATCAAATTTGTTGGTTAGTTTTGTTAAAAATTTTGAGGATAAATATTCTATGACTAGTCACAAACCTTTTTATTTGCAATCTTTTTGATATGACTGAATTACGTTATCATCATCTGACTTTTAATGTAGAAAAAGGTAGATATGTATCGGCTTTCATTTTAAAATTATTCCAATTTAACAAAATTAAATCTTTCTAGGCAAAGTGGGTAGGGGCAAACCGGGTAGACAAAAAAGAAGCATTTTAATGGAAAAAGCTATTGAAAGGGGAACCAATTAAAAAATCTTCTTTTTACGACGGAATAGGGGAAAAAGTTTTAAAATAATATTCCTAATTTGTGGTGATTTTGATGTGGAACCACCTGCAGTATTATATTCCAGTACGGAGATTGTAAAGAAAGTTATAAATTTATTGAGCATTTTAACTGTTAAAAATTTATTAATTTTGTCATTTTCTAACAAATTCTGTTTTACTTGATTATTACTATTGTTAAGTTCTATATAGTTATGAAAGTTTTTATTAAAAAATAATAAAAGCATTTAAATACATAATGTACTTATCCGCTTTACCCAAAGGGGATTACCCGCTTTAGGATACCTATACGGGCAAAATGGGTTTTTGGAATGGCTTTGTATTTTCTTTATTAAAAATAAATCTCGTATAAAAATTTCTTAAGGGGGAAGGATCCTCCAGACAACAGGATTTTTAATAATTTTTTTTTTTTAAGAAACTGGATACATTTATTGTATCAAATGAAGTTACATAGTATAGTACATGTTATGGTCTATTCACTCATAAATTTTTATGTAAAAAAAAAGAAAAAATGGCGGCGTTACAGCTGTTCCAAGTTGCTTCTTTTAATTTGCGGCGTGGAATGCCCAGCCAGCCTCTTGTAATCCACTGAATTCAATCGGACAAAAATATTTTATTAAAATAAGTCATTACGCTTTGCATATACCTATTTCTGATAAGAAAAATTTTTTTTCACAATTTAAAACCAAAAAGAAAAAATTTCACTTTTTTTTCAAAAACAAATTGTTATAAACAATATTTATAGTAATAATTTATGCAAAATTTTAGGTATATGCAAAGGCCAATATCTTAAAGAATATCTGTACAAAATTTCAAGTTAATACCTTAATAACTTTTTAAGTTATGTTCCACGACGCTATTAAAAAGTTCTCGTTCTTGAAAAGTAGAGTTAAAAGCAGTTTGTCCTTATCTAAAATAATCGTTCTGTTGGGATCAAAACATTAGAAATATATTCTTTAAGGTTCAAATGAACTTTTAAAATAAAACAAAAAATGAAAAATTTTAAAATTCTAGGGGACCCTCCCCCCTTAAGCGAAGTTTCATTTTAAAGTTCGATAGCTATCCTATCTGATAATATAAAAAAGATCTGCTTTTCGAAATCAAAACCCACTTTCTTGGGCGTTCAATCTTAACTTACCCGTTTTGGACTACCTTTCCCTACAGATGTGAAGTTGAATCTCGATTCGGAGGATTCATTTTAGGGGATAACTTGGAAGAAAGAAACTATTCGTACTCACTATTCGTACGCCCAGCCTCTAACCCCTAAGCCATATTGGATTCAATGAAACGTTTAAATAACTTGATTATATCTTATCTGTATTTTTGTCTAAACTTTAAATAAAAATATTTGCTATACTGTTGAGAGGTGGACCTTAATATTGTAAATTTTTAACATTGATATTATGCTCTATTAGCAAACGAAATTTGATCAAAATCGGTGACGACCACACCTGAACCTCTCCTTGTAAAGTTTTCACGAATATTGTGTATATCGTGTTTTGTTACACACTGTATCGATGTTTTGAAACGTCCTGCTGGCGGTACATACGTCTTTGAACCAATAGACAAGATATAAATGAATGCATTTTTGACGATGACAGAACCTTAAAGGAGCCATTTGTTTGAATTGCACATACATACGTACATGGAAACGGGAAGAAAAAAGAAGAATGTGATAAAAGTGGAGTGAAAATGACAGTTTCAAAGTGGTTGTCTATCTTATTTGAAATATATTCCAATTCCTGATACTTGTCGAGAGGTATCCTATCCTATTTCTTGTATATAACATTCATGGACAATAATATTTGATTTGAACGTTCAGTTTCATCGCAATTTAAACACGTATCGCTACAGAAATGTTTTTATCGTATGAAGGGTACGGGAGACGAACTTGATAACTGCTATTTCATGTTACAGTGGCACCAAAATTTAAATGACTTATATTCTTCACATGTACTACACTGAGAAAAAAATACAGTAATTTTTACTGAAATTTCTGGTAAAAAATTACTGAGCTCTCTGGTAATGCGGACATAGTGACAAGCTAAGCAAAAAGTACGATAATTTATAGTAAAAATTGTAAATTACCCTATTATTTATAAATAAGGTTTTTTTTTTATTTACTAATAAATAATTGAATTAAAATAGTTTAAAAGGATATTGATACACGGAAAAAAAGAGTTTAGTTCAGTGAAACGAAACTGCGTGTTTGGGAAATATTATTTCGTCCAAATAAAATTTTGATCACTAAAATATTTCTCTTATTTCCAGGAATCAATTATTTTGTTTGTGTTTTTTGATAAATTTCAAACAAACGCATTATTTCAGTTTTATATATTGTTTATTTGTTTATATTTTATTTCTGTGTATCATATTTAGCTTCATGCACACCAAAGTTTATTTGGCTCAAACAATTAGTTTGTTTGATTCAAACAAAACAGTTACGACAAAAACAAAATAATTACAACGCATGCGCGGAAATGTGGTCACGTGTAGAAGCCAAGCCAAGCCAAGCAATGTTATACGTAGGCCTAGTTATACGACTTGGATCTTGGATCTTGGTTGAAAACTTTTAATTCGAAATTAAATTTCACTATGTATACCTACATTGTATACATTGTTTTAGACGTATTTAGCTTTTGTTTTAATATATTATGTAATAATTGTTGATACGACGGATAAAAAAAACTGAAAGAGATTCTAAAAGCTGATGTTTGAAGAAAATAACCTATATTTGTTGGTAAGTTTAAGTAACACATTAATTATTTTAATAAACAGTAGATATACTAATTGTAAGCGCCCATATTGTCCATAATAAATTGTATTGCTTTTTTTCAGACAATATACAACATTGAAAATAGCACTGCCGCAACAAATGACATGTTTGAAGGCCTTGGATATTTATGTTTGTGTTTGTGTTAATTGGGTTGTGTCCTTGTGTTATGTGATACTGATAAGTGATACTGATAAGTTAACGTTAATTTAGCGTTTATTTATGTAATACTAAAAATATGTGATTCAAAAAGTAAAAAAAAAACAAACAACCAAAGTTTTATTAAAGTATTTGTAAATTTGAAGAATTTCATTGTTTAAAATTTATTTTTGAAATTTTTTTATATGGTTGTTTACGTTACCTGTTTGAATGTATGATAGTTTGCTGTTTATGTACTGGAAAATGCATAAATTATACTACATTTTGAACTTGTATGTTTTATTATTTGATTGTAATAATTAATATTAATAATAATAATAATAATAATATGGATTACGTATTAACAATAAATAATAATCAGTGTGCTGATAAATTGATTTTCGTTTATTATATCCAATATATATTTATTTTTCAGGTAAATAAAAATAAAACTCAATTCAAATAGAAATAAAATTCAACAGAGTGAAAAATTATTTGATTTAAATAAGAAAACTGAGTGCCCTAAATAATAAAGTGTTTAATACAAATAAAATTATTATTTGCAATACAATATATTTTGTTTCTACTGAAATAAAGTAGGAAGTTCCATCAGAACAACGTTCAAGTTCACGTAAATAACATTTTTATTTGGTGCAAATTAAAAATTTATTTAAATCTCAAACGAAAAATTTAATTCATGGAAATATGAAACTTATTTGACGGTATACAAACAAGAATTTTATTTGGTTTGAATAAAATTTATTTGATTGAAATAATTCTTTTTTTCCGTGATAGAAGGGTAAGCATTAAAATCAAATTATTAATATAGAAAAAATTTTTTGTGGTTTTTTATTATTTGTGGAAAAAATATATAAATTCTTTATTTGACATATTACATGATAAAAGTTTTTAACAATAAGCACATTACAATAATTTGTATAAAAACATATTTCAATTAACATATCAATACATATAAAAAAAACATACAAGAATTAAAATAAAAACTAAACAAAAATTCATGAAACACAACAAACAAACACTTCATAAACATCCAGTCATGATGGTTGCTATTGCACAACTGAACGAAACCTGCTTAGTTGCTAGGTTCGCAAGGAGAGGACAACAATTCCACATATTATGCGGCCCATACACGGTTAAACTTGTTGTACAACTTGATAGTTGTACAACATGTTGAATCGTGTGTGGGGCAGTGGGTCAACTATTTTGATGGTTGCATAAACGGTTGAAGTAAAATCAAAATATTTTGATTTTACGTGGACGGAGTAAATGGCCTATGAACATGTTGTACTGTGTGTGGGGTAGTTAAACAACAAAACCAGTACATATATGGTGTACAGGGTGTAAATCAACAAAATATTTACAGCGGTAACAATTGGAAAGTTTAAATATTTGATTTTGTTTGTTATTTCCAGTAGCTTGCGGTGATACCACACTTGAAAATTTTAAATCTTCGCATATAATTTTTTATAATCGGCTCACATTCTCTAATATTTTTAATAGTTTTTCATGAGAAAATTTTTTCCCAACCACTCTTTGCTACATTTTCTTTTTTTTCATTTACTCACACTTTCTTCACTACTTTCTGCAATTACTGCTAAGGCAAGAATTTTATCCTTAATTTTAACGAAGTTCTCTTTTTCAAAAATGAATAGTTTAATAGTGTATGGCAAACAGTTCAACTTGTAGTACAACTAGGTAGTACAACAAGTTGAACCGTGTATGGGCCGCATTATGTATGAAAAATAAGCTTTTCTCACGTATTGTACATTATACCTTTTCTACAATCATATTTTTTCCCGTGTTATCACTTATTATTACACGAGAGATTGTATTTTTTCGAATAAATTTTAGTTTGTCTAACGAAAATTTCGAGCCATTACCGCCGATTTATCGCAAGCGACACTTTTATCAAAATTGAGACTTCTATTGCAAGCAACATTTTAAACTGTAACGGACCAAGCAGTGTTAACGTTTTTCTCCAAAATTCGTTAATTAACGAGTTATAGCAGCTGCTTAGTTTATCGTTAATACGACACATTTTCATATTTTAGCGTAACCGACAAATAACCATCTTTATCGTAAGGTTAATAAAATAATAGGAATAATACGCTCAGGCGTAATAAAATTAAAACAGCAAAAATATCGCAAGCGCCATACAAATATTTAAAAAATCCTTCTCCTGTAAAATTTGATATTTGTCGGTTACGCTAAAATGGCCGTAATGACTCGATTTGTTTTCTAGCAGTGCAACGAGAAGAATTGTCAACTAACAAAAACGCGACCACGAAGCTGAAGCATTTTTGAGTTGACAGTTCTTCGAGTTAAAATGCTTTTAGGCAAGAAATTTGAGTTGTAGAAAATACAAATTCATTCAGAAAAAATATAAAACTCAAGTGTAATACGGTAAGAAAATTTAACGAATAAAATAAATTTTTCTACTCCTTACTGAAGAACACACTCATTATATATCCGTTAATTGTCGAGAAAGTTAGGCATTATCAAAGATGTGGAGGAATGTTCATTACTCAATACCCTCTTGACCAATGAAATCACAGTATTAATCATTATTCCATAGATTTGCTTTTGTTTTGTGCATATATGTATGTAGCAAGTTTTAATTTAATATATATTGCCTAGTAACGTTCAAGTAAATAAAGTAGTTTATGTTTTGTTTTGATCGTTTTATACATAATATTATACAAACTTTTAATGAAATTAGAAATAGATTAAAAATTTGATTTAAAATTTATATTCAATTTTATTTAAATCAAAAAGGAAAAAAGTCGTAGAAAAAACATCGTATTCTACTCGCTTGCAATGGCTATTACTCACTCAGATGCATTACGACACTCGCCTCACAAGCTCGGCTCGTGTCGCAATTTCATCTTCGTGAGTACCTAATAGCTATCATTACTAGCTCGTTGAATAATATACTATTCTATAATCCATATTATTATTTAATACATTGTTATAATGTTGGTCCTGAAATCAGTTAAATTTACCAGTACGAATTTTTGTTTAATTTTTATCGTATTTGCCTACAGTGAATTGACCAATGAAATGTTCTGTATCATTTTTTTCGCTGTAAACATCTGTCCTAACATTTTTCCATGGTAGAAGTAAAAAAAAAAAAAAACTACAATATTCTTATGGTACTTGATACACATGAGTTAAATTGTTTACATACTCTACATTAATATGTATTTAAACAAATAGTAATCTTTTTTCTATAAATCATTATTTATAATGTCAGTGGTAAGGTGTTCAAATCTTTTCCAACGCATACTTTAAAACTAACAAGTAAAGGTCTTGAAGTGATAATTCACGATTTTGATGAAACTTGGTAGGTGAGTAGAACACAGAAAAATAATAGACACGTACTTTTTTTATCGACCAAAAACGCTATTTAAGGGGTGAAATCCACCCCCAAAGTTGGGGTAAAAATTTAATTTTGTCAAATTACTCGAAAACTATAACAGATAGAAAAAAAGTTTAAACTGACACAACCCCTTCATTTTTAAAGATCTTTCTACTGATGTACTCAAATCCAGCGTCGGACCTACCGGAGAGGCCTTGACTATAAAATTGAGGGTAAATTTGAGTACATCCGTAGAAAGATCTTTAAAAATGAAGGGTTGTGTCAATTTAAACTTTTTTTCTATCTGTTATAGTTTTCGAGTAATTTGACAAAATTAAATTTTTATCCCAACTTTGGGGGTGGATTTCACCCCTTAAATGGCGTTTTTGGCCGATAAAAAAAATACGTGTCTGTTATCTTTTTTTGTTCTACACACCTACCAGTTTCATCAAAATCGTGAATTATCACTTCAAGACCTTTACTTGTAAGTATAGAAAGAGTAATAAACAATCTTCGTATGTAATTTCCGCATTTTTATGTTCCGAACTACCTTCGTGTAAGTTCGGAACATTATAAGATTGGTGAGTAACCGAAAATTTGAGAGAAGTGGTAAATCAGAGAACAAATGGTAAATAATAATAGAGTTTTACATTCATATATTGAATATACGCAAGAGGACTATGTATTGTATGTATTTCATGTACCTGTGAATTCTATGGTTTGGTGGCCAATGCACAATCAAGTTTACTTGATTGTACACAAAATTGCAATAAAAAAAAATTTCTCTTTCTATTTCTATTTTATAGAAGCGTGTATATATTTATCTCTTTCTTTCGCTGTTTTTTCTTAAAATTATTAATAATGGAACAGATTCTTAAAATTGTTATCTTTGTCTAATAACTTATTTTAATACACAGAGAGCCATCTTTACGTATTTGTGATAATTACATACTTGCCGACCAGTCCACATAATTCATAGAAAAAATTATATACATATAGAATCCTATCAAAAATAGGGCCATATTGCTCATCATTGTATTTCTCCCCAACTGTAAGATGGCTCTCAGTGTCCGTTTTTTCGCTTATTTTATACCTATTCGTTTCGTCATAGTTCGTCCGTTTCCGTTCGTCGTCAAGTGTTACAAGTGTTAAAATATACTAATTACATGTATATTGGGATAATACCAGTTTTAATATTTTTTTCTGATTATTATTAATTGTAATTTTCTTTTAAAACATGTTTTTGTTGTAAAAAAACTGAATAATATTTGGGAAATTCCAGTATTTGGATAAGGGTTAATATAAAATATATAAGGTAACTGTGGGTAATAAGGCCTAGCTAAGGGAGATCTTAAATAAAATGAAAAATACTGCAGATAATCAACTTTTTTATTAATAAATAAACTCCAAAAGTGTCAATCAACCAACAAAAAAATATAAATTAGGAATTAAAATATTGGATTAGAAAATATGTAACATTTTTGAAAACTCTGTTCTTAAGCTTATGTGTAATTTTGATAGCCCTTATTTGCCGCCGATACCCAAGTAAATAAAAAAAAAATTAATTATTTTGACAGATGTAAAATTATTTAATGCACTGAATTAACAAAAAGAAGAACTGAAGAACAAAATTAGGTGAACAGAAAAATAATTAGCAGCATTAATATTATAATTACTTGAGATAATTTTCGTTGATATTTTATTATTCGAGCTCGAAAATCTCACTTTATGATATATAGCTCGTTACTGGAGACAATACGCGGGATGCGGCAAGTGGAACATATGTTGCAACTTATTGGTGTCTGAGGCTTGCATGCGTCAAACATTGGTACGCCTGTACGAATGTTTGAACGAGTTATGAATTTTAGGCCTTATTACCCGACAGGCCTTATTACCCGCAGTTACCTTAACTGAGGTTACAGTTATATAGGTTTCTTTACAAGTGCATTATATAAATAATTCAATATATGTAATTCAAATTTTTTCTTTTTTGTGAAAAGGTTGTATTTTATTTAGATACAAAAAAAAAAAAAAAATTAAAATTTTTTCAAAATTTTCTGTTTTATGAGACCGCATGTGAAAATATGTATATCTCTTTTGAAATAGAGTGTACAATATACATACAAATATAAAGTATCTAGGACCATAAAACAAACCTTTTTCAAAAAAAAAAAAAGATTATTTTCAAAAAAGGTCGGAAATAGCAATAAACTTTACATTCCCCCATTTTGAAGTCAGTTCACCCAATATTTTTCCTAATAAATAAATCTTATTCCTAAAGTATAACCTATTTTTTGATTTCAGAACGATCGTGTTCGTATGTGTCACATCGTGAACGTATGTGTCCGGACTGTTATATTTTAACCCTAGAATCATACGTTGGTCTACGAGAAACGTTAATCATACATCGACATCGTTTTGACGGATGGACTTTTTACGGAGAGTTTTAGAGTTTATTTGCAAAAAACATTTTTTTTGACATAACAATACTACAAAAGGGAACAAAATATTTAAAAAAATTGGATTTGGAAAAATTTCTTAATGTAAATATTTATTAATTTTTTTAATCTTTTTATCAAAGCATATTTTCATTATAAAAATTAAAAAATAGATAAATACATCAATTGTAATAATTAATTTATGAACTATTATGAGTCAGTGGACATGTGTGACTTTACAGAATGTGAAATTTCTCAGTCATAAATATTCCTATAGATATGTAGTTATTTCCCCATTAGGCACATTTGTAAATTTTCTAAAATTTGTTAGTAATTTTTCGAATAAGATCTCAAAAAATAATAAAAATTAAAATATTTTCCACAAAATAAATTGTTAATCTTTTATTAAGTCATTTGAAATACATTCTGTAGTTTTCGATTCAATATATTAAAACTTCAGTATTATGTCGTCTCTATAAGTCAAACAGCTGTAATCATCTTTCACATTATCATAATCATTGAATAAATTAATTATAACATCCATATCTTTAATAAGTTTTAAAAAAATTAGGAAAACTTTTATACGTAGTGTACAAAATCTTCAAAAAAAAGCATACGTTAATCATACATCGACGTCCTTTTGACGGACACTATTTCAATACAAACAGAACGACAATGACTATAAACAAAATAAATATATGTGGTGTGTTATAATAACAAATAAGTTAGATATCAGAAATCTTACAGCAAACAAGTAACAACAAGTCGTAGTATTGGAGCAGGTAGAGAAGTTCGTACGTCGTTTTGACGTGTACGTATGATTCTAGGGTTAAGAAGTTTTAGTTATGACCACTGATTGTGAGGAACATTACTTAGTGCGTGTCAAACACGCACTTGACGAATTTTTCTTAAAATGTGCTTAATATCAGTCTATTGTTTGTTAATCTCTATTGTAAATTCCGCACTGGAGTCAGAATCTGTGCACAAAATGTTATTTTTAACAATAGGAGGAGTAGAGGAATTTTTGTTAGTAGTTTTGTTTTAACATTCAACAATTAAAAATCTAAAAAAATTAAATTTATTAAGTTTGTTCCCTGTACCCTCTTTATGCTTTAAAGCAAGACAAGAGAAGACATAAATAACGTATCTACGTTGTATTTCTTTTGTTATTTTACTTTATTTTTTTGTTTTTCTGTAAATTATTTCCAACGAAGCGTCTTGCGTGTGAAAAATATTCATGGAAATCTGAAATTTATTGAATAGAAATTTTTTTATTTTCAATTTTTTTATTGTGAATGACAGTAATTCAAAATATTATGAGAAAATTTTCAACAATGATTACAAAAGGTATGATAATAATATCTTGCACAAAATTAATTCTTATTTTTTCTCGTTATTACACCTTTTCGAGTATAAAAAGGATAGGGAGTACATCGTTATGGAATCGATAAGCATTTTTGAACAATATAATTTAAAAATTAACTGTCAAACCCGTGTTACGAATATATAGCTGACTATTTGTTTACTTATTTGACATGACGAGAATTTAAACGTATTTGAATCACTCTACTCTTACAAATAAAGTTCTCGAAGCCGGACCTCTCGGTTTCGATGAAACTTGAATATATTGTGGCACCGGAAAAATCACCCGTCAAAAATTGGAGTAAAAATTGAATTTTTCAAATACATATATCGAAAACGGTAAGAGATAGAGCAAAAGTTTAAATTGGCGATAGATATGGTTCTTTTTTTAAAGAGCCATCTACGTATTGATATGCCAATATTGTTCAAACTATATCAACAGGGGTGGTTGGCAATTAAAATGTGAGGGATAATTTTGCAATAAAAAATAAAAAATATTAAAATTTTGGTTATAGATTTCACATCTACGTAAAAAATTTAATTAATTGACCTGTTTCTTAATTTCGTAACGTTAAGTTTAGAGATAGTTAAGAAGAGGCGACTGTGTCGATACAATTGTATTATTTGGGTAAGTTAGGAATTTTTTTTTGATGATAAACATAGTTAAAGATAATTAGAAATGCAATTTACCGGCCGAGTATTAGTTAGTTATTTTTCAACCAAAAAAAAAAAAAAAAAAAAATGCTTAACGAATTTAAAAAATGAATAAAAAATAGTCAAATTTAATAGAAATGAATAGCAGGTGTCTATAAAAAACCATTTCCATAGAAAAATCTATTTACCAACAGTGGCGATTATAGCGGGTAGGCCAAGTAAGACGCATTATACCGAATGTTTAAAAACAATTCTTTAACCGTGAGTAGATTTATTTTAGCCTGGACTCATTTCCGCCATTGACTGGAATAAGTAATATTAGGTCGTGTAATATGAAATGTCGTTTTCCGACCACTTAGCTCATTATGTAATCCAGACAAATATCGACAATTTTTTTAAGCATTAGAGATATGTTTAAAAGCTATTCTTTAACTCTGAGTAGACTTCTTTAAGCTCGGAATCATTTTCACCATTATATTTATCTGAATATCGTTTTGTGACTACCTGGCCGACCATGTAAATTCAGACAGATATTTTCGTCGTACAGCTTGAGCGTATCTTACGGCTTCATTTATTCATTGATACGATGCTGTGACGGAGGTATTTCTAGAACATATTTTATTTATAGGGTTGACCGGGGTAAATGTGAATTGGGGCAATTGTGAACGGCGTCTATAATTTCTAAGATAACATTAATTTTGTCAAAAATCAAATCTTAGTATGTTTTTCTGTCCTTTCTTAATATGCTATTAAAATCTGATAACAATTCTCCAAGTATTAGTATCTTTTCTTTATTTTGGAAAAACCCTTGTAAAATTTTATGTATCTTACTTCGACCAATCCTCAAAAAAATTTTTTTTAAGTACGTTTTCTTTTTTAAAAAGTAAGAAATGGTTAAAAGTACTCCTAAAGAAGTGGTCTAAACCCTGAGCGGGTTCCTTATTAACTGCTAAAGAAATTGGACAACTTATTACCAATTCACAATTACCCCATGATTTTAAAATTGTGGGGTAATTGTGAACGTCATTCACAAATGCCCCCATTCGATCAAAAATTTCAGTAGTGTTCTTTTCAGAGTTGAAAATGTTGATGAAGATGCTGGTGATATTATTGTACAAGTTTCCGTTGTACAAACAATACAAAAAAAAAATTGTGTAAAGAGCGATGTTTTGTCTATCAATCTACGAAATCATTATTGTGCTCCCTTATCCAATAACAACTTACAAAAACAGAAAAATTACTTGTTTGCAATGTCTCTGTGAGTGTCCAAGAGCGGTAGGATTAGTACAAAACCATTTTTTCTTTCACTTAAAGTATTAGACCTAATAGATTGTTGTTTTTTTATTCATGTTAACTGAATGTATTCCCTTGAAAAAGTCTCATTTTCCTGGTTTTTGTGTGAAAATCTTGTAAATTTTTGATTTTTTATTTGATAAAATGACAAAATATCAAAATATCATTTTTACTTTGTAATAAATTTGTTCCTACAATTTTTGTTATTTTTATTTAACCTTGATTTTTGGTGTAAATTTGAAGTATGGATAACTTGCATTAAACAAAAGGAAATTGTGACCGCTAAAGTATGATGAAACATTTGAAAGTGGAGTAAATGTGAAGAATTTAATTTAGGCTTTACTTTGATGTACCCCACTTCTCTTGTAATCCATTCTAAATAATTTTTCTGATGGCATTCACTTTTACCCCAAAATTCATAAGATTTACAAAACCGCACCGGGGAAATGTGAACGGCTTATAAAATTTTTGTTTTTCATACGAATTTGCTCAAAATTTGTGTGGTGCAGCCTGAATAATGTAGAATTAAAAATAAATCAACGATAATGTGATATATAAAATAAAAAATACTTAAAACAACGCTTTTATCTCAGCTCATGAAAATCCATTCACAATTACACCGGTCAACCCTACATAACCACACCTTAAAATACACCTATTTTTTGTTTAGATTTCTAAAATTTTTGTTTTTGTGACAGCTAGGTTTAGTGAAGTAGATAAATATCCTCGTTACAAAATTATTTCAATTGAATCCAATGTTCCGGTGATTTAAATTCAATTTTTCCTCCTTTAACTTGTATATATTGTTCTTTATATTGAATCTATAGTATATATAGACAAACATTATTTACTGCTACAGGATTTAAAACCATTTTGTAATAATATATACGCTATTTCGTCTTTATCAACAACTATATCTCTTTCAATTTATTCTATAATACTCCCTAGAATATAGTTTTTTACAATTTATTACATCGATGCACTACGAACAGTACGAACATTCTATGTATATGTCGACGGCCCATTGTTGAATTAGTCACATTATGAAATGCCGCTATTTCACGAAATTCCTAACTGATGTCAGCCAGATTATTCTATAACAAATGTATATATATATATTCGGAGATTAAACGAAACCCATTTAAATAATAATAAAATGTCAAATATATTTAGAATATTTTGCAGATAGTTTTTTAACGGTGTTTATGCATAATTTTGAGCAAAAAGGGATCCTAACTCATCCTATCCTCAAAAATACAATAATATTTTTCCTTTGGCATCCCTTTTGTACCTAATTTTGATTCCCTTTGGCATCCCTTTTGTACCTAATGGTTTTTAAAAGCTTAAATCAATATCCACGTTTCTAATTTCAAAAATGACGTAGGTACTTCCCATACGAACTTTCATTTCCTTTTTTAACCCCTTAGGGAATAAACGTTTACACAACTGACTTTTATTTATAAATAGTAGCTTAAATGCCAGTTTCATAACTCCTGTGCTTAATTTCGTCATTCTAAACCCAACAGTTTAGGTTGTACGATGTCTGTCAGTCAGTGTTAAAGATTTATTAAATTAGATAATATTTATTTTACCACTAGCTTCAAAAATAACGAATTTACATTAAAATTTTCATCCCCTATTAAACCCACTTAGGGGACGAATTTTCAAAAATCTTCTTAGTGCTCACCTACGTTACATAGGGCACTTCTATGCAAAATTTCATTCTTCTAAACTCAGCGGTTTAGGCTGTGCGCTGTCTGTCAGTCAATCAGTCAGTCAGTCAGTGTTTGAAATTTATTAAGTAGATATTTTATATTTATTTTTCAAATTGCCTAGCAACATTATACTTTGAATCAACCATAGAGAGAGCCTGCGTGATCTTTGAATTACGATACTAGTATTTATGGTGGCTATAATTAGCATTTTTACAAGAAAAAGAGTTTAATATAAGTAGGCTATTTTTTTTTAAATTTAAAAGTTTGTCATATTTTTATGAAAAATGTCAAATAGTTAATGCAATTATTATAAAAGGCGGTTTTCGAGATGTCCAAGTGGGTGATTTATCTGATTCGTGTTACAAAAAATGAAAAAAAAACTTACGTCAAAATGGTCATGTATATATGACGTTCAAAAAGTACAATATATCTGTGTACAAAGTATCATAACAGCTAAAGTTATGCGAAAAACAAATATAAAACATCAATGTAATGTAACTAAATTAAAATAAGTGACTAATTATGCATTTTAAAACAACAACAATTATTAATTGACTTATAGTAGCGTCACTAGTGACAATGCACTTTATTTAATATTTGTATTCTAAAATTATAAATATTAAATAAGTAGTAATAATAATACAAAAGTATAAACTTGTTAATGAGTCTGTGTTAAAATCTATGGTTACAAACAATTTGTCCTGACGTGCTCACACATGTACTTATAAAATTTTTGAAAGAATTAGCGCCACTTATTCAATCTACTTGATTTTGATTTAGATTTTTCAATGATATGGCTAACTTTTAATTCTAAGCATTTTATAAAATATCTTTATATAACTAGACACATCAAAACCTGTCTGATTCAACAATTAGTCGCCAACATTTACACCTAGTTAAAATATTATATACAGTTCGAAGAAAAATTTATATTTTTCAAAAATTTATCGTTCGTATAGAAGATTATATCATTTTATATATCAGTGGTTAAAGCGAAATGAAATTTTATATACGTTTTTGTTGAAATTGGACAAAATAGAAACTTACACGTGTTGAATAGCATACATTATGCAACTATAGTAAAAATCGATTCTATAACTCAAATTTATTGCTTTGATCTGTTTAATAGTATCTTGTATGCATTTTTTTCCCGTGAATTTTAGTGTCTACAATGGCTTTCATCAACAAATTTGTCAAGCGCATGTTGGACACGCACCATGTTAGAGTTCCTCAGTGGCTAGAGATTCTCACAGCTTTTGTAATTCAATTTTTTATATAAACCAATAGTTATTTAAAATTAAAAATTGTTTATAATTTCATTTTTTACGATTTATTATACAAATAGATAAATATATTCCATGCCTCCTACAGGTGCTGTTAATGTTATTATGAGGATCAGTTACGTGATTATTTAATTTCCCCTGTTTCGTTTAGAGGTATTTTCTAAGTGTTGAATTTACTCGTAGATTATTGAACAAATATTTATGCTAGCGTATGGCATTAAGGAGACGGTAAGGTTAATTCGTACAAAAAAAGGCATGTTTTTGTTATTTGTTTGTGACGACAGTTAAAATCTTTTTATTAAAACTAGTAGTACATTAAAGTATAATATTCGAAGAATACTGTATAAAATTTTCACGAAAAAAAAAAATATTAAAAAGTACAGTAATGGCAGCAATAATTCGAACGTGTCTCGGAAAAAAGTAGAATTGCAGTGCCCCTCATAACTTGGTGCTGGATCATCCGAAATAAAAAAATTAAAGTTCATTCGTTAGATAATAGTTTTCCTCAGGTAACGCTGGGAGGGTTTTTCGAAATTTCAATTTTTCACTTTTTTGGAACACTTAGAACGGAAAAACACGATTTTTGCGAAAAAAATTGGCTAATTTGTTATTATAAAATAAAAATTATTAACAAATTTGAAAAAAAACTCTCCAGCGTTACCACGTAAATTATGTACAGAAATAGTGTTCAAAATTTCAAATGGATCGGTGCTGTAGTTTTGAAGTTATGAGGGGCACCGACTTTGAAAACGTGAGTATGTAAAACGCTTTAAAGTTTTGGACACTTAAAAATTCTTTTATAAAACTGATATAGAATACTTACTGCTAAACTAAATTTTGTACCCTACACTGACAAAATATACAGTACAGTACGGATATACAGTACAAACACGTTAGTACTTCCATTGAAATTTCTATAACCGAGAGAGAGATATATATAGAGAGCGAAACATCTGTCAGGTAACAACAAAAATGCTTATAACTTCGTGAATTTTACTCCAATAAACTTGAAATTTTGAGTCAATATTCTTGAGATATTATGCATTCAGTTAAAAAAAATAAAAAACATGCAAAAAAAAAATTATTTTAATACCCTATCCTGCCCTTAAGCATTAGGTCGCATTACAAAATATTTAAAGACCAAAACGAAAGTTTTATTTTAACGAAATTAAAAACAATTTTACTTTACGGAAAATTTACTTCATTAAAAAAAAACAAAATTGTGAATGCACTGTCGACATGTACAGTCATTTTCTAACACAGTGATTCCCAAACTGTGCGCCGCGGCTGCCTCAGCACTAACAACGAAAATAATGATAATGTTGAAAGTTAAAAAGAAAACGTGGCTGTGAAATTGTTTTTCTTTTTTTTGCTCGTCAGTTTTGTTTTGGAATATTGTTGGGAATGATTTCTACCGTAGAAGCTCCGCGGATCTAAAAAATTTGGGAACTTCTATTCTAACACGTCGACATTATACATATGTATGTGTGAGACCGTGATAGATCCACAGCATGTCGTTATTCTAAAGCATCAAACGTCAAAAATTGTTTAATATTTAATAGTCGCATGGAATAAGTTCGAAATAGTTCTTATAAAATCGCACTTATTGTGCAATAAGTGCGGGAAATTGTCGATTGCCCACGAAAGCGAAGTTGAGCGCACTCACTACGTACGTGCGCTCATTCGCTTGAGTGGGGCAATCGACAATCCCGCACGAGTTGTACATACTATTTTTTATTACGAATTTCACATACTTTTTTCTATTATTATCACTATTTTTGACATTTTTATTACTTTTAAAATAATATTTTTGAGTGTTCGTCTTTTTTTTCTGAATTAAATATTGTTTAAATTACTTTGTTGGTAATTTTTCTATAGAAATAGTTATGAAATATTTATTAAATGAAAAATTAAGAGGCGGCTTTGCGTGTTTTGATTAAATTTTCCGTGTTTTATTGTCAATTTGCGTGTGGAAAGTTACTTTCCACACGTGAAAAAGTATGCGGCAAACAGCTATTTTGCGTACAGAAATGTGTGCACCGAGTTAGTACTTCTCCCGCATGAGTAATAAAAAATTATTTACTTACTATTACAGGAGAGCTTTGTATTTTTTCGAATAAATTTGTGTTTGTCTAACGAAAATTTGTTACCCCAATGAACTGTCAACCCAAAAACGCTTCAGCTTCGTTGTCGCGTTTTTGTTAGTTTACAGTTTTTCTTGTTAAATCGCTTTCAGGCAATAAATTTGATTTATAGAAAACACAAATTTATTCAAAAAATATATAGAACTCAAGTGTAATACGGGAAGAAAATTTAACGAATAAAATAAATTGTATAATTCATGTTATTATTTAATATATTGTTGTTACTATATATGGTTCTGAAATCAGCTAAATTTACCAATACGAATTTTTGTCTCGTTTTTATCGTGTTTACTACCTACAATAAAATGACCAATGAAAGGCCATTTCAAAGTACCATTTTTTTCGCTGTAAAAATCTGTCCTAACCTTTTTTCCATGGTAAAAGTGAAAAAAACTACAATTTTCTTAGTTAAATTGTCGTATAAAAAAAGAATTTTTAGAGATTTCCTTAGTCAACATTTTTACTTTCTGTACCCAACCATGCTAGAGCTAGATTTATTAGAATTAAAATACATTAACCGGACCGGGAAAATTATTTATGAAGGCCATTTAAATGCACATTAGAAAAATGTGACAAAATCATAAGTAAAAGGTACAACGGCGGAAATTTTCTGTAAGGAAAACCAGATAAACATACTTTATAGAAATTATGTCCCTTTTTTGTAGAGGTACTTTGTACGTTTATTTATATAGGGGGAAAGAAAGAAATGAAAAGTAAAGTGGTTACGTCAACGATAAAAAAAAATACGAACGCGCGAGAATAAGAAAATGGGAAAAAATGAAGGATTCATATGATTTTAAATATTGTTTAAAGATGTTGGCGTTTACAAATTTTTAATAGGTAACATTTTATGATGTTTTTCGCTTTATAGTACAAGAGTCGTCTGTAAAATTTTGATCGAAGCCCACACCATCTAAGGTAGACAAAAAAATATATATTTCAAATTAATGAATACCTTAAATCAGTGTTTCTCAGTCGCAGGTCTGTGGATCGGTCACCGGCCTGCAGAAGGATGTGTAAAGTATAATGAATTACAAAAATGGTTATCATTTTTATTGTTTGCTTAAAAAAAAGAGAACTATTTGGGCTAATTTTTTTGGCAAAAGTCCTTGCAAAAAGCTATGTTTTGGAATTTTCTATGGTTGCGGGCGTTATTTTGTGGAAATTCATTTTAAACAAAATTAAAAACAAGTTTACAAATCCATTTTATTTTATTTTTTTATTTTAAAGGGAAAAAAAATAAAGTGGATTGGATCTTTCGCAAACTAAAATTGTTTTAAATAATTAATATTGGAAAGCTTTACTTTGTGAAAATTCATATTATAAAACATGGGATCGTTGCTTTGTCACTTTTCACAACAAAAATCGTATAAACACGAGTCGAGTTTCGGCCATTACGCCATCCTCAGGTGAAAAACACAAGTTGTGTTCTATTTTTGAATTATGTCAACAAGAAAATTATTTGACTAATTATTTATAATATTCTTATTTATTGCAGATCATAGCAGATATTTAGCACAGTGTAGCACAACCTATTTTGTTAAACGACACAACCTATTTTGGGATACGACGGAGATAACTTTCTGGACAGATGGTGAACCAAATGGTCGAAAAACGACATTTCATATTACACGACCAATGTTATTCCAACTAACGGTGAAAACGATTCTAGGCTACAAGAATTCTATTTAAAATTAAAGAATTGCTTTTAAACATTTCTCTGATGCTTAAGAAAGTGTCGATATTTATCTGAATCACATGGTAAGCCAAGTGGCCGGAAAACGACGTTTCTTATTACATGACATAATGTTATTTTAATTAATGGTGAAAATGACTGCAGGCTAAAAGAAATCTATTTAAAATTAAAGAACAGTTTTGAAATATTTCTGTAATAGTTAAGAAGATATTGTTATCTTACCGAATTGCATACTAGATTAAGTGACACATATTTTAAAATTAAAGATTAATCTATCAAGATAACAAAAACAAAAGTTTAAATTTTGAGTCATAAAGGATTCATAATTAGCATTTGTGTAGAGCCTGGAAAGCGGCGTCTATCCCACACCCATGGGTGAGATGCCGCGTCAAAGAAGGAGAGGCGCCGCATAGTTCATATTAAAAATTTCGCATTTTTTTAGCCCAGCGCCCCTCTTGAACATATATTACACACATCTCCATACATGATGCATGCCATATCTAACCATTTTTGGCACTTTATACATCTTAACCAGTCAACTTTTCTTTTTTGTTTCTGAGTACTTTTCAAAACATTCAATACACAGTCAATCATCATTATTTTCGTTATCTTCACTAATATGAGAGCTCTTCCTGATCCATTAATGGATCTTTTATATTTACGTGGCAAAACCTAAAATTTTATACAGTATTTTTAAAATATACATAAATTAATAACAAAACTCATTTTCATTACAACAATGAAGTATACATTCTTAAATTCTAATGAATTAAATTCTTGAAAAAATATTATGTTAAAAAACTTACTTTTCAATAATAAACTGATGGACTAATCATAAGTGTTATCATATACAGCTCAAATAAATAACTTAATTTAAACATATAATCCATCAATAACGTCATTTATTAATAAACGGACGAACTATGGCCACTGCGGCATCTCCCCCGACGCGGCATCTTTCCCGCACTTACCCTACTATTTTTTGATTAAACTACGGCTTTAATGTTAAAAACTGATTAGCATAAATAATTTGACAAGTATTCTTATAAACATTTGATTTTAGTCTACGTATTCAATTTAAGATATCACATTTTCAATAGTTTTCTCTCTTTAAAAAAATGTTATAATTTTTTTTCATATATCAATTGTGCTTATAGAGTTTTACTAATGCAAAATTTATACAAATTTATACAAAATTTCAACTTTTCACAGTGACGCCGGCATTTGATAAAGAAAATAGTATTGGAATTTTTTAATTCTTTTTACATTTTAAATCGATTAAAAGAAAAATCAGGTACTAGAACGTTCGTGGTCGCTTTTTGTTAAAAATTAGGGTTAAGTTCCACCTATACATTAATTAGATTCCCACCACAATTTGGTTAAAATCATATAGAACCTTCCGTTACTATTAAAACTAAATGTTCGACATCGATCAAAATTTTACTGTCAACGCTTGAACTATTAAAAATTTTCAAGTGATGTTATTTTATTGCGATTAACTGGTCATTTACCTTTCACTAATTTCCTTGGTAACGCATATTTAAAAGTTTTTAATTTTTTTTGACATTATTTTCAACCTTTTTTGTTGAATTCTTTTTTATAACAAACGATCTTATGTCTGTTGATATCTATTCGAAACGCTTATCCCAGGACTCGATTTCGAATCAATCTTCAAGTAACAGTCTTGAAACATTTACTTACGCATCTGTGTCAACAAACGCACTCGAGGAATTGACGGGTGCATTTAGTGAAATAATACATTGCAAAAAAATGGATGATGAAGAAGAAGAAGTTGTGTTTGGCGGAGAAAGTGAAAAATCGTCCGAAAACGCACTAACCGTCAAACCAAATGATTTCGACAAAGATTTATCGTGTACAAGAATTTTTCCTGCACAAGAACTCCAATTTTTCGATACCAATTTACATGAACTTGACGATGGTGAAGCTGTCGAACCAGATAATCAACCACCTCATTTGGGATATAGTACAGCCACAATGTCTAGTGCTGTTAAGATCGAAAGAAGTGACAAAGGCAGTGTCAAGGGCTTAAAAATGGACGATCATGTCTGTATCACCTATATCGGAGATGATTTCCACAAGCCACCCATAAGACATAAAACTGTTTCCGATATCGAAATTGTGCAGCAAGTTATCTATCACGACTCCGAGGAAGCGATTCGTAAAATTTTAAACAACGTGATCGATCACTTACCCACATTCTCCGTGATGGCATTCGATTTTGAGAAATTACTGGAACCCGAACCCGAATACATCTATTACACACCGGAAGAGGTGGTCGTACATAATACACCGGATGATTGTTGGGTTTCATATTTGGGTTTCGTGTACGATTTAACGCCGTTGGTTAAACTGTACGAAAACACGCGTGAAATTCGTCCAATTTTAGCGTTCGCCGGCAAGGATATTAGCGATTGGTTTGACGAGAAAACTGGCGATCTACGACACTATATTCATCCGGTGACGGGCGTACGTGTTCCGTACTTACGGCACGGTCCGATTCCGGAAATTCAACCGCAGTGTCCGGCAACCGCATGGCAACCGGTGTGTCCGTGCGACTGTGAGAATCCGCTAGTGTTTGTACAGTGGTGGCGTGATGAGAAATATAAGATTGGACGCGTGACGGAACGATCACGCCCCATACGGATTATAAATACGCTCACGTTGGATGAATGTACACTCACTGTGTGTAAGGAGGACAAATTGTCAAGAATTCGGGAACGTTTGATGCCGTTCAACAGTCATGCAACAAGTTACACGTGGAAATATGAAACGCGCGTTTTAGATATGGATAAAACATTGGATGAAAATGGTATTGAAGACGAACGGGATAAATTTGTGGATTTATTTTTACCGGAAACCACATATATTCCGGCAATTTGTTTATATTTTAATGATGACTTTATGTGGGATGAAGATTCTGATGGGGATATTGATGATTATTAAAAATAGGGTAGGAGACGGGAGTTTTTATTTATTTGGATTTTTAAGGGGGTTTTCTAGTCTAGAATTAATAAAAGAAAAAAACTATTAATATTTTTACCGTCCATTTTTTACCTACTAAGGCCCAATCCACATTATCGTTCCGCTCCCGATTCGCTCGATTCGATCATCGCTCCGATACCAGTCGCGGTCCAGTCTCGCTCCAGTACCGCTCCAATACCAATACCACTTAGGTAACATTTTATCGGATATCGGACTTGTTATGATTTGTACCTACAGTGTAAACACTTCTTTTATTTTCCTCCGCTCCGCTTGCATTCAGTTGTTATGAAAAGATGTTTGTATCGAACTGAGACCGAACTGAGAGCATTCCGAGAGCGGCATTATAATGTGAATGGCGAGCGAATAGGTACCAGCATGGTATCAGCACTGTAATGTGAACACAACAAGATTATATCGGAGCGAGACCGGAGCGAGAGCGTACAGATATCGGCACTATTAGGGATTGTAAATTTACCAACTTTTTCATTTACCGGTGATTCGGTAAATTTTATTAGCAAAACCGGTTTACCGGTAATTTACCGATATTCTTTAAAACACGGAAAATATAAAAATAAGTACCTACTTAAAAAAAAATAAAAACATAAAATTATTTTATTAAGGTTATTGTATACAGTATACAAAATAAGATAAAAATTATATAAAAAAAATTGTATCTGTTTGATTTTACGACTTTGTAGGTATCTACAGCTTCTTTCACAGAAACATACCGCCCATTGTTATTATTTATTGAAAAAATAATTCTAAATTTTGTTAAATAGTTATAAAATATGAATCAATTATATATACCTACCTGTAAAAAAAAATTACTTACGGCTTCTTACAATGTAATCATTTAACGTAATGTTTAATTATTTTGGAAAAAGTACAGCTGATTTAAATAATATCTAAGTAAATTTTGCATTGTAAACCATTGCATTGTGCGATTTTATTATACCATAGAATAGTTTATTATGCATACACAGTAAGGGGTAATTTGATTGTGTACATTTACGTTCAATAAACTTGATCATTCTTCCACGAAATAAAATGAACTTATAAAAATTTTCAAATATATTATTTTAATTTTTCGAATTGCCGGTAAAAAATCAGCGATTTACCGGTAAAAATTTTATGGCATTTTTATTAATTTACCGGTAAACCGGTTTACCGGTATTACAGTCCCTAGGCACTATAGTGTGGATCGGGCCTTATAGACATTTTAAGAACATATAAATAAACATTCATAATATATAAAGAAATTCAAACCGTTCTGCCATGCAAAAAAAGTGCTGTACCGGTTAACATGATTTTGGGATTTGTGCTCATCTGTAACAATAAAATTAAAAAGAATTCGGGAAAACAGGCTGTGATTCTGGTAAGAACTACAATGAAAAACAAAATTTTAAAAATCCAAAAATGACGGCTGTTTTAAAAAAAAAAATTATATATTCGACGTTATCGTCAAATTTTTTATTTTTAAAAATAGTAAATATTCAAATTTAGCAATATCCATAGTTTCTACCTTAAAGCAACATGTATTGAAGGTACATGTCAAATTCGAAATCGATTGGATAAATAGAACTCGAGATATCATGTGGATCAGTTTGAAAAATGTAGTTTCGAGAAAAATGCATTAAAACTTTTGAAGTAAAATACTTCATAACTGAACCTACCGTACTAAATGGCTAATACATTTTTAAATGTCTGTACTTTCAGAAAATGAAACAAGTAAAAATGTAGTTTTAAGAAATTCTAGACTAGAAGATTGAATTGACACTGTGAAAATGGGACTAGTTTCAGTAGTTTGGATTTGTAATAGGACCATAAATCAAAGCCATAAGTATAAAAAAAAATTTTCAGACTTTAACAGTACTTACCTACAGTAGCTTCATAAAAAAATTCAACACCAAAAAAAAAAATTTAGAAAATTCAATAATTTTCTTAGTTATATATGTAAAAAAAATTTTAACAAAAACAGTGCCGTATTTCTGGTGATTTATTGTGTCTGTTTTTATGATCATTCTCCCTCCACGTCTACTTATATTTTCTTTTTTTTTCAATGAAAATTTATTTTTCTATTATGTAAATAAGCCGAGTGACTAAAACCCATTCGTACACAATTTTCTACTTTCGCTTTTTTTTGGACGGTGCGGTGCAGACATGAATTAAAATTACTTTAACAGTAATTTTGACAGAGATGATTTTTTTTTTGTAAAAATTTACACATATATTTTTATACCAGAACAAAATAAAAATAAAATATAGTAACATTTTGATTTTAAATACTCTACTTAAAAATATCGAAAATACAATTAAATATGTGTTTTTTCCACAAAATTGTTGATGAAAAAAAATAAAACATTAAAACCAACTTCAGAATAATAAAACCACTGAAGTGTAAAAAAAATTCTTATAATTTTAATTTCGTTTTCGTAAATTTTTTCATATAGATCCATTGTAACTTTCCTACCTTTGGTACAGAATTGCTGCGACCTTACTACTTTTGATGCAGAACTACTGTGATCTTACTACTTTTGGTATAGAACCGCTGTAAGCTTACTACTGAAGAAGTGAATCGATTTTGACTAGCGGTAGATCCAAAGTAATATTTTGTTATCTTTAATCTTGAAAAGGATTTTTCTAAAGATACAATGGTAATCGTTTAATTGATAAAGTTAAGGGGGACCATCAGTGTGACCGCCTGAAAAAAGGTGATATTTGAGAATTTTTTGAAAGAAAACTACTGTATGGAATGTTTTAATATTTTAAGGATATATTCGTTGATATATAATAAATTCATGATAAAACTTTTGGATCAAAAAAACTGAAAATTCAGTGAGTTATTCGCGATCTCCCGAGGCTCTAAAAAAAAAAAACAAATTCTCCCACTGCTGCAGTGATAGCGACCTTCACAGTGCCTGAAATCGAAAAAACCAAAAAGCCTATTAAATTAGAAGCTATTGCCCGTGCCATGAACCTCAATCGAAAAAAAAAAGTTGA
The DNA here is from genome assembly GCA_035578155.1 of Brachynemurus nebulosus. Taxonomy (NCBI): domain Eukaryota; kingdom Metazoa; phylum Arthropoda; class Insecta; order Neuroptera; family Myrmeleontidae; genus Brachynemurus; species Brachynemurus nebulosus. The sequence continues at coordinate 2,776,372 of JAPWDM010000030.1, forward strand.
AATTTAAAAAAATGGTGGAGTTTTTTAAAAAAAGTTTCAAAATTTGTGCGACAATTTAATGATTTTTGGCCTGCAAAAATTACATTTTTATTCAATCGAAAAACTGGAGGTTCATGGCACGAAGAAACATATATAATAGAAGCTGCAATAAGAATCAACTCGATCGGAGTTATAACTGCAGCGAATCTGAAAAATGCAGAACTTCGAGTTATAACTGCAGCAAATCTGAAAAATGTAGTTTTTCTTTACTTTACCTTTTAGTTTTAATCACTGATCACACGATGTGGTCACTATACCTAATTAAATCGATCGTGCAAAAAATATTATACAATACACGATGCGTTAGGTGCCTTTACTGATCTCGAAAATTGCAAAACTCGACCCTGCGGGTCTCGTTTTCGCAACATTTTATCGATCAGTAAAAGCAACTCACCGAACTTATATTGTAAAATACTAATTTGCCCACTGTACTCTTTCACATACTTTTTGCGTGTGGAAAGTAATTTTCCACACGCAAATTGACAATAAAACACGCAAAGCCGCCCTTTGATTTTTCATTTAATAAATATTGCATAATTATTTCTATAGAAACCACCAATAAAGTAATTTAAACAATAATTAATTCAGAAAAAAAAGACGAACACTTAAAAATATAAATAAATTGTTACCTCTAATTTCGCCAAAACAATTAAGCTTATAATTTTGTTATTGACTTTATTTGGCGATAAAATATTAACAGCAGCAAAAAGAACTTTAAACAATATCAAACATGTCGACCGGTTTCGGTGTGTCAAAACACCATTCTCAAGACAAGAGAAGAAAAAGAAAAATTATTTTAAAAAATAAAATAAAAGAACAGAAAATCTTCTAGCTTGGATCAAGACAATATCAAAATACGTGCATCCTCGTATGTTATTTATGAGGATTATAATAGTAACATAATATAGTAATACAATTATTGATTAACAACATTTTAACTTTTCTTTTTACATACCAAGGAAATTGTGTAAGGAAATTCAGGTTTGATAATTTTCGCTCAATCTACACCCCATTCTTAATGTTCGTGAATTTTTTCAGATTTTTCTGAACAATCTTTCTGGTAATAAAGGCCGGGGACCGCAATTTTTATGTTAGTTTTCCAAAAAAAAAAAAAAAAACAGAAAGAAACGACACTGTCTCTTAGATTGTATGATTTGAGAGTGGCCAAGTGCAGTTAAATCACGAATTCATAAAGATTTGGTTGCAAAAAAACTACGAAATTCGAAAGGGAAAACATTTTATGTATATTTTATAATCCATTTTAAATAGCTATTTTTGATGTGATTTGATTACCTACTATGAGTCATCTTTCCCAACCCTATAATTCAGCGTAAATAAATCTCAAATCTCAAATAACAAATTTGTATTTCTGTTTACACAAAATATAATATTTATAATCCTCTACAAGAGTAAATTATGTACAAGATGTATTATTATTATTTGTGATTTTTATCAAGAGCTTGACATATTCATATTGCGTCGTGACGCACACAATAACAAACAAACAATCTGTGACGCGTATGATTTTTGGAAAATTGAAAAATTTCTGCGAGTATTAGTACAAATTAAATATTATGTTTTGTATAATAAGTAAATACAAGAATAATAATATTTAATGTTATATATATATATATATATATATATATATATATATATATATATATATATATATATATATATATATATATATACAGGGTGGGCCATTTTAATCTTTGCATCTTAATATATTGTCAGAGGCGCCACCTATCAAAAAATGACCTTTACAAAAGTTGTTAGGTACGAAGGGGGACATTAAATGGTGACCTTAAAATTGACCTTGAATTTCATTTTCAAGGTCATTTTGAGGTCAAGTCGTATTTTTCAAATGGAACGACCTACTTTTTATTTCAGATTCTGAAAGAGCGTGAAATTTCACGTTGAACGAATGCTATGAACGAATTTTTTTTATTGACCTTTAATTTTGAATTTTTTAGCTAGGAAATTTATTAGTTATGAAAAATTAATTTTTCATAAATTTTAAGTGCCACTTTTTCTGGATTTTGATCTTAGAATGACCTTCACAGGTTATTAAAAATGAACAAAAGCTCCTATTTTACGTCTCCAAAAGATGCCGACTTTTTAAAGTTAGGTTTTTCTTTTAAAATCTAATTTTTGATTGTTCTTTGGTGGTCTTTACACCTCTTAAAGTCAATTATAAAAAGAATTTGTTTATAGCATTTTCGACGTGAAATTTCACGCTCATTTAGAATCCGAGATAAAAAGCAAGACGTTCCATTTAAAAAATACCACTTGACCTCAAAATGACCTTGAAAATGAAATTCAAGGTCAAATATAAGGTCACCATTTAATGTCCCCCTTCGTACCTAACAACTTTTGTAAAGGTCATTTTTTGATAGGTGGCGGCTCTGGCGAGATATTAAGATGCAAAGATTAAAATGGCCCAGCCTATATATATATATATATATATATATATATATATATATATATATATATATATATATATATATATATATATGTTAGTATTGTAATTAGCACATGATTATTTAACGTATTTAAACATAACAGTTCAACAAATAATAAATGTGTACATTCATACTTATTTATAAGCGTACAGTGCAGGTTCAAAAGAGTGGAATGACTGATATTTTTTTTAGTATACTTACTTAAGTGAAAAATACTGAATCTCAAATCTGAAACTTGAATAATTTGTAAAGTAAACAATCAATTTTGGGGACATATATTTTACAGGCAGCCCTCGAAGAACACGGGTACTTTCCACCAAATTACACGGTTTCAAAGAACACGACCGTTCCATACAGATTTTATTTACTCGAATAAAAATCGTGTAAATTGAATCTGTCATTATAAAAGGAAAAATATTAGAAATAAAAATTACTAAAAATTTTAGAGAATATTATAATAGAAATGAATATGAATATCGCGCGTACTCTGTCTCAACTTCGTATCTGAAACCCAATTTTTGGACACAAAAATAAAACATATTTATGATAATTACTTTGATGTTGGCTACCCATATATATATAAATATATATAGTTAAGTATATATGTAAATACAGTATTTATAATATGTTTTTTGTGTGTCATAAAACATGCAGCATTTGATATACGAGGTAGAGACAGCCAACGCGCGATATGTAGAAATTTGCGTATTTAAATTTTTAAAATATTGTTATTTTCGACATCGATAATTTTTGATAACGAAAAGTAGGTTTTGACAGTCCCGATATGTTTGGAATACAACTTGCTTCGCTTAAGCATTCAAAATTTCGTAATTTTTTCGCTACGACGCACCGTTTACGAGATATTTACGATTAAAAGTTTACGTTTACGAAGAGTATCGAAAACTATTTTTTTTGAAAATATTCTATTGGTGACTAAATTAATGGGACTAATGAGCCTGAATTAATCAATTATAATCAGTTTATGATGAGTAACTCGGTGTCGATAATTTTCGATAACGAAAAGTATATAGGTTTGGACAGTCACAATATGTTTGGATACCCACAACTTTCAAATTAAATGGAACGTTTTTTTAATTTTTTATTTGCACACTTGAAATGGAATGTTTGTCCGTTGTAATTTCGAACAACACGGTTTCAAAGAACACGGAACCAATTAATCGTGTTCTTTGGGGGATTGCTGTAACTTTGATAAGTGTTCCAAAGATTGATTTCGTCATGTCCCTCTGCATGTCTGTCTGTCCATCTGTTAATCATACTTTGATAATTTCTACATAGTTAGGTAATAAAAAATAATAAAATTCATCGAAAATGCAATTTTAATAAAAATGAATAGTAGGGGTATGGGGGCACGCTGAAAGCGTTAAAACTTTTCTGGGTCACTAGACCTAAAAAATAATTCACACTCTTTATATTCCTTTCAATTTTCCTTTTTCCAAAGCCTACATCTTTTTATTTTCTTTTTGTAAGGTTTAGTGACCCAGAAAATTTGTTTTATTCAAAACTCCGTTTTATTTTCTAATTTCTGATCACCCGTTATAGCTGTGTGCTGAGCACCGTAAAAGATGTTTCTTTTAAGGTATTTGGTGCGAGATAGTCAGGTACAAAAGTACCTATATCTTAGCGAAAAAATGTTCTTTTATATAAACAATTAAATAAAGTATTAATATTCTCCAGTTATTATACTTGGATACCACGGAAAAACCCGTAAATTCTTTAATTTTTAGAACAAAAAAAATTGCGGGTTTTTACCAATTTACTTTCAATAATATTACATCCCTCCTACACATCTTCCTTAGCTATAAATTCTCACCATTTTATTTCATCAATTTACTCTGATGATGGCAGAAAAGGCTGAAAACGCGTTAAGTAAAAGAATATTAAAGAAAGAATAGAAATTGACAAAGTAATTAAAACTTAGATATTTTCAATATTTAAAATGAAATTTCACAAAGTGAATCTCTTAACAGTGAATTATTTAACTAAAATTTTTATAAAATACATAATATGTAACATTCATAATCATTAAAAACAAAGTTTAAAATTTTTAACGTAAGCTAGAACATTTCTGTAAATAATATTTAAACAAATAGAAAGGTAATTTAACTGTCCTAATCACTTAAGTGCACTAATAAAAATTATTTGTATATTTTTATTATGCTAACTTGGAAAGTTCGCTGAGAAATGTTAAAATTTATAACGCATGTGTTTTTAATAATGAGCATCGATCGAAATCAAAATAGACGAATTCAACAAAAATGGTTTAATATATATATACAAGTATGTATTTCTTTGATTAAGTATGAAAACATTAAATGCGAGGTGAATTTAAATTGAAAATAATCATTCTATTAATAACAATTTTGTTATCAGAGGTTTCTTTCAGAAATAACTTCATTAATACATAAATTTCAAAACTGTTCCGACATCGAATTGCGTTCAGGTATAGGGGCTTTATCGTTATTGAATTAAATAAATATCTAGGAGAAGTTTCGTTAACCCTAGAATCATACGTACTCGTCAAAACGACGCACGAACTTCTCTACCTGCTCCAATACTACGACTTGTCGGTGTCTGCTTGTTGTGAAACTTCTGTTATCTAATTTATTTGTATTATAACAGTGTGTGAACAGTGTGAAATAGTGTGCTTCAAAAGGACGACGATGTATGATTAACCCATATTTTTTTTTAAAGATTTTGTACTCCACATATAAAAGCTTTCCTAATTTTTCTAAAATTTATTAAAGATATGGATGTTATAATTAATTTATTCAATGATTATGATAATGTGAAAGATGATTACAGCTGTTTGACTTATAGAGACGACATAATATTGAAGTCTTAATATACTGAATCGAAAACTAAAGAATGCGTTTCAAGTGACTTAATAAAAGGTTAACAATTTATTTTATGGAAAATATTTTAATTTTTATTATTTTTTGAGATCTTATTCTAAAAATTACTAACAAATTTTAGAAAATTTACAAATGTGCCTAATGGGGAAATAACTACATATCTACAGGAATATTTATGACTTAGAAATTTTACATTCTGTAAAGTTACACATGTCCACTGACTCATAATAGTGTATTTATCTATTTTTTAATTTTTATAGTGAAAATATGCTTTGATAAAAAGATTAAAAAAATTAATAAATATTTATATTAATAAATTCTTCCAAATCCAACTTTTTTAAATATTTTGTTCGCTTTTGTAGTATTGTTATGTAAAAAAAAAAAATGTTTTTTGCAAATAAACTCTAAGGCCCGATTTACATTAACGCTCTGCTCTCACTCCGATATCACTACGCTCCCGATTCGATATAATCTTGTTGTGTTCACATTACAGTGCTGATATCATGCCGGTACCTATTCGTTCTCTATTGACATTATAATGCTGCTCTCTGTACACTCCCAGTTCGGTCTCAGTTCGATACAAATATCTTTTCATAACAATTGAATGCAAGTGGAGTGGAGTGGAATCAAAAAAGTGTTTACACTATAGGTACAAGCCATAACAAGTCTGATATCGCTCCGATAAAATATTACTTGAGTGGTATTGATATTGGAGTGACATTGGAGCGAGAGCGAACCGTGACTGATATCGGACCGATATCAGAGCGATGATGTGAATACGCTCATTGTTTATTGTGTAAGAATATTTTATCGAACCTGGAGCGGAGCGATATCGGAGTGAGAGCAGAGCGTTAATATAAATTGGGCCTAAAACTCCCCGTAAAAAGTCCATTCGTCAAAACGACGCCGATGTATGATTAACTTGACTCGTAGACCAACGTATGATTCTAGGGTTAAAATCCTTTGAAAAATTGTTTTTCAGACCAACTAACTACCCTAAGCGTTGATTTTAACATCACGTATAAAACGCATCGTCATCGGCCAGAAAGAAAATAAAATGTGTGTTTTTACATGAAGTAATAAAATCATTTTGAAATTTCTGTTCTGACCAATAATAATTTGTTTTATAGCTTAAATTGTCAGTAACATGATGTGAGAAAATAGAACCTACAAGGGGCATCACACGTAATGCGTGGCCAATATTTGTTAGACGGACATTGTATCTAATTTAATACAGGAAATGATTTTCTTCTGTGTCTCACAGAGTGAGCCTATGAATGAAATAAATATATGTAGAATTAATACCTTTATTCAAACATACATCCACTTTCACGTCACAAACGTAAATTGATTAATGTTGTATTTCTTAATTTTGTCATATGAAGATAAATTACTACCCACACATAGGTAAGTACGTCATATACACGCTAACACAACTCGTAACACAAGTCATACATCTTCAATACGGCCTAAAATAAATAATACCTCTGTCGCAGCATTCTGCATAACATAGCGAATTTCCATTTACAAAAGTACGTTTTTCTCGGAAACTAGTTGATATAGAGTAACTGTAAATAAAATAAATTAGAGTAAAAAAAATGTTTTTTAAGAAAAAGCTTTTATTTAAAAATAGGCTAAAAAAAATAAAATAACTTTTGAGTGAAGTTTGAAGCGATATGCAACATAATTTATAAAAGCTTGAGGCGTTATCATTAATTATTTCTGTTTTGGATATAAATGAAGCTCTTTTACTTTTCAGTACTTACCAAACTTAATTAAACGCCTCAAGCTTTCATAAATTATGTTGCATATTGCTTCAAACTTCACTCAAAAGTTATTTTGTTTTTTTTAGCCTATTTTTAAATAAAAGCTTTTTCTTAAAAAACATTTTTTTTACTTTAATTTATTTTCTACTTTTTGGTCTGATCACAATTAATTTAAGATAAGAAAAGAATTAAAGAAGTAATTGTTTTACCTATATTTTAATCGGTTAATTTACCCTAATCAGACATAACTATGGAAACAAAAAATTGCAATGTAAAACCAATGGACAATATTTGACAATTCGAAATGTCAAAAAGTTTCACAGGACTAAAAACCAACAATTTTGGTTTTGGGCCGATTTAGGGCAAAACTAATTATACAATATTGCATTGTCATCAAGGTTACACACGTATGCAAAATTTGAAGCCTCTAGCTCAATTAGAACCTGCCTAAATTTTGATTCCAAGATTTGATCTAAACCAACATACTAACATACCAAGTTAAATAAAAACTTTTAAAAAACCTTTTTTACGTGATTTTTCCGCCTCATTCCGCCAAATTTTTTTCACGAACCTGTTTTATGTAGTTTTTTCTTTTCTTTTAAATGGTCTAAAAAACCTTTTTTATGTAGTTTTTTCTTCTCTTTTAAATGGTCTAAAAAAATTTCGCAAAAATTTTTGAATAAGTGAAAATTTTGGCGAAAAACTAATTTTTTGCAAGAACAAAAACCATGTTCCTGGCATCCGACGTGTCTGGCTGACGAACTCATCCAAGGGTTTGGGACTTACAATGTTCTCACCAAGTTTCGTAAAAATTGCATACTTCGTTCGAGAGTTATCGTGCGGACACACATATATATATATATATATATATATATATATATATATATATATATATATATATATATATATATATATATATATATATATATATATATATAAATTTGAGTGAATATTATTTTCGGTTCCTAGGGACCTCAAAACAAATTTCTGCGATGGTCCCGTGTTCAAGCCGCGTCATGACAGTGGCTGTAATAGCTGAATTCCATTCTGGAAATTCGCTAATAAAATAAAAACTCAACTGATATACTCGTATATATTTTAAGTAAATAGTCATGTAACTTTTGAAATTAACTTTTGTCAGATTAATTTGTGCAAAACAAAATTATGTTACCTACTATTGATTTTATTGCACAAATTTTTACATTCGTTTTTTGAAAAATTTAATTTTAAAAAATAAAACGTTGTTGTTTAAAAGGAGGTTTACTCGAGAGTCCTTAAAAATTATGTATTTTTCTAGAATTTTTTTCTCAAGAACGACAGTAAATATAAATTTCAAATTTTGTGCACATATTTATTAAGTATTAAACTACACAAAAAAAATTTTTCAAGGAAAAGTATACAAAGTGTCCATTTTATAGATAGTGCAGTGTGTCGATCCGAAAATTCAATGCCTTGTTGGTGGACACTCTAGCGCCGGTAATAAAACACCGAAATCCAAAAACAAAAAAGATTTATAAAATATATGAAGAGTACCGGCACCTCTACCTATAATATCAATAAATTGCTGAAAGAAAAAAAAATGGCGGATGTTTGAACTTTTGATTACGATTTTTGTCTTATTTTTCGCTCTTTAAACTTAAAAATAAAAAAATATTGAAAGTGTATCGAACTTAGGTAGAGGTGCCGAAGAATTGAATTATCTTTAAAATAAAAAATTAAAAAAAAGGATCCATCGAATAGTTTTTGAGTTATCGTGTCTACCAGTTCCAAAAATGTAGTTCCGAGATATTATAGAATATATATAAAGAAACGTATTTTCAACGTATTTTATATTTAACTCGGGAATTCCCAGTGTCACCTCTAGGTGACAGTGATTTGTGATTTTTTTACGGACAATATTACAAGTTTTAAAAATAAATGTGTTACGACTAACATGATAACACTTAGTAGGATTCATGGTTTTAATTTGGCAACACTGAAGTTATGTTAATGGTCAAATCAATTCCGTTGTTTCAAACGATTTGCTGTTTTATTGCGCGTGAGTGAATCTTGTGGTATTTTCGCTGTTATAAAAATGTCTAAAGAGTCGGTATTGTTATTACTGTTATAACAAATTATTATTTAAGAATCAAGTTTATATTGAAAGTGATATTTTACCGGTAATTTCATACCGTTTTACTCAGTTCATATTACAAATAACGGCCCGTGTGACCTATAATTGACACGCCATTTAAAAAAAAAAACTAAAGGGTATTTTTTTTAATTATTTATTTTTTATATGTTGAGTACCTAAAGATAAAAACTAGCACAAAATAAGAATATTTTGTCGGTAGATCGCGGCTTGGGAATTGCCGAGTTAATACTCATTATTGCGTGAACTACGTTTTTTGAATTTTTTTTTTTTATAGAAAGCTAGATTCGGTTAATGTGCAAGAATCTTGTTTTTAAATTATTTTCAGTAAAATCACTTTGGGAACATATTCGACACATAATTTGCTATCAATTTCGGCAAAAAAAAAAATCGATTTTTTTATCAACTCTCAAGTAAACCTTCCCCTAAATTACTTTCAGCAAAATCACTTTGGGAACATATTCTACACATAATTAGCTACCAATTTCTGCAAACAAAAATCAATTTTTTTTAACGACTCTCAAATAAACCTCCCCTTAAGATATTGCCTCACTTTGGGAACAAAAATTTTTTCCTTTTTTTATTGGATTTAATAGTGTATTAACATTCCAGGGGAATTATAATTGCGAAAATATTTTAAAAACACTTTTGAATCCGATTTGTGAAACGACTTCGAGAAGTTGAAAACGTTCAAAGACATCACTTCGCTGTGCGTAACATTTTGGAATCTCTCATCTTGCTTAACCTTTTTCCGTTACTTTATACCATTACCTTATTCCGTTACTTTTGCTATATTTCTATAGATAACTCAAAACACACAAAACGGTAATCACTTTTTTGAAATTTTACATGAGTCTTTCTCAAAATGCTTTAAGACGTTACATCTAGCTGGCTTTTTAGAGAAAAAATGAAATAAGTAAACAAAATGAGATTGTTGAGGTTATTCTACATATATTTAGGTATAAAAGGTAAAAAATTTTAAGTAGGTAGACGAAAACATAAAATGGTAGTCCCCACGCAATTAACTCGAATCACGAAACGGACACATCAATTTGATCAGTGTCTGAAACAAAAACTGTATCTGATTTTAGAATGAAGTATAGGTACAGCCTATTAAGAAAAATCTCGCCATAACAATGGCTGCGTAATAGTTGAATTTTCCATTAAAAAATTCGCTAAAAGAATTAAGAAAAGAATATACTTTTATTTTTAAAAATAACAGTTTGTTTTTAAACAAAACACAAGAAACAAATAAAATTTTTATATTGTAAAACAAAAAAATTATAGGAAGAATTATGATAAAGAACAATTTTTATGTTTTCATTTATTTGCTCGTCTCTGTAAATAAATAAATAATTTACACAAAAGATTTAACTCACTTAACAAAAAAATGGAAAAAAATTAATATTGAAAGCAAAATATAAAATTTCAAAAATATAAATTTTTGTTTTCGTATTTATTTTTTTTTCTGATAATAAAAAACAAAATAAAATGTATTTTTTATGAAAATTCTTTTGTTCAACTTTTGCCTCGTGTGTTATTTTAATTCTTTATTGGGTGTTAAAATTTTCGTAAGAACAAGAACAAAACATAAAGTATTATCTTAGAGGGAGAAAGCAAACAAACAAATTTTCTCTAAAAAAAAAAAAAATAATAATAAAAATGCCTTGCTCTATTAGAAAGGTCATTTCACTACTTATCTATCCAGCAAAAATAGATCCAGTGGGCAGGGCCGGCTTGAGGGCTGTGCAAACGTTGCACCATACTAGTTAGGTATGCGTTTCTAAAAGCGCCGTGTCGCTTGACCGATTAGAAAAAACAAAAAATTGAATGTAAACTTGGAAAGACGATATTGATTTATTCAACGAAATCAAAAGGTGTTGTCATATGTTGTACTATAAGTAGTCCTGAATGGCAACATTATATAGGCTTTTAGTGATTGTTACCTTAAGGGAACTATAAATATATGTTGTCATTTTATATTCTTTAATAAAAAATATTTTTTTTAAAGGGTTCCACCAGTTTTTTTTTTTAAATAATTGTTATCGTACCTTGGGCTGGGAACTATTTAAAATGATTTCATTTTAATTATGTATTTAAAATATAAAATGGCATTTTGCATTTTCCATTTTAAATAAGCTCGGTCAAACCATTTTTATTTTGTATTTAAAATGAAAATTTGGATCCATTTGACATTTAAAATGAAAATGCATGTACATATCCTTAAATTTATGTGTATATGTATATGAGACTTATGACTTATATTAATAAATTATAGAACTCGAATTGAACGACTTAAAGTCTAACAAATTGTAAATTAAATGTAACTTGATTTAACTCACTCAAACTTTTTATAACTCGAGTTGCAATGTCATTTGAGTTAAATTTGTTACTAGAGTTGCAGTTCTCAAACTTTTCTGACTCAAGTTGTATAATCTTTAAGACACGTCGATAACAAATTGTTTTTGTATTTGAGTAGATGATTTTCATAATTTAGAAGTCGCAGTTTTAACATAGTCAAGGTTTGAATATATGAAGGCAGAATTAAATTTTACAATATTTTTGAGTAACAATATTTCAACAGTTAAATTTTGTTTTCATATCATACAAACTTTATAAAATTTTCTCAAAAGACTGCCCTAATTTTTTAACTTTTTGATATTTTCTTTTTTTATTAATATGCCTAAATAATAATAAAAAATCTGTAGAATAAATTTAAAATAAAAAACATTTTGCATTTTATAATCCATTTTAAATAGCTATTTTCTATTTTCTATTTTAAATATGTTCAGCAAAACCATTTTCCAATTTGGTATTTTAAATGCATTTTTGGAAACCATTTCCCATTTTCAATTTTAAATGGTTTGAAAAAATTTTTAGCGACAGCCTGCATATAAATTATTAAGAACGAACTAAAAGAAAGAAAATTGTTCTACATGTTTCAGTCATTTAAATGACCATCTTCAGGAAAATCAAAAATTCAGTTGTGAAAACAACTGAGAAAAATAATATCAAAAGGACATAAGCTCCAAATGTCAAATGGATGTCAAAATGACAGACGAAATTAAAAAATTAAAAATCAAAGAATCAAAAAATTAACGGACCCCATACTAAATAGAGAAAGTCAAAATCATGATGATCCCTATTTAGTATGGGGTCCGTTAATTTTTTGATTCTTTGATTTTTAATTTTTTAATTTCGTCTGTCATTTTGACATCCATTTGACATTTGGAGGTTATGTCCTTTTGATATTATTTTTCTCAGTTGTTGTCACAACTGAATTTTTGATTTTCCTGAAGATAGTCATTTAAATGACTGAAACATGTAGAACAATTTTCTTTCCTTTAGTTCGTTCTTAATAATTTATATGCAGGCTGTCGCCAAAAATTTTTTCATTATTCATTTTACCTGCAGTTGGATTCTAATAATTTAAATGGTTTCTATGAACCATTTTTCCCAACCCTGTATCGTACTTTAAGTAATCCTGAATGGCAACATTATGTGAGCTTTTGGTGACTGTCACCCAAAAGGAACCACAGAAAATATGTACCTTAATAATGTATGTCGTCACTTTTTATGTTCACATTTTAATTAAAAAATATTTTTTTTTTGAAAGTGTTGCACCCATTTTTATTTAATGGGCTTTATGGTGGCATAAGTACTCACGAATACCATCATTATATACTTTTTTGGTGATTGTCATTTTAAGGGAACTACATAAAATATATATTTAAAATATATATTCTGTCATTTCTTTTATTCCCTTTTCAATAAAAAATCCTTAAAAATATACAAAATATTCCTTGAAGCATTCGCTAACGATTGAACTTTGGTTCATTTCCCTAACTTATCGGCTTTACGAGAAAAATGAGTTTAAAAAATTCCTTCAAAATTTTTTTTTTTTTTATTATCTCGAGAACGGTTCAAAGTCAAGGTCCAAAAACCATATGTGTTATTTTCTAATGACACTCCCTTTCAAGTACAAACACTATTTTGAAAATATCTCTCGGGGGCCATTTCACTATGCTTATGATCTTAGACCCTTTGTCGGGGAGTTTTGCGACATTATAAAATAGCATTTTCACTTTCAAATATCCAAATTTTGTTACCGTTCCGAAAACTATACCTGTTAAGGGGGGCCACTAGTGTGACATTTTGAAAAAATTGGAAATCTGCATATTCCGATAGCTCACACCTTTAAAAATAACATACTAAAATTTCAAGTGCATATCTCAAATAATATTTGAGTTACAGCCATCTGAAGAGCGGATTATGATTTTCATTTTTCATTTTGAGGTATTGAGAAATGCATGAAGGTTGATAGTTCGGGAGTTTCTGGACGTGTCTGCCAGTCACATGTTGTGGAGAAGCTATAGACTCTGGCACATTTAAACGACTCATCTAATTTTACTATGACCATAACCTAATTAAATAATAAAAAGTTAGTAAATAAAAAATAAAATTCGGGTAATATTCGGATAGCAACTATACGACTCTTTTTGTAGTGACAATTGACCTATATTTGTAAATAAAAAATTAAATGTCAATATTTAATTGATGTGATTATTTTTTTGAATTTTCTATTAAAAAAATTGGGGAAAATAGTTTGTTAAACTATAATATTAGTGAGAATAATTAAATTGAAGAAGAATTTTAATTTTGGCTGCAAATTTATTCTCGTAAAATGAAAGGAAGATTATGAAAACTACAGAAAATTTTAATGATTGAACGACCGTTTGAAATGTCAATAAAATATGAAGACTAATACCAATAGGTAATAATAATAATAATAATAATGTGCAAACTAGTGAAAATTTTCATATTAATCGATTTATTTTCCTAATTTTTTAAATTGTACTTTCAATTTCAATATAATTAAATAATTACAATCATTTTTGAGCTAATTTCACTTACCACACTCCTATTCACTTACCACGCATCTATTTCACTTACCGCACTGTTATTTTTTGGTTTCCATGGATATAAACAAACGTTCGGGTAATGTAACTTACCAGCATTGTCAACAGCTGCATCGGTAAATGCATGAAAATACACGATGCGCAAAAAATAATTTTCTGACTATATTATCTAATATAATACAATTTTTACAATAAATAGTACTGCTAATAAAATTTATTATTAATGGAAAATAGAATGACCCATGGTACATTTACTTCATTCAGTTAAAATCATTGTTCAAATCTGGTAAACATAACTATATAATCTTTTGAAATTGAAAATACGGTTTACTTTAGGAATAAAATTTAAAAAAGTTTTCGTTCACTTTCATATAAAACCAACTGATTGTACGGAACACTGTTAGCGCAAGTTCAACTTCCACTTGACGACTTGGTTTTTTTTGTGAATACTCAAGTGTTGTGAAATAAGTTATAGGTACTGATGTACAATTTCCACTACTTACTTACGGATTGCCCTTCCATCATTGACAGCGCGGATTCAATCACATATATATTACCTGATATTAAATAATTTATTCGTTTCAACAGAATTTATTTAAATATTTTCAAATCTAATACTGACCCAAATATATGAATAAAATAATTAAACGTTATAATCTCTTTGTGCGGTAAATATAATTAATTTAATTTATTCTGATTTCTATATATAAATCTACTTTCGTACAAAAAGGGTTTCGTTATCCGAACCGTTTTTACGAATAATTAATTCAAATTGGCCAGATGGTGTTTTTAAATGCCACACAGGTAAATACTCACAACTTTTCTGGTGTAGATACTGATTCGCAGTTCCGCATGTCATATGCGAACGTATATCATCTTCTATATCAGATAGAAAAAGTTTTCCCTCGTAATATAGTTAAATGAAGTTTTTCTATTATCAAAAAATATGAATTTATAACAAAGATATTTCCATTTATGAATTGGTAATCGCTTTTTGTGTTAAAGACTGGCTTCAATAACGATTTAACTGGCTGTATACAAAAATATTTAAGAACTTCATAAATAGCTGTAAAAAATAGAGGTCGTTGATTTGAAAGATGCGGTGGATTGGAAACTGCATAGAAAAAAGGTTTAATAGAAAATACTTAACTCTAAATGCTCAAAACCTCACGATTTCCTTAGAAGTTACTTTTTTAAAAGAGGCAATTAAGGTAGTAGTCTGGTAACTTTCGCTGTTTTTCACACCTATTTTTAGAGGAATTTTTTTTTTTTTTTTTGAGAAAAAACAAATGAAAAGTTTTGAGTTTTTAATATGTTTTTATTTACATCTTAAAGTAATAAAAAAAAATATTTTTGGATAAATTAAATTTTGTTTTATTATTATTATTATCACTTGAAGTTGGTGCCTCAAAAAAAAAAAAAACACACCTTGATGGTCCGCGTGATTTTGAGTCTTGGGAACATCTGAAATCAAAAATTCTTACTTAGTCCTAGTCTATAGATATGTCATTCCGGTTGGAACTAGAATTTTTAAATTTTATCGAAAAATAAGAAAATTGCGGACTTTGAAAAAAAAGTTTTTTTTTGGAAGTTTTTTTTTTTTTTTTTAAATTTTATTTTCATTGTAATTCCTGCTAGAATCACAACCCTTCTAAACCAGAATCGTTTTCTTTTTTATTGCAGGTGAGCACAAATCCTAAAATCATATCCTTAGATTTTCATATTTTTTTAAATATTTTTTCTTTTTGTGTTCTTAAAATATCAATAAATTAATGGTAAAAAATAGCCAGTAAAAATAATAATTTTTTTTATTAATTCCTAAAAAAAGCTGGAATTTCTGCCCTCCATAGATCAGAAGACCCCCTTAATGATACAGTAATTTATATTTTTATCTAATGTACTGAGTAAATGCTTAAAAACTATCTATAAGTAACTTTATCGCACAGAAGCATAATAATATGAAGAAAACTTATTCATGTGGAATAAACTCTCAACTTTTAAATTTAAAAAAATCCTGCATAACATAGCGAATTTCCGTTTATAAAAATTAGTTTTTTCTCGGGAACTAGAACAAGTTTAAAGACCTATTTTGTATAATTTTTTCTCCTCTTTCAAATTTTGGCAAAAAACTAATTATTTGCAAGAACAAAAAGCATTTTCCTGGCATCCGACGTGTTTGGCTAACGAACTTATCCTACGGTTTGGCATTTCCAAGATTTTCACCAAATTACGTAAACCTAGGACATTCCGTTCGAGAGCTATCGTGCGAACGCATATATACATATATATATATATATATATATATATATATATATATATATATATATATAAATTTTGGTGAATATTATTTTCGGTTTCTAGGGACCTCAAAACAAATTTCTGCCATAGTCCCGGACTCAAGTCGCGTCATGACAGTGGCTGTAATAGCTGAATTCCATTCTGAAAATTCGCTAAAAATTGACAATTTCAACTTATTGATACTAAAAAGCACATTATACAGTTAGTCTCATATTGATCTAAACAAATTTCAATAAATAAATAATATATAAAATATATAAGAATGATTTTTTTTTTAATAATAACGCCGCAAAACGGCATATAAAGTACTAAATCAAAATTTATATTAGAAAACCGTCATAATTCATTTTTATCAATATTGTACCTATACGAAATCTTGTCAGTAACACATTCCAAAGAAAGGGGCTCTACCCTCGGCACACGGCAGGTACATCGAATTATCGCTACTTATGCTAGCCAATTTTCCACATCAACAATTTTCTATTGAGAGATCTTTTCCGTGGAAAATGAAGTACTTTCGTATTTCTTTCTTGTGCACATACATATATATCACCTTTAGGTATTTTTGTTAAATAAAAAATAAGAAATAATTTACATAAAAATTTAATATTTTAAAAGAAAAAAATTTGTGGGGGAGAAAATAAAGGTATTTTGAAAATATGTTAGGAACAGACGTTTCGTACACCAAATAAAAACGTAAGTGTGTCAAATTGTATGAATTATTGTAGCAACAGTAAAAATATTGCGGTAATTTATTGTATAAGAAGGGACATTTTTCAGATATTTAAGGGCATATACGAAATAATTGTGCTTTGTATGAGAAATGGTTGATATTTTTTGAAAATAATTCTCGCTGTAGTAATTTCTTTTGGGTACTTGACCTATGAATATATGACGAATAATATTACTACATTTTACAACAACTACAATATTTGCAAACATTTTGGAAATTATTTTAAAAAAACAACATACCTAATCTCTTTTTGCGATTTCTTTTTAAGTGGTTTTTAAAAAAAAAATGCACATTAAAGTGTCCAGGAAAGAGAAAAAATAAGAAACTTAAACACTGATTTGCGATAATTTATCGATAAAATTAGAGGAGAGCGGGGCTATCCCGTGCACTTAAGGGAGAGCTGTTATTGCTCAGCTAATATGGAGTATAAAATTATAAGAAAACAAGCAATATATAACTTGGACCATTGGCTATTGATTTCACACAAAGAAATTGGAATTATTCCATTGTTTACATATTTAAATTAAATTACGAAAAAAGGGTCTCTGTACGAAATAGCCCCGGGGGTCGGGGCTATTCCGTACGGTAGGAGGGGCTATACCGTACAAAAAAAAATCATGTTATAGTAAATATATAGGAAGTAAATAACAGTAATGCAATAAATTATTGTACAAAACACATTGTATTACTTATTGTCGACTCAACTAAGAAACGTCATAACATAACTTGTATTATCAGTACATTTAGTTCAACTTATACAAAAAAGTATAAAAAGTGTTGGGTTAACTTTTATCAAAAAAAGTGATAAAGTTTATAGAACGAAAGTATTTTATTTAAAGTTTATACATTTAAACATAAATCACAAGTAAAGTTATCTGCAGACTCGGCAACACTAAAACTATAATGTTTATGGTATTTCCTGCATCAACTACAATCTATTAATGTTGCCATATTAAACCATTTGGGGCTAAGTCGTACACTTCTATACGGTTTAGCCCCATCCTGTACCTTGTGGGAGTTTCATAACCTAACCTCAAATTCCGTCGCCTAGCTAGTCATCATTAGTGATCAAGAGAGAGCTTAATAAAAGTAGTTTTTTATGATCTGATAGCTACTAGCTCATAAGTAAAGGTTCTCCACCCAACTCTTATTTGGCAGTGCCCCAAAATTATAAGAGAAATAATAAAAACAAGTTTTTTCACCGTCACATTGGTATTTATACGCACAGCGGAACGAACTCAATCCTGTGATTTTCCGCAGTCAGGCGCTATGTTGCGACACCGATTGGACTGGTCTAGCTTGAAATCTAGACACGAAAACTGGGTGTACGGTTTAGCCTCGCTGTACGGTATAGCCCCGCTTTCCCCTACTTATTGATTGTTTTTAAACATTTAATCAGTACATTGCATAAGAATATATAAGTGATTGCAACATTAAATTTTTTACAGATGTATGTATCGCAATTTTTATAAAAATGAAGTAAAATGTTTTCCAATGTGTAAATTAATGCTTCATCTTATTTAGAACAGCATCATCTAAGGAAATTGTGAGACTTTGGGCATTTTTAGTTATGTATTTTCTATGAAACTTTTTTTATGTGGTTCCGATTCACCGTAAAAAAAAGTTTTTTTTACAGTCTGGAACGAACTATACTTTTTATAGCTATTTATGAAGTTTTTGAATATTTTTTTATGCGGTCCCTGTTTAGCTGTATGTACATATATCTTTCTACTGCTGTTGAAGAACACACTCATTATATATCTGTTAATTGTTGAGAAAGTTAGCCATTATTCAAAGGTATGGAGGAATGTTCATTACTCAACACCCTCTTGACCAATGAAATCACAGTATTAATCATTATTCCATGGGTTTGCGATTGTTTTGTGTATATAGGGTGTAAACAAATAACTCTCGTCCTTTTGTGGGGTGACCCATGGCACCCTGTAGACACTAAAACCGCAGGAATTTTTTCGGAATTAACAGTCGCGTCACCCCTCAAAAGGATAAGAGTTGTTTCCCTTGCACCCTATATATATATATATATATATATATATATATATATATATATATATATATATATATATATATATACATGTATATAGGGTGTAAGGGAAATAACTCTTATCTTTTTGAGGGGTGATGCGACTGTTAATTCCGAAAAAATTCCTGCAGTTTTAGTGTCTACAGGGTGCTATGAGTCACCCCACAAAGGGGCGAGAGTTATTTATTTTACACCCTGTATATGTATGTTATATCAGTACCCTGTATATCAGGTTTTAATTTAGTATATGTTGCGTAGTAACGGTCAAGAAAATAAAGTAGTTTATATTTTGTTTTGACCGTTTTATACATAATATTATATAAAAACTTTTAATGAAATTAGAAATAGATTGAAATTAGAACGTAGTGAGTGCGCTCATTCGCTTGAGTGGGGCATTCGACCATCCCGCACGAGTTGCAAATACTATTTTTTATTACGAATTTCACATACTTTTTGCTATTATTATCACTATTTTTGACATTTTTATTACTTTTTAAAATAATATTTTTAAGTGTTCGTCTTTTTTTTCTGAATTTATTATCGTTTAAATAACTTTGTTGGTGGTTTCTATAGAAATAATTATGAAATATTTATTAAATGAAAAATTAAGAAGCGGCTTTGCGTGTTTTGATTAAATTTTGCGTGTTTTATGGTCAATTTGCGTGTGGAAAGTTACTTTCCACACGCAAAAAAGTATGCGAGAAGAATACAGTGGACAAACAGCTATTTTGCGTACAGAAATCTGTGCGCCAAGTTAGTACTTCTCCCGCATGAGTAATAAAAAGTTATGTTACTATGGCTATCAAAATAAATAATACCTGATTTAATAAATCGTTAACACTGACTGACATCCTGAAATGTTGCCGCTGGTAAATCTTATCGGGTGAGTATACGGCTAGTACTATATATTTTTGGTTCTTGAAAGTAATGCTAAAAGTCGTTAGAAAAAATTAATTTAATTGTAAAATTTGTTCTTAAAATTTCACATCATAAACGGAATTACATATCGTAAACAGAAATTAACATCACTAACATCGGGGAACTTTTCGTTGTTCGATTTTTTGAAAATACCGTCAATGCGACAAAAGTTTTTCCAATAAAAACAAATAACTTTTTTCATGTCGAACACTTTTATTTCAATCCAATTAAAAACGGACATAACGTATACCTATGTGTTTTTGAAATTTTTTAATTTTAAATTGAATATTGAAAAAGAAAATAAATACAGACAGCAGCATTATAAAATATTTTCATTAATATTCAACAAGCATAACTTTTAATTAATAAAATATATGATCGGGAAACTTGATAATTGTGTATTTTCTTATTAACAAACTAATTTTCACAATAAATATCGTCTGAGAGTTGATAGGTAAGTACTTTTTAAGCATGATTAAGTAGCTAATTTATAAAGTTGTGCAAGTAGTTTTCTTACACAAGAATACTTATCTGACTAAAAAGAGGATTATGTGTTTGTATAGAGAATTGAAAAGCTTATATAAGAAAATTGTTTTAAGGGGTTATTCTAGTCTAGAGGCTCGTATTTTACGGGCGTTATAAAAAAAAATTAATAAAATTTTTAAAAAAAATTCAAAATTGAAATCGGTACAGGCCGCCAAAGTGGGGACTCAACAAAAAAGGTGTCTCCTGGTTGACGTGATTCCAACCCACTTGGTGATCTGAAACATAAAATTTTAGTTATAATTCTTAATAAACAAGGATGTAGAATTAGTTGGACGTAGCCGATTTGAAAAAATGAATTTTTTCACAAAATGGCGTCCATTTAAAAAAAAAAAATTTTTTCACTTCCTTTTTTCAACTTTAGAAATTTTTTAAAAACAAGAAATTCCAAAAACCCCTACATCGGACCAATTTTGATGGTATTAAGAAGGTCTGTACTAAATTTCAAGTAAATCGATGCATTAGAACTTGAGATATCATGTCAACCGTATCGAAAAAAATAGTTTCGAGTAATTTATATTAAAAATTTGAATTTAACATTGAAAAGATACACAGTACACAGGGAAAAAATCACGAAAATAATTCGAATTTCCGTAAATCCTTTTAGAGGCTAATTTTTAAAGGTCTGAACTTTGAAAATATGAAAAGAAAAATCGTAATATACTATTTGAAAACCAGTTTTTACAAATACGTAAATATATATTCTAAGAAAAAATTTTCCTCAATATAAAATCAAATAAGGAAAAGTTATATAAAAAAGGAACTGTTAAGTCACACATAAAGCACATCGCGGAGTACTTTATATCATATTACTAACGGACGACTACTAAAAAAAGTTATAGCAAATACATGTACCCACAGCTAAGAGCCAAGACACACGAACCACGCCACGACCACTTTTTTGTGGTTGTCGTGTGGTTGTACTGTCGTTCGTGTGTCTTAGACGGCGACTTGCGAGCCACTTTTTAGTGGCCGAATGACGTACAGCACGTACAGTCACTGCTAGGAGGCATCAAAGCCACTTAATACTGTTTGTTATATACAGTGTCTGCGTTAAGTATTCATACAATAATTGATTTATCAATACTGAAATTTAAGGAACTTAAAATTTTGCAGCGTGAAGTAGGTACGCTAGGATAAAATAAACAAAATTAATCAGAGAGGTGATTCTTCTTTTAAATAATATTTCTTTTAAAATACATATCGGTATTTTGGTATTACATATTTTTGCAGATTCAATTTTTAAAATTATTTGATGAAACAATTCAAAAGTTTTCAGCTCTTTATTTCTTTGAATTTTTAATTTTTTTCTATTATTATAAAACTAAAAAGGTTTAAATAATTATATAGCTTATTTATCTAATAATAGTCAATAATCCACGTTCAAACAGCAGGAGAGCTTCTAGTACATGCTTTTATTCTTAACCGAAGGGTTTTTCCATGCCATAAAAATGTTTCAATTCTGTTGACCAATTTGCCTTTATAATAATTATTTTGTATTACATAAATAATTCTGCAAAAATAAATCAATAAACAATATATATACAGGATACGTTTATAACAGCGGTACCTTTATTGTAAATAAAATCTGTCATAAAAAGGTTTATATTCAATTTTTTTCTTTCTTTTCTTTATTTTCAAAGTTATCATAAAATTTGAAGCAAAGATGTTCCCATGCCTTTACTTTTTCCATCCGGTTACTATATCCCGAATATGTGTAATCCCAGATTACGGGTAAATTTCGGATTTCCTCAATAAATAATTCCGTATCAAATGAATCTTCGTTAACCATTGCCATTTTTTCAAGAAAATAAAAACAAAGAAACAAAAACAAAAAAAAAAATTAAAAAAGACCAAAAAAAAAAAGAAAAAAACAAAACAAAAACAAAAAAACAAAATAATAACAAAAAAACAAAACAATCAAAAAGACCAAAAGAAATAAAAATACACACAATTAAGAAAACTAAACAAAACAAAAATTACAAAACACCTGCTGAGTCGTATTATTCAATGATTTCTTGTAATGTTCGAGAGACACTGTAGTACTAGTAGTACGTATCTGTCGCTTATAAGTGGTCCATTGGTCGCAAGTTTTAGCGACTAAAAACGACAATACGACGACACATTGCGACAGTGTCCGATTACGACGACAGGCTGTGGCTCGTGTGTCTTGAAATTTGTGTTTCCATAAGAAAAGTACATGCATACATACCCGGCCACAGAATAGCCACTATTTTGTCGCTGTCGCGTGGTCGTGGCGTGGTTCGTGTGTCCTGGCTCTAAACCTTTTTTTATGCGGTCCTTTTTTGTGCGATTTTTTTTATGCGGGTTGTAAAAAAATGGATATTAAAACGCATAATGTGAATTAAAATCAAGAGAAAGTAAGAAACTTAAACATTAAGTATAATAACTTTCTTCGATAAAAATACTGTTTAAGGTTTTTAAGCATGTAATCGATATATTGCATAATAATATAAGTTCTTGTATCATTTATTTTTTTTACAGATGTATTTTTCAAAATTTTCATAATATTACAAAAATGAAATAAAATGTTCCCACGTGTAAATTAATGCATTATCTTGTTAAGGGCGGAGTTCAAATAATAAAGCAACTTTTTTTATTTATGATTATTTTGCTTGTTGAAATTTTTTTCAAATTGGGAAGGGTTTTAAATAGAAAATTTTGTTTTTGAAACATTCATTATTCTTCTCTGTGGGGGGGGGGGCTTTTTTACAAGTTTTTAAGCGTTTACAAGGAACGCCATATCTAAAAAAGTAATGATTATTTTTTAAATATTTTTTCATTATTTTATTCCTAAAGCACCTGTCCATAAAACCGAGTATGGGTTTTAGGTAATTTTAAAAATTAACTATAAAACTGTAATCCCACACTTTTAAAAATTATAAAACCCAATTTTTCATTTAAGAAAAATGTTTAAAAATAGTTACAATTGTTCAAATGGAAAAAGCATACTCCACTTTACGCGCAATATATTTATGAACAAAATTTAAAAAAAAAATTAAGTCTCTTTCTTTTCTAGAACTTGAGATATGATTTTCCTTGTCGGGAAAAACACAACTTTCGGGAAACGGTAAAAAACAAAAATAATAACAAAAGAAGCGGTTTACTCACTATTTATTAAAACGTCTACAAAGGCATACAAATAAAAGAACATTATTATCTCAGTGCATACTATAACTCATGTACACACCAAAACTAAATATTACTGATCAAATCCCTAGGGGGGAGGGCGAGCATTGTCTGCAAAGGAGGAGCAACATGGCTGTGGAGCGGCTCACAAATAAATATTTTTCTACTTGAAAAAAAATTTTTTGGCCATGTTTTATATATCACCGTTTTTATAAAGAACCACAGAACAAAATAAAAACAAAAAACGAGATTCGAAAAAAATAGTTTATTAGCCGTTTCTGGCGTGAAGTCCTCCCTTAAGAAAAGCAACTTCTAAGAAAATCGTGAGGTTTTGAGCGTTTCGGGTTATGTATTTTCGATGAAACTGTTTTTATAGCTATTTATGATATTTTCGAATACTATATTTTTTGTTATGTGGTCCCTATCCACCGCACAAAAAACGATTCAGCTGTATAGCAGCAAACAGTTCGTGTTGCCTGATGCCAAAGAACCCGTCCGTCGGTCGCGATACGATCAGTGAGCGTATACAATTTTGTAAGTCGACTTCAACAACATTACGCCCAGATTGTACAAAATTACGTATTCATCACAATTTTATACAAAAATACATGCCCAACGCTCGCTTACTATATAATATATAATACATACATTTTTACTTGTTGACTATAACTCATATTAAAGATGAATCAGCAAACATTGACTCGTTCCAATTGCCTGCCTCGGCTTAACCGTTTTTATTTACAGTAGGCAATCTAGATTTTTTTAAGGGTTCCGCAGCAAACAAATAACTGTTCAAATAACCGTTAAGGAGGGAGTTCATGGCAGAAAAGGCTAATAATCAAATTTTTTTCGAATCTCGTTTTTTGTTTTTATTTTGTTCTGTGGTTCTTTACAAACACGGTGATATAAAAAACATGGCCAAAAAAATTTTTTTTTCAAGTAGGAAAATATTTATTTGTGAGCCGCTGCACAGCCAAGCTGCTGCTACCCCCCCCTCCCCCGCGATTTGATCAGTAATATTTAGTTTTGGTTTGTACATGAGTTATAGTATGCACTGAGATAATGCTCTCTTCTTTGTATGCCTTTGTTGACGTATTTTCTCAAAGTTGATTGGTTTTTTTTTTAACATCTGCATTGTATGTCATTTTACCGTTCCCCGAAAGTTGTGTTTTTCCCGACAAGGAAAATCATATCTCAAATTCTAGAAAAGATAGAGACTAAATTTTTTTAAAATTTTGTTCATAAACATATTGCGCATAAAGTGGAGTATGCTTTTTTCATTTGAACAATTGTAACTACTTTTAAACATTTTTTTTTTAATTAAAAATTGGGTTTTATAATTTTTAGAAGTTTTTAATTACAATTTTATAGTTAATGTTTAAAATTACCTGAAATCCATACTCAGCTTTATGGACAGGTTCTTTAGAATAAAATAATGAAAAAATAATTAAAAAATATTCATTACATTTTGAGATATGGCGTTCCTTGTAAACGCTTAAAAACTTGTGAAAAAGGGCCCCCACAGGGAAGAGTAATGAATGTTTCAAAAACAAAATTTTCTATTTGAAACCCTTCTTAATTTGAAAAAAAATTTCTACAAGCAAAATAATCGTAAATAAAAAGGTTGCTTTTTTATTTGAACTCCCCCTTTAAAGTTTCATTGTCTCTGCTTGTTCTTTCACCCGGAGAAAAAAAAAGAAAAATTATTGATACGTATCATGTATCTCGTGTATTTTCTTTCTGCAGCCAGTACTTTAATTTTCATTGTATCAATTTTTGAAATATCAAAGCGTTACTTAAGGTAGGTAGTTGGTCGATAAAACGATTTTTTCAAAGGATTTTAATGAAACTTCTCTAGATATTTATTTAACTCAGTACCAATAATACGAGCTCTTACCGAAAAAAAAAACTGACCAGTCCAATTTTGAGGAAAACAATTTCAAAGTTTTGTAATTTTAATACGGGCTCTTATGGGAAAACTATTTTTTTTTTTTTTTTTTTTTTTGAATAAAATAAGAACGTGTCAAAGGAATTTTATAGAAATTTAATATGTTATAAAAGTTACAAACCATATTTAATAATAAAAATTATTCGCCACGTCGTTTTTGTAATAAATAATTTATAAACATCATTTTACAACGTTTTTACAAAGCTTTTTCAGCAATGTTTTTATAATGCTACAACATAAGCGCGCGAAAATTAAAGAAAAGCAAGCCGAATACAAATATAATCACTGAAGAATATTAATACATTATTTAATTTTTGATAAAAGAAAATTTTTTTTTGAGATATACTTTTGTACCTGACTATCTCAGAGCAACTACGAACTTCGAAATGTCAGAAAAGAAGGTTTTATTTGAGAATTTTTTTCTCTGTAACGAATAATGTAATCAGCACGAAATATTTTAGAAATTATTGTACGTTATTTGGAGTCCAAAAGAAAATTTTTTGCCTAGTTTACAAAAAAACTGAACACCTATATATATATATATATATATATATATATATATATATATATATATATATATATATATATATATATATATAAAACCTTATGTAATTGAGAGAAATAAAATACAGCTAAATCGTTCAGTTGAATTAAAAATACCATGACAAGACACTTATAAAGCTTTTTTTTTCGAATGTAGAATTTCAAAACATGAGACAGAAATAATTTGGCTGCGAGTGCGAGAGTGATAAAATATGATTTTTTCCAACATATTTTTTAATTTTTCTCAAAAACTAATTTACTTAGTGCAATGATTCAAAAACACTTTTTATGCGATTTGCTTTGTTTTTTCGATTGGTATGAAAAAAATTGAAAAATTGCTTAAAGACGTTCGTTCGCGTCCACAAAACACTATAGAATAGGGTGATGTAGCTACCACAAATTACTACAGAACATAATACTCTATATGTTATACATACAGAGCTTGTACTTGTTCATGTGCCATATCCTCATATGATGTGTCGTGTATTATTGATGATTGCTATATGTACCACCTATGTACTTGTCTGTGGTATCAATGCATACATAGTTGTTGACTGAAAATTACCAGTTTATTTGACCTTGTATGCATATTATGTACGCATACACATCAAAATCTACCAGATAATTTTAATTTTTTTAATTTCAATAATTAATATTTCAATTTAACGTCCGTCAACACGATGTTTTTTGTGAAATTATATAAATTGATATTTCAGAGAATATTTTTAAACATTTTTTATTTTGATATCTACTCTTATAATTTACGTATTATAATTTTTAACACGAAAAAATGCTGTTTAGAATGTTTATTCCTAATGAGTCTGTGTTAAAAATTTGATTTTTAATCGTCAATTACTTTAAGAAATGATCAATGAAGGCCTTAAAATTTTTGAGGGAAGATAATTATGTAATTCAACTTGTCAATTCTCTAAAATTAAGTCTGACGCAAGAACGTCCTTAATTGTGGCAAAAAAACTCATGTTCTTGATAAAAATACACGAAAAACCTATTTATGGGCATTCGACGTGTCTGGCTAACGAACTCGTCCAACCGTTTGAGATTTCCAACATTCACAACAAATTTCATAAGCATTAGACGTTTCGTTAGTAAGAAGTGAGGTCTGTTGTGCTACTTTTGGCACACAAAATAACTTTTTCCCCATGCATTTTTGCACCTGTTGAGAAGAAATACGCATAATCAAAATTCAAAACTGACTATGAACTGAATTAAAGGTCACTTTATACATTATACTTGATTTATGGAATTCAAATAGTTGGACTTGAAATTATTAAATGATAAGGGTGCCGCCCTTGGTAAATTACGAATGACTATGGAACCCTATCATGAATGCTGTCGACAAGTTCTTGGCCGAGCTTTTTTTTATAACTCATTCAACAGCATGTGCCTCTTATCAGCCTCTATTTATGTTTATATTATCTGCAGACATTATATTCGTGAAAAATGGACTTTAATATTAAATTGTTTTTATTCGTTTCTCTTTTGTTTCTTAGTAACGGTAGTGAAACGAAGTGGAGTGGAGAAGGGGGTACGGGTGTAATGGGTGAGATGAGAGAATTATGAATATTTATACTGTCTATTTATCTTCATCATAAAACTATTGTTGGAACGTGAAATTAATTCGAATTCGGTGGTGAATCAAAATTAATTTAGGTAATGTGGCTGAATTTTTTTACAATAAATGTTTTATCGTTTTAGCAATTCTTTTACATAAAACAAGTGCTAGTTATTCAATATGTATGTATGTGTTATAATAACAGTAGCTCTGTCTCATCTTCTTAAATTAAAATTAGTCAGATTTTTAGTCGAATTTTCTCCGAAAAATTAGACTTATACAGTCTATACGATAAGAGCTGCGAGAGGCGAGAGTAGGGGCGCTATCCGTTTTCGGACCCGTAGAACACGAATATGTAGAAAAAAAATGTCTGATATATATATATATATATATATATATATATATATATATATATATATATATATATATATATATATATTCCCGCCACCTTTTAATTTGTGTAGGGCCCCCTTATGGAAGTTAAGAGATGAAATTTGGTAAATGGGGCTCATTTTCGAGGCACCTCATACTATCAAAGTAGGGTCAAATTTTGGGCAAATTTTTTTTCTGACCCGACCTTTAAGGGGGTGGTGGGGGGCGGAAAAGCAATAAAACTTTTCCAAACCGGTTTTAAATAATGTTTCGGTCAATTATCTACAACATATCCAAAATTCAGCTTCCTAGGATGATATGGTGGGAGTAGAGGAGGGAAAAACGATTTCCGCTGGATCTAACAGGCCCCCAGCCCCCCAGAATTAACGTAGAGGAATGAAATTTGGTGTGTTGATAAAGTTCGTACCTAGGTTGTGCTTTTTGGAGGTTTTAATATTTTACCCCCACCCCCCTCATTTTTAAGCTACAATTTCATGTATTTTCGACGTTTTCGAAGTTTGTACCACTCGCACAGGTCACCCGAATAAACCTAGAGGGCTGAAATTTTGTATTCGGATTGAGTTAGTATCAAGGGGGTGCCCTTTGGGGGTCTCGACTTTTAACCCCTACCCCCACCATTTTTATACCCAAAAGAACATGATTTTTCTTGTTTTTTAACAGTTTCGTTCGGGTCAAAATCTCCCCAAATAAACCTAGAGGGCTAAAATTTGGTGTACAGGTTAAGCTAATAGCCAGACACTGTTTTTTGGAGGTTTCAACTTTTAACTCTTACCCCCACGATTTTTACGCCAATATTTCCTTAATCTTTTTGCTTGTTTTCTAACATGTCTAGAGACTCCATAAGGAAACCTAGAGGGCTGAAATTTTGTACGTGTATTCAGTTAGTATCCAGCTAGTATCTTGTAGGGAGTCCACATCACTTTTCCCCCCACTTCTCCCATTTTTACATCGGAATTGAATGCTATTGTTAAATGTGTTTTAAAAGCATTATGTTTATTCTAAATACAAGTAGGCGAATAGTAATTTTAAAATACCCCTGTCGCAGCATCTGCATAACATAGCGAATTTCCAAATTTTGTAGACTGGCGGATCTCATCTAAGAACTGTACCTATTTAAAATAGTTTAGCTTTCTAAGAGTAAAAGATTTTTTAAAATCGGCTGGGTAATTAGTTTTGATATTTTTGGAACCCAAGAACCCGAACGGACTTTGTGCAGCATAGTTGTATCCATCTAAAATAATTTAGTTCTCTAACAGTGAAAAAATTTTCAAAATCGGTCGGTTAGTTTATTTTTTACAATAATGGGAACAGTAAACCCTGGCGGAAATCATACAACATAACCTTTATTCATCTAAAATAATTTTAGTAAAAAGTTTATCCTAACAGTAAAAAACGGGTCCTAGGGATCTCATATAACTTATGGTAGTCCGTAAGGTTCTTGTGGACATCATTTAATTACTTAATGAATTCAAATACTTTAACTTACTAACGGTGAAAAAATTTTCAAAATTTTCGACATTCGCTAAAAAAATCATTGAAAAATATTTGATATGTTTCGATCAATTAATGGTCAACATCAGCAAATAAAAGTTACTCAAATCGAAGAAAAGAATGAGTTATTTGTCCGTAGAAATTAAAATACAAATTCTGAAAACGAGCAAAGAAATATTGAAAAAACTAGATCGGCAAAACATTCTGACAAATAACACTACCCAACTAATACTTGCCAATTTGAATGAAACTTAACATACTTATTAAACAGCGAAAAATATTAAATACGTGTTTTTTTATTTCGGCTAAATACGCTTTTTAGGGGTAGAAAACACCATTCAACCTCTGTAGATGAAAACAGTTATAGCTAAATATTTTTGAAACGACATATTTTTTGAAAAAAGGGCTGAGTACCAAATTTGTAGAATTTAAAGCGATGCACTTGATAGTGACCCTGAAATCGATTTTCAAGGTCAGTTGAAAATGATTAGCCATTGCCGAACTTTGACCATATCCTGTACCTATAAGCAGTAATTTCACTCAATCTATCTTCAAAATTGATTTGTTGCGTTATTTTTCTAAAATAAAAAAAATAAAAACCTGACGAAATGAAAAAATAGGCGCAAATTTATAGAAAAAATTAGAAGAAAACATTTTTGTAAGTAATTTTAGAAGTAAAGTTAAGAAAAGATTTAATATCACTCCAATTGTAAGTTAAACATTAACTTTATGTTATATTAGAAATTTTCAAAATTTTTTAAAATTTTTATTGCTACTCTATAGTTATCATATTAGGAATTCAATTCAACATATGATTAACTATTATTTTTCCGATTGCGATTGAGCAAGTATTTTTCAAAATTACTTCTTGATCACTTATTTTCTATCTTGCATGTGAAATTCGTTCGAATATACTTTGAACCATTTAGGGATGAAAAGTAAACTACTCCTTTTGAAAAATATTAAATGATTTTCAAATGACTTTGGAAATTGACCTCAAGGTCAACTTCAAAGTCATCATCAAGTGCATCACTTTGAACTCTATAACTTTGGTCCTAAGCACTTTTTTCAGAAAATATATCGTACCATAATCCACTTCTATGTTGATTCCTGGTCTCTTTTCCTGCGTTTCTAATATTTATGTCAATAAAAAATGTGCTACCGTAGACAAGGATGAATAGGTACGCATTCAGACTTCACACCGTATTTTTTTGTATTTATTTTATGAGTACATAATCTTTAATATATTAAAAATTTACGCGAAGATGGTCACTTTATCAGCAGTATCCAAAAAAATTTAAAAATATCCGTGGTTTTTGAAAAATTAACGAAAATCGTATAATTTCTTCTCTATGAAAAATTGGGGTCAAAAGAGACGAGAAAAGAGTAAATGGGGACAACCCGTAAGGTCGACCAAAATTGAAATTCTAATATAAAATAATTTCGAACTTTTTGTATTTATACATTCAAAAAAGAAATAATAGGTACTTGATGATTTTCTGTAAAAATAAACGTAGAATCTAAAATAAAGTTTATATACTCCTGTCGTTTACCCCTAAGTTTATATTCCTCCTATTCTTATTTTAGTTCAAAAAATAATTTTTCAAAAGACTAAGACATAATAATTAATAACAGTGAGATTCTACGTCCATTTTCAGACTTTTGTTTATTAAATTGCGTAAAAGCTAGTAAATGCAATAACAGATATGATGAATTTATAAGGAGTTTCTTGTACTACAAAATCTTAAAAATATGGAAACGCGTACTTTTTTTTCGTTAATTGTGTTTTATTCTTTTGCACAAAATTTTAAAAATACTTTATTTTCTTAAGAAAGGGAGGCAACTTTAGTCACAGATATGCCTATGAACAGTTTTTGGTAATCCGGGAAAAACGAAAACACTTTTTAAAATTTTTTTATTGTTAAAATCGAAATGTTCTTTTAAAGAGGGTTAAAATTACCATATTTTATATTAAAATTTTAACACAATCACTCCCTAATTAACGAGCCTTACTTAATATTAGCAAATTGAGAAAAAACACGTCAATTAGATTTTTTTACACAGATTTTATTTGTTATATAATTCAAAAGGATATTTTAAAAATGTGTATGAATGGCTTTCATTAAATAAATTTCAATATATTTTCCATTTATTTTAACAGTGGAATGTCCTTATTAGTGGCTATACTTTCGGCTTGGAGCGAATTAGACGAAGATTTTCTTCTAAAACCAAATTTAATAATTAATTAAAGAAATAAAAAAAAATTTGTGGATTTCCTACCGTTCAAATATAATCTTTATTGTATGTAAAAATGTTATTACATTTTTTCAAAAAACTGTAAGTAAACTGTAAAATTTTCTTTACAAATATGTTAAAATAGAGAAATGTTTCCTTTTTAATTTATTTTTAACTCTTTTTAAATGATTCACTTTAAAATTTTTTAATATTTCTTAATCGAAATTTCATAAAAGAATGTGTCAAAATTTAAAAAAATTTTTCTTTGTTAAAAAAAAAAATTGAATGTGCAAAATTATTTAATATTAGAATGCTCTGATTATACAATTCTAATCATAACTGTATTGTCAATTGGATAAAAAATTACGTAAAAATATTATTGTTTGAATATGATTTAACGTAATTTTTATACGATTGAAGCAAACTCTTATTAATTTTAGGAAGGTGTAAATATAATCTAAATTCTGATCATATCACAGAACAGATATCGTCGGGATTTTTTTTGTAAAAAAAAATTGAACAGAAATACATTATAAAAACATTTAACTGACAGAAAAATAGAATATAGCCGAATCGTTAAATTGGATTAAAAAAATCATGACACGCTACTTATAAAGCGGTTTTCTTCGAATTTAGCTCGCAAAAAATGAGACAGAAAAAAAAAGAATGCGAGTGCGAGTGAAATGGAGAACGACATATTTCCTAGTTTTTCTCGAAAAGTAAGTAATTTAGAGCAACGGTATAAAAACATTTTTTATGCGTTTTACCTTTTACAATGGCTTAGTGTAAAAAAAATTTGAAAAATTGCTTAATTCTGGCAAAAAACTCATTTTGTTGACAAAAAACGCCCGGAAAACCTACTTCTGGGCATCCGACGTGTCTGGCTAACGAACTCATCCAACGATTTGGAAAATCGAATTCGCACACAAAATTTCATAAGCATTAAACGTTTCGTTCGAGAGTTATCGCGCGGATACATATATATATATATATATATATATATATATATATATATATATATATATATATATATATATATATATATATATAAATTTTAGTGAATATCATTTTCGTATTCTAGGGACCTCAAAACATATTTCTGATATGGTCTCGGGCTTAGGTCGCACCATGACACCTGGCGTAAAAGCTGAATTTCCAGTTTTGGAAATTCGCTAAAATTTAAAAAAAAGTGAACTTACTTTTATGACAAATGAAATACATAGATATTAAGTAATTTAAAAATGTTATTAAAGTCACTGTTTATTTATAAATTAGGAATTTTGGATTTTTAGTATTTATAAAATAGAAATTTTGGATTTTTTTGGAAAGAGAAATATCTTTATAAAGGCCTTCCAGTTTACAATTTAAGGTCCTTTTTTAATATTTAAAACTAAAACATAAAGGCAATTAGCGGATAAACATGGGCAGGAATGTCCTCGTACGAATTGTGTTGGTTTTTTTTCTGCTACCTGTTTTCGGCACAAAATTGAAATTTACTGAGATACAGCCCTTAAATACTTAAAACCTTTTTTTAAAGCCTCGATCAGCCGAACACTCATCACCAGTTTTGAAACCAACAAAATGACAATTCGGTTGTAGACTTTCAATCACATTTCGCTTGTAGACATTCAATACCGAAGATGAAGGGGAAAATTCGACTACCGTGATGGGGCCCCGCTGCTCACGGCGTTTTTAGGGCTACTCAGAGGTCATAACCTCTGAGTAACCCTTATCGTTTCACAAAAATACTATTCTAATGTGTGGCCAACTTGCATTTCTGTTTGCTGAACTCAGCTCCCCAACTTTTTGGAGTAAAGGGGATATTTTTCTTAATTACAAAAATAAAAATTTTAAGACATTAATTTTGGACCTAACTGCTAATTGTTTAATAATCGAACGTATAGAATTAGAAATTAATTAGATTTTTTTCTTAATTGCTAATTTTTTTTTATCTTTCTTGTTAGCAGTAAGGTATAAATAAAAAAAATATAATTGACGCCTATACTATTAGGTACATGATTATTACTGTGTCGTTTATGGATATTTAAATGATTTTAATATTACCTACATATTAAATTACCTAAATGATTTTAATATTACCTACATATTAACAGTAAATTACTATCAAAAAAATGCAAACTTTAACAATATTTTTTAAATTCATTCAAATTCAATTTAATTGCGATTAATTTTGCTATTTAAATATATTAGTTTTTGACATTTGAATTTTTGAATTTTACTCAAAATATACATACGTAATTTACACATGCTACCTATATATATAGTGAGTATACTCTATTTTGAAAGTGTCACACCATAGAACACTAGAAGCCAACTAACATAAAAAAAGTGAAATTCGCTTGGAGTCATTTGTAAGCCAGTCACAGCTTAAGGCATTAGTCCGTCAGTAGTCGTCGTCGAGTCAACACACCATTATATTAACAATATACCCATTGTTAGTTGAGCACGTTGAACAGCTCTCTCTGGTAATACGTGTGATGTGATTGTATGCGTGTATACACATACTACTACAAAAAACCAAACTAATACACTGCAAACAGTGTGTATGTACACAAACAGACTACGTCACAAACTCATTACAAGTGGAACAGAGGCAAAGCCAATCTAGTTTGTCCCCTTGTATCACACAGTATATAATACATGATAGGTACCTACAACATATGTACATAAAGCTACGGATACACGAGACATCAAAATAACGCGACACATCTAAATTAGCATTATTGTGTGCAATGTTTACACTATAGAACACTAGAAGCAAACTAATATCAAAAAAGTTTAGTTCGCTTGGAGTCATTTGTTGGTCTGTCACAGCTTAAGGCATTTAGTCAGTCGGTGTCGGTCATCGAATCCACTACGATTGTTATGTATTGTAAGACCATTGTTACTTGACCTGCACGTTGCTCTGTCCGATAATACGTGTTTTGTAATTGTGTGTGTAAATACTCACACAGAAGCAAACATCAAGCCTAAACCACTACAAACAGTTTGTACTTACACAGCATAGTGATGCGAAGTGGAGATTTTACGTCACCTTTCTGCTACAGTCGGAATACTAACTATCATATAGTAGTTTGGCCCGTTGGTTTACACGTTCAAGTAAAGCGGGTTCTACACGATGCTACGAACGTTCCTTCCAACATTCGATCGAACGTTTGAGGCAGTTAAGTTCGATAGTTGGTGCGACGAATGTATCTGCTACACGGTGAATCGAATGTTTGATCCAATACGAATGATGATGTGTTGGTACTCAGTGGACGATGTTATCTGTCTGATGTTATCTCTAATGTTATACACTGATGTTGTCTCTCTTCACATGAACGAGCGTGCAGCTGCTGAGTCGAACCAACCAACGAACCAACATTGACCTTCAAACGTTCGAAGCACCCCTTTGACTCGGTGCAAAAATACCGACATCGAACGGGACACGACCAAATGCGAACGTTTGACGCTCGACATTGGACACTCGTAGGTTCGAACAACGGCTACACGATGCTATGAACCATCCAACGTCGAATGTTGGAAGGTGTTCGTAGCATCGTGTAGCAGCGGCTTAAATTTGCAGTCTAGATCAGGCTAGAACAGTTGTATACACTCGAGTTGCTAGACTTCTCTAGCAAATATTTGAGGTTGTTTACACAGTAGTGTCACACATGGCGAATAGAATAGTGTCAGACATTTCACACAACACCTGATTTAGATTATAATTTAACATTTCTAAATCGTATTTTGTATTGCCATATTCTATTTTGAATTGAAAACTAATATTTTTATAAATGTTGCTGCAAGACGGCAGTTTCGTACTGAAAATAATTTATTTCATTTTTTGCTATAGTGTAAATCCAACTTGTAAAATTTTATTGCGTTTACTTTTTTCTTAGAGTTGTAATATAATATTATCTCTGTATTATCTTTTGGATGCGTCTCACAATTTAGGATTACCTTGTTGGTAGTATCTTAAATCAACTTTTCTGTCCTTTTGTAAAAAAAAAAACTTCTACACCAAAAGCGTGTCGTGTGTCCGTACCTTTATAATCTTTTTAAAATAAATTATTTTTTTTTTTTGTCAAAAGATTCTTATAACATAACCTATTTGTACGACTTAACGTTTATGTAAAAAAAAAACAATATGTTTTCATCCAAATCATTTTAATATTTGCGACGATTTGAATTTTTACACAAAATTTCGAATGCGAAAGGAATTTTTATTTTGGAAAAAATTCGCCCACGAATACAACACAAAACGAACTGGTATGCTGTTTTTTAAATAATAATTATTTCAACTAAGCAGTAATGTATCTTTTTTTAGGAATAGTACATTATCTTCAGAAATAATGTTTTTTTTAAGGAGGAGTTTTCAAAGCTACTACTAGCAAAGTAGTGAAATTAGTGTCACACAAAATTGCTTTGTTGCGTGAAGAATTCATTAAGTTTCCAACAACTGACGTCGAAAAGGCGCAAGTTAAAGAAAATTTTTATAACATTACGCGGTTTCCGAGAGTGTTTGCTGCTTTAGATTGTACACAGTACACACGTTCGGATACAGTCGCCAGGTACGAGTAAATTGTAGAGCACGTCAACTGTAATTTCGATGTTTGCCGGAAATAAATAATTTCGCAAATATGAACGGCCAAAAGGAATTGGAACTGTCATTTGCTCATACGTATTTCTTACAAGTAAAGGGCCCGAGGCCGGACCTATCGATTTTGATGAAACTTAGATATGTTGTAGAACACTAAAAAATAAGCGACACGTATTTTTTTTTATCGGCGGAAAAACGGCTTGAAGGGGTGAAATCGCCCTCCAAAAATTGGGGTAAAAATTTAATTTTTTAAATATCTCGAAAACAGTAAGAGATAGAGCAAAAGTTTAAATTGGCAGTATTGCTCTTTTTTAAAGAGCTATTTATTGGTATGCAATTCGTTCAAATTGTGTCAAGAGGGGTGGCTGGGGGTTAAAATTTAGGGGTTAATTTTGCAAAAAGGGGATAAAATTAAACAATATAAAAATTCTGTTTACAGATTTGAAATCTACGTCAGAAAATCTAATTGACCTATTTTTGCTCAATGTCTTAATATTAAGTCTAGGGGTAGTTAACTAGGGAGTGACTGTGTCGAATAGTCGTACTACTTGTGTAGTTTAAGAAGTTCTTCTTCATGGAAAATAGTTTAAGACATTTGAAATAACGTAGAAATGAAATTTTCGATTTCAAAATTCAGTTTGAGCAACATTGGAGAGGGGGTGAGTCACCCTCTTAAATTACATATTAGTTACATACACTCATTTTTAATAATAATACATACACGGTTACATATACAGGCTGGAAAC
This sequence comes from Brachynemurus nebulosus, assembly GCA_035578155.1. Lineage (NCBI taxonomy): Eukaryota > Metazoa > Arthropoda > Insecta > Neuroptera > Myrmeleontidae > Brachynemurus > Brachynemurus nebulosus. The sequence goes on from JAPWDM010000030.1 coordinate 2,813,777, forward strand.
AGATTTATCGAACGTGGGGCAAGTATGGTGAGAAATTTTTCTCAGGATCAATGTGATCTCTGACACTTTTTGATCAATAATATTTCATTTTTAAATCGCGTTACCATGGATCTGCAATATTTTTGTGTTTGTCAGATTAAATACCCCTGTCGCAGCATCTGCATAACATAGCGAATTTCCAAATTTTGGGGACTGGCGGATCTCATCTAAGAACTGTACCTATTTAAAATAGTTTAGCTTTCTAAGAGTAAAAGAGTTTTTAAAATCGGCTGGGTAATTAGTTTTGATATTTTTGGGACCCAAGAACCCGAACGGACTTTGTGCAGCATAGTTGTATCCATCTAAAATAATTTAGTTCTCTAACAATGAAAAAATTTTCAAAATTGGTCGGTTAGTTTATTTTTTACAATAATGGGAACAGTAAACCCTGGCGGAAATCATACAACATAACCTTTATTCATCTAAAATAATTTTAGTAAAAAGTTTATCCTAACAGTAAAAAACGGGTCCTAGGGATCTCATATAACTTATGGTAGTCCGTAAGGTTCTTGTGGACATCATTTAATTACTTAATGAATTCAAATACTTTAACTTACTAACGGTGAAAAAATTTTCAAAATTTTCGACATTCGCTAAAAAAATCATTGAAAAATATTTGATATGTTTCGATCAATTAATGGTCAACATCAGCAAATAAAAGTTACTCAAATCGAAGAAAAGAATGAGTTATTTGTCCGTAGAAATTAAAATACAAATTCTGAAAACGAGCAAAGAAATATTGAAAAAACTAGATCGGCAAAACATTCTGACAAATAACACTACCCAACTAATACTTGCCAATTTGAATGAAACTTAACATACTTATTAAACAGCGAAAAATATTAAATACGTGTTTTTTTATTTCGGCTAAATACGCTTTTTAGGGGTAGAAAACACCATTCAACCTCTGTAGATGAAAACAGTTATAGCTAGATATTTTTGAAACGACATATTTTCTGAAAAAAGGCCTGAGTACCAAATTTGTAGAATTTGAAGCGATGCACTTGATAGTGACCCTGAAATCGATTTTCAAGGTCAGTTGAAAATGATTAGCCATTGCCGAACTTTGACCATATCCTGTACCTATAAGCAGTAATTTCATGTATTGACTCAATCTATCTTCAAAGTTGATTTATAGAAAAAATTAGAAGAAAACATTTTTGTAAGTAATTTTAGAAGTAAAGTTAAGAAAAGATTTAATATCACTCTAATTGTAAGTTAAACATTAACTTTATGTTATATTAGAAATTTTCAAAATTTTTTTAAATTTTTATTGCTACTCTATAGTTATCATATTAGGAATTCAATTGAACATATGATTAACTATTATTTTTCCGATTGCGATTGAGCAAGTATTTTTCAAAATTACTTCTTGATCACTTATTTTCTATCTTGCATGTGAAATTCGTTCGAATATACTTTGAACCATTTAGGGGTGAAAAGTAAGCTACTCCTTTTGAAAAATATTAAATGATTTTCAAATGACTTTGGAAATTGACCTCAAGGTCAACTTCAAAGTCATCATCAAGTGCATCACTTTGAACTCTATAACTTTGGTCCTAAGCACTTTTTTCAGAAAATATATTGTACCATAATCCACTTCTATGTTGATTCCTGGTCTCTTTTCCTGCGTTTCTAATATTTATGTCAATAAAAAATGTGCTACCGTTGACAAGGATGAATAGGTACGCATTCAGACTTCACACCGTATTTTTTTGTATTTATTTTATGAGTACCTAATCTTTAATATATTAAAAATTTACGCGAAGATGGTCACTTTATCAGCAGTATCCAAAAAAATTTAAAAATATTGGTGGTTTTTGAAAAATTAACAAAAATCGTATAATTTCTTCTCTATGAAAAATTGGGATCAAAAGAGACGAGAAAAGAGTAAATGGGGACAACCCGTAGGGTCGACCAAAATAACGGACCCGATTTTTTTCATCTGACACAGTCGCCATTTAAGAAGTGAAATTACCCCTCAAAATTAGGGTAAAATTTCAATTTTGCTAGATTACTTGAAAACTGCGGCAGATAAAGAAAAATTTTAAATTGACACCACACTTCATTTTTAGAGAGCTTTCTACTGATATATACAAAGCCAGAGTCGGACCTACTAGAGGGGCTATTTTGGTAAATTTGGGGGTAAAAAAAGTTGTATAAGCGTTTTTCCTAACATCTAAAACAAAAACAAGAGCCTTATCACCATTTTTTCTAAGCATTAAAAGCTGGTTTATATTCGGTTTCTATTGAAAACTCAATTAGACTGCATGTTAAAAGTGAGCAAAAATTAAACCTGCAATAACTTTTAAACGCTGTAGTGAATCTAATTTAAATTTTCACAGTCGATTAAATTTAGAAAAACCATTATTCGCACAAATTTTCATAAGACTGTCACCATTTTTAAGTACCTCCATAATATCCTTAACTTGTAGCTATGGTATAATTATCAAAATTTTTTGCAGGTTTCTTACTAATCATACAACATGTAATGATTCATACAACATACAACACATAATTCCTGAGAAGCCCTAAATAATGCGTGTCAAACACGCACTTGACGACTTTTTTTTTAATAGTACGTTATGGAAAGGAAAATTTTGTATGTTATGCTCCTTTAGAGTGAAAATATAATTTATATATATTTGCATAATCATCAGGATCCTGAGGATCCAAAAGCGCCAAAAAGTAACTACTGAATTGATTTTGAAAATTGTTTCACTGTTAGAAAGCTAAACTATTTTAAATGGATACAGGTCTTAGATGAGATCCGCCAGTGCCCAATATTTGGAAATTCGCTATGTTATGCAGATGCTGCGACAGGGATATTTTTTTTTTAAATTTGAAGATGTCATCTAGTTTATCTAATTTTTTTGTGTCTTAATAACCGTAAATAAAATTTTAGAAAGACCAAAGTGGAGATTTAGTCTTTCTAAAATTAGGTTTACGAAATCGTTCTTTCTATTTTCGCTAAAAAAAAGCCAATAGAACTCACTTTAAAAGTTGGTAATTGTGTAATTGTTCAAATTTGATTAACATTGGTCCAGTTTTTTACAGGATACATATTTTAGAATTACCAGGATAAAAATAAAATTAAAAATCTTGAAAACCCACTTTGAAATCTGGTAATTGTGGAATGATTCCTCATTTGATGAAAATAGTTGCAACTGTTTCCAGATTATTCCAGGATTTCCAAGACGAAAACTAAATTAAAAAAATCTTAATAGGTACATCACTGAAAATTTCAAGAATCTGCTGTAAAAAACTCTAAAAACTTTGAAATAAAAATTCCTGAAATTCGCTAAATTTCAGGTTTTATTATAATTTAGAATATTAAGCTAATTCTCATTCATGGGGTATGATATCACCCTAAAAAAAACATGGCAAAATTTGCCATATACAAGGGATGAAAATTGGTCTATTCTAAATTCTAATGAAATTTGGAATACTTATGGAATTTCAGAAATTTATATTCAATAAATAATTTTTAGAGTTCTTCGCTGTGGGTTTTTAAAACTTGTTTATTATTGCTAATAACTGATGGGTGGATACAAGGGACCAAACTGGAATGTCTATCAAACTGTTCCACTTGTCGCCAGTGGGTGACGTAAAATCTCCCCGCTATGTTGTGTACGTACGCACTGTTTGCAATGGTGTTGGTTTGATGTTTTGTAGTAGTGTGAGTATTCACACATACTACTGCAAAACCTATTATGGGACAGACAAACCTGTCCAATTCAAGTAACAATGTCTAACAATGTATTACAATACACTGACAGACTACATGTCTTAAGCCGTGTCGGGCACACTCTGGGCTCACCACTAGTTACGCGAGAGCCGCATAGTGTGTAATACGCATTACAAGCAAGTTACACACTGTACTTTATCTACGACTAACATAAAATTCACAATAATTAATATAAATCTGATACGAATACACTACATTAAAATTATGTATAGAATTTGAAATTTATTAAAAACAAATCTAAACATTCAGTTGCAAGGTCAAATTTTTGTACAGATTTTAATACTGTGTGTCCCGTTTGGATGTATAAATATGGTGTACATGTTAATTGATAACACTGGATTCCCATAAGATAAAAGTTATGTCACAAGAGTGCTTTGAACAAAATAATAATACCAATTTAATATTGTAACTACTGTTACTATCGCTTTAACAGCAATAATGCAGTAAAATAAAGAAATGGACGTCGCAATTTTCAAGAAATTCACATTTTCACATAATAAATATTTGTGATTTTCTGTAAATTCAAAAGGCATTTTTTTATTTTCTTGAAAATAAATATAAAAATTAAAAAATATCGAAAAAATGTTCTGTTGAAGAAATACCTAGTGCAGATAATTTGCAGACGAAAAAAAAAATTATAAAAATAATTACCAAAAATATAAAAATGTTTATCCAAAGCACTTTTGTGACATAACTTTTTCCTTATGGGTAGAGCCCGGACTCTATAGTGTACTATAAATCATCCTGTCAAGTTCTCCAGTAGCGCAAAAACAAGTATGAGGGGTTAAAAAATGAAAATAAACTGTAATTTCAATATCTATAGTCATTTACAAATTTTAATTGTTATTATGTAAATGCAAAGGAAATGATACTTTCAGTGAAGTGTAGCACACTTTATTAACATTTATTAATTTTCAACAAAACAGTAGTCACTACTCGCTAGATGCCTAGATGTTAGTTGCAACTAATAATTAAAAACCAACGACAAAAATACTTTTTTGCAACTAATGACTGAAAAATTCAACTATTAGTATTAACTAATAAGTAATTTAGTTTTTAGTTGCAGATGTTAGTTAACAGGGTCGGATTAACCCTGAATGTCGCCCTAGGCACCATGAAAAATGCCGCCCCTACCTTTTGCTTGAAAAAACAAAAAATCTTAATTTTTCCTAATTTTTCCAACTTTCTCTTAAATTTATCGTACAAGCAAAAAAGGCAGGAAAATATTATTTTATCTTCTGATTATTTACTGAACATAAAAATGTAATAAACAAACATGACTGACGATATAAAAAATCACAACCATAAGTTTAAAAAAAATTGGATACTATTTGCAATCTATTTTCGATCGAAAGATTTTGATAACGAAAATTTATAGTTGATGTTATATATTTGAAAGAATACTTTGTTTCCTTATATCATCCATTTTGGAAATATCGTTATTTTCGATATCGATAATTTTCGATAACGAAAAGTAGGTTTTGATAGTCGCAATACGTTCGGAATACCCACAACTTGCTTCGCTTAAGCCTTCAAAAATTTCGTTATTTTTGAGCTACGACGCACCGTTTAGGAGATATTTACGATTAAAGTTTTCGATAGCGAAAGCTGACGAAAAGTAGTTTTTTATAAAATTTTTCGGTTACTGACCAGAGCAATGGGACTAACAGAGTCTAAATTAACTAGTTATAATTAATTTATAACAAGTTACGCGGTATCGATAATTTTCGATAACGAAAAGTAGGTTTTGATAGTCGCAATACGTTCGAAATACCCATAACTTGCTTCGCTTAAGCCTTCAAAAATTTCGTTATTTTTGAGCTACGACGCACCGTTTAGGAGATATTTACGATTAAAGTTTTCGATAGCGAAAGTTAACGAAAAGTAGTTTTTTATAAAATTTTTCGGTTACTGACCAGAGCAATGGGACTAACAGTCTAAATTAACTAGTTATAATCAATTTATGACAAGTTACGCGGTATCGATAATTTTCGATAACGATAAGTAGGTTTTGATAGTCGCAATACGTTCGGAATACCCACAACTTGCTTCGCTTAAGCCTTCAAAAATTTCGTTATTTTTGAGCTGTGACGCACCGTTTAGGAGATATTTACGATTAAAGTTTACGATTGCGGAAAGTAACGATTTGTCAAATTTTTTAAAAATACACTATCGTTGACCAAATCAATGGGACTAATGGAGCCTAAATTCATCAATTATAACCAGTTTATGATAAATAATTCTTTATCTTTGCTAGTTCTCGAACAGAACATTCTAAAACTTTTGTTAAATATCTTTATTTAGCTTCTATTTCAATAATTCTTCTAATAGTGATATTGGTTTTTCGACATCTTTATTAATTTTCGAATAGAAACTTTTGTCAAATGTTTTCACCTGCATTTAACTTGTTTTTCGATGACTAAACAAATGGTGAAGTAAATTTTTCGATATCCTAGCTGATATCCAGATAGAACATTCTCGAAATTTCGTTAAATTTCGCTACATGGATCCTTTTTAACTAACTAATTCGATGGTGAAATCAAGTTTTGGATATCTTATCTGATTTTCACATAGAATATTCTAGAGCTTTTACCGAATTTCATTTCTTGGTCACTTTTTTGATGAACAATCCAATGGTGATGCAAAATTTTCAATAATTTTTCTGATTTCCAAAAAGAATATTCTAGAACTTATGACGAATTCTGCTATTTGGACACTTTTTTGATGCCCAAACCAATGGTGAAGTCGGTTTTTGGATATATTTTCTATTTTCAGAATAGAATATTCTCGAACCTTTGCCGAATTCCGTTAATTGATCGCTTTTCGATGAAAAATTTGGTGGTGAAATCAGATATTCGATATTTTTTCTAATTTCCAAAAAGAATATTCTAGAACTTATTCTAAATATCGGTACTTGGTTACTTTTTCGTTGGTCAATCCATTGATTATGGATTTTTTATATCTTTTCTGATTATTGAAAGAATATTCTAGAACTTTTGCCAGATTTCGCTATTCAAGCATCTTTTCGATGACCAACCCAGTGGTGAAATCGAATTATGTAATAGTTTTAATTTATCTGTATCTTTGTACAAGAAATATCTCCTCATAAAAATTTACAAGACACGCTCCTTTCATATATGTTTTATCAACAATTCAATTTTTTGACAGGATGATTTATAGTTTCAGTGTATGAAAAAAAATTTTTTCTTCAGATAGATGTTTACATAATTCACATGTAGTTGATCAAATTAAACTGTGTTCGTCCGTCGCGCGAGTGATGTTACAAACTTAAATTGAGCGACTATGTTGTTTATATGAAATTTTATTGTTTTCAAAACAAAATATATTTGTAGAGTACCTCTTTAGTTCGTGTCACACAAACTATAAAGCGCATTTAGAAAAAAATTATAAATGTATTTATGAAAAATAGATAAATTATGTGCCGCTTCTAACGAATGGTGACACGTTTTTTGGGCAATTTTTGACAGGATAATTTATGACCTGCACTATACGTCCGGGCATTACTTATGGGAATCCAATGTTATCAATTAAGATGCAAATCGTATGTATACATCCGAATGGGACACCCGGCATAATACGCTGTATAAAAATTACATATAATAACAGTATAGTGTGCTGTATTCCATCATGCATAGGTGCGTGTAAAGTTCAATTTTCGGTATAGCTGTATGTAAAACATAATAAGTATACAGGGTGTAAAACAAATAACTTTCGTCCATTTGTGGGGTGACTCATAGCACCCTGTAGACACTAAAAGCGCAGGAATTTTTTCGGAATTAACAGTCGCGTCACCCCTCAAAAGAATAAAAGTTATTTCCGTTACACCCTGTATATAATATATATACACACATACATATATATATACAGGGTGTAAGGGAAATAACTCTCATCTTTTTGAGGGGTGACGTGACTGTTAATTCCGAAAAAATTCCTGCGGTTTTAGTGTCTACAGGGTGCTATGAGTCACCCCACAAAAGGACGAAAGTTATTTGTTTTACACCCTGTATAGCTTACGTATACCTGTAGTATTTTGTACAATAAATAAACATTTGCATAGTAGTTGTAGATAAAAAAATTTAAACTCCTTGTACTTTGAAAGCTTCTAAGTATAATTACGTGTTTTATACATACTTCTTCTTCCTGATTTTACAAATGTATAATTTACATTGTTTCAAAACGGTGTACAACCATCATTACTTTTGTATGGAACTAATATAAATTCATATCCATTTATATTTCGCAAATTTTCTAAGAAGTTCTAATGGATATGAAGATTTTATTATAATTTCACGGTAGCAATTTCATCTTTCACTCGACACTTATTTCGTACCTATTATATGTATATAGTACTCAACGTAAATGACTGCATGTTGATGAAAAAAGTTTAATAAACATTCGCCGGAACGAAATTTTATTTTGCGAAAATAGAAAATAAACAAAATAATAAGAATAATATAGTACAGCAGCCAACTTGATATTAAAGTAATAAGAACAAACGAGATTTCATTATTTTTATTCTCTGACAAAACAGTATTAATATTTTACATGGTAGTCTGTAAGTTAGTATTATATGGAACTACATATGATATTATATAGTTGTAATATATACTAACACCTCATTCTAATAGGTACTTGGCAGTACCATGCACTTAGTTTGTTCCAAGTAATATATGTGTTTCATATAATATGTATTGTATAACCAGAGCCGGCCTGCGTAGTTATTCTTCAGATGTGCTATGATATGCTATGCTATGATTAGTTCGGAAACAAACACAACGAAATATTCTTAATTTCAAATGTTATCTAGTGTCTGTGAAACATTATTAATGTATGGCGAACTTTTGTTCGCATTTATACGTTTGTACCATAAATAATAACTATCGTACCATAAAATAAACTTGGTTAGTTATTTTGTTTGTTAGTTTGCGATTAGTAGATTGGTGTATTTTTAAGGAAGTTATTGGGAAAAAAATTGTTAGAAATTAAAATTCCTATACAAATTAGATTTTTTTTTACTCCTGTTAAAGAACAAACTCATTATATATCCGTTGATTGTTGCGAAAGTTAGGTATTATTCAAAGGTGTGGAGGAATGATCATTACTCAACACTTTTCGACCAATGAAATCACCCTACTAACCATTATTTAATGGCTTTGCGATTGTTTTGTGAATAATATCTACTTAATAAATTTGTAACACTGACTAACTGACTGACTGACTGACAGACAACACACAGCCTAAACTATTGGGTTTAGAAGAATGAAATTTTGCATAGGAGTTCCCTATGTAACGTAAGTGACCACTAAGAAAGGATTTTTGAAAATTCGCCCCCTAAGTGGGCTAAATAGGGAATGCAAATTTTTATGGATATTCGTTATTTTTGAAGTTAGAAAAATATGTTACTATGATTATTAAAATAAATAATATCTTATTTAATGAATCTTTAACTTTGACTGACAGACAACGCACAACCTAAACTGTTGGGTTTAGGACAAAATTAAGCACAGGAGTTATGAAAATTGGCGTTTAGGCTTCTATTTATAAATAAAAGTCAGTTGTTTCTGGAAATTTATTCCCTAAGCAGTTAAAACAGAAAATGAAAGTTCATATGGGAAGTTCGTCATTTTTGAAGTTAGAAACGTGGATATTGGTTTAAGCTTTTGAAAAACATTAAAAAAAGTAAGCAGAAAGTGAGTACCTAATAAAAAGATGTTGTTGATGGGAAATCCCATCGGGCGTACGGATAGTATCCATATAAGTTTTAATTTCATATATGTTGCGTAGTAACACGTAAGTAAATAAGACAATTTGAATTTTATTTTGATCGTTTCCATAGATACATATACGAACATTTAATAAAATTAGAGATAGATTAAAAATTTTGTTCTTTTCATTTAAAACTTTTATTCAATTTTATTTCAATCAAAAAGGAAGAAAGTCGTAGAAAAAATATAGTATTCTACTCGCTTGCAATGGCTATTACTCACTCAGGTGCATTACGACACTCGCCTAGTAAACTCGGCTCGTATCGCAATTTCATCTTCGTGTGTACCTAATAGCTGTCATTACCAGCTCGTTAAATAATATACTATTAATCATAAAAAAAAATATTTCTTTGTTTCAAAAAAAAAACATTTTATTGATTCAAAGAAATATTTCTTTGATTACTGATAAAAAAAAATTAAAGAAACGTTTCTTTATCTCAAAAAATTGTTTTGGTTTGCTTTTATTATATGAAGTATTTTTTTTATTTAAAAAAAAAAAATTATCTTTGAGTTGTTTCTAGAGTGTACAATTCTGCCAGATGCACTTCTAGAAGTCCCAGTATTTCTATCATTACTATTTTAGTACGTATTTGGGAGAGTATAAACGAATAAAATATCTTCATTAATATCTGTTTCCACATATTATAGCTTTTTCAAGATTCTGCTACTCTTTTGAGCCGGCCCTGACAGTAAGTAAACTACTTTATCAGATACAGTACAGTAGCTGGATGTACTACATATAAAAGGAATATACATTTGAAAGAGTATGTACTGAAATCTTTTGGTTACATTTTTGGATATGCAAAATCATGTTTAATAAGAACTGGTGGCTTTTTTGAATTATTTTAATAGGAATTTTGGGGTTTTATGTCCGTTGCCACTTAGATCACAGGGAGATTAGGGAGAGAGGGAAGAATTGTCGAAGGTAGGCTAGGGTTTGAAAGGTAGGCTAGGTACCTTCATAATATTATAGTCGGTTACGGAGATTGAATATACGACCGGCCAGTCCAAATATCGAAGCTTTAACACATTCAACAGTTTGACTGGAAAAACGTTATAGTATGAAAGCTAGAATTTTGTCCTCACGCAAGCCTAAATCTTCACAATAAAATCAGCAGGGCATAGACAATCCTAATTTCTTTACTCACGGCGAGAAATGGAGTAGGTATCTGCGTTTGGAGTAACTAATTTTTCTTGAAAGTTGGTGAATCCGCGGCAGTTCTTAGCCAGGGGGATTGCGGGATTTCCAAAATAGAGTTAAAAGTTTTAAGAACCCGCTTTAAAAACCGGTATTTGCGGGATTGTTTTTAATCAGGTTAGCTAATTTTCATTCGTCGTGTGTGACATTACACTACAAGGTACTAAATTATAACGAAATTTTTATTCGGAACACTCTTTAATTATAGTTATTTTCGATACGTATGCGTAAAGAGAGGTATTCTAGTAGGCTTAAATTGGGGCACGAGTCTAAGGGACTGACGCATACACAACGAGATCTCGTGCGCTTACCCGCACGAGCCGTCAGGCGAGTGGAGGTGTACAGCGCACTCGCGCCCCAATTTAAGCCTACTAGAATACCTCTCTTTGCGCATACGTATTGAAGATAATTTTTTATAACGACGGCTTCTAAAGTTTAATAGAGAGAAAAAAATTAAATATTTTTAAGCAATTTTAGAAAATAGTAGGGTTAATTTTATTTTATAATAAGGATATATGAAAAATTTTTTTTTTTATTAATTTGTAGATCGTTTTTATTTTTTTTTTATTAATTTGTTGATCGTTTTCATGTTTAATTTGAATGATTATCATTGAAAAATGAATATCATTATTTTCTCGCACAGTTAACTACTTTCACGCACGGTACTGTACTTTTGCGCACAGTTACTATCGTTTGTTTTACAATAATGTGAATACTGCTCTTTACGCGCGCTACACAACGCTCGAATATTGAATTTTAGAAGCGGGTGATATAAAAAAGTTTTTTTGTTGTGAGTTTTTAAAACTCTATGGTCACTAATGCATTTAATTCTTACAAAAATATGTGATTGTCGGGATGTACCTTGATCCCTGATAGTTCAAAAAAGTGCCGCTAGATTTTAGAACTTTAAATTTAGCAAAATTAAAATATATAGGTATTATAAAGTGTTTGGTGAAGTATTTTTGATGGAAATAAATTGAAGTATATAAACACATAATTTGTGGGTAGACTGATTATGACAGCAGCATGAATACCACACGTTCATGTAAATTATTAGCCAGAAATTGAATTAATTCAGTATACGCAGTGGCGACACAGTAAGGTGTCCCAGAATACACGAATTGCACCACCCTCTTGGTGAGATAAATCATAGTCAAGTTAAGGGGAGATTGTTTCTACATGTCTTTAAATTATAAAAAAAAAAAAAAAAATAGATAGCTTTGAAGTCGACACTCCGAGATTTTTCCACCTTGATGGTTCCTCGCGTTCTGAAATCCCCAGTGAACCAAAATCAAAAAATTAAGAACTTTCTGAAAATATACATTTACAGTTATGGCACTAACTAAAGTCTAAGCAAGAAATCGTATTTTAAAAATTTATTTTCACAAATCACGGCTTTTTCTCGACTAAATCAAAAAATCAAGAATTTTCTGAAAATATACACTAGCGGAAATAATTAAAGGGTCAAAAAAAAAATCTAAATTTTTAGCAATTTTTCGAATGGCTGTATCTTCGTGAAAAATGGTCGTATCGGAGTCATAAGCAAAGCAATGTAAAGCTGGAAGTTTCTAGTTTCGAGATCTTGCGATAAAAAAATTTTCAAAGCAACGTGTGTGGCGCAATCCTAATAAATACTATAAATATATATTTAAATTTATAAAAAAAAAAAAGAATTTCTTAGAAAAATTTCAAAAAAAAATTTTTTTAATAATTTTCCGAAAAAATTTTTCAAAATTTTTTTTGAAAAATCTTAGAAAAAAATTTTTTTTTGAAAATTTTCTAAGAAATTTTCTTTTTTTATAAATCTAAATACTGTTATTGATAAAAATGTGAAAAAAACTCAGAAAATTTTTTTTTCATTTTGTTGACGATTATGAAAGTTTAAGATCAAAAAAATGATCCTTTAATTTTTTCAAAAATTCAATCGAATGAAACAAAAAAACGGCTCGATGGATTCAATTGAAACTCGGTGGGGTTTTTGTGGGTATATTGAACTGTAAAAAGCACACTTAACATCAATGGTTTTCTCGAAATTTTTAATTCAGCGCTTGATTTTCCAAAAAGCCCCCAAAAGCTCTTTTTTTCTTGATTTTTTAAATTCATGTAGAGTATGCAAAAAAAATTTTTCTGAAAAAACAATGGCTAATCCTTGTAGAGAATTTATTCGAGTTTTCGAAACACACCTTCAATTTTCTGTGTGATCATTGGTTGCTGAGATATCGATGGTCAAAGGCGAAACGATCCTTTTCCATTCAAAGTCCGATATCTCAGCGAGAAGTAGTCGTATAAAGGTCTAAAAAAAAAGCAAATTAAAGCTGAATGAACAAGTTATCCGGTCCATATGGTGGTTAAGTCGGAAAATTTTTTTCCAAGTCCGCGGACCAAAAAAAGAAACCGAAAAAATTTCGGAAATTTTTTTTTTGGTGTACTTATTGGGATTGAGCGATACATGTTGCTTTGAAAATTTTCTTATCGCAAGATCTGAAAACTAGAAACTTCCAGCTTTAAATTGCTTTGCTTACAACTCCGATACGACCACTTTTCACGAAGATACAGCCATTCGAAAAATCACTAAAAATTTGGATTTTTTTTTTTGATCCTTTAATTATTTCCGCTAGTGTATGTGCACGTGGAGTTGCGTGTGTTAGTGCGATGGATGGTTGTGTGTATGGGTGTCTTGCATACGCATATATACATAATATGTATATGGTACGTATCATGTACGTATACCACAAATACCGTGTTAATACGACGGCAACAATATGACAACAATTGAAACACACCCATTGGTAGCTACTAAGTGAATGACAACATAGTTCTGCAAAATGCACATAAATCCCCATAAGTGATTACAGAAAAGAGATAGTTGTATTCTTTCTATTGTTCTGTGCTCAAAACACTGACATAACCTCAATCTCTCCATATCGAAAAATAATAATGCAATAGCTGATTCAAATTCGTTCGATTCCCGGAAGTCACCCTGTGCCTTAAGGGACATAATTGGTTGACACAAAAAATTGATTTCTTTTTTCTTTTTTTTTTAGCAAATCGCCCCTTAATGGAGATGATACAGTCAAATGCCCGTTATAAGACTAGTCTAGGGGACGTAGGGGAAATTTTTCTAGGAATTTTTTGTACCCTTACTACCGCGCATTTAATTTTGTCACTCGACAACTCTTTATAAAACTATTACATTTCAGTGTTGCATTCCTGTACTTACAGGAGTGGTCTGGCACAAAACTCGAAAAAGTGATTAAATGGGGGAAGTTGCAACTGCTGATTGAGGGGAATAGTCTTATAAGGGGTAGTCTTATAACGGGTATTCGACTGTACATGCAAGTGTTATAACGAGGGAACTAGTTTTGACTTTTTTCTCAAAGCACGATTAGTGTAGTCGAGAAAACGCAACGTTCTACTTTCCTTAAAATGAAACTTGATACTCGCAATCGCTGACGCCAAAAACCCCCATATACGGACTTTCGTGTTTGCGCTTAGTGATCCGCCATTTTGGATCCACAATTTGGTGTTTCCAAGTATGGACTTCAGTTTCGTAATTAGCGACCTCTGCAAGAATTCCCGCATACTAAATTTTGCTAGGATCAAACACCTTTTTGGGGATTGAAATCACTGTGCGACGTGATATGTGAGTTAGCAAAGTTTCACTTAACGTCTGACGACGTCAATGACCGTTCGGGTGTTAATTCACTAAATTACTTTATAATCTTTCCCAACAAGAAAAAAAAAAATAAATACACATGTGGAGTGGTCGAACAAAAGGTGACATTTCCATCGTTGCTTTTTGTTCAGAAATCACTAAAATGTGATTAAAGAGTAAGCATTTATTTTTAAAAATATTCTGTTTATGCAGAATTGTACACTGAAAAAAGTTACCTTACGTCACTGTTTTGTCAATTTAAAAACTTTCACATTACGGGAGATAACTGAGTTAGAATTTTGGAAATGTTACCTTTTGTCAGTAAAACTTGAAAATGTCACTTTTTGATAATCATTGAATGGAAATTGAAGGAATTTAATTAAAATTAATAAAATAAACCCCCTTTAGATGTCGATGCATCAATAAAAATTTAAATAAAAAAAAAAATAAAATAAAATAAAATAAAAAAAAATAAAAGCCATTTTTTATTATTAAAAAACAACCTTTCTCTAGTGTTTTCAGCTACTAAATCTAATAATCTAAATTTAAGTCTAATATTACATAAGGAAATGTCACTTTTTGTTAGAACAAAAATAATATTTTTATAAAGAGATGAATATGCCCCTTTTTGTTCGAAAACCGAGAATGGGACCCGTTTTTAGGGGAGAATTACTGCTATTTAACGCGCGAAATTCAACTAGGATATGTAGTTGATAGATATAAGTAGGATTCTGCAAAAAAAAGCAAAAAGTCAAAAACTGGAAATGTCACTTTCTGTTCGACCACTCCACACATATTGGTAACAAAAATAAAATTATTGTGGTTCTGGTAACAATAATAAAATTGTTGTTGAACTTGAATTGTAAAAATTTTCGTTAAATTTATTTCGTTTGTGTTCTATGAACCTGAACAATTGCTTTATTACCGAAACTCTCTGTGTTCAACGCTTGCAACACTCTGGTTTCACTCTGATTTGTTGAAGGTCAAAATACAAATTAAAACAGACAAAATCATTCGTAACTGCAAATAATTTCTTTCGAGGAAATAAAATGACGGTAATAAAATGAAATTGTTTTCTTTTCGTCACATTCAAGTAATTTAAATACATTACAGTGTGTTTCACAATCGTCCGGACGTCAAAAAAGAAGGTTATTTTGGTAAATTTTTGTGTTGGCTATAAATCTAGCACGATATTTTGTTATTAATTTTTTGGCTGATTTGTCATTGTTCGACTGTTCCTAACAGAAACCATCAAATAATCCATTATCTATTCATTGTTCTCATCAGACTTAAGTTAGTTTTATAATTGAAGACATGATTGGATGAAGGTGTTATGTAACATTTTTTTAAAAATTCATTTTTTATCAAATTTTAAAATATTCTGTGTGCTGAAGTATCATATATTCAAATTTGGTTTTATTAGGTCCAGTAATTTTGTAGAAATTCAATAATAAACGTGTGCTATTGCATGGGAAGTATATGTAAATAAAAAATTTCAAACGCTTCTACTGTAAAAAATGTTACATAACACATTCATCCACTCATGTCTTCAATTGTATGCAATTTCAGAATAAAATTTCTGCAATAAATCAAAACTTGAAAGTTAAAATGAAAACATTGTGCCAAATTTAAAGAGACGTCTATTTTATTTTCAATTTTTGTGGGTACTTATTCAAATATTTTCTAAAGTTGCAAACTATTATAGAACTAAAGGTACCATCACAGTGTGATTGGCCGAAAAATAGTGAATTATCGCGATTTTTTTCGGACGGATAGGACGGGAGAATGGGGATGATTTTTTTTTACGATCAATACCACTATTTAACAATACAATAGTATATTGTGCAATAAGTGCGGGAATTGTCGATTGCCCACGAAAATGAAGTTGAGCGCACGAACGTAGTGAGTGTGCTCATTCGTATGAGTGGGGCAATCGACAATCCCGCACGAGTTGCACATACTATTTTTTATTACGAATTTCACATACTTTCTTCTATTATTATCACTATTTTTGACATTTTTATTATTTTTTAAAATAATATTTTTAAGTGTTCCTCTGTTTTTCTGAATTAATTATCGTTTAAATTACTTTGTTGGTGGTTTCTATGGAAATAATTATGAAATATTAATTAAATGAAAAATTAAGAGGCGGCTTTGCGTGTTTTATTGTCAATTTGCGTGTGGAAAGTTACTTTCCACACGGAAAAAAGTATGCGGGAAGAGTACAGTGGGCAAAGAGCAATTTTGCCTACTGAAATGTGTGCGCCGAGTTAGTACTTCTCCCGCATGAGTAATAAAAAAATATTTTTTTTTTATTCATTGTTATTTATCTTTTATAATTAGGTATTATAATTTTTTGAAAAAACTGTCTTTAAAAAAGGGCGGATATTGGTGCCCACGATTGTCGCCGCAGATTTTATTTGAAAAAAAAAAAAAAATGAAATTGATTATCAATCTGTATAGGTAAGCCGCTATGTACCTATGGGAATTTTTTTTTTAAAATCTTGATATTTTTCCACACAGAAAACTATAAAAATTTTGTACTTTTTAATCATACCGCCGCCATTTTTTCAAATTAAAAAAAAAATAATTCTGATAATAAGGGCATTGAAAAAATATTTTAAAGTTCTTTTTAATAAATTTCCATTTTTTTTTTTTAATTAAGAAAGTATTGTGTCAAGTTTATATACGTATATTTTTTGTGGAATTATATCTGAAAGTATTTGTAGTTAAAAATAAATATAGATTGTGATGTGTAAGCTATGGAGAGAGATTGACGATGTACGGAATTTAATTTCAACCGTTGAAGTGGCTCTTAGAAATTTATAAGGCAAGCACGTTATCTTACTGTACAATTTCGTTTAGGTTGTAAGTGAAAGGTATTTTACCTTCTGTAGAATATAGCTATATAGTCATTTAAAATAAAAAATAGTAAACAATTCAACTTGAAATAATACTGCTAGTGTTTTACAGTCGTTTACAAAAACATTTTCGGTACATTAAAGTACACATAAAATAAATGAGCTGTAAGTATAGATATTTTCTAATGTGTGTCACAACAAGAGTGAATATAGGGGGGAATGGTCCTGAGGTCACCACCATCCCCCCCGGCCGCGAGCTAGAGTTAATTATTTTATCAAGTGTTTACTGAAATTTACAATGATTTACAAAATCGTAAATAAAATAATAGAATGATTTTCGAATTCGAAGTCGTTATTTCTATTTCCACCTAGATTAGTCAAAAAGTCTTCTATTTGGGTCAGTTAGATTTATAAAAAAAAATTTGGTCATTTTTATAGTAAAAATTAAATGTTCACATCTAAATTACTCAAATTGAAGCAATCATTCTAATTGAAATCGTTTTAATATAGTTTACTTTGAGGAAAAGAAAATTTCTTAAATTAGGGCCTTCTCCTAATTTATTAGCTAGATCCGTCCCTGTGTTATACGATTTTATCAAAAACGTCATATAAATTAACTTGTCTATCGTCGGCTATTTTTTGACAAACAATAAATTATACAAATATTTGGAGTATCAGGGTCATTCGCTTCTGTAAGGGGTTATATACACTTGCATCGAAGGAGAAAATTAGCAGAATTTGTTTTTCCTTTTTCATTTTGTTACAGATTCAGTTAAAAAAAATCATGTAAGCTTACGAGATTGTATGTCATATAATACAATCTCAGGTAAGCTTACATGATTTTTTATAACTGAATCTGTAACAAAATAACTTTAAAATGTAAGAAAATTATTTCAGTTTTAAACGTTTAATAAAACTATATTCGTCAATAACTTAAAAAACTTATAATTTTTCGGTTTTTTTTTAATAATAAGAACTACTCTCATCTTTTTAATTATATATATTTTGGTAGATATATATTCTAATCTAATTTCTGTGCTTATAACATTCTTTTGTTGTACACAAATATTATGTTACTTCCTTGTTGTTCAAAACAGGTTAACATTTTTATTCTGTTAAATCGAAATTTGTTTTAATATTTTCATTTAACACAAACACGAAATGTTACATTAACGCAGGGTTGTGTTACTTATTTAACACAAAAATTTTAATCACTGGTTTTTTTTTACGCAGAACACAAATTTTTTTACTGTGTACCGGTTTATAATTATCCCACGCACGTATAGGAATATTTTTGTAGCGCACTGTCGAAACTTACTTTGTAACATAAAAGGTGTACACCTATTCAATGTAAATGGAATGACGTTGAAAAATCTAGACAGTTTTAATCACCATTTTATTTCCCTGTATACATTTATATTTATTTTATTTGTTCTCTTCTTCTTCTTCGTATCTTGTTTTCTCACCGAACTGAACTTGTTTCCTCGCGTCCGTTCAAATATCCTGAAGTCATACAATTAGCTTCAATATAGGTGGCTGCACATATCGACTGGATGCTTATTTCAACCGTCCGCAACATTTCAACCAACATAGCAGCGGCAAAGCGAGCGTTAAGAAGAAGAGGTCACAGTAGCCTGCATAACATAGCGAATTTCCAATATTTGCGAGAACTTTCTGAATTTTTCATTCGGAAAAGAGAACAAGAGACAAAAGTGGTAATAAGAGACAAAAAAAGTTATTTAACTCTAAATTGCAAATCTAATCATTATGAAAAAAAAATACTATATACTTAGTAAATTACATGAACCTATCTGAACTTATTTTTTGTAATTATTAAAATAAAATTAAAGGTAAAAAAAATGTGTTAATATTTTGAAAAATCCATATCTCTTATAAACGCTATAACAGACAACGCCTATAACTGCCCATATAAACTAATGTAAAATAAACTGAATAGCAGATATCTAAAGAAAATTCTGAATCAACCAAATCGTTTTACTTACAAATACTTACATCCGTTCTCAAAAGGTTTAAAAAAAAGTTTGGAAACTTGGTTTCTGAAATTCGTTTGTATTGATATTTAATACTAGTTAATAAAAAATTTACTTGTTATTTTGTACAATCTATATGGACCAGAGATAAGTGTGATACATGACAAAAAAATTTAGAGATGGATTCGAAATTTTTTTAAATTATTCAAAAACAAAGTTAAAGTTATTACTTCGTAAAAAATTTAGACATGAGGTAATGAGAGACAAGAGTAGAGTCCAGTTATGAAGAAAGTTTTTAAAATTTTCAATAATTGTTTAACATTTGTTATGCTTTTCGTCAACAAATTACATATCAAAAATATTCAAACACTTAATACAATAACAGAAAAAAAATGAAATCGATGGGAAGTCATGAACTTTAAACCTAATTCAAATTCTTCAAATTCAAGTTTTCTTTTTCAATTGTCTAAAGAAGATTCAAAAACTATTACAAACTTATCAACAAGCTATTGGTGATAAAGTGAACATACTGAAGTTATCATTACATATTTTTTAAACATTCTGATCTTGAGTTATTGGTGGCGTTTCGACCTTGTCTCATATTACCCTGGTCTCCCCTATATGTAAATAATAATACAATGTCTTTTTTTTTTTTTTTTTAAAAAAAACTTTAAAAAAAATACAGTCTGATTGACTGACTCAATATTTCCTAAACGGAACTAAAAAATGGAAAAACTTAAAAGAAACTTCAACTTCACTTTATCAAACCTTTCTAACGATATCTAACACGATATGATACATTAGAAAAAAATTTTCATCTAGACTTTTCAATTTATAGTTGCTTTTTCTTGCTATTTATTAATCCTACACCTGTAGTATGTGGCTACATGCAAAATTTCATGAAGCCATGAGAGTTTCGAGAGTTTTTTTCGGAATCCTAACACAAAATATATTGTACATATGCGATGATGTACAAACAGTCTACCAAAAGCGTTATTAGGACGTAGGTATAAAAAAAGTTCGAAAAACTTTTGAATTTTGGCAAATTTTGGTAAAAATACTCATTTATTCTAGGTTCTGGGCGTTAGACATGGCTGACTGAAGAAATAAGCGGGACTTCCAGCGGTTTGTGCAAATTTTGTAGCAACTGAATATTTCGTTCAAGAGTTATCGTTATAGCGGACAAAATTAATAAATTTTAGTGAATGTCATTTTTGGTTTCTAGGTACCTTAAAACAAATTTCTATCATAGTACTCCGGTTCAAATCGCACCGTGGTAGTGGCTGTAATAGCTGAATTTTCGTACGTACAACGAACCGACTTCGGATAGGTACAAAGGGAAAATCACTTTAAAATATTTTTAATATCGCACCGTTATTAAATACACTTGTGGTTTTCCTTTTTACCCGGCACCGTTGCTATTCCCTGACGAGTTACAATTAAAATCACTTGAATTTTAACAATTTTTTTTTTTATTATTCGACTTTTCTTCGTTGTGTTGGGAAATGCAAATATTTTAAATATTGGGAACCGAATTTCTAAGAAGATATAATTTTGTCATTTCCATAGATATACGCAATTGTGTTTGGGTAGGAAGCGTGATCGTCGCATCGTTCGAATGAGAAAAGAAATTAAATTTTCTTTTTTCTGAATGAAATGATAATTATTTCTGAATTGGACATAAATGGATAATTACACGCACCGAAGTACTTTCAGGAATTAATTTAATGTTGTTCTTTTTTTGCGTTCTAATAAAAATTAAAGATTTGAGATGAATGATTTTTAGGAATTACATAAAATATGTTAATGGTTTCTTGGTATCTACAGATGAGTTACGTAGATTGATGAACAAATGACAAAATGTGCACATAAACACGTGAGAGAAATTTTTAAACATTAATATTTCAGAAAAATAAATGAACTTGACCAGTTTTAGGTACCTATTGAAAGGTCGTCCTTAGTTCGGAAGTCCCGGTAAACAGGATTTTCTTACAGGTTGTAGGTTTTCTATGCCTACGCGATGTTATGCCTTTACTAGTTTGTCTCCAAGGTCGAACAGGTTCTTTGGTTTGGTGTTACAGAATGCTCGACCACGTGTATTTGTGAATCGTAAATAAAACACTCGCGATTTTAATTAAATACAATACAATTAATTTATTGAATACTTAATTGAATTAACAAAAATAACAACGATATTACAAGTTTACAACAATGACGAATCATTATAAAGATAACTGTAAAGCGTTTTTAATGGAAAGCGGATCCGTAAAATAATGTTGTTGTCGGTGTAAGAAAAGACTAAATTAGAATGAATCTAAAATTTACAAAGTTCGTTATAAAATTTCCTATTTTTTCATATCGAATGTTCTATAACGTTCGATTAGAGTTGAACATATATTTTCTTAAATGAACGAGTGAGATACATAATACACTTAAGTATATATCATTTCTTCTTGGAAACCACCCCTAATTTATTCTCCTCTGACCAACCACATTTGCCGCCAGGGTACTCCTACGTCATCGTGTTCTGTCTGTTCTGTACTATGATTTTTATGCAATTGACATAACATATGTGTTTAAACTATTGTCGATTTTTTTCGAATATGTGATTTGACTATGTCTTTGAGTTGATTTCCAAGATTTTCATTGCTAAGGAAACATTAAATGGAAATTTATTTGAAATTACCCAGCGCCTGTCCCATGCAGCATTACACTATTTATTGAAATGTTAAATATGTTATAATTAAGAATTTCGCTAATAAATAAATAAAGAATAATTAAAAAAATATTCTTGTCACAGCTAAATTAAAGGATTGTTTACCGGAATCAACAAACATAACTAATAATTAGCTATATTCGAGACTATAACATTAAAAGTATGATTCCATATGATTTTTTCCATTGACTGGAGCGGAGTGAAAATTTAATTGTTATTTTGGGAAAAACTCTGTCATTCTTTAACCGATTTTAGACTGATTGCGAGCAGCTTACTCTAAATTTTTACTCATTTCTCTTATATTGTAAAATTTTTCTTGGACATACACCCTTATAATCGATAGGATTTAGGATAATTATTATTCTTTTAGCTTTCAATAATATAGCTATGGTCTTTCAATACTTAGGAATGTGGAAACGGTCAAAATTTTAAAGTGTATCGATTCTATTAGCGTTGTAATCCGATTAATGTTATACATATAACCAACAATCACTATAAACATCATAGTACGAGAGCTAGTGGTCAATTTGCGATGGTTATTTCAACAGACGTTAAATTGAAAGAACACTAAGTTTTCTCGTTACAAAGTTTCCAACAGAATGATCCAAGGCTGCGATAAATTCTGTAATTACTTTAACAAATGCCAAAATATTGTACGAAATGTGATTCATTAGAAAATATCAGAAGTAACACCGTTCTTATTTCGTTTTAAATGGAGAGTTTCGTAGTGTAGATAATGTAGTATGTAATATAGACCAAAACTAATGGACTGGTGAAAAAATTTTTGAAATCCGTTAACAAATAATAGAGAAATAGAAGATCAAAGTTTAAAGTGGAATGATTGAATTCCAATTCACTTGTGACGTCAAGTTTCCGCAGAATTGGACACCGAGTGCCTTTTATATAATATTTTTTTAATTAAATTATGTTAAATTATATTGGGTTTAATATTTTTTAAAAAAATATTTTCGTTTTATATATTTACCAATATTTAATAGTTCAAAAAAGAAAATGAAATTTTAAAACGTCAAAATATTAACATATTTACAGCATTATAAAAATTTATTAAAAAGACTCCTCGCTTTATTTGCAATTTTCTAGCAAAGATGACGTCACACATCTGTATCAGATGAAAGAGAACTATCTGTGTAAAGTGCAACTTTAAAATCCCGTAAGCTTTTTAGTTGTTGAGATATCTTAATTTTCCTTTTACACTTTTGTTTAATTTTGTTTAAATTTTTATTTTTACCCATAATTACACAATATCTTAAATTTTATCCTAATTTTGGATTGTTTTTTTAACAACTTAGCATATTACACTCTTTGAACTTTAGGCATGACTCAATCCGATCGAATGGGATTGTCACAACTGCGTTTTTGTGTTTAGTAAGTATCTAATGCGGCGCATACACAATTCAACTTGTTGTACAACTTGGTTGAGTTGTACAACATGGGGCAGTTGGTCAACTATTTTGATGGTTGCATAAACGGTTGAAGTAAAATCAAAATATTTTGATTTTACGCGGGCGGAGCAAATGGTCTATGAACATGTTGTACTGTGTGTGGGGTAGTTGAACAACAAAACCAGTACATATATGCTGCAAAGAGTGTAATCAACAAAATATTTACAGCGGTAACAATTGGAAAGTTTAAATATTTGATTTTGTTTGTTATTTCCAATAGCTTGCGGTGATACCGCATTTGAAAATTTTAAATTTTTGAAAGAATTTTCCGTTTCAAGAAACCTTAATGTAATTTCCAATTGTGTTTTTACAGAAATTGCATCACGCATAAACGTATCTTCTTTACTTCTTAAAGGTGTTATTTTTACTAAAATATCATTAAAAATTTCTTCGTTCATTCGCATATAATTTTTGTAATCGTCTGGTTCACATTCACTAATTTTTTTAAATAGTTTTTCATTAGAAAAATTTTTTTCCAGCCACTCTTTGCTCTATTTTGTTTTTTTCGTTTACTCAAACTTTCTTTACTAATTTCTGCAATTACTGGTAAGGAAAGAATTTTATCCATAATTTTAACGAAGTTCTCTTTTTCAAAAATTGTGAATAACTGAAGTTGGACAACAAGTTGAATGAATAGTCTAATAGTGTATGGCAAACAGTTCAACTTGTACTACAACTAGGTAGTACAACAAGTTGAACAGTGTATTAGAGGCCTCATTAGAGATTCTGTTGATATGACCATCGCAAAATTGGTCACTAGCTCTTGGTCTATGACGTACACGATTTACCACAGCAAATAAATCCATTTCGTTTATTATTAACAGAGAATGGATTTACAAGTACCGCAATATACTAAACCTTTATAAACTACTATAGTATTCCAATAGAAACAAATAACACAATCTAGAATCAATATTCTTGTCATTGTTTTATTAAGAAATAGTTACTTGATGGTGTATTCTCTTAAAAGGCTATTTGATAAAATAAGCAATGTCATTTAACCATCGAAAAGGTTTTCTTAATATGCGACTGTGGTCGTGTTTATTTGGTTTGCGTTGGTTCTAACCAGATCGAACTTGAATATTGAAATGAGATAATTAATATTCATTACAATATATATTGATTTCATTCATTTCGGTTCAATATAAAAATTTGCCTCAACCGTCTCGTCCAGATACGTAAAATCAAATACAAAGATCGAAATATTATTATTAGAATGATCGTATATAGAATATTGATGTTAAAATAATATTTTGATAATCATTTATTGGTATAGATAGAAGAGATTGTAATGAATTTTTGATTTAACTGAATGTGTGCTTGGAAATTTTAATTAAAACAATTTTATTTCTTTAAATTTTTAAATTTGTATATATAGATATTTGATAAAATAAATTTATGTCAAAGCGTATTAAATATGAATTTTTGTTTCAATTTCTTTGAAAATTTTAAATTTAAATTATCTTACCGTGTACTATACTCGAATTACATAACTTTTCAGAAACAATTTCTGTTTTCTATACCTCAAATTTGTTGCCTAAAAGCAATTTAGCTCAAAAATCTCTGAAACCAAAAATTCTTTAACTGTGATAAATGAATAAATAAAAAATGCAGCCTTGGCCAAAAGTATTGAGCACCCCCATAAAACACGTGTAACTCTAAAGTTAATTTAAAAATGACTTTTCTGCTTAATAATAGAATGAAAGGCAATACTAAGAGTTAATTTTAAACAATTGATAAAGGATTTTAAGGTACCCTAAAACACCTGGCCCACAAAATGTACCACATTGGACCAATCTTCTTCAGAAGAATGCTGGTGTCTTTAAACCAATTCTAAACGATTTTTTCTTGATGTTGTCGGAGAGTCAAGGCTTCTTCCTAGCTTTGCGGCTTTTTTAACCTGCTTCTGTGGGTCCTCTTCTTACAGTTCGAGAACTAATTAGTTTCCCAATGTCTCCCGGTAAAGCTACAGCGAGCTCAGAAGAAGTTTTTTTTGCGGTCCTTAAGTGAGTCACGGATAAGTTTTCTAATTAGGCGGTCAGTAGTAGCGCGTTTTCTGCTCTCTTAGTAATTTTAAATTAAATTAACTCTTAGTATTGCCTTTCATTCTATTATTAAGCAGAAGAGTCATTTTTAAATTAATTTTAGAGTTACACGCGTTTTATGGGGGTGCTCAATAGTTTTGGTCAAGGTTGTATAATTGAAAGGGGAAATTTATTTAATAAAAGACACTTTTGCTTATTTTACTTTAAAAAGCCTTAAAATAAAATGTTATGTTTTTTCTTTTTTTTATTATTATTAGAAAATAACAATTTTTTTATTATTATTATTATTAGAAAATAATAATAAAATTGCCTCTGAGGCTCATTTTTATGAAAATTTTTTGAAAATTTTAAAATAAAGCGGTGTTTGAAAGTACTGTTGGAAATATAATTTTTTTTTAATTTAAAAAATTCAGATACAGCATTTAAAAATAAAAACTTTTTCTTAAAAAAAAAAAAACCAAAAATAGTAAAATATGTATAAAAAATCTCCGTATATATTTTTCCACCTTGAGCGCTGTAGTCAAACTTCGTAGCCCCTGCATATAAAAGCTTATAGCGAATACAAGAAATAAAATTCTTCTAAATATCAGACGAAGATAATGTCACAAATAAGAAATTTTATGAATATTATGTATGTACTTACCAGTATCGTCGTCTAAAATTTTCAATTCATTGTAGATGTGAAATTTTTTTCCCGCGGCACAATAAAAATTTAACCAAATCTGAAACAGGTAAAAAGAGGACTTTTAGTATTTGATTCTTATCCTCGTATAAATATCTTCTTTATTGAAATAAGTAAACAATGGACTCAACAATAAGTACCAAAATCTCATTAATTATTTTAAATAACAACACATTAATATACATATATACAGGGTGTAAAATAAATAACTCTTGTCCTTTTGAGGGATGAGTGATACCACCCTGTAGACACTAAAACCACAGGAATTTTTTTGAGAATTAATAGTTTGAGAAAATTGCAAATTAACTGGCTATATGATGTTGCAAAATTTTTCTAAGTACGGCTCTGACTAAATTATTAGGTACAAAATAATTTTATTGACTAAAATTCAATAAAACTTTGTAAACATGTTTAGGTTGTAAACGTTTTTTTAAAAACAGAAAATTTATCTTACAAAGATGAGATAGTGAGAGCCGGATTAAAAAAAAAAATTTTAAGGGCCCCTTTTTTGACCCATGTTTAGTATCAATTTCTTTCTGTTAAAAGAGAATTTTGGTTCAAATTTATTGGCAAATATTAATTATGTTTTCGTAGCGAGATTTATATACTTTACACCCTATATATGAATACGAACTAAGATCATTCTAAAGCTCTTATAAAGCTCACATAATTTACATATGTATAGGTAACTTCACACCTCCCCCACCCACTTCGTCTCATCAGGGAATGATGGATAAATCTATTCATTACTGCGAGTAAATTACAAAGTCATTATTCCAATTATCTTTATTGTGTTGACTAACTACTGAGCTTTGTATTCGCGTCTGTACATGCTTATTTAACAACGTATTTATCTATCTCTGGTCAAGGTCACATAATAAACGATTTGAATAAACTTATTCAGAATTGATTAATATTACTTTAGAAGATAATATATTAAACGTAATTTATTGTATATAAGTGAAACTACAGCATATTCTCTTTTTATGCGGTGAATAGGGACCACATGAACTTTATAAATAGCTATAAAGTTTCATAGAAAAGTTTCATAAGAAATACATTTAACTAAAGACCTCAAGATTCCACTAAAAATTGTTCTTTTAAGCATGATACAGAATTAATTTAGACATGTGAACATTATTAATCTTGTAACAATTGCAATTTATACATATGTAAGGAAACTGAATGATGCAATAATGTGGTGATAAACTGCTTTGAACTAGTCAATTTTCATTCATTATACACTTTGATGGACATTTTTTTAAAAATCGCATAAAAAAAAGTCACACAAGAAAAAATCGCATGAAAAATATCACATCAAAAGACGTTATGCTGTAGGTTACTATAGTAAAAATTGGGTATAATGAAAATCCACAGCAATCCCATAAAGTGGAGGTCTTACAAACCGGTTTTCTCAAAAATTTTTCCCCAAAATACGAAAAAAAAAATATTTCTAAATTATACATAATTTTAATAAAAATATCCTCTTATATATACCATGTGAGTTTTTTGAGAGTTGCCATTTCTATTACAACCAAATTTTTATGATAGAAATGGTACTGGAAAAGGTTTTTTTCTTGGATGTAATGGAAATGTAACCAAGCAAAACACTATCGGTTGAAGTAGCCTCAAGTACATATGCATATTTTTACCGCCTAACTGATAAATTAAAGAAAAATTTAAAAATTAAACTTAGGTAAAAAATTTTTTTTGCTCATTTATGTTGTTAATTAATGCATTAGATCAGTTTTATCGAAAAATTAATATATAGTCTCATTTAAAAATCTATAAGTTTGTATCACAGCTCGAAAACCATAAGAGCTATAAAGCTCCTGACTATAGCAATTGGTTGTCCCCGTCGATATCTACAACTCTCACTTAAACAATTTTTCGATTAAATCAACGGTTTGGCTGTAATAAAAATGGCAACTCTCGAAAAACTCACACACTATGTTAAGCCAAGTAACAAAATTTATAGTCCTCAGCCCTAGCCCAAAATATTATATATCTCGACTCCGAATTGATTTTGAAAACTCTTTTACTCTTAGAAATCTGAGTTCTTCAACAAGAATACAAACTAAATTTTTATTTGTAAACCAGTTGAAAGACGTACAAAGAAATTTCCAGTGGTCGCGAAAATCCTGTATACATAACCTCTCTAATCAATTTCAAGAAGAGTTTTCACTGTAATTTTATTTTATTTTTTTTTACCGAAATTTTAACATAAATAAAATTTTTATATAATTCTCGGTAATTTACATAAGATTAATTACGGTGATTTAGAAATTTTAATTTAAAGGTGTCGGGAAAATTACTGTTAGCTATAAATAATCCAGTCAAAATACAATAATAAGAGTCACGCGAAATTAATTTGGTAAAAACGAACACAAAAAAAAAGTCGTCAAGTGCGTGTTTGACACGCATTATTTAGGGCTACTCAGGAATTATGTGTTGTATGTTGTATGAATCATTACATGTTGTATGATTAGTAAGAAACCTGCAAAAAATTTTGATAATTATACCATAGCTACAAGTTAAGGATATTATGGAGGTACTTAAAAATGGTGACAGTCTTATGAAAATTTGTGCGAATAATGGTTTTTCTAAATTTAATCGACTGTGAAAATTTAAATTAGATTCACTACAGCGTTTAAAAGTTATTGCAGGTTTAATTTTTGCTCACTTTTAACATGCAGTCTAATTGAGTTTTCAATAGAAACCGAATATAAACCAGCTTTTAATGCTTAGAAAAAATGGTGATAAGGCTCTTGTTTTTGTTTTAGATGTTAGGAAAAACGCTTATACAACTTTTTTTACCCCCAAATTTACCAAAATAGCCCCTCTAGTAGGTCCGACTCTGGCTTTGTATATATCAGTAGAAAGCTCTCTAAAAATGAAGTGTTGTGTCAATTTAAAATTTTTCTTTATCTGCCGCAGTTTTCAAGTAATCTAGCAAAATTGAAATTTTACCCTAATTTTGAGGGGTAATTTCACTTCTTAAATGGCGACTGTGTCAGATGAAAAAAATCGGGTCCGTTATTTTGGTCGACCCTACGGGTTGTCCCCATTTACTCTTTTCTCGTCTCTTTTGATCCCAATTCTTCATAGAGAAGAAATTATACGATTTTTGTTAATTTTTCAAAAACCACCAATATTTTTAAATTTTTTTGGATACTGCTGATAAAGTGACCATCTTCGCGTAAATTTTTAATATATTAAAGATTAGGTACTCATAAAATAAATACAAAAAAATACGGTGTGAAGTCTGAATGCGTACCTATTCATCCTTGTCTACGGTAGCACATTTTTTATTGACATAAATATTAGAAACGCAGGAAAAGAGACCAGGAATCAACATAGAAGTGGATTATGGTACGATATATTTTCTGAAAAAAGTGCTTAGGACCAAAGTTATAGAATTCAAAGTGAAGCACTTGATGATGACTTTGAAGTTGACCTTGAGGTCAATTTCCAAAGTCATTTGAAAATCATTTAATATTTTTCAAAAGGAGTAGCTTACTTTTCACCCCTAAATGGTTCAAAGTATATTCGAACGAATTTCACATGCAAGATAGAAAATAAGTGATCAAGAAGTAATTTTGAAAAATACTTGCTCAATCGCAATCGGAAAAATAATAGTTAATCATATGTTCAATTGAATTCCTAATATGATAACTATAGAGTAGCAATAAAAATTTTAAAAAATTTTGAAAATTTATAATATAACATAAAGTTAATGTTTAACTTACAATTAGAGTGATATTAAATCTTTTCTTAACTTTACTTCTAAAATTACTTACAAAAATGTTTTCTTCTAATTTTTTCTATAAATCAACTTTGAAGATAGATTGAGTCAATACATGAAATTACTGCTTATAGGTACAGGATATGGTCAAACTTCGGCAATGGCTAATCATTTTCAACTGACCTTGAAAATCGATTTCAGGGTCACTATCAAGTGCATCGCTTCAAATTCTACAAATTTGGTACTCAGCCCTTTTTTCAGAAAATATGTCGTTTCAAAAATATCTAGCTATAACTGTTTTCATCTACAGAGGTTGAATGGTGTTTTCTACCCCTAAAAAGCGTATTTAGCCGAAATAAAAAAACACGTATTTAATATTTTTCGCTGTTTAATAAGTATGTTAAGTTTCATTCAAATTGGCAAGTATTAGTTGGGTAGTGTTATTTGTCAGAATGTTTTGCCGATCTAGTTTTTTCAATATTTCTTTGCTCGTTTTCAGAATTTGTATTTTAATTTCTACGGACAAATAACTCATTCTTTTCTTCGATTTGAGTAACTTTTATTTGCTGATGTTGACCATTAATTGATCGAAACATATCAAATATTTTTCAATGATTTTTTTAGCGAATGTCGAAAATTTTGAAAATTTTTTCACCGTTAGTAAGTTAAAGTATTTGAATTCATTAAGTAATTAAATGATGTCCACAAGAACCTTACGGACTACCATAAGTTATATGAGATCCCTAGGACCCGTTTTTTACTGTTAGGATAAACTTTTTACTAAAATTATTTTAGATGAATAAAGGTTATGTTGTATGATTTCCGCCAGGGTTTACTGTTCCCATTATTGTAAAAAATAAACTAACCGACCGATTTTGAAAATTTTTTCACTGTTAGAGAACTAAATTATTTTAGATGGATACAACTATGCTGCACAAAGTCCGTTCGGGTTCTTGGGTCCCAAAAATATCAAAACTAATTACCCAGCCGATTTTAAAAAATCTTTTACTCTTAGAAAGCTAAACTATTTTAAATAGGTACAGTTCTTAGATGAGATCCGCCAGTCCCTAAAATTTGGAAATTCGCTATGTTATGCAGATGCTGCGACAGGGGTATTTAATCTGACAAACACAAAAATATTGCAGATCCATGGTAACGCGATTTAAAAATGAAATATTATTGATCAAAAAGTGTCAGAGATCACATTGATCCTGAGAAAAATTTCTCACCATACTTGCCCCACGTTCGATAAATCTGTTTCCAGCCTGTATATGTAACCGTGTATGTATGTAAAGCAGCAAACACTCTCGGAAACCGCGTAATGTTATAAAAATTTTCTTTAACTTGCGCCTTTTCGACGTCAGTTGTTGGAAATTTAATGAATTCTTCACGCAACAAAGCAATTTTGTGTGACACTAATTTCACTACTTTGCTAGTAGTAGCTTTGAAAACTTCTCCTTAAAAAAAACATTATTTCTGAAGATAATGTACTATTCCTAAAAAAAAGATACATTACTGCTTAGTTGAAATACTTATTATTTAAAAAACAGCATACCAGTTCGTTTTGTGTTGTATTCGTGGGCGAATTTTTTCCAAAATAAAAATTCCTTTCGCATTCGAAATTTTGTGTAAAAATTCAAATCGTCGCAAATATTAAAATGATTTGGATGAAAACATATTGTTTTTTTTTACATAAACGTTAAGTCATACAAATAGGTTATGTTATAATATAAGAATCTTTTGACAAAAAAAAAAATAATTTATTTTAAAAAGATTATAAAGGTACGGACACACGACACGCTTTTGGTGTAGAAGTTTTTTTTTTTACAAAAGGACAGAAAAGTTGATTTAAGATACTACCAACAAGGTAATCCTAAATTGTGAGACGCATCCAAAAGATAATACAGAGATAATATTATATTACAACTCTAAGAAAAAAGTAAACGCAATAAAATTTTACAAGTTGGATTTACACTATAGCAAAAAATGAAATAAATTATTTTCAGTACGAAACTGCCGTCTTGCAGCAACATTTATAAAAATATTAGTTTTCAATTCAAAATAGAATATGGCAATACAAAATACGATTTAGAAATGTTAAATTATAATCTAAATCAGGTGTTGTGTGAAATGTCTGACACTATTCTATTCGCCGTGTGTGACACTACTGTGTAAACAACCTCAAATATTTGCTAGAGAAGTCTAGCAACTCGAGTGTATACAACTGTTCTAGCCTTATCTAGACTGCAAATTTAAGCCGCTGCTACACGATGCTACGAACACCTTCCAACATTCGACGTTGGATGGTTCATAGCATCGTGTAGCCGTTGTTCGAACCTACGAGTGTCCAATGTCGAGCGTCAAACGTTCGCATTTGGTCGTGTCCCGTTCGATGTCGGTATTTTTGCACCGAGTCAAAGGGGTGCTTCGAACATTTGAAGGTCAATGTTGGTTCGTTGGTTGGTTCGACTCAGCAGCTGCACGCTCGTTCATGTGAAGAGAGACAACATCAGTGTATAACATTAGAGATAACATCAGACAGATAACATCGTCCACTGAGTACCAACACATCATCATTCGTATTGGATCAAACATTCGATTCACCGTGTAGCAGATACATTCGTCGCACCAACTATCGAACTTAACTGCCTCAAACGTTCGATCGAATGTTGGAAGGAACGTTCGTAGCATCGTGTAGAACCCGCTTTACTTGAACGTGTAAACCAACGGGCCAAACTACTATATGATAGTTAGTATTCCGACTGTAGCAGAAAGGTGACGTAAAATCTCCTCCACTTCGCATCACTATGCTGTGTAAGTACAAACTGTTTGTAGTGGTTTAGGCTTGATGTTTGCTTCTGTGTGAGTATTTACACACACAATTACAAAACACGTATTATCGGACAGAGCAACGTGCAGGTCAAGTAACAATGGTCTTACAATACATAACAATCGTAGTGGATTCGATGACCGACACCGACTGACTAAATGCCTTAAGCTGTGACAGACCAACAAATGACTCCAAGCGAACTAAACTTTTTTGATATTAGTTTGCTTCTAGTGTTCTATAGTGTAAACATTGCACACAATAATGCTAATTTAGATGTCTCGTGTATCCGTAGCTTTATGTACATATGTTGTAGGTACCTATCATGTATTATATACTGTGTGATACAAGGGGACAAACTAGATTGGCTTTGCCTCTGTTCCACTTGTAATGAGTTTGTGACGTAGTCTGTTTGTGTACATACACACTGTTTGCAGTGTATTAGTTTGGTTTTTTGTAGTAGTATGTGTATACACACATACAATCACATCACACGTATTACCAGAGAGAGCTGTTCAACGTGCTCAACTAACAATGGGTATATTGTTAATATAATGGTGTGTTGACTCGACGACGACTACTGACGGACTAATGTCTTAAGCTGTGACTGGCTTACAAATGACTCCAAGCGAATTTCACTTTTTTTATGTTAGTTGGCTTCTAGTGTTCTATGGTGTGACACTTTCAAAATAGAGTATACTCACTATATATATAGGTAGCATGTGTAAATTACGTATGTATATTTTGAGTAAAATTCAAAACGTCAAATGTCAAAAACTAATATATTTAAATAGCAATTAAATTGAATTTGAATGAATTTAAAAAATATTGTTAAAGTTTGCATTTTTTTGATAGTAATTTACTGTTAATATGTAGGTAATATTAAAATCATTTAGGTAATTTAATATGTAGGTAATATTAAAATCATTTAAATATCCATAAACGACACAGTAATAATCATGTACCTAATAGTATAGGCGTCAATTATATTTTTTTTATTTATACCTTACTGCTAACAAGAAAGATTAAAAAAAAATTTAGCAATTAAGAAAAAAATCTAATTAATTTCTAATTCTATACGTTCGATTATTAAACAATTAGCAGTTAGGTCCAAAATTAATGTCTTAAATTTTTTATTTTTGTAATTAAGAAAAATATCCCCTTTACTCCAAAAAGTTGGGGAGCTGAGTTCAGCAAACAGAAATGCAAGTTGGTCACACATTAGAATAGTGTTTTTGTGAAACGATAAGGCTTACTCAGAGGTTATGGCCTCTGAGTAGCCTAAAAAGTATAAAATTATATAGTTATAAACTTTATTTATTTTTTTGTAATTTAACAGTATAAAATAAATAACATAAATTTTATATCTCAAACTGTAAAAAATATTGATATATATTGATAAAAACGTTAACATAAAAAAAAAATAAAATAAAAATACATTCTTAGAACACACTTATTTAAATTAATGACGCTATACTTCTTTACTTTTTTCTGATCCCAAAAAATTTATGATGTTTTTCAAAATTCGCGGATTTTTAGTAATCCGAGGCTTTCCATTTTCTAGTTTTTCACTCATTAGAGCTCTTATTCCGGTTTCTCCTTGAGTGTTAAATTGTTCTTTTAAAATATCATAAGTGATATTTTCACCTGCTATTTTTTTTAGCATTCCATTTGAAACAACTTTGTCTAGTGGCTGTAATGATGGTCTTATGGTTGCAATTCTTCGCAAACGTATTTGATTATATATGGCGTCTACAAACGACACAGTACTTGAAAACAATTTTTTACTTTCAATTAATAACGAACTTAGTTCAGCTAAAGTTTGAACATCATATAAAGCTTCATGAAAATTATCATCAGACTTTATTTCCAAAAAATCTCTTGCTAAGGTATTTAGCTTAAACATACCCTCTCCCTTGCGTTGAGAAAGTTTTTTTTTGAATAATGGTAGTGTATCACTAAACCCAGCAATTATCTGGAAATGTTCAATCATATTTGTCGATGAAAGAGCACGAATAAGAAATGAAGCATCGAACTTAACATTGTGTGCAACAAGCACACAAGGTTTCTGTGAATAGCTTAAAAACTCGGAGAATGAAACCAAAGCGTTATATAAAGGAATAGTAAGAAGTCTGATATTTTTTAAATATAACTGACCACCAATTATTCTTAAACCCGTCTTTTCGGAGGCTTCTTGACTTATTTCTTTGGTTGGCGTGATGTATACACTGAATTCCTGGTCTTCAAACTTCGCTGCAATCTGTAAGATTTCATCAGATCTTCGTAGACCAGATGTTTCTAAATCAAAATATACCACATTACAGGTCTCGGGTGAAATATCCATTTTTGTAAAGTTTATATGCTTAATTTGATCTTCTAAATTGAAATTTGTATTTATTTCATTTGATGAAAATCCACAATTTGATTTATATTGCATACCTTCCGAATTTTCATTTTTTTTTCGTAATTGTTCTCTATTTTGAGCTAAAATATTTCTCCGTAATTTAGTGACAGGTAATTTTGCTTTTGTAGCTCTTCTAGTTCTAACCGAGTCTTTCTTACGTGCGAATTTTTTTAAACGTTTCGCAGGTGATAATAACAGTCCTTTTTCAACATTAATTAAATGAGATTCACCGTCATTTACTGTACATACAGTACTGGCATATCGAAAATCAGATGATTCACTACGACTGTAACAGTTAATTTTTGGTGACTTATGGCCCATGACATTATTGACACTCTCATTACCCTCACTTGATGCGGCTACTGAAAATTTATATGCATTTTTAGCATATTTTGAGAAAATTTGTGTTAATGTTACATGTAGATCTGGATCTTTAAATATAATTGTTTGTGGTATAGAATTCTCTGATGAATGATGATGACACCAACTTCCACAGTTTTCATGTTGATTAAACACGTGATCAGGAATAGAACATAAAGTAGCTGCAAGCCTTTCGCTTTTTCCTTTGTTTTGAATGACAGCGTAACTGAAACATTTTTTTAAGTGTAGAATGGCTCCCTTTTGCCTCATTTCTTTGAAATTTTTTTGTATTGCATATAAATCATTCACAAATGCCTTCCGAAGATGATTGCGATCAGCAAGTTTAAAAATTTTTTCGGTAGTTTTATTGCGTATAGAAGCTATCGTTGAGCTGTCTTCATCACCAATTACAACACGAGCTTTTAGATTGGATTCTTTTAGAATTTCACTATCAACAACTAATTCTGCTCCTACAGAGGGCTCCATTGCCTTAGCACTACCTTGAAAATTTTTGCGGCAATCATGATCTGTTTTAGGGTGGCCAGCATCACACATATTACATTTACGATTGCGCGTGGCAAAATCTAAAATTTTTCCACTTAAAAACCCAATAATACACCCGTAACCATTTAAACTGTCGTAGGTTTTTCCATTTCCTCGCTTACTCCAGCCCATATCGTACGATACAATTATGCTAATTATATCATTTATATTGGTATCAAATATCTCAACTGAAGTAGATGAAGAAGAAGTAATAGATTTATGAAGTTTGCAGTAATGTGGATAAATTTCCTCAGCAATCTCAATCGGTCTAAAATAAATAAATAAATAAATAATAGCTTAGAATTTATCAACAGATCATTGACAATAAACTATTTAAGCCCTTACAACTCAACACATAATTTGTCAATATTTTCCAGTATTAATTTGCGTTCTTCTTCGGCAGCTCTTTTGCAACTTTGTTTAGCTTCTTTTTCAATTATTGGACCTACTTCCCTCTCATATCGTTTGTACAAAGCCTGAGTTATTTCTGGAATGTTACAGCAAGCTAGTATTTTATTTAATGCTGTATGGCCTACACCAGCATCTATGCAACCTGGTAACAATAACATAAATAAAATATACTATATAATTATTTGATAAATTACTCTTACAATGAATAAATATTATAAATAATAAATCTTACCCATGACAACTTTAGTATTAACATCAGATACACTGTATTTTTTATTAGAAGTCTTGTTAGTTTTCGTGTGAAATTTTCCAGTTGGAACTTTCGTTAAAATATTACATTTTTCACAATTAATCCATAAAACAGAATTCAACCCTAAATGAATCTCTTTCTTAGTATTTTCCAAATAAATGCGGTCTTTACATTGACAACACCTTAGATTTTTTGCCAATTCTTTAAGTTCAACTACACTTCTACCATCGTCTAGGTTAGATTCGATCTCCGATTTTTTTTTTAATTTTCCTTCACGCATCTGATTAACAAATTTCAATTTTTTCTTCAGGACTTTTTGTTTAATATATTTACCTTTATGCCGTAACTGAGCAGACATTTTATTTTTTATATAAGAATTATCTATTTGTTCAGTAAAAAATTACATATATACGAGCGTAATATGTCAGGCGACATCTATGTAGGTATGGTATGTATGGTATGTATTATAGTCATGTATCTTATGTTTTATGTATAATGTGTACACACACCACAAAGTAACAAACACCATATATATAACTAGGTATCGGAAATTTTTCGGATCAGACAGTATCGTGTTTTGTATACGCGGGTATATTGACTTTTGTGTGATTGAATATTGTGATTAATATAAATAAAAGATGAATACTTAGATATTTTGATAAACATACGTATAGAACACACACACACATATATGTATGCCGTATAAAAATATTATTTCCACGTATCTTATGTAAACATTTTTTTAAATTGTTATTATTGACCTGCCAAAACTGAAAAGTGCCACTATAATTTTTATTGACTATCGAACGAGTTTCTGTTTATATTGTCATTTAAATTAAATAAATCCATCTTTTTTTATTGTTTTCAATTTAAAAAGAAGTATAGTTGTTTATTAGAAATTTGTTTTCTGTAACAAAAAATCTTAGCAAATATGTATCTGATAGGTATTATAGTGGACCGTCTAAATATTTTCAACTTTTCAACATATGAACAATATATAAACAACTTGTCAATGAATTTTACAAAATTTTTTTCGATTTTTTGATTCTCTTATTTTTCTCAAATAAAAAAAGCCGCTAGTATTCTAAATGGCGAAAAATGTAATTTTTGACCAGTTCCATTCATTCAAATGTGCACAATTTCATGAAGTTTAGTTGCAAAATTTTATTGCAATAAGTACGGTCCTGACCTGTCCGAAAAAACCTGCAATTCATCAAAACATCAAGTAAACATACCTGCGTATACAAAGTACGATACTGTATGATCCGAAAAATGTCCGATACCTGATAATATGTATTAAAATAGAATAACACTCTATGACACATTACTCAGTGGTCTGTATGATAGACAAATAACATTATGTTTGTTGGGATAAACTGCGATGATGCCAAACTGTTTATCATAAAAACCTTTGATAGTGTAAGTGTACATGGACAGGCTATATTTGATAGTATGCATACATAACACTATCAAAAGTAGTAGGTGCCAACACATCTATCCATTAAACAAAAAGTAATTGTAGGTTTACAATTTTTTCTACTAGCATGTCACAAGGTAACCACCTTAAGCTGTGACTGGCTTACAAATGACTCCAAGCGAATTTCACTTTTTTTATGTTAGTTGGCTTCTAGTGTTCTATGGTATACTCACTATATATATAGGTAGCATGTGTAAATTACGTATGTATATTTTGAGTAAAATTTCAAAACGTCAAATGTCAAAAACTAATATATTTAAATAGCAAAATTAATCGCAATAATCGCAATTAAATTGAATTTGAATGAATTTAAAAAATATTGTTAAAGTTTGCATTTTTTTGATAGTAATTTACTGTTAATATGTAGGTAATATTAAAATCATTTAGGTAATTTAATATGTAGGTAATATTAAAATCATTTAAATATCCATAAACGACACAGTAATAATCATGTACCTAATAGTATAGGCGTCAATTATATTTTTTTTATTTATACCTTACTGCTAACAAGAAAGATTAAAAAAAAATTAGCAATTACGAAAAAAATCTAATTAATTTTTAATTTTATACGTTCGACTATTAAATTATTAATAGTTAGGTCCAGAATTAACGTTTTAAATCTTTATTTTTGTAATAAAGAAAAATACCCCCTTTACCCCAAAAACTTGGCGAACTGAGTTCAGCAGAAAGTTTGGTGAAGTGCAAGTTGGTCACACGTTAGAATGTGGAAAGTGCAAAACTATGAGGGATACTCAGAGGTCAAAATCTCTGAGTACCCCTAAAAAAACTGAAACTTTTAAATGTCTAGACCGGTGGGTAATATGTTACCTTGGCATAAAATAAACTTGAAAAATATTGTAGGATTTGTTCGTTATATCCATTTATAAAATCATTTTAACCGATTATTGTTTTTCCAATAAAACTCAATTATTGAAATAAATGGTTAAAAAAAAAAAAAAAAAACGGGTGTATTTAGGGGCTTTTTACGTCCTTTCAATTACATTAATTTCTATCTTGGGATTTATTTACTAGCCGTGTCGATCGTAACATGAAAATTAGTGGTCAATAAATAGAGAAAAAAAAAAAATAAACAAACATTACACCTCTCACCATTATACCAATACTATTTATCTAATGTTTTTTTTCATTACTAATACCAAACCGTAAGTGTGGACGTTATATAGGTATTATATTACAACTCTAAGAAAAAAGTTAAGGTAATAAAATTTTGAAAGAAATATGATTGGTTAAAAAAGATGACAAGGATAAAAAAGCAGCTTGTACAGTGACAGTTTAATTTACTTATCTCTCTCACACAAAAATGTGACAAACTAAGTCGGATTTACATAGCTAAAAAAAAACTTCATAATTCAAAAAGTTAAATGAATGTACATAATTTTTAGAACTATTGATTTAGATTATAATTTAACATTTCTAAATCGTATTTTGTATTGCCATATTCTATTTTGAATTGAAAAGTAATATTTTTATAAATGTTGCTACAAGAGGGCAGTTTCGTACTGAAAATAATTTATTTCATTTTTTGAATTTTATTACGTTTACTTTTTTCTTAGAGTTGTAATATAATACTATAACGTGCGTGAATAGTGGATATTAATAATAACTATTTCGAGTGAAACCGCACCTTTTCAAATAATACAAAAAAGATATTAGATTAATAACTTTTAATATTATTTATGAAAAACTAAAATTAATAAATATATATGGCGTGTGAGTTTTTTGAGAGTTGCCATTTTTTTTACAACCAAAGTATGATAGAAATGGTACTGGAAAAGGTTCTTTTCTTGGATGTTATAGAAATGTAACCAACCAGAACACTATCGGTTGAAGTAGCCTCAAGTACATATGCATATTTTTACCGCCTAACTGATAAATTAAAGAAAAATTAAAAAATTAAACTTGGCTAAAGAAAATTTTTTTGCCCATTTATGTTGTGAATTAATGCATTAGATCAATTTTATCGAAAAATTAATATATTGTCTCATTTAAAAATATATAAGTTTGTATCATAGCTCGAAAACCATAAGAGCTATTGTAACACCGTGTGGTTGTGGCCTTTAATATAGGCAAACAGTTTTACTTCTACGTCCTGACTTTGCATAATCACTTATGCTCATTTGCTTACCGCCAACATTCATGATATGACAATTTCCACAGCAATTGATGTTATGTTTCGCTTAATATGTTAACAATACGCGAATGTGTGCGGTAGTTTAACCAGTATGTATTACGGAGATATCGCACACATGGCGTTTGGAGTGGGGTTGTCGACTGCACAAAGGTGAAAGATTATGGCAAAGCGGACAATCGGGAATTAACATTGACACGAACAAGACGTGTTTCGGTCATAATAAGCCGTGGGTTCTCGGTTCATTTTAACTGTTTTTTATATTCATTTTCGTCACAATGTTTATATATTTAAAAGTTTAAGTTTTGCTTTATTCCACGGCAGATTTTATCATACGTTCTTAATTTACAAAATGTGTAAAAGTTTTTCGTAATTGTGAATCGTTATAGAATGAACTTTGAAAATACTTTAACATCAAATAAATATACATCGAAAAATCTTTGTC
Organism: Brachynemurus nebulosus; assembly: GCA_035578155.1. Classification (NCBI taxonomy): domain Eukaryota; kingdom Metazoa; phylum Arthropoda; class Insecta; order Neuroptera; family Myrmeleontidae; genus Brachynemurus; species Brachynemurus nebulosus. The sequence goes on from JAPWDM010000030.1 coordinate 2,854,572, forward strand.
TGTGTTATTTATGACTCAAAGAACCCGGATTTCCTCTTGCGCTAATAAGTTATATTTCAACGAAGCTTTTCACGGGGACAACTTTAACTTCAACAATATCAAGCTTCGTAACTGTACACGCGGTGATTAGGGTTCCATAACCGAATTACATTCATATCACGCTTATCGGTTCATGGTTTCGACACTCTAATAATACATCATACAACACTTTTACACCATTCTGAACCGGTCTATCACCCACACCGCGTTACACTATAAAGCTCCTCATTGTAGCAATTGGTTGCCCCCGTCGGTATCTACAACTCTTATTTGAACAATTTTTTGATTAAATCAACGGTTTAGCTGTAATAAAAATGGCAACTCTCAAAAAACTCACACAGTATGTATATGTATAATAAGCCATACTTATACAGATCAGGTACCAAATATTTTTAAATAGAAAAATTTGAAAAATGATTTTTAAATAATCACGCTGTCTATTAAATTGTGATCCGATACTGACTATTGCAAGTGCAAGTGCTCAAGTGGAAAGTTGCTGAAAACTTTATCCAGTCTTCATTTTTTGTTTACGCATATAATGAAATTAGTCCGGAGTTGATATCATCATTTGTTCTCGAGATATGCGAGACGAAAAAAAATTCACGAACGAACGAACGAACGAACTAAGGAACGAACACACAGACATCACGCTTAAAACGATGGATTCGGATTCTAGTGACCTTGAAACGTGGAGATATGTCAAAATTACCGATTCGTAAAATCGGACCAATTACAATAACTCAATTGGAAGTTAATAAGAAATAAAAATTATTCACGACTCCGTTTTTGAAATATAACTTATAAACATTATTTTATAACATTTTTACAACGCTTTTTCAACAATGCTTTTATATTGTTACAAGCGCGCGGAAATTAAAAAAAAAGAAGTGGTATACAAATATAATCACTGAAGAATATTATATACATTATTTAATTTTTGATAAAAGAATTTTTTTGTTTTGATATACTTATAAATTCTACAAATATTCAATTCCTTTTGGTTTGAAGCTCCCCCCTTCTAACATTAAAACATTTAATATTCTTATTTGAAGTTAAAAGTAATTAAGGATTGTTTGGGAACTCAGAGAGTGAACTTAATAATCGAAACTATTTCAATTCAAAAACTCAAAAATAGCTCTTAATTATACTGTAAAGATTGATTTGATATTTCTATTTTTAAGAGGTCGAGAAGGCTGAGTCAGTTTGGCCCCCCTGCTCAACTAAGAATATCAAATGCTTACTCAGTGTGACGACCTCAAAACTTTTTGGTCGATAAGTTTGTACAAAACCGTTTACCAATTCGAAATTATTACTTATTGCACGTGCTTAAACAGACACATTGTATTAAATATAAAATTTTCTTTAACGAAAATTATCTATTTAACATTTTGTCAAGTATCTTAAGACAATGTTGAGCCGTTCATACATTGAACTTGCTGAATATCGTTAATGTTATTAACTGGGAAGTTAGCAAATAATTAAATTAGAAAGTTTATATTGAATTTTAAAGTGTTTTAATATGTAAGTATATCTAAAATAAATAAATGCTCCAGTAAAAGCAGATGTGGCGACATTAAATTTTATAAACCACCCCGCACCCCTGCATGTACCTATACACCCGTGTAGGGTACCTCTCTACTACCCCGGCTTATTTGTTAACAATAATGAAATTAACGTAATTATTCTATAATATCATTATAAAGTTATTCTATTCTTTAATAAAATTATTTCAGTATACTTTGAGCTTGATCAAAAAAATAAAATTTGAGATCATTCAGTAAGGATGCGTCATGGGAGAAAACTCATTAAAAATCGACACACGCTTTTAAAGTTATGTATTAAGATGTCTTAATTATGAAAGCCTAAAAAGAAATTAAGGGCAATTCCATGAAAAAATGGAATTTTAGTAAAAATTAAAAAATGAAAATAATTAATCAATATCATGCCTACTTGATAGTAAAAAGAATAAGTAACTGATATAACATGTTTTAGCGAATTTCCAAAACTGGAAATTCAGCTATTACAGCAGGTCTGATGACACGACCTAAGCCCGGGACCATAACAGAAATATGTTTTGAGGTCCCTAGAATACGACAATGATATTCACTAAAATTTATATATATATATATATATATATATATATATATATATATATATATATATATATATATATATATATATATATATATATATATATATATATATATATATATATATATACATACATGTGTGTGTGTCGCCACGATAACTTTCGAATGAAACGTTTAATGTTTATGAAATTTCGTATGGAGACTCAATTTTGATCTGGCTTGGCTAAGTTCTTTGGCCAGACACATCGGATGCCCAGAAGTAGGTTTTTCGGGCGTTTTTTGCCAAAAAACTAAGTTTTCTGTCAGAATTAAACAACATTTTAAATTTTTTTTTATACCATTTAAAAAATGAGAAAAAACTATATAGGATATGTTTTTGAATTTTTACTTTACGTAAATTAATTCCAGAGAAAAATTAAGAAACTTGTTAGATATGGATTAAAAAATTTCCATAGGGATATTTGTTGTCTTTTTTTATTATATGGACAAACTATCTCCATTTTAATTTTTTATAATGGTACACTTTCAAAAAGGAAGCTTTTTAAGTGATATGTAATGAAAAAAATTTTTTAAGCAAGGCAATCGACGGTATACATCTGTTCCACTTCCTCACCCAGGATCCATACGTGTTTCTATCTAATGTTATTTTTCAAAAAAAACTCAGTTATCGTGTGGACACATTTATATATATGTTTACTAAGTGTCCGCACGATAACTCAAGAACGAAACATCGTATTTTTAAAAAATTTCGTGAAAACGTTTACGGTGTTTTGGACATTTTTCGTGAAAAGTACTTGGCGGAATGAGGCGGAAAAATCACATAAAGAACGTTTTTTTTTTACAATTACTCTACTGTATTACTTTACTGTAGAAAAAAAGTCTGATATATATATATATATATATATATATATATATATATATATATATATATATATATATATATATATATATATATATTTATATATATATATAACATACTTAATTTTTATTGTCCACAAATAATAGCCCACTTTACTTTGAATTTTATACTTACATTAATTTGGAGGGTGTAAATCGCCCCAGAGTGTAAAAGTCTGTAAAATTTACTCGAGGAAAATAAAAAAAATAAAAAAATTTAATGCTATTTATTTTCTGTCCATGACATTTTTATCTTTACTCTCGAAAAAGGAACAACAACTAAAATTACACAAAGTAATTATCATTAAACGAAATGAAACATAAACATACCACCACCTCTTTCTATTTTCATCTCACTTTAACTAATTGTAAGTAGATAGGTACAATACAAAACTATTCAAGAAAGTTTCATAAGAGAAAAAGCTGGACAAAATAGCAATAGAATGTTATTATAATTGTAGGGTCTGTTGGGATTGTATATATACAGGGTGGAAAGTAAATAACTCTCGTCGTTTACAGGAGTGCCTACAGGGGCACTCTGTAGACACTAAAACCACAGGAATTTTTTCGAAATTAACAGTTTGAGAAAAGCGCGAATGAATGGGCTTAACAATGTTTCTAACTTTTTCTAAGTACGGCTCAGACTAAATTATACATAAACATTTTTAGTACCAAAGGTATACAATAATTTTGTCGACCAAAATTCAGTAAAATTTTGTAAACATGTTTACTTCTAATTACTATTTATTGTATGTTGCTTTTTTAAAAACAGAAAATTTATCTTGAAATATAGGATGATCAGAGCCGGATTAAAAACAAATTTTTAAAGGCCCCTTTTTTAACCCATATTTTGTATTAAATTTTCTCTGTTAAAAAACATTTCTGGTTCAAATTTACTGGCAAATGTTAATTACATGTTAATAGATTTGAGCGTTACTTTATGGTATTCCATATTTGTAAATAATAAACAAATATTTTACTTCGCAAAAATACCACTTTGATTTTGAAACTGTGACAATATTGTTTCGAACCGTCAGTTCATTTTCAAACAGAATAAAAATTACATTCTATACTTGCCTTATATACTAATTTTATCTACCTATACTTATGAAGGGGGAGTGGTATGTGATATGGAAGTGGAACGGGTGGGAGTAGTAGGAGAATCCAAAAATCAAAAAAATAAGATTATATTACATGTGACAAAAGGCAAACAAATACGTGACAAAAGATTGAACTTGAAAATGACAAAAAGACAATATTACAGTGACTACAGTTTTAAACAGAAATTAAAATTTAAATAAGTTATAATATTGAAAATAAAGTTAAACTATAAATATCGGTGTAATCATTTAAAAGGTGATCGGAGCTATGTTTATTTATTTCTATTGCTTCTAAGATTGTTAACTTCTGTCCTTTGCTTGCCTCGTATAACACTGTAATTTCCAGTTCTGGTGTGCGTCCGGTCTCTATTAAATGCTTCGCAAAAGCAGGTCGGATTTCTTACTTCTATACGACCTGAAATGTTCTGCTCTCCGGGTTTCAAAGTTTCTGCCCATTTGACCGATGTAAAAACCATTACAATCTTGGCAGTTTAATTTGTAGATAGCCGATTTTTTTAAGTTTACCAATTTTTGTTTTATTGTTGATTTTGCTAGAATTTTTAATTTTATCTGATATTTTACCAAAAATATGTTATGGTTTTAAAGTTAGTTTTTGGATCTGGTTTAACGGAGGGATAAATTTCTTTTAAGATTTGTTTAGATTCTTTCTTAGCTATTAATTTATCGATTAGGTTTGAATTATATCCGTCATTATTCGCTATTGTTTTAATATTATTTATTTATCTTTTAAGATTTTCTTCCGACAAAGGCATATTAAACGCGCGGTGGATCATTGAATTGTAGGCTGCGACTTTATGTTGATATGGACTTATTGGGTTGGGTATTATATTGATATGGACTTCAATTACATGGGTGAGATCTATCCACTGTTTTCGCAGCGAGACTTATATATTTCCACCCTGTATAGGTACAACGGTTAATGATCCCTCTGTGGGTCTATGTAACCGGTACAATACCCCACCACTAGTGTTTAGTTTTAAACAGTGAAACAAATATCCCGTATCTTCTACACTGTCTTGCAGATTGAAACCGGACGTGATTTTCAATTAGATCAGCATCATAGTTACAGGATATTACGTGCGATGCACATAAAATGAACAATCTCTACATGTACAGAGTGTTACTAATGAAATTGTTAACGTGACGCTCTCGTAAATGGCGAGAGATACAGTTTTGGTTAAATTAGATGAATTATGCAGAAGTACTAGATGTGTAGACAGCTATTTTCAAGCTTAGCAAATTTAAGGGGAGGTTTACTCGAGAGTCCTTAAAAATTATGTATTTTTCTAGAATTTTTTTCTCAAGAACGTAAGCAAATATCAATTTCAAATTTTGTACACGTATTTACTAAGTATTAAACTATACAAAAAATTTTTTTCAAGGAATAATATAAAAAATTGTCCATTTTAGAGATACTGCAGTGTGACGATCCGAAAATCCAATGCCTTGTTGGCGAACATCCTAGCGTCGATAATAAACCACCGAAATCCAAAAACAAAAGAGATTTATAAAATATATGAAGAGTACCGGCACCTCTAGCTATAATATCAATAAATTGCTGAAAGAAAAAAAAAATGGCGGATGTTTGAACTTTTGATTATGATTTTTATCTCATTTTTCGCTCTTTAAAGTAAACTTAAAAATAAAAAAAATATTGAAAGTGTATCGAACTTAGGTAGAGGTGCCGAAGAATTGAATTCTCTTTAAAATAAAAAATTAAAAAAAAGGATCCATCGAATTGTTTTTGAGTTATCGTGTCCGCCAGTTCCAAAAACGTAGTTCTGAGATATCAAAATATATATAAAGAAACGTATTTTCAAAATTTTATATTTAATACTCATTATTGCGTGAACTACGTTTTTTGAATTTTTTTTATAGAAAGCCGGATTCGGTTAATGTGCAAGAATCTTGTTTTTAAATTATTTTCAGTAAAATCACTTTTGGAACATATTCTACACAAAATTTGCTATCAATTTCGGCCAAAAAAAATCGATTTTTTTATCAAATCTCAAGTAAACCTTTCCTTAAATTATTTTCAGCAAGATCACTTTGGGAACATATTCTACACATAATTAGCTACCAATTTCTGAAAAAAAAAAATCGATTTTCTGAAAAAATTGAAAAAAAAATTTTTTTTGCATGTTTCGATAATCTATACCTTTAAAAATGACATACTAAAATTTCAAATGCATACCTCAAATAGTTTTTGAATTACATCAATCCGAAGAGCGGATTCTGATTTTCATTGTTAACTTTGAGGTATTGAGAAATGTATGAAAGTTGATAGTTCGAAAGTTTCTGAACATGGCTGCCAGTCACATGTTGTGGAAAAGCTGGACCCTGGCATATTTAAACGACTCAGCTAGTTTTGCTATGACCATTATAGTGAGTCCATCGTAAATAATTTTAGTAAAAATTCTCAGTGATTAAAACTAAAAGGTAAAAGTAAAGAAAAACTACATTTTTCAAATTTGCTGCAGTTATAACTCATAGACAAATTATCCGATCGATTTGATTCTTATAGCAGCTTCTTTCATACATGTTTCTTCGTGCCATAAACTTCCAGTTTTCCGATCGAATAAAAAATGTAGTTTTTGCAGACTAAAAATCATCAAATTTTCGCGCAAAATTTGAAACTTTTATTTAAAAACTCCACCATTTTGTTAAATTTAAACTTTCTTTTTTCGATTGAGGTTCACGGCACGGGCAATACCTTCTAAATTAATAGGCTTTTTGGCTTTTTTGATTTCAGGCACTGTGAAGGTCGCTATCACTGCAGCGGTGGGGGAACTTTTTTTTGGAGCCTTGGGAGATAGTGAATTACTCACGGAATTTTCAATCTTTTGGTTCAAAAATTTTATCATGAATTTATTATATATCCACCAATATTTCCTTAAAATATTAAAGGATTCCATATAGTAGTTTTCTTTAAAAAAATTCCCGAAAATCACCTTTTTTTCAGGAGGTCACACTAGTGGTCCCCCTTAAACTTTGGTCTTTTATTTCTCTATTATTTGTTAACGGATTTCAAAAATTTTTTCACCAGCTTATTAATTTTAATCTATATTTTAGTTAAATGTAACTACATATTACATTATTCGCACTACTAAACTTCTCCATTATAATGTAATTCAAATAAAGTAATCAACTTAACTACAATATATAACTTAACTACAAAATATAACTTAGCTACAATAATTTTATTTGAAAATAAAATATTTTTATCCCAATTTTTTAATGCGGGAAAATGGCTTAAGAAATTAAGAAAACAATTTTTTTTGTTACTGATTAATTGAGATCTTAACCTGTAGCAATACACACAAAATTTCCTGTTCATCGGTTCAGACATTACAAGTTTTAATGGTTTGATAACCTTTATATAAAATGTTCTCGATTTTAGACAGTAGGGGAGAGCGGGGCTATCCCGTACACTTAAGGGAGAGCTGTTATTGTTCAGCAAATATCGAGTATAAAATTATAAGAAAATTAGCAATATATAATTTGGACCATTGGCTATTGATATCACACAAAGAAATTTGAATTATTCCACTGTTTACATATTTAAATTAAATTACAAAAAAAATGTCTCGGTACGAAATAGCCCCGACCCCCGGGGCTATTCCGTACGAACGGAGGGGCTATACCGTACAGTAAAAAAATCATCTTGTTAAGGAAGTAAATAAGAGTAATGCAATAAATTATTGTAGAAAACACATTTTATTACTTATTGTCGACTCAACTAAGAAACATCATAACGTAACTTGTATTATCGGTATATTTAGTTCAGCTTATAAAAGTATAAAAAGTGTTAGGTTAACTTTTATCAAAAAAAGTGATAAAGTTTATAGAACGAAAGTATTTTATTTAAAGTTTATACATTTCTCATTTAAACAAAAATCATAAGTAAAATTATCTGCAGACTCGGCAGCACTAAGACTATAATGTTTATGGTATTTCCTGCATCAACTACAATTTATTAGTGTTGCCATATTAAACCATTTGGGGCTAAGTCGTACACTTCTGTACGGTTTAGCCCCATCCTGTACCTTGTGGGAGTTTTATAACCTAACCTCAAATTCCGTCGCCTAACTAGTCTTAACTAGTGTTCGAGAGAGAGCTTAAGAAAAGTAGTTTCTCATGATCTTATCGCTATTAGCTCATAAGTAAAGGTTCTCCACCCAACTCTTATTTGGTAGTGCCCCAAAATTATAAGAGAAATAATAAAAACAAGTTTTTCACCGTCATATTGGCATTTATACGCACAGTGGAACGAACTCAATCCTGTGATTTTCCGCAGTCAGGCGCTAGGTTACGACAATTGGACTTGTCTAGCTTGAAATCTAGACACGAAAAATGGGTGTACGGTTTAGCCCCACTGTACGGTATAGCCCCGCTCTCCCCTATACATAATTATATGTTTGAAAATGATTTATATTAAAATATTCAGCGGTGTTATCAATTTCGCAACTAACGTTAAACTTGAATATCTTACTCGAGACGTCCGCCTACTTAAAATAATCTTAATGTTATGGGTTTTTGGTTACGTTTCCATTCGACTCTTCCAATTCGAATAACAAAATTTCCGTCAAAAGTTTTCGTTTAAGTTAAATTAATTAAATTTATAATGCAAAATTAATTAACGCCATCCATTATTCAAAATTAATTGACTAGCTAATTGAGATAATTAGAATTTTGACAGAGAATATTATCTGATAATTTAAAATGTAGCTTCTGGTAAAAAAAAATTTCAATGAAATATAATAATTCACTGATGAAATTTATAATTGTCTTTTTCACGAATTTAATGATTTTTAATACGCATTTTAACGGTGCTATTAAAATACTTAATTTATTAATTTTTTTTTTTTTTAATTATATATTCAACACATTAATTTTTTAATGTCCATTTTCTTTCGTAAGAAAAAACTGTGGGCTTGTATGGGAAAAGAACGTCGTATGTCGACTTTCATTAGATTTTATTTTCCAAATTTCTAAAGTATCTGTTTGAAAATCAATAAATAGCCTTGCGTTCCGACAGAAATTTTAAATCGAAATAATTTTCTAAATTAGAAACTTACGACTAACACCAAGGGTGAACGCTTGCAAGCATACACTGTTAAAAAATTCTATGCTAATTTTACAAAAAATACGTTGGAAATAAATTGCCAATGCAGTTTTGTAATTTAGTAAACCAGGTGTTGTAATTTTACAAAATATTTTTTGCTAATTTTGTTACAAAACAAAAGTACTAATCTTACTAAACACACAATAAAATTTTGTTTGTCAATTTCACATGATAAATGTTGTAATTTTACCAACAATGCTATTGAAAATTATTTGTAAAATCAAAGTGTTAAAAAATTCTTTTTATGTATGAGCATGTATTTACTTAACTTTGTAATATGTAATACTTACCCCTTATGTTGTCAGCTTACAGGAGACCAATTCATATTAACACTATGAGGCCTGAGCACTTTCATAGTAAACTTCCCCGGAAGCCGGCGATATTTAAAAAAAAACAACTTTATATAAACAAATACATAAAATGATTCAAACACTGAATAGATTCAACACAGTTCAACATGTATGTGTAAAAGGGTAACTTTAAAAATGTAAACTTTACCGCATCGATGCAGCATCATGACTTTTCTAATGCGTCTAATGATGCGAACATTAGATGTTTTTGAACGGGATATTGGCATCATTTAGCCTCTGATTTGGCTATAGATAAGACAGATAATGTAGCATGATAGACTATAGATAATATAGCAATACAGTCCTTGTATAGGTATATTATGTTTAAATTTCAACTTGAACTTACTTGAAATTGAAATTATTGAAAATATTTAAATTATTTGAATAAAAAATATTACATATTACCTACATACCTATTTTCAGTGCAAGATGTATTCAAATAGTTTTTTAAACAAAAGTAAATACATTCATCTTTTTCAACAATTTGTTTTTCGGAAATATTCATGTTGGTGTTAATACCTACATAATATGGCAAGTAGTTATAATTCTACATTATACACATGACATGCATCTTGGGCACGCATCACCAAATTTCTTGATGCATTGTTTTGACGTATCAAATGCAAAAATTACTTTTGATTTTTCGTTGTGATGCGCCTGATGCGTTTTTGAACTTTTGACTCTGACTCATGCAAGCAGTGATGCATTTTTGAAGTTAGCCATTCTGTAAACATACGTACATACTACATACATATACACTAACATTCCAATCAATTTTATTTAAAAATATAAATTATGTATTTTTTTTATAATTTATGTATTTTTTGTTTACCTTGAAATTTTTATGCATAGAAACGATAGAAACCAAAAGAGTAGTATGTGTTACTCAACACTTAATTTTATCAAAATTAAAATTTTTGTGTGTTATGTGTTGCCTTAATTAAATATTTGTGAACGTAAATCGCATATAAAAGAAAAATCAATAATAATATTTCTTAAGGATGTTTGGAAGGTACAATCGGAGATAAAACTACATAAAATTCGAAATTCGTGAATAATTACGTTGTATAGCAAACTATGAGGTAAATAAATAGTTATTTAACTAACTGTACTACAACTGCTTGCACAATACATAAAACTATAGCTCTCAGCAGACTACAAAAGCTGCGTACATTCTGAGGATTTTTGAGAGGAATCTGAAAATGCTACGAATGTTCCTCATTAAATACCGAGACCCCTGTGAAAATTTCAAACCGATTCACTAAGCCGTTAAAAAGTTAAAAAAAAAAAAACTAACTGTAATTTTACACGTACAGTTAATCCCTTTTTTGTCCGGTAGAGGGGACCACATAAAAAAAATTGCACAAAAAATATATTCAAAAATATCATAAATAGCTATAAAAAGTATAGTTCGATCCAGATTGTACAAAAAACTTTTTTTATGCGGTTGGTCGGGACCGCACAAAAATGTTTCATCGAAAAAATATCTCTCAACAAACGCTCAAAACTTAGAAATTTCCTTAGAAGTTGCTTCTATAAACAAGATAAAGCATTAATTTACACGTAGAAACATTTTATTTCAATTTTATATAATATTATGAAAATTTTGAAAAATACATCCGTAACAAAATTAAATGATGCAATAACTTATGAATATGTTCTTATGCAATGTATTGATTAAATGCTTAAAAGACGTTAAAAAGTATTTTTATCAAAGGAAGTTATTATAGTAATTGTTTAAGTTTCTTACTGTCTCGTGATTTTGATTCACATTATGCATTTTAATGACCATTTTTTACAAGCCGCATAAAAAAATTCGCACAAAAAGAAACCGCACAAAAAAAGACCGCATAAAAAAGAGTTCAGCTGTAGGTACTCTTATGGAAATTCGACTACAGAACAGATTAAATAACTTTTTAACGGCTTAGTGAACATTTTACTAAATTTTCAATTGTCTCGTATCATTTTCAAATTTCTTCCAAAAATCCTCAGAATGTACTCAGCTCTTGTAGTCAGCTGAGAGGTATAGTTTGATGTATTGTACAAGTAGTTTTAGTACAGTTGGTTAGAAAATTATTTATTTACCTCATAGTTTGTTATACAATGCAATTATTCACGATTTTATAATTTTATGTATCTACTATTATCGCCGATTGTACCTTCCAAACATCCTTAATGAAATAGTTATGCCTTATTAGCGAATTTCCAGAATGGAATTCAGCTATTACAGCCACTGTCATAACGCGACCTGAGCCCGGGACCATGGCAGAAATTTGTTTTGAGGTCCCTAGAAACCGAAAATAATATTCGCTAAAATTTATACATATATATATATATATATATATATATATATATATATATATATATATATATATATATATATATATACGTGTATATATATATATATATATATATATATATATATATATATATATATATATATATATATATATATATGTGTGTGTGTCCGCACGATAACTCTTGAACGGAATGTCCTAGGTTTACGAAATTTGGTGAAAATATTGGAAGTCCCAAACCGTTGGACGAGTTCGTTAACCAGACACGTCGCATGCCAGGAACATGGTGTTTGTTCTTGCAAAAATTAGTTTTTTGCCAAAATTTCCACTTAAACAACAATTTTTGCGAAATTTTTTTACACCGTTTAAAAGAGGATAAAAAATTACATAAAAAAGGTCTTTAAACTCTTGTTCTATGCCAACTAGTTTCCGAGAAAAACTAACTTTTATAAACGGAAATTCGCTATGTTACGCAGAATGCTGCGACAGGGGTATTTTTTTTTTCCATCGACTGTTGCACGTGTATGTACCATACGTCAAAATTATTGAAGTATCTATGTATGTGCCTATTTATGTCAATACAAAGAATTCAAAATTGCTTATTAACAAAAGTAACTTATATAATTGAGAATTAATACAGAAATATATATAAATTAATTAACTAATTACGTATTTATTACATAGTACGCATTACCTATATTTGTTCCTTATTACAAATACAGCCGACTCTCGTTATCAGTGCGCTGGTTATAAGTCCGCCAATTTATATTTCTATTATAAACATTCCCCTTCCACGACCGAACAAAATTCATTTCAGTCTCTCGTTATAAGACCGGAACATTGGTGTTGATGAAAATAATTTTTTTGTAGGTCCGTGTTTACATAAGGCTGGTCGTCCTTTGGATGCGGAAACGTGCGATATTTGATTCAGACGATTACGCACGTTTGTCGTTCGTCCGAAATGATATGTCTACTGTCCGTCCACTAGCTCAATATTCGTCAGTATTTTTCTTTTTAATTTTTTTTTCTCAAGCTATAAATGCTATAAAAATAAGTAAAAAACAATTTATGGCACGTAATATGTAAAGGTACACAGTTATAATTGTAATTTACCTTCATTTTCATTACAATAAAAATAAAAATCTCATGGAACGGATTTCGTCGCGCGACAAAATCCAAACAAAATTGGATCTGTTCGCACGTCGCAATTATACGCACGGGAACGGACGAACGAGACGCTTTCAATGGACGAGGATGTATAGCTTCACAGCTGTTTGGATCGTTCGTCCGTTTTCATGCGTATTCGTCCGAATTAAATATCGCACGTTTCCGCATCCAAAGGACGACCAGCCTAATACATAATACATACGTTCATAGCGTAGATTATATTACAAACTTTGTTCGACTAACAATATTATTTAAAATTTCTACAAAACATTTTAAACAATTTTTAAAGAAAATATGTGTTGACAGTATCGTTTAAACTCCTATCACACAAACGAGAGAATGAATTTAGAAAATATTAGTAAATGTATTTACAAAAATAGGTAGATTTTGTGCCGCTTCAAACGAACGGTAATACTGCACTAAACGTCCGGGCTATTTGATTATAAATGAGTACACACTCACACGCTTGAAAAGTGGGGGAAGTTCGAGTTACGGCGGTCGACTACTGAGCACAAGTGGGGGTACAGGAATTCTTAGAATTATACTCTCCTACAGCCCCGTAAGCGGACTGATTGCGAAAGTGGGCTGTAATAAGTTTCAGTTTTCTACAAACATTCTACAAATTTTAGATTGCGGTTATGTAGGAATCCTTATAATATAAGCGCGTGGAAAACACACATGTGAACTATTATATTTCATTAATATTTTTTTGTGGTTATGTATAGTAACAATTCTATACACGCTTTCTCATGCCGGCAATTGGGTTTCTGGATAAAAAATAATCATTTTTTAGTATTCCGTACCAAAACTGGCAAAACGGAACATTTACACAATCACTTCGGTGTCTGTCCGAGTGTTTTTTTTCTTTTGTTAAAACATCATAAAAATTGCTGTCCCAGGCCTTTGTTACCAGAAGGGTTGTTCAGATAAATCTGAAAAACTTCACGAACATTAAGAATGGGGTGATTGAGCGAAAATTATTAAACCTGAATTTCCTTGCGCAACTTCCTTGACAAGTAAAAAGAAAAGTTGATGACATGTTTTGTTTTGATCAAGATGTTGTTAATCAACAATTGTATTACAATTATGTTAAACGGGTGTTTCGGATATTTTTAACTTCCCATAGGAAGTTATTGTAATTGGTCCGATTTTACGAATCGCCAATTTTGACATATCTCCACGTTTCAAGGTCACTAGAATCCGAATCCATCGTTTTTAGCGTGATGTCTGTGCGTACGTTCGTTAGTTCGTTCATTCGGTTCGTTCGTGAATTTTTTTTCGTCTCGCATATCTCGAGAACACATGATGATATCAACTCCGGACTAATTTCATTAGATGCGTAATCAAAAAATGAAGACCGGATAAAGTTTTTAGCGAATTCGGATTAGCGGTATGTTTTTTGTGGTAAAAAAACATAATTAACTTTATTAAGATAACATAGATTATATTATGGATTTTTTACCATAATATTATTATATGATGGCCTAAGAATCTTCCTTGATGTTAAAAACGCCAGTATTGAATTATAAAATAAAAAAAAAACCAAATAAGAAACTGTTTTTGAAATATATTTTGTCTCATATATCTTGAGAACAAATGATGTTATCATTTGTTTGATAAGGGTGCAGCCCCCACCCTTAGGTACAGAAGGCGAAGCCCCCGGTATGGTGCAAGGGGCAAAGCCTCTAACGAGTGCCCAGGGGAGAAGTTGCCCGAAATGGAAAAAGAATTATTTATGTACAGTAGTCTCTAGTTTTTAAGGACACCCAATGGGAAGTTGACAGTGTGGGTAGACCTGTCCCCCAAATTTTTATACAGTGAGTTTTAGAAATTAAAGAAGAAGTAAGGAAATAGATGATGAATCTGTACGCAAAAAAATTAAACAAAAAGAGTTTTCTTATAAACTATAGGCTTTGTTTATATAGAATAAAAATACTATTGTCACACCTAAGTGGAAAGATAAAAAAAAAAGAAATGAAGACAGTCTCAAAGATAATTCTATACCGGAGGGTATTAAAAGAAGTAAAATATTGATATATTTTGTTCAGTAGTTCTGGAGTTACCGTCATTTCTAACTTTTTAGAAAAATCGAAAAATTTCTCGGTACTTCGTTTACGAAAATCGTTTGATCTGACATTAAAAAACAAGCTACGCAGTCATTATTTCCGTAATTTCTATAGTTATATAACCTATTTAAAAAATTTTTTAAAACAGTTTAGCTTAATATTATCTTAAAGTTATCCTTGTTTCAAAGATGATATTAATAATATGATAAAAATCGAAATTTAAGCTAAGATGCATACTAAGCACAAAATCACTTTAAAATTTGGATAAAAGTCTGTTACGTGTACGAGGAAGCAGTGTGCCACCCTCATTAGCAGTTTTTTTTTTATTAAATTTTAAAATATCAAATAGGGTAAGTGCGGGAGAGATGCCGCAGTTTGCACAGTTTGTCCGTTGATTGATAGATAGCGCTATTAATGGATTATATGTTTAAAATATGTTACTTGTTTAAGCTGTATATGGTAACATTTATGATTAGTCCATCAGTTTAGTAATTATCCAACTGTTTATTATTGAAAAGTAAGTTTTTTAACATAATATTTTATCAAGCATTTAATTCATTACAATTTAAGAATGTATATTTCATTGTTTTAATGAAAATGAGTTTTGTTATTAATTTAGGTATATTTTAAAAGTACTGTATAAAATTTTAGGTTGGAATTCCGCACTGTGCTTGCTATAGCAACATGTGGCATCTATCCCAACAAAAAGGAGAGATGTCGCATTTAAAGTTGATATAGATGCTGCATCATATTACATGTTAACAACATAGACTTATACATAGCTTAATTATGAAATTTTTTTTTGGACTGTAAATTATGCCACGTAAATATAAAAGATCCATTAATGGATCAGAAAGAGCACTCATATTAGTGAAGATAACGAAAATAATAATGATTGCCTGTGAATGTTTTGAAAAGTACTCAGAAACAAAAAAGTTGACTGGCTAAGATGTATAAAGCGTCAAAAATGGTTACATATGGCATGAATCATGTATGGAGATGTGTGTAAAATGCAAAATTTTTAATATGAACTACGCGGCATCTCACCTTCTTTGATGCGGCATCTCTCCCATAGGTGTGGGAGAGACGCCGCTTTGCAGGCTCTACAAAAATGTTAATTATGAATCATTTGTGACTCAGAATTTAAAATTATTTATAAATAATTTTAAAGAACAATGTTAACATTTATTATGTATCTCTCCCGCATTCACCCTAATATTTCACTCGTGTGTATAGTTTTTGAATAAATATGCAACCAAAAACTCTACAGTTTTTACCAAAAGTATTACGCTAAAAAGTTTTTGTGCATATAAACTATTAAATGAAAATTAAATATGTTAATAAGGCTAGATTTATTTCAAACATTCAAATGAGTTATATTTACAATACAATGCTACAGACTAAACTTTACTTGCATCTGTCATAATAAATATTAATTAAAAAAGTTCTCCACGAGTTTTCCATTGAAAATCGTTAGAAAAACTAAAACATATCACAGCAACAGTTTTTCAAAACATACTGATGTACAAATAAAAATAATATTAATCAAATAACTCGTGTGTTGACTTTCTGTACAATAAGTAGCAGTTGTAGGTCAATAAAGGAATCCAGTAAATAAAACGTTTTTAATATGCTTGAGTGTAGTTATTATAAATATAAAAGTGAGGTTAATTGTTAATTTGTCTCGTTCGCACGTTTCAACAATTTAACCAACTAACTTAAAATTCTGCACAGAGATAACTGAAACGATGGCGATGGACAAAGTCTACTTTTTATTCCAAAAAAATGTCTGAATCCCGTGGATAAATGTATAAAATGAAGGTGCACAGTTTCTAATTTAACTATTATCATCATTTTTCAATTTCAAATATTATCGAGTGCTTGTGAGACATTGCTGGCGTTCCAGACGAAAATTTTGTTAGCCTAACGTTAGCTAACGGAGCTTTCACCGTTACAAACCAGAGGGCACGCATTCAAAAATTAACGTAGGTACATTATATATTAAAACAACAATTTCTAACATGGTGACTGATTATTTTTATTCCATAATTTTTAAATGTGGCTGTACTTCAAAAATTAAGTATTTATACTATGAAAAACCATGAAAAATAATAAACGTGCATTAATTTTTTGAATCAGAGCCCTCTGGTTTGTAACGGTGAAAGCTCCGTTAGCTAACGTTAGGCTAACAAAATTTTCGTCTGGAACGCCAGCATTACTACGTATGACAAACTTTTGTTTGCATTTCAACACACGCAGTATTCATATGTTCACTTATTGCTCAGCTTAACTGAAACTTTTTAAGCACCTGGGAGATCCTAGGTTCGATTCCCGGCCGATCCAGATAGTGTTTTCAATCACTTTGTGATTTTTAATTTATTATCATCATTTTAAACACCTTGCAGGCACCTTGAGACTTTTCCGTAGATATTATACTAATAGTTTTAGGAACACACTAATTTTGGATCCTTTTTTCAACCCCATGACGCTGATGAACAATTTCGATCTAATGTTCATATTTCCCCGATCTTAATATGTAGTATTTGAAACAAAATTGATTGGCCTCCATCCAGCTCTGGGTCCTCGGGACCCTGGAGGGATAATTTCAATCTCACCTTCATTTTTTTAGGATTGCAGTAGTTTTTAAACAAAATTTAATAGAGCGGCGATCATTTTAACCATTTCCTTTCTGAGACCGCAGAATCTGAGGGAATAATTTTAACCTAAGGTTCATTTTTTCCAAGACTTTAGGAGTATTTGAGCAAAATTGGATTAAGACCCGTGTCCAGTCGTTTATTTTGAGTCTTTTTCGGGCCTCAGCTTCCTTCGAGAAGTTGGCCATTTGCAGTGCTTATGATTTCAAATATATATTTAAAATCTTGAAACACACAATTTGAAAAAAAGTCATAAAAATTGGAGCAGTTATATTATAGAGAATTTCGAGAATTTAATCATTTTGATGTAATATTGACTGACTACACCTAGCTACATATACAGGCCGTTCATAAAGTTCCGGAACAGCTCCGCAAAATCTCAGTTAATATTGACTTTATCGAAAAATAACCCGGACAAAAGTTTCATGGGAAAAAATGACGAACTAGAAAATGACCTCGAATTTAATCTTGAACACGACCTTGACCAACCAGTATCATATTTTTTTCGTTTTTATGACCTTCACACGAATTTGGCATATGAAGTATGAATATGGTTTTGAACGTAGAATTTCCCACTCTTTCCGAATCCGACGTCTTAAATAGGGGTTTCCATTTAAAAAACAAAGTTGACGTCCAAATTTTGGTCAAGGTCATGTTCAAAGTCAAATTTGAGGTGATTATCTAGTTTCTCAATTTCTTCCCATGAAACTTTAGTCCGGGTTATTTTTCGATAAAGTCAATATTAACTGAGATTTTCAGCTATTCCGCAACTTTATGAACGCACTGTATAGCGAAACCTTTCAATATTTCTTGAATGGTGTAACATTTGGAAACTCTAACTATAATTCTATTTACAAAAATTGCATTCATGTATTCGAACGATTCTTTTATTCAGTTTTGTATTTTCTCCAACAAAAGAACACGGCAACTTATACAATTTCTTAAGTTTTTACATTTTCTAACAAATGATTTCTATAAATAATAGTTGCAGTAGTCGTTATGAAAATGGTTCGATCTGTTGTTCAGAACTTTGAATAGAATCAAATAATATTAAATGCTGCCAATGTGGACTGGCACATAGGTTCCTTGTACCCGTAATATATTTTTATTTAATCTTGAAAGTGATTTCATGTTTAGAATAATTTTAGATTTTTAGGAAACTCGTGTTTAGAACAACTTATATTTATATAACTATGGAAATTATGAAAAAACTGACTCCGTAGCTTTTTTTAACGTCGAATCAATCCGTAAAATTAATTAAAGTAAAAAAAATGTTTTTTAAGAAAAAGCTTTTATTTAAAAATGGGCTAAAAAAAAATAAAATAACTTTTGAGTGAAGTTTGAAGCAATATGCAACATAATTTATAAAAGCTTGAGGCGTTATCATTAATTATTTCTGTTTTGCTGTGTAGTTATTTTACTTTTCAGTATTTACCAAACTTAATTAAACGCCTCAAGCTTTTATAAATTATGTTGCATATTGCTTTAAACTTCACTCAAAAGTTATTTTATGTTTTTTAACCCATTTTTAAATAAAAGCTTTTTCTTAAAAAAATTTTTTTATGACAATTAACATTGACATTTTTTTATGACATTTTTTATGACAGTTATGACAATAAACTTCGATTTTTGATATAAAAACTAAGTGGTGAGGTTAGTTAAGGTTACGCTTTGCCCGAAGGTTAGGCCAGTTTTGACAAAAAACTTCGATTTTTGATATAAATATATTTCACCAATATTTCACCAAAATATTAGGTACATCATACACAAATACAAGTAATATTGGTGAAATATATTTATATCAAAAATCGAAGTTTTTTGTCAAAACTGGCCTAACCTTCGGGCAAAGGGTAACCTTAAATACAAGTTTAACGATCGATATCTCGAAAATTAAGGCGAATTTCAAAACTTTTTACCCTTTATTTTTTGCTTAGAATGCCAAAATCTATCAGATCCGTTTGTCAAATTTTGTCGTCACGGATATCGTACTCGTGCCGTTTGTTGGAACATACATTTTATAAACACACATCTTTCCATTAGATTGATTAATCAAACACAACAACAAATGTAACAAAATTCGCAAAACAAAAACAAATTTGAACATGCTAATTAACAAATGCCTACATCCTGAATTTCTGACAGGAAAACAAAAACAATGTAAAATCAATAAAAACATAAGAACGTAAAGAATTTCTCATTATCAAAACAATTAACAGAAATTTCTTATAACAAAATCATTATTACTGCAGGATGTTGTCATGTTTTACAAGTTCAAGTAAAATTAACGCACGCGGTGAAGTTCACGACTGGGAGGGGGAGGGAGTAGAAACACATTGTTTGATAACTTTATTCTTGGCATGACGTAGATAAAATGTAATAAAATTAACGTAATCGATAGGAATTGGGATGTTTTTATTCTTGTTTATTTATTGCTACAAGGATTCTCTCTTTTACTGTTGCTCTGTCGTTGGGGGATGAAGTTTGTAGGTAAAGTTTGTTACACGTGACAATAAATCACGATGAAATATTTGTAGTGTTTCAGAAATTTTCCACGTTGAAAAGTGGTCCTATGTTTTTCTTTAGGTACAAAACTTTTGATAGATTTGATTAACATATTCTTGACTTATACTTCGATCTTATAGAGAGGCATTAACAAAACTTTTTAATTGCGTCGTTCCTTTTTAACATGGATATGTTTTTGAGTTGGGGTGTAGTTGAAAAAATTCGTGACAGTTGAAAAAATTGCCATTAAAAAAATTCATATAGAAAAATGCGACGGTCTACTTATAAACGAGTACCAACTATAAAAAGAAAACTATATAAAAGTTTGGTAACGTTTCTTGGTAATGAACTACTGATTTAAAATAATAAATGAATTCAAAAAATAATTTCAAAAGATAAAGACAAGCATCTATATATATGTTAGGGTGGTCCTTAAAAAACTAATATTTAAAAATTACTAGGGGCACCCGTTCATTTTGTTCTACAATATGAGCCAAAACTTCCATAAAAATATTATATTTTTAAAAAATGTTTTAGGGATCGCTACCAAGTATTGAATTTTCAAAATTGAAGATTTTTCAAAATTTCTATAAAATTTTGGCAAGCTGGTGAGCACCAAAGTGACATTACTTATGAATTAAATAATAAATTAGGACACTACATTAACTTTTAATGACATATCACTTAACTATCGTAACTTATTAAACAGATGTACCTAGAGCCTGGATGGCACTGCAAAACGCATGTCTGAGAACATCTATTTAATGAGCTATGAGTGAGTGATATGTAATTAAAAGTTAAGGTGGTGTCCCAATTTATTATTTAATTCATAATCAATGTCACTTTCGTGCCCACCAATTTAATGAAATTTTATAGAAATTTTGAAAAATATTCGATTATTTTGAAAATTTAAAACTTGGTAGCGACCCCTAAAACATTTTCTAAAAATCTAAAACTTTTATGGAAGTCTTTTTTTATATTGTGGAACAAAATGAACGGGTGCTCCTAGTAATTTTCAAATAGTAAACATCACTAGTATAAACTCGAAATGTCATACCATAACCTACTATGGTAAAAAAAAGAAATAAAAAAAAGAAACAGACACTTACAGTCTCTAAAACGTAATATCCTTTCTCGACCAAAACTTTTTTGTTATGTTTTCGAGGTTATCTCCAAAGATAAATAAGACATTTTCTGATATCTCGATATAGCCCAGGGAGAAAGAAGCCATTTAACTGTACTAAAATCTATGAGTGAAACGAAATTTTGAGGTCATAACTTAAATACTGGTGAATGTAGAAGAATTATAAGATGGTACTTAAATTCGATATAAGTTTTTACCAATATAAAGCTATTGGAAGAAAAAGTAATTTGGAATTATGGATTTTCTGGGTATAGCTCCTAAACTCAAGGCCGGATCTAGGTGGAGAGCGGGGGCACGTGCCCCAGGCACCAAAACCGCAAATTCAGAGGCGCCAAACTGTTAAATCTGCGTCTTTTTTATTTTTTTCGCTCTCCAGTTGCTTTTTGTACGGAAAGAACTTAAAAAGAAATATTTCTTTTGTCATTTTACGTAAAGACAGGGGTGTTATTTTTGCATCGTGCCACGGGCGCCACTTAGGCTAGGTCCGGTCGTGCTTAAACTACATGGAATTTGGAAGTACATCCAGTACTTCCGCATAATTCATCTAATTTAATCGAAACTATATCGCTCACCTTTACCAGATCCTAATACTGGTTTTTTTTATTAGTGACATCGTCTAAAAGTACTTCAAACCATTCCTCCAATATATAATTACCAAAACTAAATCGAACAGTCCAATATATTGAAAGGTACAAAAATAGTTGGAGATTGGATAAAACTATTAATACATAACGGAAGAACATATATTTTACGTTTATTTTTAATTTTGTTTTCTCCATTTCCGTTTAGTACATGTTTCATGCATTCAGCAGTACCTACCTACATAAAATATTAAAAACGTCTGTTAGCAATTGTTTCTAATATTCCTGTAAATATGTGTTAGCGGATAATGAGATTCTCCTAAAGATGACGGGCATACTTGAGTCGATGAGTTTCAAAACCATGTAATTGAGACAACCAAAAATGTTCAGTAAACACAAAAAACTGTTTTCTCACTTATAATAATAATATTGATGTGGTTTTTTCCATTAAATTTTTAGGAAAAATCATACTGTTCTTATAAAAAAATAACAACAACGATACCACTCATCAATAATTCGTAAATAACGATTAAAAATTACAATTAACTACTTTTGCAGCAGTTTGCTTTAATTAGATGGTTTTGAAACGGTTGATTTTGTAATTAGCTACTTTTGCAGCGGTAACACTAACAATTAGACACTTTTGCAACAGTTTATTATTCTTTCAATAAGTTTTAAATAAAACAACATTCGTACAAATCTATCTATTTACATCGTACAACGTTGTTTTTATTATAACTTATGAAAACTAAGATATTTTCTTATAATTTAGTAGAATATTCTCCTATAAAACAAGTCTGTTTACTGTAATTTAACAGTAAAATTCAAATCAGAACCACGATGTTTCACACAATTTTATTCTGCACACATTCGCAGCCTGTTATATTTGACAATTCCACAAGTTTCTTTGTATTTTTTTCTAATTATTCCAATAGTAAATATTTTCTTAGAGAGAGTAATAAAATTATCACATACAATTATTTGATCTTCTGCAGACGCTGCAGTGCTACATATTGACTACCTAACTAGCTATTTTTGTTCCAGGTTTTTCTAATGACGCCATTTTTATATAAGTAATTAGATAGTTTTGCAACTGGTTTGTGTTGCTTACAGCTCCATGTTTTTCCAGTTGGAAAATATTGCAATTAGTTACTTTTGAAACAGTTTCGTATTTTTTGTCATTAAAATTAAAGGGGAAAAAGTTGACTTAGCACCGTCTAGTTGGTATTTTTTGGTGCAGTTTATCCTTCTGAATAATAAACCGTATCTAACTCAATTTTGAAAAAATCGTCAATTAGATAGTTTTGAAACTCAGTGACTCACTTATCAACTACAGGGGAGATATGTTGTACCTACTAGTGATGGTGATGATAGTGGTAGTAGTTTTTGATGATAGCGATGACTGTTTTTATTACGTAATTTTCGCATGAGATTTGAAATAGCATATTACCTATGTTAAAGTATATTTTCATGTTATGAGAGATATCTATTAGAGAACACAAAAACTGACTGGGATGGGTCTAATATACGAAGTAGCTTATAGAGTATTCTCTTTTTATTATCATATAGTTACAGTCTACGTCAATTAAATTGGACCTTCTGTATAGAAAATACTTTGCTTTCCTTTTTTTTCTGTGTAGTACTCATATCATGACTATACAGCTATATAAACATATTTTGAATATTGTTAGTTACTGAATATGTATGCATTACCAGTCAGTATCCACGCGTATTTTGAAAATATACCCGAAGTCAGAGCTTGTGATGTCACTGACCGATCTAGGATCGGGTATAATTTACAAAACAGAAACTAACAAAATGACTCTTTAAAATATACCTCATTTCAGAGTCAAAATCGGGTATGTTTTCAAGTACAAGAATACTACTATGAGAATTTGAATATATACCCGACAATAAATTAGTGTAATCTTATAGGTACAGCTACTAATAAGGTATATTTTCATACGTATTTCAACTGTAATTTATACTCGATCTTCATAAAAAAAAATATACACATATGATTTAAAACAAAACTTACTTTGTTGCAAATAAAAAAAAAAACCGTTACAATTTTTTAAAATAATTTTTAGCTTCTTCTTATCTTAATTCTTAATTGTTAGCGTGTGAGTTAAACGTGAAAAATTTGTTTAAAATTGAATAATTATTAATAAAACAAATTTAGAAGGGTTTATTACAAAAGCGTATGAGTATGTACAATATTATTTGAATTCGAATCCGCCGAAAAATAATTGGTGCAATTAAGGTAGTAGTCTGGTAACTTGGATTGAAAAAATCAAAAAAAATTTTTTTTGTTTAATTCGAAAGTACAACATATTGAGAATATACTGTGAAAATTTTAGACCAAAATTCAACGAAAACAAAACAAAACAAAACGAAAAATTTTTGAATCCGTTGCTATTTTATGAAAAAAATGTAAAAAAAAAAACGATGCATAACGATAGCTACAATTCTGTACTTTAATAATTTTTTTTCTTCTTTTAATTTGAAATGATTCATCATTGCAATATCGTTGGTATAATTTGCAATTTCTTTAGGTGCATTTGCATTACTAAGTTTGCAAATATTTAATATTATTCTATAAAATTTTATATGAATAAATGGATACTCATTAAAGTCATTTTAATTCGACCCTCATATAGGTATTCACTCACATTTGCAAAAAAAATTCGGGAAACTTGTCAATTTTTTGCGGCGTTACAGTGTTGTTTTCCCTTAACTACTTAATTGAACCATTTGTTTACCAATAAATTGAAAGTGGGTATGTTTTTCATACTATTCTTATTAAATATTGAGTTTGAAAATATACCCGAGCTCAGCGCTTTTATTGGGTATATTTTCAAGTATCGAACTATGCTTTTAAACATTGAATGTATACCCGAGTTCAGATACATTGAGCTCTGAATACGGGTATATTTTCCAAATACGCAGTACCCACACTGGACACAATTACACCTTGATCATATCGCGTCACACAGAAATTTCTTTTTCTATGAGGTTTTTTTCTTTTGTGAAATTTTTGTTATAGATTTTATGCATTTTTTTAAAACATGACCATTAAAGTGCTTAATATGAATGAAAAGCAAGAGAAAATAAGAAACCTAAACATTAATTATAATAAATAAATTGTTATCTCTGTTTTCGCCAAAAAATTTTAAACTTGTAATTTCATTATTTGATTTTATTTGGCGATAAACCTCAATATTAAGACCAGCAAAAAAACAAACAGAATTTTTTAACCAATCTTCAACATGCCGACCGGTTTCGGTGTCTCAAAACACCATTATCAAGACAAGAATATAAAAATCAATAAAAATAAAAAATTAAAAAAAATTTTTTTCATAAACAAAATAAACTAAAAACTTTTAGTTTGGATCAAACCCAATCAAATCAAACAATGTCAAATATAGCAACTCGTTGGTTGCAAAAAAGGAAATACGTACATCACTAAAAATGATATACGAAAACGGAAATGTGAAACAACAAAACATCTGAAGACCAAATTTGCAATAGAGAACAGAAAAAGTAAAAGAAGAAAGAAAAAATCATTTTTAGAAAAAAACATCTGTAAAAGTCTCCAACCGCCTTATGAATCACATTATTCAAATTAGGCGTATTACGTATTAGTGTTGGAGAACTAGCGATAACTATCGATAGTTTTGACTATCGAAAACTATCGATATTTTTTCTCTGACTATCGATAGTTTTTTTTTCAGTATTATATCGTGTGATAAGATGGTGGCGATATGACTATACAATCACGACAATTAAACTACACTCATCGACTGCTACCGAACGAATGACTACTAAGTAGCCTACGGTGCCAAAAATGCACACTGGTGATTACAGAAAAGAGATCTGATATATTCCATATATTCTGTGGAAAGAACACTCTAATTGGTTCGTGAAACACAGTTTTAGGAAGCGCTAATCTACGTTATCTAATCTGCTTTTTTTGATTATTAGATTTTCAGAATTTCGCATCAATCCAACGATTATAAATTGTAAATACTTCGTAGGTAACTGATGCTACTAAACTGAAAATCTTACAAAAATTTGAAGACTTTTTAAAAAATTTAAAGACACTCGTCAATCTTTGAGCATAGCCTATATCCATATTTATCCATTACGTCATGAATGAGAGCAACAGGTATTTTCAAATTTCATTATACAAAAATGTGCTCAATTTCACAACTGCGCCAAATAGAAATATTAGTCTAAATATTGTCTCAAAACGTAAAGTAAAACCATGATTTTTTACAATTTGTTTAGAAAAAAAAAATTAATAATTACATAACAATATTTTGGTACATGTGGAAAGTACTTAATGCACACATACAGAGAACCTGCATAAACATTAGTGGCGCCTCTTTCAATAATTTTATAAGTACATACATATGTGTGAGATAAGTACTTGAGCACAAACTGGTTGTAAGCATTGATGTTGATGTGAATTTATTATTAAGAAGTTGAAATACTTTTATATTATACTCTGTTTCAAATACAATTGATCATGAGTCAAAGTTAAAAAATTAAATAATTCTTATATTCAAAACAAATCAATCTATTCTTTTCTAAAAACAAACTGCAATTTTACAATTTGCATAAGTGCAATAATGAAAGAGATAAAGCCAAGAAAACGGGAATTATTTAAATTCATAAGTGATGAAGGATGGTTAGATTTAAGTGAAATGGACTATAATTATTACTTTTAGTACAGTAACTGAAGCATTTGGCTACCAATTTTTTCGGATGGGATGGATTGGCTTAAAATTTGAATTGTAGCTAGGGAGTAGCCCAAGAAACAAAAGTTATATAATGCCGATGTGTGCTTTCACCCTAGGGGTGGAAGGCACCCCTTCTAGGGGTTGGAAACTTTTTTATGAAAAATAACCTCACCGTTCGATAGAGGGACAAATTCTAAGCAAAAAATATTCTATAAGAATTTTTTGTACAATCAATACTTTTTGAGATATTGGCGCCTAAATGTGGTCGTTTTTAGCCCAAAAAATGTACGTTTTTGAGGGATATTTCGCAAATATCTCAAAAACTACAAGTTTTACATAAAAAATGGCTATGAGCAAAAATAAAGAAAATCAAGTAACAAAGAGATTGCATTCATTTTTATTTTTGTAGGTAGAACACAACCTAAGTTATGACTCCTTGAAGCTAAAATCGATTTTGACGATAGCTAAAATCGAAACTTTCAATGTCATTTGGAGGAAAAATGAGAGGTTTTTCGAAAAAAACTCATATTACACCTTTTAAAGTACTTGAATAGACTTTTATTTTGAGCTGTGGTAAAAGCCATTAGTATAAAGATTAACGGAGTTACATTCAAAGCAAAATGGTTGTCTTGATTTTTGAGAAAAAAAATTGGTATCAAAATTAATTACTTGACGGCAAACATTGAAGCTAAGCGTAATCCGTCACCAGTTTACTTTATTCATATATAAACAATAATTTCTGGGAGTTTGAACGGATTTAGAAGTTTATATTCGAAAAAATGACTGATATACTCTTGAAAAAAAAATTTAATTTTTAACAAAATCATAGTTTTTTTCAAAATATTTAAAAAACTAATAAATTTATGAAAAAAAATTATAGAATGAAAATTGTAGGTCCTTTGTTGCTGAAAAAATTTGCTTTTTTGTTCATTTTTGTACGTCCAAATTTGACTGAGTTATGATCGTTAGAAGCTCAAAACAGAACGCGAAGACTACCTTTCCTAAGCCCTTTAAACTTACAAATCTAAAAATTGAAGGACTCAAAAAAATTGTAAATCATAAGACTTATAGTGCTTAAAATTTCCTACCAAATGGTTTTTTAAGCGAATTGATAACTTAAAAATTAAAAAAGTTATAGTAAGAAAACCAACTGCATTTTTTCGGTAAAATTTTTGGAGCAGGTAAATTACCATTATCTTTGTATATTTTTTGTATTTTTTTAATAATTTAGTTAAAAAATTTTAAAAGTAAATTCAATATAATGAAAAAAAAATTAATTATATCAACATGTAATGTATAATTCACATGCTATTTTTCCATACATATAATTTTTATGCAATTTTTCCATAAAGGGTAGGATTTTTTATAAGGGGTAGTTCTTCTATCAGGGTTTTTGGGAGATTAAAAAGTTACAATATAATCATACATTTGAAAACTTTTAAAAAGTTACAATTCATCATATGTACACGAGTATACAATATCTCAAGCCGTTAATAATAGTTTTCTTCTTTATTTTATTATAAGGGGTGGTTTATTTTTTAACGTTTGCGGTTGCAGCTTTTTAATGAGTGAGAAGTTTTCTAATGAAAAATAAAAGAGATATAATACATTGTGAATGCACCAAAAGGTTACTTTACGCTGCTAAAACTTTTTTCCTATTTTTTCGGAAACAAAGGGGCAGTTTTTAAGAATTTTTTGGGTAGAAAAGTAACTGAATTTCATAAATTATATTAAAAAACTTGAAAGGAATTTTATCCAACATATTTGCACATAAATTAAATCTTTAAAATTCGTAAATCTGGACTTTTCGTATTTTTGTCATACAAGGGTAGTTTTTACCCCTAATTATCAAAAAGCACACATCAAGACAATATAACTTTTGAAGTGTAGGGTCAGATGAGGTGGTATACAAATTTTCAGGAAAATCCATTCAATCCGAAAAAATTGGGAGCTTTTACATTATTTTGTCTTTCAGTGACTGTACTATTTATAATATCTATAATTTTAATAGATTATATAAAAAATATTAAAGTAGTTATATTTATTCAAAAAATATTAATAGTATAGTAAAAACTAATTGAAAATTTTGAATATCAACCATTTACAAAAAATAGTAAAAATTTTTTTAATTTTTCAAATTTTTTTATATTTTTGACTCAAATTTTGACGACTATAAAATGTTTGAAAACGTTAATAGTTATTTGTGTATTAAAAGCGCAA
Organism: Brachynemurus nebulosus; assembly: GCA_035578155.1. Classification (NCBI taxonomy): domain Eukaryota; kingdom Metazoa; phylum Arthropoda; class Insecta; order Neuroptera; family Myrmeleontidae; genus Brachynemurus; species Brachynemurus nebulosus. Next base: position 2,883,570 of record JAPWDM010000030.1, read on the forward strand.
AATGGTGGTTTGCTGCTCGATTGAGAATGTTGACCGGCGACGCCGCCAGGCGGAGCGCGTTAATCTCATGAGAGCGGCAAGTCATTTTGTGCTCGAATTACACACAAAATTTTTTATACAATCTTATAAACACTTTTTTTTATTTAAAACATACTTGAAAAAATGATAATGGACGTTAATATTTACTTTAATATTATAATTTTTGCAGCTTCAGAAAAATCTGGAGGTGTACCTACTTGAGAAATCACTGTCACTATTACATATTTCCATCAAATATGTACATATTTTTTTTAAATTTTTTATTCTTTTTATTTATATTAATATTAATATTTTGCAGTTATTTTAAAATTTAATAAAATTAATATTTCACCAGATTACGATAAACATAATAATTTTAGAATGTGTTTATTTATTTGTTACCATAGAAAATATAAACAACGCCTACCCGATATGTAACTAAATATACGTTGAGCGAGCGACAAAGTATTACTTTTCCGCTTTAAAGCGCAAAGTAGTAGTTTGTTGCTCGGCAACGAGAGTCTTCGGCAAATAGATATTTTACGCTCTCTTCACAGAGCGCAAAAGCCTTCTTTCCACTAAGATTGTAGAAAAAAGAATGTTAAAATTGACAATAAGTTTTATTTCTAATTGACGGAGAGTAGTATCGTTTCCAAAATTGATTTCTATACAGTTACTTGTATCATATGCTATGTGCCAACTGCTGTAACGAAAGTAAAGAGTATAGGTAAATACGTTTACAACGGGTAATGAGTTTTGAAAGGAGTCTCCACATTCTCACCGAGCTTGGACGAAACGAGAATGTAGAGGGTCATTTCGTTGTGTCTCGCGGTTGGTGTTTTAATGCTACTCATATGGCTGAGCCAACCTCAGCGAGGAACTCGACGAGGAACCTCGGCGAGAATGTGGAGACTTTTTAAGAGAGTCAATTAGTCTAAGGAACAAAGATATCGGCTTCTCTAAGGAATAAAAAAAAGGAACTGTTAATATTTTTACTGTCCATTTTTTTACCGTCTATTTATCAGTATTTAAAAAAAAAAAAAATGAAAATTCTAGAACGTATAGTGATTTAAATATATTAGCGATGCAAAAAAAATCTGATGTACTGGTTGATATGACTTTGGGATTTGTATTCATTTACAATAAAAAAAAGACTGGTTTAGAAACGTCGTGATATATGTTGTGAAATAAACTATTCTATCAAAACTATCCTTTCTTGTTCCTATTTGTACCCATTTATATTTTTTTACATTAAGATTTACTTTGCAAATATAACAAATACTTCAATAGCATATATGGAATACCATCAGTAACGCTTAAATATCTATTAAATTTAAAAAATTTAGTTTTTTACAGTTTTTTTTTATCAAAACAAGTATGTGTAAATTACAAAGCTTTTTTACATGTAAAAAACTGTGTAATTTACCCGAAGCAGTGTTGCCAACTACACCGTAATTACCTTAAAAACACGGTAATCAGCATAAATCTACCACCTACGGTAGGGTTACAATTACGGTAGCAAAAAACACGGTAATATTGACGATCTTAATATTATAATATTAAAACTTGTAAATAATTATGATAGGGTAAAAGACCCCATTGTCGATCGGGGTTATAAGTCCGATCAGTTTTGACATTTATATTTTAATGAAGTTATTTCTGAAAGAAACCTTTGATAAAAAAAATTATTGTTAACACAATGATTATTTTTCAATTTAAATTCACATCACATTTAATGTCTCCTCACTTAATTTAAGAAATACATATATATATATAACAATTTTTGTTGAATTCATGAATTTTTAATATGGTGGATGATCATTTTTCAAAACACATGGGTTATAAATTGTAACATTTTTCACCGAATTTTTAAAGTTATTAGCATAATAAAAGTATACAAATAATTGTTATTAGTCCACTTAAGAGATTAGGATAGCTGAATTAAATTTTATATGTGTTAAATATTATTTGTATGACTGATTCTTGTTGGGATCCAAGTTTTCGAGTTGGGTATTTTGAGAATCACACAGATATTCCATATCTATTTTATAAACATTTTTGACGTCATCTATCGTCAATTTAACTGTTTAAAAATTCACAATGGCGTATAGATAAGTTAGGATCATGTCACAATGTACACAATGTTTTTTAAAGCAAAATTATAGATGGCGAAAGAAAATACAGTATTTTAGTGGTTTATTTTATCGAATATTTAAACCCTTCTGTCATTGCTGCTATGTTTCACAAGGTGTCATTCTGTGATACTCTATGACACAGACTGACCTCTTGTAGTGGATAGAGTGTCAAAGTGACTGAAAGAGAATGGTTCAAATATTCGATAGTATAAGATTTACTACTGTACTGATGTACATTAGTAATCGGACTAATCCGTGATTTTTGATAGGGGTAAGTGTATTGATCTTTCAATGGAGGTTAATATTTTCTGTATGCTTTTTAATAGACGTCAACAAATTATAAAACAAAATCATTAATAAATCAAAATTTTTGGGTTATATTTTCTTAAAAACATATCTATTGGATTAAAAAAACTTGGTTTCATACTTATTAAGAAAAAAAAAATGGGTGTTTTGTTTATTTTTTAATTTTTTTAAGCTAATTTAATGATACAGCTAAAAATAGTGATCGGTCATCGGGTCTCTTACCCTACTTGCTATATCTTTATGATTAACTTTAAATTTCAGGAATTTTAGTTACTTTTGTTAGGGTATTTTGGTTTTATTCTAATGAAAGCATTGTTTTTTTTTTTTGTTTACATTTTTCAAAATGTTAATTCCGAGAATTCTCCTAACAGTGTGCAATGAGTCTGGAGATACTATACGAACGAATTCGATAGGAAACTACCGTATTTGATTTTAGATGAATACTTATTGTTAGAACGTTTTAATTTAGTTTGTTTGCAAAAGCGTAATAAGCTCTTAACGAAATTCATCACAGGAAATCTTGTACAAAAATGATGACTTAGCATTATACTATCTGAATCAAATTAATAAGTTTTTTTTCTCAATTTTGACCTTTATTTTCCTACTGAAAAAAAAACAAGGTAATTTTACCGTATTTTAAATATAAATTACAACATAATTTCTGAAAATCTACGGTATTTTTTTTATAAATTCTACGATCAGTTAGATTTCAGAGTTGGCAACACTGACCCGAAGTAAATTACACGCACAACTCTGAATTGACACAAACACATACACCGACTTCTCTTGAACCGAACGACAATACACAAACGTCGTCCGCTTAGACATTCAGTGTGGACTTGACGTCATCTTTTGGCGATGCTAGTCTCACTAGTATAGAGATATGAAAATTATTTTCTAATCTTCTGTATGGTGATTTTTTCGCCGTAGAAAGGAAATCCTAATCAATAAAAGGAATAAAACTAATAGAAGTGTAAATAATGTGCTTCTTAAATAATAGATTGTCAGAAGTTCATACCAACCGAACGAAATTGAGATAATTTCGTTGCAATTAGAGATGGGATTCTACACGGAATTTTCCCGGGAAAATTCCCAAAGTGGGTAAAAACGGGGTAAATTCCCGGGAAAATTCCCGAAAAGTGGGTATTTATTTTAATTTACTATTTATCGTAATATTTTTGAATTAAACTATCAAAACCGCTGTTTCATAACGAATATTTGCTAAACGTAAATAATTAATCTTCAGACTACATAAATACTAATTAATATATCACGTTATTATACAATTTTTGTTCGACAGTTTTTCTATAGACAATTTGTTTTCGTGGCTAGTTGTATAATACGCGTTTCATTTTTCGGTGTCAATTTCCTGGGCCTACCACGACAGTTTTTTCCATAGTTTTCGCCCCTTTAGTTTATGTTTTAAGTACTACAATTTCCAAAACGTCGAAATTTTAGCTCGATTCTCACTTGTCAATATTGAATTTCGTGGTTTTTTAATTTTTTTTTTAAAACGTAGATATTTTTCTGAAATTTGAACATATTGAGTTATAAATTTAAATTAATTGCCAACTTCGTTGAAAAGTCGTCTTATGTTTAGCCGACATAATATGTATGCATGTATTTTTAAATTTAAAGATAAATAAACATTAAGTATGTACTGAAGTGGTTTTATGATATTGATAATAATAATTAGAAAACTTTACATCAACATTATTCTATGTAAAACTCCACGCACAATTAACAAATATATATACAGATCTAGTTAAAAACACATTTGCAAAGAAGTACAGCTAAGTAATCGTTTTTACCCAGGTTTCGGGAATTTTCCCGGGAAAATACCCAATAAATACCCAAATGGGAATTTTCCCGTCGCCCATCTCTAGTTGCAATTGATATTACTAAACCGAAAATCTTACAAAAATTTTAGTAAATATTATAATTATATAATCATTTAGAAATATTCACAGGAAAGCTTATATCTATGTATTTCCATTATGTTATAGATGAGAACAGCGGGTATTTTTATGAATAGTTGCATAAAAATATGCACAATTTCATAATTTTATGAAATAGAAATAATAATCAAAATATTATCTCAAAAAGTAATGTAAGCAAAAGTACGATCTCTTAAAATTTATTGGGAAAAAAATTAAACCCACCTTACACGACGCAAGATTGTCTGCTGAAATTAATGCTAGCAACCGTGATGGGAGCTGTACTTGATGTAGTGATGGAAAATGAAGTCACTGGTGGTTTCGTTGCTTGGACATTTGGACCTGTTCTATTCTATTTTCTATGCTGTTTTCTCTGCTATATGAAAGTCTCATTTGTTACCCTGGCAACCGTTTACCGTTTTTGTGATTGAGAATAACAGATGAAGAAAAATGACAGAAATAGTATAGCAGATATTTACTTTTTGTTTTTTATTTGATTTCATTATTTTTATTATTTATTGATTTCAATCAATAACAAAAAGACGCCGTGAGCAGCAGAGCCCCATCACGGGAGTCGAAATTTCCCCTTCGATATTTTCAAGATATGTAAATATAATTGAAAATTTGAAAGGGTATAGGCGGGTTGTCATTTTGGTGGTTTCAAAAACTAATGATAAATGTTCGGCTGATCGAGGAATTTGAAGCTTTTAGTCGATTACTTTCTTTTTTTTGAAAACTACACAGTCATAAATCTACTTCTAGGTCAACATCTAGGATACTTTTTATCCCGGGAAAATGTCTCATTTCCACGGGCAAGTAGAAAAAATACGTATATTTTGAGCATGTGCACACATTACCCAAAAACTATTGAACGGATTTTGGTGAAATTTGGTGTGGTGATAGCTTGTTACCTGCGTCAACACTTAGGATACCTTTTATTACGGGAAAATGTCTCATTCCCACGGGAACATAGAGAAACCATTTTGAGCATGTGCATGCATGACGCAAAAATTATTATTCTACACGGAGAGAAAAATCATATAATTTTTGTAGATAAAATTTCAGAAAAATAACCATGCTCTCTTATAATGCGTACGCGATCGACGACCAAAGTAAAAAATATTTTACGATCATGTAAATATTATTAAATTGAAACGTAAAAAGTATTAGTCATGGCTTCATAAAAATTGTTGTGCTAGCATGGTAAAATTTAATGTGCTAACACAACTTCTATCACACTCTTATGCATATATGTTATAGTTTAATTCTTGTTGTCGTACTCGTTCATTTGCGCATCTGACCCGCAACCTTATGTTGCTTGGGCTGTACGCACTGAGGAACAATCGATCTTTTCCGACCTTTGATTCTTTATGACGCATACAAAATGATTGGTAACAATATATTCTAATACTGAATATAGTGAAGTAACTAAATGATGAATTAAACGGTGACTGTCCTGTAAGACATTCTAATGAATACTGTTTGCACACGACACGACACCAGCAGTGACCAGCCTGGCTATGTTACTTGCCACACCAGCCTGGCTATGTAACCTTCATGCATGATTGTGTTGATACCTTCTGCAGCCCTGCCTCGCTATGTGACAGTGTTGATACCTTCTCTTTCTTTCTTTTTACTATTAGCAGATAGCATTTGAAATATTATAAGACAGCATCGTAATTTTTGTAAGAAAAACAATTAAAAAATATTTTTTTGTCGGGAATGGAACTTTTTACTGTGCTGTTTTACAAATTTTACGGAGCTAATATTACGAAAAGAACATTCTATCCTTTAAATTGTCTATGATTAATTATAATTTTTATTTTTTTACCGTACAAAATTGAATATGTTCGCCTTTTACACGTCGATTGTAGTGCTGAGCACAGTAATTTTTCTATGAATTTTCTCTCCGTGTATGTAAGTTCTATGTATAATTATTACACTTATATGTTTCCCACTGAGTTCATAACAATGCGTCGCGCGGATGACGTCGCGGGTACAGCTAGTATATATATAAATTTTTACCAGTCATACCAATCTGTTTGGCATCGAATATATTTTTTGTCGGTAATGTACACATAAGCTTGGTTCTACATTATAAAGGTTTTCAACAGTGTAATATCTTTATGTTTACTGGTGGAGGTTTATGGTAGATTTATATACTTTTGTGATTTTCACAAATCCATGTTAGATAATACATAATACATGAAATATGGTGGGAAGTATCAAATCAAATCATTATTTGAAATGTGAAAGTATGGCAGTAATTTAATGGTTCAAGTCTGTCGTGTAGCTCAAATGAAGAAGATTCAAAACTGTCAATTCTTATATGTATATCTTTTATTTATAGATGTTTCTTCGACGCTTCCGCGATGATATTTTATCGAATTTTGTCCCGAATTATTTTTGAAAGAGAAAAAAAACTTACCCAAGAAAATGATTTTTCAAAACTTTCAATCCCAATTGCAAGGAAACCGTCTATACTATTTATGTATATAATGGAAATTAAAAAGTGTAACTGCGTCTCGCCTTAAAGAGAGGATGTGTTTGATTGATTATCAAAACTGGAATGGCACTCGAACGAACGGTCGGTGGCCTAATTGGTAAGGCGCTTGGCTAGTAATCAAGAGATCCGGGTTCGAGTCCCAGCCGATCCAGTTTTGATAATTTTTCAAACACTATGTGAATTTTAATTTATATAATGGAATCTCTAGTATATCCTATTTCAAATACAATTGATCATGAGTCAAAGTTAAAAAATTAAATAATTCTTATATTCAAAACAAATTAATCTTCTATTCTTTTCTAAAAACAAACTGCAATTTTAAAATTTACGTAAGTGCAATAATGAAAGAGATAAAGCCAAGAAAACGGAAATTATCAGGTCAGTCCATAAGTTCGTGCGTATTAGTAGCATGGATGGAATTCACTATGACACATTTACTAAACCAATACAGTTTTTAACCTGTCGAAATTTGTCATCGTTTGACTAACATATTATTCAGTTCATCACCAACTTCCATAAATATCGAATGCATTTTAGTACCCGTAGAAGATGAATATAGATAATCAGTACAAACGTGCTGTGCACATTTTTTATTTTCGTGTGGTGAATTTGTATCCCTCCCCTTCTGATATATTCTGTGGGAAAATAGAACATTTTATAAACATATTCACTGCATGAAATCGTAACTTTATAATTAATTTGAAAACTAATATTCTATAAAGCTGACGACACGGTAATATGATCTCCTAATATCAAAGGATCTTCTCAACGAAATACTTGTTAAGTTACTATTTATTCACAAATATTTCCAGTGATTCTCTCAAATCGTACCGCGAATATGTTTCCAAATTAATCAAGTTTCGACGTGAATAGAGCAGTTAGTTTTGTCGTCAAGTTAGAGAACTATGTTACCCACTCATAATGCACTTATAAACTTATTATGTACATACCTAATATGTATACCGATACATTTGATATTCTATGATGCATATCTAGTACATATATCTAGTTGCATATATTGGTTTTTCGCTGTGAAATACGTTCCCTGGTATTTGTAAACAAGTTTTTAACGATGGGGGAAAATCTTGAAAGAGAGTCTTAGAAGTAGATTAATTAAAATCTGTTTTTCTGTTTTGATGATGGTTGTTTTCACAATGTTTGCGGTTTATTCATTGATTTCAATAAATGAAATCCTCATTTGGGGATTACAAAGGGAAAAGACGTTTTCTGAAGATATTAAAATAATAATTAAAATAAAAAAAAATTTCGAGAAAAAGAAAAATTCGAGATTTTTCGAAACTTTAAAAATTCATATCTCTAAAAATATTAACTTTATCGTGAAAAGCCATAGGACATTTTTTATTTGTATTTCAATAAAGAATATAAAAAAAAATTTGTTCGGTTGAAAAATAACAATTTCGGTTTAAACAATATGGCCCCGGGTTGCCCCATGGCAACATGCATTTACCATCAGTAGGGAAATTTGAACAGGATCGCATAAAAAAATTGAGGTGGAATCGTTTTCGGTACTCATGCGCCGATACCTCCTGGAGTACAAATACTTTTTGAGATATACGTGGAACCATGTCGAAAAATGTACTTTCCAGAAAAAAGTAGTTTTTTTTTTTTTTTTTTTTTTTTTTTTTTTTTTTTAAATTGAATTTATAGTAAAGTGCGTGCACTAAATACCCATAATTTTTGATTTTTGATTTTTTTTTAAAATAAAATTTTAGGAGAATATTTCTAACACCTTAATTAAGGAACATAATTATGAAGAAAAAAAAATCGATTTATTTTCTTTTAGCGAACCCCTAATATTGATTTCTATCCAGTTTAATGTCAATTTATTCTATGTATACAGGGTGTAAAACAAATAATTTTCGTCCTTTTGTGAGGTGACCCATAGCACCCTGCAGACACTAAAATCGCAGGAATTTTTTCGGAATTAGGAATTAGCAGTCGCGCCACCTCTCAGAAGGCTAAGAGTTATTTGCCTTACACCCTGTATATATACATACGTATACATGTATATAAATGTGCGAATGTGCGATATATATATATATATATATATATATATATATATATATATATATATATATATATATATATATATATATATATATACAGGGTGTAAGGGAAATAACTCTTATCGTTTTGAGGGGTGACGCGACGTTAATTCCGAAAAAATTCCTGCAGTTTTAGCGTCTACAGGGTGCTATGAGTCACCCCACAAAAGGACGAAAGTTATTTGTTTTACACCCTGTATAAAATCGATTTAACTCGTTAGAGTTTGAAACGCGTCAACTGTAGATATAATAAACAATTTTTCATATCCTACCTATTATTTATTAGACGTAAATAAAATGAATTGTATTACAATATCGGCGCGGCCGAGAAAATAGGACAAATTGTTTTCCAACCATTGATTGATTAAAATGTGAAGAAATTTCAATCTTTCATCTAAATTGAAAACTCACCTCGACACATCATGTTCCCTGCTATAACTACTATAAATACCATTGCAAATAGATTGCACTAATAAATACCTATATAATTCTTTATTATAAATTGTTCCGATCACGCTATTTAACCTATAGTAATACGGCATGAAGTCGAACAGAGATGGAAAGAATAGAAAAAGATACAAGACATGATATAATAAAAAAACATAATACACTAGACAAAGATAAATTATCTCTCTGTGACAATAACATAGTATTTTGTAAATTGAACATGATTGTTCTGGAGCACTTATGAAATATTAAAGTATACATAGTTTAGTTAGTATTATTTGATTGTACCGTAAACATTCAAAACTTTACCTATATTGAATATTACCGTAGCACACTATCGGAAAGAAGTTGGCACCGGAAGTTGACAAATGTTTTTATCTTCATATTATATGGCTAAATGCTCTTAACTTGCTCTACGAAAATAATTATGAAATATTTTTTTTTATTTATATAACAATTAATAGCAATCTGACAAAATCAAATTATTCTTAAATACATATTATGCAAACGTCACACAAATGTATAACTGGTTGCCTATATGCTTTAACAGGACATAACCTAATTATAACTATTTATATTTTAATACTTTTTAATTTTGGAGCGTTCAAGCAACGAGACATTTGTCACAGTTTAATCAAAGACAGGCGGAGTAACGCACTATAAACTGAATTGCCGCTCTTTTTGTTAGAAATAGAAGCATTTACTTCTTTCGTTCCTTATATAAATCAATTTACTTGGACATAGATAATGGTTGGTCACATGACCAGTCACATGATATTTTCTATCATTGTCGTTATATACTTTAGGACTTGTATTTCTTTGCTGAACCGGCCCAACTTCAGACAATTTTTTTTATGTAAATTAATACTTTTTAATAAAAAATAATATTAGAAATCTGCAGAGAATTATCATAACTAGTTAACGATGTACAAACATCAAATTCAAAAATTTTGTACTAATTGCTTTTTTCTTGAACGCTCTAGAATTATTATTCAGAAAAATTAATATTATCAAAATTAATATTTAACTTTTAAACTACATGGAGCAAATTGGGGGCAATTTATTTACATTAAATAAATGTATAAATAAATTGAAGTAAAAAAATGTTTTTTAAGAAAAAGCTTTTATTTAAAAATGGGCTAAAAAAAAATAAAATAACTTTTGAGTGAAGTTTGAAGCAATATGCAACATAATTTATAAAAGCTTGAGGCGTTATCATTAGTTATTTCTGTTTTGGATGTTTTGAATGTTTTAGATATAAGTGTAGCTATTTTACTTTTCAGTAGTTACCAAACTTAATCAAACGCCTCAAGCTTTTATAAATTATGTTGCATATTGCTTCAAACTTCACTCAAAAGTTATTTTATTTTTTTTAGCCCATTTTTAAATAAAAGCCTTTTCTTAAAAAACATTTTTTTACTTCAATTTATTTTCTACTTTTTAGTCTGATCACAATTAATTTAAAAAAATAATCAAAGAAGTAATTTTTTTACCTATATTTTAATCGGTTAATTTACCCTAATCAGACATAACTATATGGAAACAAAAAATTGCAACGTAAAATCAATGGACAATATTTGACAATTTGAAATGTCAAAAACTTGCACAGGACTAAAAACCAACAATTTTGGTTTTGGGGCGATTTAGGACAAAACTAATTATCAATACTGCATTGCCATCAAGGTTACACACGTATGCAAAATTTGAAACCTCTAGCTCAATTAGAACCTGTTTAAATTTTGATTCCAAGACTTGATCTAAACTAACTTACTAACATAGCAAGTTAAATAAAAGCTTTTAAAAAGCAATATTTTGCGAGATTTTGATGATTGAAATACTGAATTTTTTTTCTTTATAAATAGCTAATTAAATAATTAAGTTTCTGGAAGAACAATTACTGATCTCAATAAAGTAATTTAGAATCAATCTAGCAATATGGAAAACGAAAAATTTTTCAACTACCGGCACCTACTTTTTTCCTGTAACCACACTTTTTTCTTTTAAAAAAAGTTATTTCACGGCCTATAACATTTACAGCATTTTTTCTAGTGACAGAATTTTTTCTGACAAACTACTAAGTAGTTGGTGTTTTCTAAATTTTTCTGACATTAGTAGCCACCGTTCCTTTAAATCATTAGCTTATTTAAGATTCTGATGGGACCCTTATGATTTCGTGCGCGCTAGTTGTTCTTCACCAACAGTGTACTTCCACATTGACGTATAAAATTTTTTTTTTTAGTTTATGGGATACTATTGTACTTTTAATAACTGTACAAACTTTGGTGGGTAATGTTATGAATTTGGTGGCATCTTAACCTATTTGTTTCATGATAACTAACTTAGTTTTGTCTTTATTCTATTCAAATTTGAACAGAAATTTGTGGTCAAGTTATGTGGTTTAACGGTACGAGAGTAACGGTACGAAGCTTGCTTATCCGGGTTTAGTGGTGTAAATGTCAGTTGTGGATTGGTGGCATACTGACATGGTGCACTGAACATTTGTAACGAGAAGAACTTGAAATTTGCGGATAGTAGCGGAAAAAGTTTATCCTGTCAGTTAGTTGTAGACCACTTTTGTTGTGTCGAAATTTTTAGTTGATAGTATGCAGTGGGATTATAAAAGGTCTCTGAAACTAAAACTATAATTGTAATTTTATTAAAGTTAGTAAACACTGACTCCTAGGTTACCAGAAAACTCCGGGTTTTCTCGACAGTGTAACAACTGCTGGGAAAAAATATTTTAAGTAACAAAGGGAAACACAGTAGTAGACAACATATATATACCCCATTTCAAATACAATTAATCATGAGTCATCGTCAAAAATTAAATAATTCTTATATTCGAAACAAATCAATCTTCTATTCTTTTCTAAAAACAAATTGCAAATTCAAGATTTACGTAAATGAAATAATGAAACATATAAAGCTGAAAGAACGGAAATTTTTTAAGTTCATAAGTGATGAAGCATGGTTAAATTTAAGTGAAATGGACCATATTTACTAATGTCTCTGTACAATGTAAGACAACCCATACATTTTTCAGTGATCGCAAGCAAATCTGGATAAGATTTAAATATACATACCTAAATCAGGGCCCGCTCCAAGGGCGGGCAACCCGGGCATTTGCCTGGGACGGAAAATTTTAGGGGAGGTAATTTTGTAATTTTTTGTAAAAAAGGGTGGCAATTTTACAAGTACTCAGTAAAAAAAAAAAAAAGAAGTTTGCCCGGGGCGGAAAATTTAAAGGTCTGTAAAATGCTGCCCCCTGTTTTACAACTGGCGGCATTTTACAACTGACGAGCCAAAAAAAAGGTCGCCGGTATAAAAACAGAGAAAAGAGGGCGCGATTTTTACACCCAGCGACCAAAAAAAAAGGTCACATTTTGTTGCCGGGACGGAATTATTTCCTTTTGCCCGGGGCGGCGTAAACGCTAGAGCGGGCACTGTCTCAATAAAAAAGTTGATATGCAATCTCGACTCGGTCTTGGTTTTTTTTTTAAAGCCTTCAGAAGCATAACCATCTGAGGGAATCGTACTCAGCACTTCGATGATAAACAAATGCACAAATGAAGCAAGATTAGATGTAGCTAGTTTTCTGTTCCTTTTTTTAGCGAATTTTTGAATCGAAAAATCAGCTATTACCTACAGCCATTGTAATGACACTCATGACGCGATTTGAATCCGGCACTATGGTAGAAATTTGTTTTGAGGTCCCTAGAAACCGAAGATAACATTGTGAAGATGTTGAAAGTCCCAAGCCGTTGTACAAGTTCGTTAGCCGGGCACGTCCGATGCCGCGAACATGGTTTTTTTGGAAATTTTTGTAAAAAAAATTAGTATTTTGCCAAAATTTTACCAAGTTTAAAAGCTTTAACGACAGTTTTTTACGCCATTAGAAAGAGGAGAAATAATCACATAAAAAAAGTTTTTAAACTATTATTCTATGTTAACTAGTTTCCGAGAAAACCTAATTTTTGTTAACGAAAATTCGCTATGTTATGCAGGATGCTGCGACAGGGGTATTTGTTATGTTTTATATTATAGTAACCATAGTAACTTAAGGTTTTACATCTAATTTTGCTTCATTTCTTAATAACGTCATACGATTTCTGGTTTATAAAAAAAAAATTGAAGTAACGAGTTTGATTGTCATAATTATGAACATTGTTATCAGCATCAACATTCTTCTAGGGTAGACAGAAGAGAAAACTAAATACTAGTCGTAATACTATCAAAGACATTCTTAGGGTACCATCACAGTATGGCCGGCCGAAAAATAGTCAATTTTCGCAATTTTTGTTCCTATGGGAAGTTAAAAAAGCTTCCATAAGTACGTGGAAAATGGAATAATGAATATTCTGTCAAAATTTCAAACTTATGGCTTGGAAATTTTCCCTCTGAGAGTGGGTACCGTTTTTAAAAAGGTACGCGTTTCAAGTTTGTCTCAAAATTGTTTCAAATCGCTGTTTTAACAACAATGCGATACTGTGGTGATAACAATTGATCTTGTATGTTTCACTGTTTGTGGCAAAACTGAATGTAAAGTGGTATAACATCCCGCCAAAGGGCGCCAATCGATCCACAGAATTTTGTATTTACACTGAATCCATTGATCCGTGGTCGTAGCTATCGTAATAATTCGAATTTCAATTTGAAATTTTGAGAGAACATGCATAACTGTATGTACTTTAAGATAAGACAAGAAAAAATGATTTTTTCAAAATTCTACACTGTGATGGTATCTTTGCTTTTACTAGTATCATGTTCTATTTCTTTTTTTCTTTTTTTTAGGTATTTTTGAAATTTTCCTGTTAAAGGGCAAGAGAACGCGCGTGTGCTAATAAAAGACAAGGCACAAGGAAACGTGACAATCATTATGTCGCCACAGTATTCGATGTGACCCATTTAACGGGACAAAAGGTATTTTTACAAAGTATAACAGATGTTTAAACCAATATGTTATTTGGGTAGCTGAATGCCAGGTACATTTATTATGACAAAAATAAACACCACCCGTACATGTCCTTGAATGTTACCAATAGTACAAAGTTAACGTTGGTTTTGACGTAGCCATCAGTGTGATTGCGACTCTTAACGTATGAGGTGTTGTTACTCTGTTCAGAAACGTATTTTGTTTAATGTTAAAATGGAATCAACTTCTATAGGTATGTCTCTACGTACGTGACTATATTATTATTTATATTATTGTATAGTCAACTAATTAGCTCCTTTAAACTAAAGTATGTTAAATTACTGTTAAAATACCAGTTTGCAATTAAAAAAAGTTATACTGCAAGGTGTCGCAAGATTTTCAAAACTATTTTAAACGTTACTTTAGTTATTTGACTGGACAATTAATATGTATTTAAAGTACGGAGTCGTGCGGAGTTTGATAACTAATGTATTTGTTTTTATAGATCGTCAAATAATCAGAGAAGAACTTTTTAACATATTATGGCGATCAACAAAGCCCATAGATCGTTTATCGTGTTTGATTAAATAAGTAAATGAATGTACAATTCTTTATTTTTGTGTTTTTTAATTGAAATGTCCATGACAATAGCAATAAATAAAAATTCAGTCAAATACAATAGTTGTTTAATTTTGTCCCATTAAATTACCCAAATCTAATACTATGTGTTGGTTTCGGAATCATTTATAACTTCTAAGCCAACTGTTAATTGTCAACATTCAACGGAAATTTAATCGTAACCCAACCACAACATTTCCTTCCATTCCGCTTGAACCATGATTCCTGATTTCTCGACCATACTGTATAAAATATACTGTATACTTCCTTATAAGTCGACTGCATACTCAAATAAAGATTCATGACTTGTGTTTTTTGTAGAGCATTCATTGAACTGCAGACCACACGTCCGTCCGATCCGACTGGCTATACGAGTGAATCCACTCTACAACTGCCGGTTTGCTTGCTGGTGCTTCCTGGTTGGTCATTTATCTGTCTAACCACTTGTCTGTGTCGCGCCATCTTTGTTTATTTTCACATATAGTTGCGTCTCAGTTTGTCATACGGGCATATGTATCGTTGAAGCAAGTCAATTTCTATCCTGGTGCTGTAAAGGAAAGGCGACACGTGTTTCTAAACGTACAGTCTGTCTTAAACGAGCATGTCTAGCGTAACTGTTACAAAAAGTGGCGACAGTGGATAGCATCTTAGACAATTTGGTGGGGGAAAATTGCCTAAATCGTATCCCCTATAGTGTTTTTCTTTTACTTACTCAAAAAATATAGAAGTCACCAAAAGAAAATGTCGGGGCTAGATTTGTAAAAAAAATTCCATGTTTTAGAATTTAGTCTAGCACAATAGACAACATCATTTTTTGTTTTCATTATTTTCAAAAGTAGTTTTGGGCTCTTAAAAATTCCATTTTTGCAAATTAGCATTGTTGTTTATGACACATGATTGCACACGCCTATCACAAATTCACAATAAGACACAAGCTTCTTGTTTTAAAAAACAAAAAAAATGGCGGGGTTACCTTAGTGCTGATATCTGCCGTGTCACACGAATGTCATGTATCTTTAGATACAGCAATTTCGCGTAACAACGTTTAAAGGATTCTACTCAATCCTGAATATATATATATTGACAATAAAATTAATTAATTTGTTAATAATAATATAATAATTAATCTATTGTATTTTTAAATTTTTAATTTAATTGTATCACATTCCTTATTTCTTATAATTTCAAATAGTATATTTATACGTTATTAAATCAATACTGCAACATTGAATCAATAACGCATAATAAAAATCAATTATCTTAGATATTTAATAATATTTGAGCGAATTAAGATAATACGATATTTTATTCAAATCAAGTTTTCTCAAAACTATCATTTCTGAGATACGTGAGATTAGTGTGACACGGCAGATATGTGGTCGACCAAATGAAGACATGAGTGGGTGAAGGTGTTATGTAATATTTTTTTCAAAATATCATTTTTTGCAAAATTTTGGAATATTTTAAACTAAAGTATCATATACGTATTACAATTTGGTTTCATTACGCCTAATAGTTTTGCAGAAATTTAATAATAAACACATGCTATTTTATGGGAACTATATGTAAATAAAAACTTTCAAACGCTTCTATTGTAAAAATTATAAAAAAAAAATGTTACATAACACTTTCATTCACTCATGTCTTCAAATGGTTGAAAAATGATATATCATATCACTCGACCTAATGTCATTCCAGCTGATGGCGAAACTTCGATCTAAATGAATTCTACTTGGTTAAGAAGTGGACGGAAACCGACATTTGATATTACACGACCTAGTGTTATCCCAGTTAATGGCGGAAATGATTCCAATCTAAATGAATTCTATTTAATATTAAAGAATTATGCTTTTAAATATTTCTCTAATGGTTAAGAGAGTATCGATATTTATCTGGACTGGGTGGTAAACCAAGTGGTCGGAAACCGACATTTCATATTACACAACTTAATGTTATTCCAGTTAATGGCGGAAATGTTTCCAAGCCACGGGAATTTTATTATATTTAAAATTGAAGAATATTGCTTTTAAACAGTTCGCTAATGCTTAAAAAAGTGTCGATATTTTTCTAAATTACATGCAAGATGAAATGGTCGGGAAACGACATTTCATATTACACGACTTAATGTTATTCCAGTTGACCAGTTAACTGCGGAAATGATTCCAAGCTATAGGAATTATGTTTAAAATTAAAGAACTGTTTTTAAATATTTCTGTAATATTTAAAAAAGTATCGAAATTTTTCCGAATTACATGGTAGGTAGATCAAGTGGTCGGAAAACGACATTTCATATTACATGACCTAATGTTATGCCGGTTAATGGCGGAAATGATTCCAGGAAACAGGAATTCTATTTAAAAAAAAAGAAACTATTTTTAAACATTTCTGTAATACTCAAAAGAATATCCATATTTTTCTAAGTTACATGAAAGACTATGTGGTCGGGAAACGACACTTCATATTACATGACCGAATGTTATGCCGGTTAATGGCGGAAATGATTCCAGGCAACAGAATTTCTATTTAAAATTAAAAAAAACTGTTTTTAAACATTTCAATAATGAATTACATCATAGACCAAGTGGCCGGCAAACGACATTTCACATTACACAACCCAATGTTATTTCATTTATTGGTGAAAATAGACATTTCTCTAATGCCTAAAAAAGTGTCGATATTGGATAGTGTATTTTGTCTAATGCTTATACACAGATACATTTTTACAAGAAATTTTACTGGATATGTTCTTTGAAACAGACTGTAAGTATACGTCTTATGGTATGACCACTCACAACAGTATCACTACCCTTTCAGAGACATCCTAACTCGGTCAATTGGTTACTCATATTATATAGGCTTTTACTCCTGTTTTATGGTGAAGTGAAAATGAGTACAGCAAGTTCTCGAATTAGATGGTTTCAACTTACGTTATTTCATGTTGGATAATATTTGACACTATTTCTTAATCTTCCATCATTTGAGTTATGTCATCAAATTTTGCTGATATTTTTACTAATTAACGACAATAACTTTTGAAGCAAATCATATAGTTAATAACAAAATATAACTATGATTGTTATTTAAGATAATTGGTGTGCTAGATTCATTAGTTTTCTTCAAATTTTAGCGTGTTCCTCAAATTTTAGACGGCTAGAGTGACATCTAGGAAGGCTTCTGCAATCGCTATTATAATTATATATATATATATATATATATATATATATATATATATATATATATATATATATATATATATATATATATAAACTGCCGTTCAAAAGTTTGGAAACAAACATATTTTTGCAGATTACAAAATTTCTCTTTACTGGACATTTTAATAAATAACTTTGTTATTAAAATAAATTAGATCGCACCGCAATAATAACTAACAATATTATAAAACTTTTTACATCTTTTGTCGGTAGTTTCCCGTACTGTTTTTAATAAATGCACGTGCTTTATTAGAGTCTCGTTTAGTTTACTATTCAAAAATTTCAAACAAATTGACAAAAAATGTTTTCTAAATAAGTTGCTTTTGTAGGAAAGGGATCGTTAGCCCCATAGGTGGTCCTCCTTTCCTTTATATTAAATAGTCTTCTACTGGACAAAATAGGGCGTATATATATGTATTTATACGGAGCCACATGGGGAATTCGTTGATAATAACAAGTAAAAAGTGACAATTTATTAACAATAACGTTTTTGGTGTTTCATTTTAACACATGTTTCTTTGTAAAATTACAACTAAAATGAAATTATTTTTGAAAAAAATCGGTTATCGATCTCTTTCTTTTAATAATCGATTCATGAATCGATTCAAATGAAAAAAATCGAAAAAAGAATCGATTTTTTAAGCTTCGATTAATCGATTTAAAATCGACATCTCTACGTCCAAATAATATTTAAAAGTAATTTGCAGGCAATAATTGAAATAACTATGAATTAGTCTCAAACTAATTCTGAAATATTTTATAACAGATAATATTCTTTCTAAAAAATTGGATATTTATTGTAATTTGTTAGCAATTTCAAAGAAATACTAATTAATATGGATACAATATAAAAACCATACCCATAAAAAATAAGTACACTCTGATCCTAACAATCTTTTTCCATGTTAAAATTTCTATGTTCTCGCTTCTTTGAAACAGACTGTATGTTTGATCACTTTAAAATCATTAAGTTTTTATATTAAAAAATAAATTCAACTTGTATTGCTTCGATAGTTACGCCGCAAAATTCTGCAACTAAACGTACCGTAAATACCGTAAATACATGGGCTCGCTGTACTTGCTCTAAGCAAGTGTAAATAATGTTGATATTATGTCTACAAGTACATATAGATGTCACTATAATATTGTATACTGGTATATACGGTGTCCTAAATAATATTATAATAACAACAGAAGTTAGTGCCGGTCAGTATACCGGGCAAATAAATTTTCCTAGTCACTAGCGAATAAATGGTTAACACATTAAATTTTATGAAAACTGGTTGGCTATATTGGCATCGTTCCAAAAAAGACATTTTTGAAAACATACTCTAAAGCTGATTTTCCGGAAAATATGTCTCCAAAAAAAAGAAGAAAAACAAGTTGTCAGCTGCAAGTTGTACTTGCGCAAATAGTGTTCCGTGCAACAAACTGTTATTATAGATTTGATGTAACAGCATATATCGTCCCTTCAATTCAACGGTGAGACATTGCCAAAATATCACTATTGAGAGAAACAGGATTAAAGTTTTCGAGTTTTTTCAATTTATAATAGCTTCTACTTAAATTAATTTTTAACTATGTGTTACATTTTAAAAATTTACAAAAAATATTAATTTATAAGAAAATATCCCAGGGTTCTGCTAACTTATATTAACAACTTCGATACAGAAATTGAAATAAACAAAAAAATAATAATTCTAATTTAAAAATATAAATTATTATTTACTAATACTAAATTATTAATCACTATTAATATTATCATCTTACAACTCATTCTTAGATTCACTTGTTGTTATTAAAATTTCATAAAAATTGAGGTATACGCTTAGTAGTCTGATTTGGCTAAACTAGGGCTAAATTTAATATTTTCTTACCACGAGAAACCATTTTGGCATGATTTTTAAATTACCGTTTGGTTATAAACTGGTTTGTTAAAAATATTGCTTAATGCTAAAATAAAATTTGTTAATTTACCAATTTTAATGAAATATTCTTCATTTGTGTTCTACAAGTTCAAAAAACTTTGTTGTATTACACAACAACATCGTATAAATATCTCAACGTAATACCAAAAAAAATATGTAACATCATTTTCTCCAATCGAACATTGAGATATGGTCAATATCTCAGTGTACGACTTAGAAATATGGACAATAGTACTATAGAGCTTCACTAAAGTTAAGAAAAATTTGATAAACTTTAGTGAAGCAGATTGAGATCAGTGGCGATCATTTAATACATGATCGGGACTAAATAATAATTTAAGTCATATGTGACGTACAAGAGCAAACTATTTAATAATTTGGATTCCAGTGGATTAATTGGATTTTATACTAATGTATAAATTTCATTAAAAATATTGCTGTTAGAAAGTTCTTCATTTTATAGATATGCTATAGAAATTGTTTTTTTTTTTTTTGTTTCTTGAACGAACAATTGACAAGTACTGTATCTACATATTTTCAATCTATATAAGCAGCTACGATTTGCTTTGGATTCACCAAATTCTCCGAATTGGTTATTATTTACCTGCTATTCAAGTATGTTGGTAAATTTATTTATTATAGTAAGTGAATAACTGAACTGAGTAAGTAGCCTTCAATCAGATCACTCGCTTTGTATATATCTGAAGAAAATTTTAGAAATTCTAGAATTCAACCTTCCAAAATTCTTTTTGCATAGAGAAATATTTTTATTAAAAAACACCACTGATTTGTTTACGTTTTTATGTTTTAAGGTTTTATAATTTATGACTTTATAGTTCAGCTCCTAACCAATCTTTGTTATGTCATGAAAAGTATATAACTAGTATTATTTCCCTTTGTTCGTCTAACATTGTTCGATTTTTCACTTTCAATAAACATAATTAATGAACTTTAAGTTACAAACGCAGTTCTAAAATTCGACAGAGAAAAGTTTAAATTTGAATACTCTCATGACATCCAAACCAATTTCTTCAAATCATTCTATATGTACTTGTTTTTCTTAATACGCATGTATGTACTTTTTATGGAATTTATAATGTCTTTGTCTTAAAAATGTATAATGTAATAATATTGTTTCTTTCTATTTCTATAAAATCCTCTTAACTTTAGTGAGAAGAAAGTGACGTCACTTAACAAAACTGATGTAAACTTTACTGAAGCTCTACTGTATTAAATCGTGAGTTGATACGTTTTAGATACTCTACTCGATATTTTTGGGGAAAAACTTATTTTTTTAGCATTGAAATTTAACTTCACGTCTATAATCGAGCCAACCCATTCTTCACGTTGAATAGTTTTAGAAAAAATTACCTAGGATAGACGCGCGGACAGTTCCGTTTTACCAATTTTGGTACGGAACACTAAAAAAGAATAGATACATGGAAATTTAATTTAGATTTTTTTGTCTTAATACGCTGAAAAAAACCTATTTGTTAGGATAAGGAACAAATTATGAAAATATAAAAATTGCTTGGGGCTATTTAATATTTTTTAATAATACTTATATTAAGAGTAAATATACGTATGAGAAATACTGTTAAATCAGTTTTTCGTAATAAATGCGAAACACAAAAATGGCGTGTTTAAATTACTCACCACATTTTCATAATATGCACATTCGCCGCCACGGGCATAAACAGAATGTGTGTCATACATAAATAAGATTATTTTGTGTTCGACGTTGAAATTTTTTATTTCATAGCTTATCTGAGTGGAAGGTTACCACGAAATAAATTCAGCATCTACCTTTTTTTGGTTTTAATTCACATTAAAATTTAAATTAAAAATTTCGAATTTTAAACGTACTGACGTACCTTTTCTGGCACTGATCTCAAAATGAAAAAATTATCAAAATGTATTATAAAAAAGGACAGATTGTGTTGGTACAGTCAATAAGGATGCGTATTTTGTCGTTTTCACAAAGCTCCCCTTAACATTTTATATTCTTAATTTAAATATTGTTGGCATGTATCAGCAAGCCTGTATTTTATCATTCTTTTTAGGGTCACTTCAAACTATTAACCAAAAAAAAAAACTGTTGCAGTACCAATTTTGATATTTTTATTACTGCCCTATAAGCTCGTGATATTAAAGCATTTAAATTATTTTTTTAGAATTTTTTAGATAAACTCTAAACAATTTATTGCTAGAAAACTGAAAAACTCGTCCAGATTCGCTCCAACTGATGGTACCATATTTTTCGCTGTAAAAGTCTGTCTTAACTTTTTTTTCCATGGCAAAAGTGAAAAAACTACAATATTCTTTTGGGACTTAATATACCTAATATATAAGTTAAATTGTCGGAACAAAATATTAAAATTAGTCTTTAATTTGTTAATTACATATATGATTATCTGAACTTTTTACCTTCTATAAGAATTAAATAATATGACCATCTGAACTTTAAACTATATCCATTATTTTGAGTAAGTAAATTTCATTAATATTTCTTTTTTAAATATTCCTCCAATAGAGAAAACAAAATGCGGGAAGCCTTATAGTTTTCTGTGATTGATGAAAAGCGACATACTGCACAAAAACATAAGGGTTCCAAAGGTTTCGAAACCCTTAAAAGTCGTTGTTGCTCCACAAAATCCTAAAAAAGAGTAGTTGGTTTAGTATAGCAAATTAAATGACGCGGTACCATAAGCTATTTTAATGTGAAAAGATACAGCTGGGTAAATCGTACCAAGTAGATATGACACTGTATTTGTTGCTATCTGCAGTAAAACAGAACACATACGTGTAGTATGTGTAAATAACACATGTTTAGTAAAATAGTGTTTTAATTATTATTGCACAAAACATTTTATCTCGGCTCTTTTTGTCAATTGCACATACCAACATCAATTTGGGGTTTTGGCTCTAATTTTTGTGCGGTGATTTGGCAACTAAAAATATAATTAGTTAGTGGTGACCTAAATCCCCTAAATTTGTAACAGTAACGTTAGAGAAAATTTCATTTCCAAGCGATAGGCAATACTAATTACAGTTCTGTTTTAATCCATTATATACGGCTCATATTTCTATTTGTCAGATTCTAATCAAATTTTGTACAACATATTATTTGGCAACGAAATATTTGTGGAATAGTCACTACAAGGTACGTTTATAGGTATTTTTGTAAACCATTGTCAATTCTCTACTAAAATTGTAGTCGAATTTTTCAACTGAAAAAATTAGACTTATACAGCCTATACGATAAGAACGGCGAGAGGCCTTTTTTTAAAGCTCCGCTCAGCCGGACACTCATCATCAGTTTTGAAACCATCAAAATGACAAATCGCTTGTAGACTTTAAATCACATTTCGCTTGTAGACATTCAATACCGAAAATGAAGGGAAAAATTCGACTTCCGTGATGGGGCCCCGCTGCTCACGGCGTTTTATTTAATAAATTTTTATTCTTATCAATGACTTCATATTTAGTGCAGCATAACCTTTTTCATGCGGTCTTTCTTTGTGCAATCTTTTTTATGTGGTTTTTAAAGTAATTCCCATTAAGGTATTTGATATGAGATACTCAGGTACAAAAGTATATATCAGCGAAAAATTTTCTTTTATCAAAAATTAATTAATCTATTAATATTCTCCAGTTATTATATTTGTATACCACTAGTTTTTTTTTTTAAATTTTCGCGCACTTAAGTTGTAGCGATATAAAAGCATTGTTGAACAAGCGTGTAAAAACGTTGTAAAATGATGTTTTTAAATTATATTTCAAAAACGGCGTAGTGAATAATTTTTATTTCTTATTAAATATGGTTTGTAACTTTGTATTTTATATCATATTACATTTTTATGAAATTCCTTTGACACGTTTTCATTTTATTCAAAAAAATCATGTGAATATGCGTCAACTTCCCATAAGAGCCCGTGTTAAAATTATAAAACTTTGAAACCGTTTTTCTCAAAATTAGGGCGGTCAATTTTTTTTTTTTTTTTTTTTTTTGTTATAGGCTCGTATTATTGGTATTGAATTAAATAAATGTTTAGAGAAGTTTCGTTAAAATCCTTTGAAAAATCGTTTTTCGCACCAATTACCTTAAACATTGTCCAATTGTCTGGGGTTTGCCTTTATCATTTTTTAAATACTTCGGAATTCATTATCCCATCGTTTTTAATTAAGATCAAAAAAACCGCCCTTAAAGTTGACTTTTCCATGGTATTACATATAATATTGTGGTCTTTTATGGGTTAGAAAGAGTAAATAAAAGAAAGAAAAAACAATAGAAACCCCCCTTCATTAAAATTATATTACAAAATTAAGTCACATAATAAATAATAAAATATGGAACATTTTTACTATTAAAGAAAAAATGTACATTTCACACTGAGTCTGTCATTTCCGATGACAAAATTAAACGTAATGTACTATTATTAATTAAAATGTAGAAACAGGGAGTACAGACATGGAAGACGAAATTCGAATATTAACACATTAGAAGCTCTTAACAGTATTAAATTTATTGAGTAGAGGAGTAAAATTTTTGAGAGATCTTTACTCCTAAAGTCTAGCTCTGTATTCCTCACGGTTTCATTTCAATTCACTCCTTCTGAATAATACCAACGTTTGAAAAGAGAGAATTTGTTTAATTCGTACCGTTTGGCATGCACCTGTGTCAATTTTTATTGTTATTAAAAATGGCATTATTCAGATAAAGCGATTTAAAATCTCACTCTGAAAATTGATTTAGTTTTACAGCATCTACTTAATAAATTTCTAACACTGACTGACTGACTGACAGACAACGCACAGCCTAAACCGTTGGGTTTAGAAGAATGAAATTTTGCACGGGAGTTCCCTGTGTAACGTAGGTGAGCACTAAGAAAGGATTTTTGAAAATTCGTCCCCTAAGTGGCTTTAATAGGGGATGAAAGTTTGTATGTAAATTCGTTATTTTTGAAGTTAGTGGTATATAAAAATATGTTACTATGGCTATTAAAATAAATAATATAATAGTTAAGAAATCTTTAACACTGACTGACAAACAACACAAAGCCTAAACTGTTGAGTTTAGAAGGACGAAATTAAGCACAGGAGTTATGAAAATTGACGTTTAGGCTTCTATTTATAAATAAAAGTCAGTTGTTTCTGGAAATTTATTCCCTAAGACAGAAAATGAAAGTTCATATGTGAAGTTTATCATTTTTGAAGTTATAAACGTGGATATTGATTTAGGCTTTTGAAAAACATTAAAAGTGAGCAGAAATTGAGTACCTAATAAAAAGATGTTGTCAATGGGGAATCCCATCGGGCATACGGCTAGTTATATAATAAAATCGTCGACTGTTTGTTCAATTAACAGTTGATATGTTACGAATGTATACTTTTCACTTGCTACTACTGTACTTTCTACTAATATTGTACTATAAGTAAGTACAATATTTTATAATATTGCAATTTTAATTATAGATACTATCATTACTGACTGTAATGGCGTGCATTTACCCCTGTCCTCATTGGTACGCTTTATAAAAGAACTATCTTGATGACCTTCTTAATTATTTCGCCTTTAAGAGCCACCTTTAAACGCAACGAAACGTCAACAAAACTGTACTGCACGATGTAGAATGGGTAAATTGAAAAAAGTAGCTATTAATATGAACCATTTTTTCTTTTATATATGAATGTGTAATAGTATGCAATTAATACTTTTGTATCTGTGAAAAATATTGCTAGAAAAAGACGTCTTAATTAATTTAGAAATTGATACTAATAATATAAAGAAACAGTGTAAATTTGTTTATGTAATATATTATCGTTGGTGCGTCTGTTAGTGATTCACACAGTAAGTACATTTTTGTTAAGGGAGGGGGGGCATATACTTTGCCGGGCCACTTACAAGGAGAGGTTCAGGGATCGTCGTCACCGATTTCGATCAAATTTCGTTTGCTTGTAGAGCATAATATCAATATTAGAAATTTACAGGTAAGATATAATCAAGTTACTTAGTGTGCTTTATCAAAGTAGCAATAGCGCAGCGGAAGAACGTCGAAGTGCGGATAGTGGGGTACCAGGATCAAATCCCGGTACAATTGATTTTTCAGTTTTTCTTTTTTTTTTAATAACAATTAATTTAAATTAATTATTATTAAAAAAAATTAAGCTACGAAATATTACTTGTCACAAAATTAATGATTTAAAATATTTTTTATTTTTTATTTTTTTTTTTTAATATGACTATATAACATAAACACATATAAGTCAATTAGATACATATTAGAACTTTAAAATGTGAGCTTTTCACATTTTGAAAAATGTAAAAATATGTTACCCGCATATTTTTACAAGATAAACTTTTACACTTCCCAAAATGTAAAAAGTTCACACTTTAAAATTTCGAATGTATCTAACTTGTGTTTATGTAATATATTCATCAAAAAAAAATAAGAAAAATTTTTTTAATTCATTAATTTTGCGACAAGTAATATTACGTAGTTTAATTTTATTAACATAATTAATAAATTAATTGTTAGAAAAAAAAAAAAGAAAAATTGTATAATAATTTGTACCACGATTCGATCCCGATACCCCGCTATCACAATTTCGGAGCTCTACCGCTGCGCTATAGCTACTTCGATAAAACGCACTAAATAACTTAATTATATTTTACCTGTATTTTTGTCCAAACTTTAAATAGAAATATTTAGCTTGTTTTTGAGAGGTGGACTTTAATATTAATATTATGCTCTACTAACAGACGGAATTTGATCAAAATCGGTGACGACCATACCTGAACCTCTCCTTGCTAGTTCGGAATAAACTTAAAAAAATACTGGATTCATTTTCAATTACTTAAACAACTGGATTTACAAAACTACGGTCCTATTTTAAATTTAACCTTCATCAAAATTAAATGAGTAATTTTTACTAGTTTGTACTACTGGAGAGAGATTGGATAACATATGTTAGCCGAGTGCCACCGATTTTGTCAGTTACTGTGGTTCTTTCATTACAAAATCGTTTGTTTGACTTTGAAACACGGTACTGCCCTCCTCTCATTACCAATTCCTTTGACTTGAATTATATCTATATGTAATTTTAATCTGAATAAATATTTTTTTTTTTTGTAGGATAATTCGAAGTCAAAGCAGTGGATATTTAAAGATGCAAATAACAGCTCAATTATATTATCATTCTATTTTATAAAAAGCTTCAAAAGTATCCATCCTCGTATGTTTGAACAGCGTACTTTACCATTGATATTTTGTTTTAAAACTTTATTAAAATGTTCAAGTGAAGTCGCTCAAGGGCAGATTAAAGTTTGCAGAGCCGAGTAGTGGGAAGTTTCAGTGGTTCTTGAAAAATAATAGACATAAAAAATAACATATGAAGTTTTACATATTTGTTGAAAATCATGTAGAAATAGCTTTAAATCTTTGTTTAACCAATGGGTGGAAAAAGTTATATTTAATTATTTACAAAAATGGATTATAATTTTCGTTTGATCTTCTTTCAAGTCGTGGAAATGATGTAAAAATTGTGGTCGTTATGTTTTTAGGTTATTTTTTCTCAAAAAGAAAGCTCTGCGTCTTCTTTGTAAATTCTAAATGTATTTAATTCGTCAACAATTACTAGCAATCTAAAGCTAACGTACAAATTGTTGTTTGATTACAATACAAATTTTCATTATACTGAATGTCCTTTAAGTCAGTGTTGATGTAAAAAGTACCTTAATAGAATTCTACTGTAATTGTTTTTTCTTCAAATATATTTTTACATAATTTCTTTTTTTAAATTTAATTTCTTAAATTATCATTTTGATTTACGTCCCTACAAAATTCTTATTTATTTTTAAATATTTATTCAAACGTTTAAAATTTTTTAACCGTTTATTTTCACTAAATTAATGTTGACTATTCTGGTGAATATTCATAATATTTTCCTTAATTAATTTTCGTTATCAAACAAACGTAAATTTACAAAAGAATTACATTTAAAAAATGTAATGTTGTGTTTTTCACCTGAGGATGGTGTAATGGCCGAAATCGACTCGTGTTTATACGATCTTTTTGACGTTGAAAGTGACAAAGCAACGATCTCATGTTTTTTTAATATGGATTTTCACAAAGTAAACCTTTCCAATATTAATTATTTAAAATTACATTTATATAGGAAAGAATTTTTCTCTTTTGGTACTAAGAAACAACCCACACTTAGAAATGTTGAAAAGGTTTGTATTTTATTCTTCAAAGCTTCTGTTAATTATTATTATCTTAAGTGTTAATAGTAAATGTAACCGTGTTTTTTGTTATTTTTTAACTAAAAAATTGCTAATAACCGAAGGAAAAATACCACATTTCATGCAAATTTCGTTACTTGCACCTTAAATGGTGGTTAGATCCATTAAAAATAAACATTTTAAAACTCAATAAGTTTCACGTGATATTTATCCAATTTATAAAACTTTCAAAAAATATTTTAACACGTCAAGGTACCATCACAGTGTGATTAGCAGAACAATAACCAATTTTCACAATTTTTTTTCAGATGGATAGGATGAGGGAATGGGATGAATTTTTTTTTTACGATTAATACCACTATTTAACAATACAAAAATATTTATTTTATTTATTTTTTATAATTATTATAATTTTTTGAAAAAAGTGTCTGAAAAATCTCCCATTGGAACATAGTGGCTTACCTACAGACTGATCATCCATTTGATTTTTTGTTTTCAGATAAAAACTACGGCCGCAATGGTGGGCACCGAATTTCGGTCTTTTTTAAAGACACTTTTTTCAAAAAATTATAATAATTATAAAAAATAAATAAAAGTAAACAAAAAGATATTTTTGTATTGTTAAATAGTGGTATTTATCGTAAAAAAAAATTCATCCCCATTCCCCCATCCTATTCATCCGAAAAAAATTGTGAAAATTGATCATTTTTCGGCAAATCACACTGTGATGGTATCTTAACGTGTTATGAAGAATTATGATGAAATGACTAGCTAATATTCTGTTTTGACAACTAATACATAAATAACCAATACATAAATAACTGTAGCTTGCTCACTGTGATGTAGGATGACCTACTTGAAAACGATTTGGCAATTCTGAACAAATGGTAGATCCATATTTGATTGCGATTGTTCAACAAAGTCACCGGCATAATATGTCTCCGACATACGCAAAATTGCTGTAACTTTACTACTTTTGGTACAGAACCACTGTAACTTTACTACTCTTTGGATAGAACTGCTATGACTTCACTAATTTTGGTATAGAAATCTGTTGGAAAAGATTACTGAAGTAGTAAATCGATCTTGACTAGCGGTCAGGGATGGAAAAAACAGTTTTATTTTTTTTAAATCTATAAAACAAACAGTTCAAGATGTTTTAAACATGTGTTCCTAAGTTTAAAATCATGTTTTTATTAGTTTAATTTAAACATATGTTTTAAATATTTTAAACTTGTTTTAAACAGGTTTAATTCCTTTAATTGAAACATGTGGAAACAACTTTTTGTCTGGAAATGTCTGACTTTTTGCTGTCAGTCACTGGCATAAAATAATTACATAATTACAACTGAATAAATTTGAATAATTTGTTTGTTGTAAAATTTATAAAACCGTTTGTTGTTTATTCAAAATTTTAAAACATAACGTAAATGTATGCGCGTTGAATACTGTGCACAACAAAGACGTTGTTGAGAAAATTTTGTAAAATTTGATACTAAAATAAGAGTTTGAATCACAGTACAAAGAAGTTCAAAATCCTATTGTTACTTGAACTGGTAAATAAAATACCATAATTAAATTATAGGCAGTGTTTTAGAATGGCGGCTATCACTAAAGTCACAAATCGACCCCAAAACATTTGTTTTGATTTGGTAACATAGTTGCATTTGGCTGTAGCCTTAGTACTGGAATTGAGAGATTATTTTCAACATTCCGATGTGTGGAACAGACTGGATGTAGAAAGAGCTGTAAAACTAGTCGCTGTTTTTCAGGATTTAAATAGAAATACTTAACACAAAGTAGTACTTAACGTAAATATATATTTTTGTATACGTGCTTATATATATATATATATATATATATATATATATATATATATATATATATATATATATATATATATAATTTTGGTTTTATTCTTTTATTATTGAAGCATAGTGGAATAGAATTGCCTAATTTTTGATTAATAAATATATAGTTGGCCTATTTTTTTATTTTAATACATTTTATTTATCCCTTAACCGAAAAGAATTTAATTAAAGATTGTTCAGAACACAGTTTAATATGTAATGTTTTTTATTTGTTTTAAACATAGTTTAAAACATCGTTTAAAACACTTTAATTTCAATCATGTTTTATTTAGATTGTGTTTTAAACAGTGTTTAAAACACCTTGTTTTAAACTTGCCAACCCTGCTAGCGGTAGGTTCGAAGTAATATTTTATTATCTTCAGTCTTGATAAAGCTTCTCGGTAGACACAGTTATAATAGTATAATTGATATAATTAATATAATTCTACAGTTTCACAATAAATTTTGAATTCATTAAATAAATCAATATTTTGTGTTTCAAATGCCAACGGCACGGTGCGGAGCCTTCAGAAACGTGGGTCCCTGTGCGGTGCACCGTTTACTCCACTCTCGGGCCGGCCCTGCGAGCACAAACATTTATTTTAAAGTTCAATTTACTCGATCGAGTTAAATGACCTGTCGTGCGAACGAACGTGGATAAATGAAAATATTACATGACCAATGAACGGTGAACGGAATGGCGAATGCTCGCCATGGGATTACTTGCTACTGTCGCGGGTTGAGTCACAGTATACCTACATTCATAACATAAATACCTATTTATGTATGTAAGTCGCAGTACGTACAGTTAGTATTGAACCCTATAACACAATTTAACACGACATGCTTATTGAAATTAATATTAATGTCACAGAACATAATAGAAGCAGTCTACATAATTATAAAAACCTGTCGTTCGTAAGGTGCAATATTGTGTCAATTTACACCGCTTCGGATTTATTCTGTTACCGTTCATCATAAGGGTCACATCGATATTAGATTCATTGCTTTTTTAATCAACTTGTGAAATGTAACAGAAAAAAAATATTAAATGTGTCGTATTTAAGAGTAAAAATTCTATTGAGCAAAAAAATTCGCAAAATAAAGGGATATCTTTCTTAAAATAAATAAATTTATTTTTAATTGTTGGTTGCTCGTGAGATAGGTCAGCCATGACAGTATATACTATATATGGTGCGAGTTTTTCGAGAGTTACCATTTTTATTACAGCCAAGCCAAGTTGATTTAATCGAAAAATTTTTCAAATAATAGTTGTAGATAGCGACGAGGGCAAGCGATTGTTGTAATCAGGAGCTTTATAGCTCTTATGGTTTTCGAGCTATGATGCAAAATTATAGTTTTTTTAAATGGAAACGTATGTTTAAAAGTTTTTCAAAAATTTATTTATGATTCAAAACTACCATTAACATTTAAATTTTCATTGTTTTATCTCATATTTTTGAGTAATTACGTTTTAAAAATCACATTTTTAAATTTTGTACTCAAGTGCTTGCAAACGATTAGGATTTTACGTAATTTAAAAAGATATTAGCTAAATAAGGCCGAAATTTTAATCAATGTAATAACGAAAGATTAAACGATTAGTACGTTTTCCATCGGAAATTAAAATTATTAAATAGATTAAATTTTTATAGTAAGTATTTTCAAAATAAATGAAAAGTTTTTTGTGAAAAGCTTTTCCTTTTTAATTTGGTTTTTAATAAAAAGAAAATACTATCGAATTTCAAATAACTTTACACTATTTGAGTACATTTATTAATAATATTTTTGTTTATAGTTAACCTCACTTTGCTATTTTTAAGAAACGCCAATGTCACTTTGTTGTATACATATATTTTATTGCCAACTGTTCTCTAAATAAATAAAAATAAATATATTTTTCAGTAAATTAATGAATAACTTCAAATTATTTTTAAATTAATTTACTTTAAATACTAATCTTTCAAAGCAATTTGATTTTATTATGCAAAAATATTAAAAACTTGAAATATAAACATCTATATTCATCCGACATCTATGTTCCAAAATCTGAATTACTACCATTTGTGCTATAGATACAGTAGTGGGAAAGGTTCTTTTCTTGGATGTAATAGAAATGTCAAAATGATCAAAACACTGTCGATTGAACTAGCCTCAAATACATATGCGTATTTTTACCGCCTAACTGATAAATTAAAGAAAAATTCAAAAAATAAACTTGGGTAAAAAAATTTTTTTGCTTCATTTACGTTATTAATTGATGCATTAGATCAGTTTTATCGAAAAATTAACATTATAGTTTCATTTAAAAATCTATAAGTTTGTATCATAGCTCGAAAACCATAAGAGCTTAACAATCAGTTGGCCCCGTCGATGTTTACAACTCTTATTTGAAGAATTTTTCGATTAAATCAACGGTTTGACTGTAATAAAAATGGCAACTCTCGAAAAACTCACACAGTTTGATCACAATCGTTTGGTACAGGGATAGCGGTGTCCACGTCATTTGCCGGCGACGGTAGTTATGAAATAGTAAATTTAGATCTTGTATATCTATGGATATTATATTGTAGGTAGATACCTAATATGTATGTGGAAATGAAAAGGGCGCGGATGCGCTAAGGCGCGGTTTGTATTTGTTTTTTTCCGTTCTGCTATTACAATGTGAATGAACAGACAGACAGACAGACAGACAGACAGACAGACAGATGGACGCATATATTTCCAGGAAAATATACAAAGGTACCTAGATAGACGAATGAGGTTTATAATTATTTTGTTTTCATTTTAAAGTTTACTACGCTGCAGTTCGTATAATATTCTAGCAAAGTTTGAGTAGCCATAACTATTTTGTTTGAGCTTTTTAAAAAAAAAAACTTTCCATATGAAAGTTACTATCTTTAAGTTACTATCCGTTTAGATGTTATTTTTAGTGTTCCGTTCCAAAATTGGCAAAATGGTACACTGATGCAATCACTTTGGCGTCCATCCATTTCTCACAGGCGATTTTCTCTAAAACTTCTTCATATTTTTACCACATTTTAAGTGTTTTACAGATGTAAATTTTCTCATCTTCAACAAAATATCTTTGCTTCGAATTTGTGTCAACCCAAGTTCAAATTGTTCTACTATTTATAATTTTTTTTTCTTAATATAACGTAAAAGCGTCTATACCGGAACACTATTTTTAGGTGTGTAATTAAACTGGCTTATAAAAGTTGACAAATAAATTAAACACCCATTTTTTTTTCTTAATAAGCATGATGCATGAAACAATGTTATGTTTATAAAAAAATACAACCCAAAATTTTTTATTTAAAATATTATTTATTTGAATAGTCATAGTAACATATTTTTATATATCTAACTTCAAAAATGATGAATTTCCATAACAATTTTCATTCCCCATTTAACCCACTTAGGGGACGAATTTTCAAAAATCCTTTCTTAATGCTCACCTACGTTACATAGGGAACTCCTGTGCAAAATTTCATTCTTCTAAACCCAACGGTTTAGGCTGTGCGTTGTCTGTCAGTCAGTCAGTCAGTCAGTGTTAGAAATTTATTAAGTAGATTATAAAAGCTACGGACGGAACACTCTTTACGCAAGTACAACTTGCACTTCACGACTTGTTTTAAATGACAATTAATTTTTTTTTTTTTGTTAGAATGAAAATTGCTCGTTTGCATCTACCTTGGGCCGGCTCTGCCCAAATAATTATCTCTTCAAATGAAAAATATTTCAAACACGAACGAAAATTCAACAGTTTCATTTTTTGAATGATACTGTATCAAAGAAATAACAAACATTTGCTTAAAATAAATAAAAACTTCAAATACTTTTACTGACAAACCTAATTGCGCAAGTAATTTGTATGAAATATATTTTTCTTTCTATGTTGTCTGTCATCGCCGTATGGACTGAATGGCATACATACATGCTCGGATAATGCACTTACGTTTTTACAATTTTTTATGTGCATTGTAAAACATGAATTCATCCAGATATTTCGCTATGCATCGTAAATTTTATTCTAACTTGTAAGCATTTTGTAAGCTTACATGATCACTCCAACCATAGAATACAGAAACACCGCGTACATATAAAAATCTGTGGACAATAGACGGCCGACCAAGTCCTTCTCACTGCTCAGGTAATCATTCTTTCGGTAGCAGTGACCGAATGCGCGTCAATTGTAACTGATTGTTAAGATCATTGTTAGTTACACTGCATGTTGCTCTCTCCGCAGTACGTATATACGTATGCAAACATGAAACATATTCAACTACAAGCAGTGTGTACCTACATATATGTAACATAGTGGATGGAAGCGGTAGGGTTTTTTAGTGGACGCTGGTATCGCTAGTACAGAGACAGTAAGTTCGTTTCTGTATTCTGTGTGGCTTCAACCATGTAATTTATTCATTTAAAAATGAGGAAAAATTTTATAGTTTTGTATTTTGAGGTTATATTTTATGACAAGTTATTACAGGAGGTCAGGAACATATCGCGGAGAAGGAATTGTTGCGATGAATCAGGGCCGGATTTAGTAGTGTAACTTTTAAGGCCCCTCTTATTCCCGTTCTTCAACTTTCTAGTTAAGATTTTTCATTTTAAATTCCTAACTTTATTCTCTGTTGAAAGGTTTACTTTGTGAAATTTTAAATATTGAAATAATTACTTTGTTTAATTTCATTGTTAAAATAATTTTGTTAGTTAATGCATTTTCAGTCTTCCGATCATCGTCAAAGTAAACTGACGAATTAACAAATTTCTTGAGGCTTATAGTGGAGAAACATGACTTATTGTGTAAGAGAGATAAAATCCTTAAAACTTACAGTGGCTAGTAGCACTTTTTCGGTCGAATTCTAGTCTATAATTTTTTTAATTCGTTTCATCTTCTGAAAGTATAAACTTGTATGGCTTTCACACAATGAATGAAATAAGAAATAAGAGAGAATTGGATATCGAGTGTTCGCCATCTAGTGATATTGAATCAAATTTTAATTTAAATGCTCATAGGTCACTTAGTGACAAAAAATAACGAATTTTGTGTACAAAAATACCTATATATATACCTATGAGTAGTTAAGTTAAAGTTTCATTCAACGTCACTCAATGGCGAACACCCAGTATCTCTTTATAACTTATTTCATTCATTGTGTGAAAGCCATTAAAAAATGTGTCCTAAAAAGGAAAGGTAAAACGAAACTACATTTTTCAAGCTGATCGACCTCGAACAGCGATTCCATTTATCCAGTCGACTTCAAATTTGGTTATATACATTATATATCTTCAGTACTTGCTGCTTCATGATAAAAAATAAGAGTATTGCAAATTTTTCGTTTTTACTGGTTTTAAAACTAAAAAAAAAATTTGAAAAAAACATTAGAAAATTATTTTTGCTTTAAACAGCAGTCGTTCAATGTAGTTACTCCCAGAAAAAATGTCTTTCTAAATCAGAAATTTTTATTTTATTTTTTTTTATCTTTTTTTTTGTTTCAGGAGTACAAAAACTCTAAAATCATGTCAACCAGCATACCATTTCTGTGCATGGTTGTATTTAAATCGTAATAAGTTCTTAAATTTTCATTCTTTTATATGATTACTAGCTGTTACCCGCGGCTTCGCGCGCGTGGCTTTTGAAATTGCGTGCGTCGAGTACTGCTACTTTTTCTTTGGACTTTTCCCACAGAAGTACAATATTTTTCCCGGGTAAAAAATAAACTATAACATTATTTTAACAACATGCCAAGTTCATATGAAATCAATGATTCTTTTTTATACCATTTTAAATATCTTTTCGCACGGGAATATGACTTCCGATGGGATTTAGATATTTTCCGGGGGTAGAAAGTAGACTGAGTCCTTTTTCGTCCTCTCTGTAAACAATATGCAAAATCTGAAATCAATTATCCTTTTTTTTAATAGTCGGTTGTTATTTCATTGTTTCCTTTTAAATACATTTTTCCTGGGGAATGAGATATTTTATCGGTGCAAAAAAATAACTTATATTTATCGCTGTATATCGTCATCTTTGTCTATCATCATTTTTTTTTTCATTTGAAATATATTTTTTCATAGGAATGAAATTTCCCACGGGAAATTTCCCGGGGTATAAAGTAGTTTGTCCTTTCTCATCCCTTCTGTTAGCAATATACAAAGTTTGAAATCATTTATCCGTTTTTTAATAGTCAGCTGTTGTAATTTAATGCATTTTCCCACGGGAATGAAATATTTTCCCGAGATAAAAAGTAGCCTATAACCGTCTCTGGCCTGCAAGCAACGTCTGTACAAAGTTTCAAGTTGACTGGTTAAGTTGTTGAGGCGTGAAAGCCAGTCAAACAAACAAACAAACAAACAAACAAACTCACTTTCGCATTTATAATATTAGTAAGTATTTTTATATAGTCTTAAGTCTCAGTATTCAAAGTTTGAAAGGCAAATCATATTGGTATATTATGTCTTATTACTCCGTGGGAGAGTACGGCACCTATAGCAACTGTTGTTAGGTTGGAGGGGCATACTTTACACTAATCTTCTTTCTATTACTAACCATTTAAATGTTGCAGACCATTGCGAAAGTCAGTGACCAAACGAATTTTCCATTTTCCGCTTCAGCACACTTTCAAAAATCATCTTTTCTTTTAATGCATTTCCATTTTTGCGTTCCTCTCAATATTTATTCAAGTGTTTAAACATCATTTTTTTTTTCGTCATTCATTTTCATTAAATTAATGTAAACTTTTCCGGGCGAATATTCATACAATAAAAGCAAAAATTAACATATTCTATCCGCCTCGTCGAAACGTAAGTAATTTATTTTAGGTACTTTCAATACAATTAAAAGAGAATAAATACATTTTGATAAAATTCTTGGTTTGGGATTGGAGAAAAAGTTTTCACGTGTATATAGGATAGGTAAACGTAAAAGTTTTTTCTACATAATGTCTGATATATGGAACACGAGCTAATCTTTTATTCGGCGTATTAACATGAACTTTTATTTAAAATTTAAATAAAATACGACCATCGATAAAGGTACAGTAGAATTTCATTAATAGGCTAGTTAATTTATTTTTTTAAAAATAAATTTCCGCCAGTTAGCGGAAAGTTTAGTTACAATCCTAACAACCTTTATTTTTTATGTTTTCTGGTTCGCTGAACACGAATTTGAGGTTTGCTGATAGATACTTTGCCCAAAACATTGATTATTTTGCCAAAAAATTCAAATTTTTGTTAATTTATTAGATCTTGACCTTAATCTTGGAAAATCTGCATTATCTCGAAAAAGTTGTTCTTTTAGAAAATTAAAGTAGACAAAATTTTCTACGAATTTTGTGTATAACAATTCTTTCTACAACCCACCGTTACGCCGCTAGAGCATTCTAAAAAACGGACAAAATTCTAATTTCCATGGAAACGACTGATGTTATTTTTTTCTCTCTAGTCCACCCACAAAAAAGGGGCGTTGGAATGACGGTCCTAAACCTCAAAAGATTAACTTATATGACCACGAGACTACCCATCATTCACATTTTCTGTACATTTCATGATAGTAGGGTGAATACGGGAGAGATGCCGCATATTTTGAAAACACTTGATAATTCTTAAAGTATACATTTAATTGATTTGAAATTTGGTACACAATCAAGGTAAACA
Source organism: Brachynemurus nebulosus (assembly GCA_035578155.1). Lineage (NCBI taxonomy): Eukaryota > Metazoa > Arthropoda > Insecta > Neuroptera > Myrmeleontidae > Brachynemurus > Brachynemurus nebulosus. The sequence continues at coordinate 2,921,412 of JAPWDM010000030.1, forward strand.
TTGTTCTTTAAAATTAATTATAAATAATTTTAAATTTTGAGTCATAAAAGATTCATAATTAACATTTTTGTAGAGCCTGCAAAGCGGCGTCTCTCCCACACCTATGGGAGAGATGCCGCATCAAAGAAGGTGAGACGTCGCATAGTTCGTATTAAAAATTTTGCATTTTACACACATCTCCATACATGATGCATGACATATGTAACCATTTTTGGCACTTTATACATCTTAACCGCAGTCAACTTTCTTTTAATTTCTGAGTACCTTTCAAAACATTCAATACACAGGCAATCACCATTATTTTCGTTATCTTCATTAAAATGAGGGCACTTCCTGATCCATTAATGGATCTTTTATATTTACGTGGCATAAATTACAGTCCAAAAAAAAATTGCATAATTAAGGTATTTAAGTTTATGTTTTTGACATGTAATATGATGCGGCATCTATACCAACTTTAAATGCGGCATCTCTCCTTTTTGTTGGGATAGATGCCGCATGTTGCTATAGCAAGCATAGTGCGGAATTCCAACCGAAAATTTTATACAGTACTTTTAAAATATACCTAAATTAATAACAAAACTCATTTTTATTAAAACAATGAAATATATATTCTTAAGTCCCTAATGAATTAAATGCTTGATAAAATATTATGTTAAAAAAACTTACTTTTCAATAATGAAAAGTTGGATAATTACTAACCTGATAGACTAATCATAAATGTTACCATATACAGTTTAAATAAGTAACTTATTTTAAACATACAATCCATTAATAGCGCTACTATCAATCAGCGAACGAACTATGGCTACTGCGGCATCTCTCCCCATCTTACCCTATTTCTCTTTACATTAAGTAATTATAATTACATAAAAATTGCTTTTCCACTTATTTTCTACCAATTTTTTTTAGATTATACGTTAGACAAATCTTTGTTTTAGATGAGGTTGGTAACTGCGGACCCAATAGTTTGTTAATTTTTAAGTTTATTTCGTAAAGTTTAATATTATACATGGCCAAAATGAAATGAAATTTAATATTATACATGAAAATCAAAAGAAAATTAGTAAGATTGACATTTTTTTATTTTTAAGAATTCATTGTTTTTATTTAATATTTAAATTAGCCGTAAATTTGTTAATAATATTATTATCTGAACTTGCTAGATGCTTTTTATATGAGTTAAAAAAGTTTCAAAAATGGTTTTTTTAAAAACGGCACTATGTACAAAATTGCATAAAATGCTACACTGGCCATTACGAAGTGTTCAAGTGCGGGTGGACCACCTCGTGGGATGATAGAAATCATGAATGTGTATCAGTATTTCGTTGTTAGAGCAGCGAAATTCTAAAACGATGTAAAAATACGTCATTATAAAAATATTCCAGTGTATTTTATGAATGCATATCTCAAACATTGAACATTTAAACCATTTTTGGTATCTTCACTTAAAAAAAGTTTGAATTAAAAAAAAGAAAGGGAAAAGAACTGGGAAAACTTTTTTGAATAACTCGTGTTCTAGAATTTTTTCCATATCTATTTTACGTAAGTTTTAACAAGATAATTTATAAAAAGGAGGAAAATTTCAAAAAAAAGGGAATAAATTTTGTCAACTGATAAGTTATGTTGGCTCAGAGATTCAGATGTAAAAAAAATCTTTCGAAAAATATAAAATTGTAGTCATGGCGGAAATGCTGGAAAAATTAAAATTACTAATTTAACTTCCAAGACCACTATTGAAATGTGAAAATTTTATAGCTTTTTGAAGAACTGGTTCTGTGGTCCTATACTGTGTGAGTTTCTCGAGAGTTGCCATTTTTATAACAGCCAAACCGTTGATTTAATCGAAAAATTGTTCAAATAAGAGTTGTAGATATCGACGGGGGCAATCGATTGCTATAGTCAGAAGCTTTATAGCTCTTATGGTTTTCGAGCTATGATACAAATTTATAGATTTTTAAATTGGACTATATATTAATTTTTCGATAAAACTGATTTAATGCATTAACACCATGAATGAGCGAAAAATTTTTTTTTACCCAAGTTTAATTTTTTAATTCTTCTTTTCAGTTAGGCCAATTTATTACCAATTTATCAATTAAATATTTATATTAAGTATTGACGTAATAAATATTTTAAATGTAAGTAAATTAAAAGAAAAATTGAATAAAATTAACTTAGTTTTATAGGTAATTCAACCTCTAAATATTTTCAGTTGCAAAAAAATTTTCATGTGTGACGAAAATATAGATTTGCAGCATGTATTTGACGAAAAACTTACAATTTTATAGATAAATAATTAAATAATATGTGGAAAAACAGAAAAACTAAGGAATTATTACTTACTTCTGTGACAGAATATTTTGACTTGCTACTTACATTTTTTGTGTAAGTAGGTACCTACGTATTTTTTTTAATGTAAATATTTATAAACAAAACGATAGTTTAAGATAATATTTTACTATACTTTAGTTAATTTTAATTTATTATTATATTTTCTTTTAGTTGTTTTTCATACCGAAATGTTAAAAATTATCGGAAGCACACTTGCATTATTTAATGTTTTAGGCCTTTAAGTACCACAGTTTATGTTTAAAATTATAAAAATCTAAATCATTGACAAAGTTTATATCTATTTTATACTTCTTTTGTAAAAATTTTTTATAAACAAATATTTTAGTATATAATTTATATTTTATTGTAACTCAGATTACATAAAACTGTCACTCTGATCTAAGTCACTCAGATTACATAAAACTGATGATATAAACACAGAACAATTATAATACCATTATGTTTATTTACACACATTACATTTAAAGACAATTCACATTTTAAAAAAAATAATATTAAAATAATCACATGATACCACTTATTTTATGAAATTTTAAATTTATTAGCGAACACGTCTTTACGTTCTGCATTTTAAACAAACAAACTATAGTTAGGTACTACGTACTGACATATTCTAACAGTTTAAATAATATTTACAACAAAGAAATTTAAATTTTCAATAAACAAATTTTTCCGTTAATATTGTTATTTATTATAAATTAAATTAAGATGCATAACTATGTATACTTTTGTATTATTTTATTAATTACGGCAAAAATATTAAAAATTTTAATTATTTACTGATAGAATTTTCATTAATTTAAATATTTCGCGCTACTACTATTCAAATATTTTTCGTTTCTCTGATTGCTTTCAATTGGTGAATTAATTGTAAAGCTTGTATACACCTCACAATGTATCATTATAACTAACTTCAAGCTTGTTTTTACTAGGACAATTTTAAAATCTGTCTATGAATTGTAATGTTAAGTCTTAGTGTTAACTTTGCTAAGTTCAATCTAAGAGTTAAGCCGCTGCTACACGATGCTACGAACACCTTCCAACATTCGACGTTGGATGGTTCATAGCATCGTGTAGCCGTTGTTCGAACCTACGAGTGTCCAATGTCGAGCGTCAAACGTTCGCATTTGGTCGTGTCCCGTTCGATGTCGGTATTCTTGCACCGAGTCAAAGGGATGCTTCGAACGTTTAAAGGTCAATGTTGGTATACATCAGTATATAACATTAGAGATAACATCAGACAGATAACAGCGTTGTCCACTGAGTACCAACACATCATCATTCGTATTGGATCAAACATTCGATTCACCGTGTAGCAGATACATTCGTCGCATCAACTATCGAACTTAATTGCCTCAAACGTTCGATCGAACGTTGGAAGGAACGTTCGTATCATCGTGTAGAACCCGCTTTATATTAACTTGTCTTTATGAATCGCACTGAAAGTTTCTTAAATCAACTCGTGAAATTTAAACAGAAAAAAATATGAAGTATGTTGTATTTAAGTGTAAAAATTCTCAAAATAAAGGATATCTTTCTTAAAATGAATAAGTTTACTTTTAATTGTTGGTTGTTAGTCACATAGGTCAGCCATGATAGTATATAGTATGTATATGCAAGGTGCGTAGTTATTCATGATCATATTGCACAGGCACATTGACATGTTTGTGTAGATACAAATGATGTGTTTTGTTGTACGTATGTATCATCATAATCGATTGGTAGGGGTAGCGGTGTCCACGTCATTTGCCGGTGATACCGCAGGCACGGTAGTTATGAAATAGGAAATTTAGATCTTGTATACCTATGGTCTGTTATATGTGACCGTTCAAACATAAATAAACGTATTCCCTACATGGTATATTAAATTATACTTTGATCTGACTACATATGAAATGTAAACACCTGTTGGTATATCGAACTTCAATATTTTTCAATATTATTTTTAAAAATGTAATATTTATAAATGTTATTTTTATTTGTTTGTTGTCTTTATTTATTTATGTTGATCATATTTTAAATCAAAATGTTTTTTAAATAAAAATAAATACCGTATCTGTAAAATAAATGAATTGGAACTTAAATAAATATATCTCCGTTATTAAAGTTTTCCTTTACCTTTATTATAGATTATATGGTGACTACAGTGGGACCATTTAAATATATTGTTACATACTTATACAACATTGGAATTTTATCCAACAAAATATTGTTAACTAGCTGTACCGGAGACGTCGTTTACGCGACCCATTGTTTCTAAAATCAATGAGAAGTATATGAGTATATAAGAAGTATATATAATTATCAGAGCTGGGAACTATTTAAAATGATTTCATTTTAAATAGGTATGTATTTAAAATACAAAATGACATTTGCATTTTCTATTTTAAATAAGTTCGATCAAACCATTTCCCATTTTTTATTTAAAATCGAAATTTGAATCCATTTTACATTTAAAATGAAAATGCATGTATACTCAAATTTATGTGTATACAATATTAATTATAGAACTTGAATTAAACGACTTGAAGTCTAACAAATTGTAAGTTAAATGAAAGTTGATTTAATTGACTCAAATTTTTTATAACTCGAGTTGCAATGTCACTTGAGTTAAATTATTTCTACAGTTACAGTTCTCTTAAATCAAACTTTTCTGACGCAAGTTGCGAACTACTATCTTTAAGACACGACGATAAGAAATATTTTTGTATTTCGAGTAAATGATATTCATAATTTTATTTAGAAGTTGTAGTCGCGGCGTAGTCAAGGTTTGAATATGTCAAGTCCAAATTAAATTTTACAATATTTTTAAGTAACAATATTTGAATAGTTAAGTTTCGTTTTCATATCATGAAAACTTTACAAAATTTTCTCAAAAGGCTGCCTTTATTTAATTTCAGTACGTTTGATATTTTCTTAATTTTTTTTTTTTTTTATAATTAACTAAAATAATAAAAAATTTATAGAATGAATTTAAAGTAAAGAAAGCATTTTGCATTTTATAATTCCTTTTAAATAACTGTTTCCCATTTTCATTTTTAAATATGTTCAGCAAAACCATTTTCCATTTTGTATTTTAAATGCATTTTTGGAAACCATTTCCCATTTTCTATTTTAAATGGTTTTTATGAACTATTTTTCCCAGCCCTGATAATTATATAGAACTTGCATAGAACTATAATTTTTGCGTAATTTGTGCACATGCTCATAATGGTTTTTCTATTTTGCCGTGTTAATGAGACATTCTCCCGGACTAAAAAGTATCTTAGATGTTGACACAGGTAATAAGTTATCAACACACCAAATTTCATTAAAATCTGTCCAATAGTTTTTGCGCGATGCATGAAGAGAACGACAGACAGACGGACAAAAATTTTAAAAATTGCTGTTTTGTTATCTATATCGATAACTATTTACAGTACCAGTACAATTTTCAAAAAATATTCCATGTACGGAAATGGTCTCGTTACAGTTTTATTATATATGTATAAATTAATTACGTAACGACGTGATTAATTGAACGTTCTGTAATTTATTATTTTATCTCTGAAATTAACATAAACGTGATTGTATGTGTAACCAGTAAGAGATAGAAAATATGTTATATACGTACACTGGGTTTACTTTGTATTTGTGCGGTAAACACTGTTTGTGTGAGTAATCGAAGATGGTGGTGTCCGTCACGTGACCGTGCTTCGCATACGTATATGTGATACCACAACGCTACGTGTAGGCGTTCTACAATGCAAACAAAAATCAAATCCATTGTCTTGTGACTGACCTACACTGAGCGACTGCCACTGAGAGAGTGACTACTAAGTAGCCTAAGGTACACAAAAATGCACACTGCAGATTTCATGTTAGAGATAGTTGCTGTCCCTTTGTACTCTGTGCTATATACTGTGAAAGCGTTTATCAAAAGTTTTCGTGATACAATGTCGTTATTTTAAGATGCAATCTACGGGTGTAGTAGTAAATGAGACAAAAACATAAAGCAAAAAATATATCTGTGACAGCACCCTTGCATAACATAGCGAATTTCCTAGGACTCCATCTTCCAGTAAAATACAATTAAAAGTTTGTCTCATTATTAATACAAGTGTTCTGGTCGAAAATGATGAAGCAAACGATTGCATAATACTACAAAGAAACAGTACATGGTAAGGAAAACAGTAGAGAACTAGATATTTCGAAGTTACGTCATAAAGACATTCATTCACAAAAAAGATAGTAACCTTCAACCCACATTTTCCGCTTGTAAGTCCGCTCAATATTTTCTCAGAAACATTTCTAATTTTACAAACTTTCTATATAAGCAATTCAATTACACACCCTATAACGTCACGTTACCCGTTCTTGTGTGGTACTATAATAAATTTAGAAATGATACTTATCATCAAAAACTTTCAACAGCTCCCGTATATACGATAGTGTGGTAAAATGCAATGGTACGTGATGATATTATTATAGAATGTGTAGAAAGTTTGAAGATGAATAAAATAGATGTGATTGTGTTGGATGGAACGGTGGTACCACGGCTTACTAGTAGATGGCTCTGCATCATAGTTCATAAAGACGATGTCTACGACAGATAACGAAATTAGTTTTTTCCTCTTTTGTTTCGGATCACATGCTACCTGGCACCGTGCACTTATGTAAGTCAAGTGTTAGTGATATAGTGCCTTATTCAATCCGGTCGCTTTCTTCCCGCCCGTTTAAGAGCATGGTAAGTATATACAGGGTGTAAAGTATATAAATCTTGCTACAAAAGCAGTGGGTAGATCTGAACCAACACTGTTTTTTAACAGAAAAGAAAATTGATACTAAATATGGGTCAACTGAGGACCCGTTAAAGATTTTTTTAATCCGGCTCTAACCATCTCATCTTTGTAAGATGAATTTTCTGTTTTTTAAAAAAGCATCCGGGAGACATGTTTACGACCTAAACATTTTTACAAGATTTTATTGAATTTTATAGTGAATAAAATTATTTTCTACCTTTGATATTAAGAACGTATTTATGCATAATTTAGACAGGGTCGCACTTAGAAAAACTTTGAAACATCATGTAGCCAGTTAATTAGCGATTTTCTCAAACTGTTAATTCCGAAAAAAACTCCTGTGGTTTTAATGTCTACACTGTGCAATGAATCACTCCTCAAAAGGACGAGAGTTATTTTTTTTACACCCTGTAAGTATATGTTAAGTTAATACACTCAAACCTTCTTTTGTGTAATTTTTTATATAGTATACAAAATAAATAAATAAATAAATAAATAAATAAATAAATAAATAAATAAATAAATAAATAAATAACAACCACAGAAATTTGAAGATTAATTTTCCGTAAAGTTGAAGTGTTTTTTTAATTAAGAAAAGTTGGCACCAAAATTATTTTTGATTCCATTTGGATCTATTACTTAAAATTTTTTTCTGGAGGTATTTCGCCAAAAAAGCATCAAAAATCGACCTTTTTATTACTTTATTTATACATATAAATATTTTATTAAAAAACGAAATATACAACATTGTTTCTACATGTCTTGAAACTACAAAAAAAAATTATTATTTTTTTTTTTAAATTGAAAAGTGAGCTGAGCATAAATGGGGTTGAAATCAACACTGCGAGATCTTTCCACCTTGATGGTTCCTCGCTTTCTGAAATTCCCCGTGAACCAAAATCAAAAAATCAAGAATTTCCTAAAAAATATACAGTTATGGCAATAACTAGGATCTAAGAAAAAAAGTAAATAAATAAAACCAGCGAGAAATCGCATTTTGAAAGTAAATATTCAAAAATCACCACTTATTCTCGACTATAAACGGCCGCCATTTTGAAAATATACTATTGAACCAAAAGATCCTAGTTCCTGCTAAAATAACGGTATCGAGGAATAATATGCACTTTGAATTATGTCGATATCTCAAATACTTTTTTAGAAACATGAGAAACCATGTCGAAAAACGTACTTTCGAGAAAAAAGTATTTAAAATTTTTTATTCTAATTGAATTATAGTGAAGTGCGTGCACTAAAATGCCAATAACTTTTTAATTGTTCATTTTTTTAAAATAAAATTTTAGGAGAATATTTTTAACACCGTAAACAACATAATTATGAAGAAAAAATCCTTTTTTTTTTTTACAGTATTCGACCTAGTATTTGGCTATTCGGTTCCGGATGTTGACTCAATTGTTCAATATTCGACCATTTCCTGAACAAAGTGTTCGTTACAAGCGTAGTTTTTGTACATTTTTCCTATACGAGCTCTATCTCCCGCACAAAGAAAGGTTGCAGTGTATACCTTGCTCTTAATACGATAGCTGCAAACTATTCCTGGCTCTAATGGGAAGGTAATGTAATTCTCGTGGTATGGAAAGTAGGTTAATGCTCATTTTTGACAGGTTGTGTTTTGTGAACTATACTCACAAAGAATGAAAATGGGCTAATATTGTTCAATTTTTAACACATTAACTTTTTGAATTTCAAAAAATTAAGTTACCTGGGTAAGATGAAAGCTATAGTTAAAGTAGTTAAATGTATTGAGCAGAATTGATTTTTGAATCAGTGTAAAATTTTTTTGTATCAATGCTTTGTCTTCATTATGGTATCTTCTAGCTTTTAAAATACTTATTCTTGCAAATCTCGTAAATTATTTGTAAATAAGTGAAAGATTATATTTTAGATTAAGCCATTTAGCAATTTCCGATAACGAAGAATCTGTATTAGAAAATTCTTATAATAGTTACTTTAAAAACAAAAATGTTGAGTCTAAAAAGTGATGTTCTACAGATTCTAACTTGGGCTTTCAGATATTAGTAATTTTATTTCATTTTTAGAATAGAGAATTGTTCAGCTAAGAGCCATATACTATCTTAAAATAATTATGTTCAAAAATAGTATTGTCACAGCTACCTCAACACAATATGGCCTTTTTCCATTTGAATATTATTAATAATAAAATTATCCGATATGAATTTTTTATTTGCTTCTACAGAAATGAATAAATATTTTACGGAACCAGTTCGGAACACAATTATTTTCGGTACTGTTCGATTGAACAGTTCAAGTGTTTAACACTGATGGAGACGATGGATTTTGGAACAAAAAAAAAATGATAATTTTTTCGCTGCTCGGGAAAATAACGAAGGGAAAACTCAGAAATTCAGGGTAACGAACCTTAGCTGCTTATCGGGCTTAACAATCACTTATGATCATGTAACATAAATAAACATCAAACAATACCAAAGAAAATGTGATAGGAGCTGTTACTGCTGCCACCTATGTTAACTGCTTTTAAAATTATAAATTTAGGCACCAACGTCGTGAGAAAAAATAAAATTTCGTAAGCCTAAATCAATTACTGTCTTAGTCCCGTTTGTCTCGGTTTATTAAATCCTCCATTAATACTTATATAATCACTTATTATTACACGAGAGGTTTGTATTTTCTCGAGTAAATTTGGGTTTGTCATTAATATAAGTATTATAAGTACATTAATATAAGTATTATAATTCATATTATTTAATGCATTGTTACTATGCTTCTTAAATCAGTTAAATTTGCCAATACGAATTTTTGTTTCGTTTTTATCGTATTTACCTACAATGAAATGACCAATGAAATGTTTGGTACCATTTTTTTCGCTGTAAAAATCTGTCCTGATTTTTTTTCCATGGTAAAAGTGAAAAAACTACAACGTTCTTATGGGACTTGATATAGGTATACAAGTTAAATTGTCATTTAATAACAAGGGGTCAAACTAGAATATCTACCAAACTGTGCCCACTGTAATCAATAGGTGACGTAACATAGCACACATACAATCACAACACACGATGTATGGACACGAATATACCAATGTGTTAGTAATATATTTTGATGATGATATATGCAGTTCGCATACATACACTATATACTATGATGGCCACCGTAAGTTACCACCAGTTAACAATTATAAAAATAAATTTATTTATTTTAAGAAAGATATCCCTTTATTTTGAGAAATTTTTTATTCAATAGAATTTTTACACTCAAATACGACACACTTCATATTTGTTTCTGTTTAAATTTCACGAGTTGATTAAAAAAACATGATTTTTATTTTGACGTGAACACCACGGCAGTCAGTAACAGACTAAATCAGTAATGGTGTAAATTGCTACTTACTGCAACTTTAAGATTTCACTTTTTTATACGTAGGCTTGATCTGTCTCATCTGTGTTTAATAATATTCCAAAAACAAAACACCAAGAATTATTTTTAAATCAATCATTAGGTAACAAATACCTTTTGTTTCAAAACCCCAAATGGTTTGGATCATCTTCCATCGTAAACACCGTATAGACATTTATAATAATCGATAATCCTGCAAACATATAAATTTTCATTTTTAATAAGAATAAACAACACTAAAAAAACGTCACACACAGAGAGAGAAGGGGACGCATTCATACATAAACGTCAATTCATTTCGATAAACAATTGAAAATTTTCGGAAACGGTTGTACGTTGATGAGAGAAGAGCACTTGAAATAATTCAAGTTGAATGTTATATAAACAATGTTAATATGACGGCCGTTATCTTACAAAATTTTCATAAATATTTGTACGTAAATTTTTGTTAAAATATGTAATGCGTGAAATTTTGTTACAAAAATAATTATTTAATTTAATATATTATGAGAAATTGTAACGCGTAAATTATATATGTATGATATTTGTTTGTATCAATTATAAATATTGAAGCTATATACTTAGGTATAACAGAGTAAAATTTTAAAATTATTATTTTAATCTTCATATTTCGAACGGTTATTGGCAATAATTTAAAAGTTTACTCGTGTGGGATATAATATTTTGATTAATATATAAAAATAGGGTAAGTAAAAATTGTTTTTTAGTCGAATTTTCTCCGAAAAATTAGACTTATACAGTCTATACGATAAGAGCTGCGAGAGGCGAGAGTAGGGGCGCTATCCGTTTTCGGACCCGTAGAACACGAATATGTAGAAAAAAAAAATGTCTGATATATATATATATATATATATATATATATATATATATATATATATATATATATATATATATTTTCCCGCCACCTTTTAATTTGTGTAGGGCCCCCCTATGGAAGTTAAGAGATGAAATTTGGTAAATGGGGCTCATTTTCGAGGCACCTCATACTATCAAAGTGGGGTCAAATTTTGGGCAAATTTTTTTTCTGACCCGACCTTTAAGGGGGTGGTGGGGGGCGGAAGAGCAATAAAACTTTTTCAAACCGGTTTTAAATAATGTTTCGGTCAATTATCTACAACATATCCAAAATTCAGCTTCCTAGGATGATATGGTGGGAGTAGAGGGGGGAAAAACGATTTTCGCTGGATCTAACAGGCCCCCAGCCCCCCAGAATTAACGTAGAGGGTTGAAATTTGGTGTGTTGATAAAGTTCGTACCTAGGTTGTGCTTTTTGGAGGTTTTAATATTTTACCCCCACCCCCCTCATTTTTAAGCTACAATTTCATGCATTTTCGACGTTTTCGACGTTTGTACCACTCGCACAGGTCACCCGAATAAACCTAGAGGGCTGAAATTTTGTATTCGGATTGAGTTAGTATCAAGGGGGTGCCTTTTGGGGGTCTCGACTTTTAACCCCTACCCCCACCATTTTTATACCCAAAAGAACATGATTTTTCTTGTTTTTTAACAGTTTCGTTCGGGTCAAAATCTCCCCAAATAAACCTAGAGTGCTGAAATTTGGTGTACAGGTTAAGCTAATAGCCAGACACTGTTTTTTGGAGGTTTCAACTTTTAACCCTTACCCCCACGATTTTTACGCCAATATTTCCCTAATTTTTTTGCTTGTTTTCTAACACGTCTAGAGACTCCATAAGGAAACCTAGAGGGCTGAAATTTTGTACGTGTATTCAGTTAGTATCCAGCTAGTACCTTGTAGGGAGTCCACATCACTTTTCCCCCCACTTCTCCCATTTTTACATCGGAATTGAATGCTATTGTTAAATGTGTTTTAAAAGCATTATGTTTATTCTAAATACAAGTAGGCGAATAGTAATTTTAAAAAATTTAAAAAAAAGTGAACTTACTTTTATGACAAATGAAATACATACATATTAAGTAATTTAAAAATGTTATTAAAGTCACTGTTTATTTATAAATTAGGAATTTTGAATTTTTAGTATTTATAAAATGTAAATTTTGGATTTTTTTGGAAAGAAAAAATATCTTTATAAAGGCCTTCCAGTTTACTATTTAAGGTCCTTTTTTAATATTTAAAACTAAAACATAAAGGCAATTAGCGGATAAACATGGGCAGGAATTTACTCGTACAAATTGTGTTGGCTTTTTTTCTGCTACCTGTTTTCGGCACAAAATTGAAATTTACTGAGATACAGCCCTTAAATATTTAAAACCTTTTTTTAAAGCCTCGATCAGCCGAACACTCATCACCAGTTTTGAAACCAACAAAATGACAATTCGGTTGTAGACCTTCAATCACATTTCGCTTGTAGACATTCAATACCGAAGATGAAGGGGAAAATTCGACTACCGTGATGGGGCCCCGCTGCTCACGGCGTTTTTTATTATTCATGCGGGAGAATTACTAACTTGGCGCACACATTTCTGTACGCAAAATAGCTGTTTACCCACTGTACTCTTCCCGCATACGTTTTTGCGTGTGGAAAGTAACTTTCCACACGCAAATTGACAATAAAACACGCAAGGCCGCCTCTTAATTTTTCATTTAATAAATATTTCATAATTATTTCTATAGAAACCACCAAAAAAGTAATTTAAACGGTAATTAATTCAGAAAAAAAAGACGAACACTTAAAAATATTATTTTAAAAAGTAATAAAAATGTCAAAAATAGCGATAATAATAGAAAAAAGTATGTGAAATTCGTAATAAAAAATAGTATGTGCAACTCGTGCGGGATTGTCGATTGCTTCACTCAAGCGAATGAGCGCACTCACTACGTTCGTGCGCTCAACTTCGCTTTCGTGGGCAATCGACAATTTCCAGCACTTATTGCACAATATATTATTTTCTACTCAATCATTACTCAATACCTTTCGACTAATGAAATCTCCATATTAATCATCAGGTAGCGGGTTTTTTCGACAGGTCAGGACCGTACTAATTGCAATAAAATTTTGCAACTAAATTACATGAAATTGGGCACATTTGAATGAATATAACTGGTCAAAAATTGCATTTTTCACCATTTAGAATACTAACCGCACTTCTTATTTGACAAAAGTAAGAAAATTCAAAAAATCGGAAAAAATTTTTGTAAAATTTATTGAAAAGTTGTTGAGCATTTAGACGGTTAATTTAAATGACATATCACATAAATGCATAAATCACATACATAATATAAACAAAAATGCTTTTGATAGTCAATTTAAATTACAGTGGCACTTTTCAAGGCTGCAGGTAACAAGTAAAAGAATTAAAAAAGGATGTTTAGATAAAATACGTATAAATAATATTTTTATACATATTTATGTATGTGTGTGTTGTGTAACTTGTGTATGTTGTTTTTATCAACATATTTTTAACTTTTAGTCACATTGAGTGCAATATGTACACCTGCATATACTAAACACGAAACTGTCTGACCGAAAGAAGTCCGATACCTGTTAATCATTATTCAATGGATTTGCGATTGTTTTGTGAATAATATATATCATTCAAATTTTAATGAATGATATATGTAGACACTAAAACCACAGAAATTTTTTCGGAATTAATAGTTTGAGAAAATCGCAAATTGACTGGCTAGATAAAGTTGCAAAATTTTTCTAAGTACGGCCCTGACTAAATTATGCATGAATACCTTCTTAATATCAAAGGTACAAAACAATTTTATTGACTAAAATTCAATAAAATTTTGTAAACATGTTTACGTCATAAACGTGTTTTCTAGATCTTTTTTTAAAAACAGAAAATTTATCTTGCAAACATGAGATGGTCAGAGCCAGTTTAAAGAATTTTCTAAGGGCCACATTTTTGTCCCATATTCAGTATCAAATTTTTTCTATTAAAAAACAGTTTTGGTTCAAATTTATTAGCAAATATTAATTACATGGGTGAGATTCACCCACTGCTTTCGTAGCGAGATTTATATACTTTACACTCTGTACATTTGTAACCGGCGAAAAGACGTCACTTTTTAGATCTTTTTCCGAAAAATTGTAAAAATTAGACTAGCGATTAGCTATATTGTCGTAATAAATAAGTATTATTTTAGTATTGATCGGATTGACATTCTTTTAGTAATCGTGATCACCGCAAAGGTACTTTCAAGAAAATACGATTTTGAGATAATAGCGTTTATAGAATGACAAATTGTTTTTTTCATATTCGATGTTGAACGTTCGAAAGTCTATACGCAACTGCTTTATAGGTTTAAGGCCATACATCTCTAACAATACAACAAAGAGGCAAAAGTTGACGTGCCTACGAACAATTTTTAAAAGTTGACGTGCCATTAAAAGCATTATTTCCAAATTTTATTAACTTTCCTAAAATGGAATTTTTAATTATTACCCCATTCATGGCGTAAGACACATAAATTTTACACAAATTTACGTATCTAGCAAAAATTTTAAGTAGTTATATATCCCCCCCCCCTTCCCTCCACTTGAAATAATCTGTAATCATTCATAAAGCATATTCTCGACTGTAATCTATTATAAAGCATATTCTCGAAAAGAACTTAATTTAAAATATATACTAAATGTTATGAATACATAATTTAGTCATTATTCAATTTTGAAATTGGACACATCTTTAAGTAGTAGTTGCCCATATTATTATATTGGTATAAGAAAAAAAAATGATTTATTTTCTATCATTTTCCCCGAAGATTCCGAAAAGACGTTGAATAGGTAATAAATAATTTTTTTTTATAAATATCAATTTTATTAAGCAAACATATATGCCAACTTAATAGTAATACTTTGAAAGAATGTAGGGTAAGCAAGTGAAAAGATGCCGCCAATCGGGTGTGGCACACAATTTCCTTGTACTCGTAAAATATTTTAAAACAGTATTCTATATACCAAATATATATACCGTGAAATTAAAATTTCGCTTTAAAGTTGATCAAAATACTTAAATGTGGATACTATTACTCCGAATGCAATGAAAGTTGTAGGAGACCATCTAGGAACCAGACCGTATAATTTCTGACAATTTCATAAAAAAGAATTGAATAGTCCAGAAGTTATGCCACTTGGTGCAAACTGGCGACACACGGACGGACAGACAGACACCAAACCAAAATTGTTCAGGAACCTCTAAAACGTAATATGTGAATAAAGAATTTTATTTTGGAGGGAAAAAATTTCTTATTTTTTAAAAGTGATCACACTGCTTCGGCTACTTCAGTAGTCTTGGAAGCAAAATATATTCGGAGAAACTTTCATTCCTTTTTTTCCAACAAATTAAAATATAACTTGTATACATATACAATTTAAGACGAATAATTTAGAACGAAAGTTTACAAACGTACCCATTCCCCATGTACCGCTCTGATACCACACTTTCCCCTACTTAAATAAGATACCTAATATAATTTTTTTTTAATATAAAATAAAGCAATAAATATTATTTCAATTTTCGTTTCTTGCATGAGTGGGGTAACGTTAAAAACGATTTTCTTATAATTTTTTTTTTTTTTTTGCAACTTTTTGAAGAATTGTTCCGAAGTTTTTCATATGGAAAATTTCAACTAAAAAATTACCCTCCAATATAAATGCCGTGACATCTAAAGGCAATAATTTATTTCTGTCATAAAGAACAAAAAAAAGGAAGAAATGGTGAAAATATTAAAAGGGAGAGAAATAGTTAGACTTTTAAAATTTTATATTAGAACTCTTTTTGAAATAGTATATTGTAAAATAAGGGGGAAAAACGACTTATTTCTCACGACGAGCCCGCAGGGCTCGTGCAACAATTCATATGAGTGAGAAATAAGGTTTTCCCACGTATTCTATACTATACTTTTTCTACGACCATAATTTTTTTCGTAAAACTTTTTTTTCTTAATAAGCATGAAACCAAGTTTTTTTAATCCAATGAATCTGTTTTTAAACAAATACAACGCAACAAATTTTAATTATACCTCTTTTCAGATAAAATTGATCATGAGTTTTCGTTAAAAAATTAAATAATTCTTATATTCGAAACAAATCGATCTTCTATTCTTTTCTAAAAATAAACTGCAAATTTAAAATTTACATAAATGCAATAATAAAAGAGATAAAGCCAAGAAAACGGAAATTATTTAAATTCAAAGTTACGAAGCATGGTTAAATTTAACTGATATAGACCATATTAATATTTTTCTTTTACAAGCTGTAAGTATACCCATATCGGAAATCATTAACATCACTAGTTCGGAATCTATAAGCTAACATATGTGCAATATGACACACAGAGAGTGACATCCAGACGTCAAAGTAGGAAACATAAAATGGTTTAAGTCTTAGATATGAATAAAGGATAAAAATCTGTATTTTCTACAAATAAGGTTTCGCCATCTAGGTGATCTTTAAAAAAACATTGTATACCAGAATGAATTTTTAAGTAGTTCACTAGTAGTTCACTTAGAAATCTCTAAACTTAAGATGGCTACTATTTTCTTCATTGCATTATAAAGATTTTGAAGCTTTAAACCAATATGTTTAATTTAAGAATGATTATACGTTTCGGCATAAACAAAATTATTATATGTGATAACACATAAAACACTGACTAAGTATTTTAGAAGTAAAAATAAATTAAAAATGTTTATAAAGTACTAGTAATAATAATTGAAATAACCAGTCAACTTTCGAACGTATATTAAAACGCTTCTGCAAATAGTATTTAACCAATATGAAAAAGGTAATTTAGCTGTTCTAATCTCTTAAATGGACTAATAAAAAATATTTGTATATTTTTATTATACTGACTTGAATGTATTTCTTAAATTAAGTGAAGAAACATTAAATGCGTGGTGAATTTAAATAATCATTCTCTTAATAATAATTTTTTTTATGAGAGGTTTCTTTCAGGAATAACTTCATTAATATATAAATATGATCTGTTCCGACATATGATCGCGTTTCGGTATAGGGGCCTTTACGTTATATTAAATATATATTATTAACTTGTAAACTTTTTTATTTTCATTTTCGTCCGAGAGCTAGCAATAAAATGAATTCAATAAGAAATTCTTGTTATCCGTCTAATCCGACGGTGACGATTAATCGACGTTCTACTGTTGTATAACAGATGTGATATTTAATTTTTGCCGACTTCATCAAATTCCCTAACAATATTGTGTTTGTAAAAGAATCATCTACTTGTTGTAGGCATAAATTTTAATGATACGACTCCTTCTTGCGCACGACAGCCATAACAGTGAGATCAATTTTCCGGTTGTTAGTATTTTTGTATAAAATAGGTTATGTCTATTTTGTATTCCCAATATGCATTAATTTTCTCTCTATATACCTATACAGGGTGAGATTTTTAAGACTTTCAATTTTTAGTACGGTTTAAATAGGAACTGTCGTTACGGATGAGAGAACTGATTTTTATAGTCAGAAGCTTTATAGTCCTCATGATTTGCGAGCTGTGATGTGTAAAATTATAATTTTTCTTAGAAGGAAACGTATATTTAAGACTGTAATTTCATTATTTGACTTTATTTGGCGATAAACCTCAATATTAAGACCAGTAAAAAACCAAAAAGAATTTTTTAACCAATCTTCAACATGTTGACCGGTTTCAGTGTTTCAAAACACCATTATGAAGACAAGAATATAAAAATCAATAAAAATAAAAAATGAAAAATTTTTAAAAAATTTTTTTCATAAGAAAAAGTTCGGTCAAAGCCAATCAAATCAAACAATGTCAAATATAGCAACTCGTTGGTTGCAAAAAAGGAAATACGTACATCAGTAAAAATGATATACGAAAACGGAAATGTGAAACAACAAAACATCTGAAGACCAAACTTGCAATAGAGAACAGAAAAAGTAAAAGAAGAAAGAAAAAATCATTTTTAGAAAAAAACATCTGTAAAAGCCACCAATCGCCTTTATGAATCAAATTAGTTCCATTGACTTTCGTCTAAATCTATTGTCAGAAAACATGTTGATATCCATCCATTATCACAGTGAAATGTAAACGTATGTAGTTTCATAAAAACACCATAGTTTGTCAAATTATTAAAAATAATTTTAGAAAATAATTTAAAAATTTTTAAAAATTCTTTATTTACGTAGAAAATAATTTTTTTGTGTGTGTTAGATTCAAAATAATTGATCACCACTCAACTCGTAAAATATCAAAATATTAATCGTATATCGGAGCCTCAAGCAGTTGCGAATATTTTACCGCAAAACTGATATATTTGAAAAAAATTTCAAAAAATAAACCTTTTTCCTTTAAGTTTTTAATTGAAGCACTAAATCAGCTTTTTGACAAATTAATGTATCGTCACCTTCCAGACATAAGGTCGTACCCAAGGAGTCAAATTAGTATGTCTACCAAACTGTGCCCACTGTAACCAGCGAGTGACGTAACACAGCACACATACAATCAAAACACATGATGTATGGACACGAATATACTACTGTGCTAGTAATATATTTTGATGATGATATATGCAGTACGCATACATATACTATCATGGCCGACCTATGTTACCACCAGTCAACAATTAAAAATAAATTTATTTATTTTAAGAAAGATATCCCTTTATTTTGAGAAATTTTTTATTCAATAGAATTTTTACACTTAAATACGACACACTTCATATTTTTTTCTGTTTAAATTTCACGAGTTGATTAAAAAAAAGATTATATTTATTATGACGTGAACACAACGACGGTCAGTAACAGACTAAGTCAGTAGTGGTGTAAATTGCTACTTACTGAAACTTTCGGATTACACTATTTTATATGTAGGCTTGATCTGTCTCATCTGTGGTCGTACCTCATTTATAGTGATTTTTTAGGAGAGCAGAAAAACAAGAACTACACGGAGAGAAAATTCATATAAAAATTACTGTGCTCAGCACGACAAACGACGTGTAAAAGGCGAACATATTCAATTTTGTACGGTAAAAATATAAAAATTATAATTAATCATAGAAAATTTAAAGGATAGAATATTGTTTCCGTAATATTAGCTCCGTAAACTTTGTAAAACAGCACAGTAAAAAGTTCCATTGCCGACAAAAAAATATTTTTTAATTGTTTTTCTTACAAAAATTACCATGCTGTATTATAATATTTGAAATGCTATCTGCTAATAGTAGAAAGAAATAAAGAGAAAGAAGGTTGTGTGTGTTGTGAACGCTGTTGAAATGTACCTCAATCATAGCAAGTCACATAGCCAACCATAGGTGTGGCCGACCAACTTGGTCCGACGACCAAGCACCTTGATTCATTAGACTGTCTTACAAGCAGCAGGCAGTATTCATTACACTGTCTTAGAGGACGGGGATGCCACCGTTTAATTCATCATTTTGTTACTTCACTATCTTTAGTATTAGAATATGTTGTTGGCAATCATTTTTGTATGCATCATAAAGAATCGAAAGTCGGAAAAGATCGGGCATCTTCGAAGTATTTACAGGTACCGCGCAAGCAACATAAGGTTGCGGGTCAGATACGCAAATGAAAGAGTACGACAACAAGAATTAAACTATAACATATATACATAAGAGTGTGATAAAAGTTGTGTTAGCACATTAAATTTTACCATGCTAGCACATATTTTTTATTTTGGTCGTCGATCGCGCACGCATTATAAGAGAGCATGGTAATTTTTCTGAAATTTTATCTACAAAAATTATATGATTTTTCTCTCCGTGTACTGTTACATTTTGTTTTATAAATTTGAATCTAAGATATCAATGTATTTGCAGACTAATATACTTCAAGTAAACTATATTCGTTTATGAATTACAAAAGAAAATGTAACAGTAGTTCTTGTTTTTCTGCTCTCCTAAAAAAACACTAAAAATGAGATACGACCTTATGCCTGGAAGGCGACGATATAATATGTAGTGCTATTTGAAAAATAATGCATATATTATTTGGATTGTATTTCGAAAACCATAAGAAATTCAAAATTTCTGACTACAACAATTGGATCTCCCCCCCCCCCCCCCCCGGTGCCTATAACTTAATTGACGGTTTGGCCGACGGATAAAAATGGAAACCTAAAAAAAAAAACACCCTATAGGTATACTTATATGCACAAAACCAATAAGAAAAGTATCGTATTTCCGTTTGCACAAATAGTTTAATAATAAACAACTCACTTTCGAGTTTTCGACTATTTACTCGACCGAGCGTTATTAGTGTTGTATCAGAACACAGAGTGGCAAAAGTCAATAGGAAAACTAATGTTGGAAATTCTGTATTATTAGAATCGAAAGATAAAGTTATTAACAATAGTTACAATTATATTTCGAACAGGAAGTTTGAACGAATGAACAGTATCTACGTATTTACTAAGTTAAATTCAAATTTTATTATTTCGAAAATAGAATTGACTTGACTAAATCAATTCTGGTGCTGCAAGCGCTCACCGTACTAAATGGGACAATTCTAAAATCAAAATTATAAAATTAATTTTGATACTGTGAGAATATGTATATTATTAGTCAAATTCATATTAAAACAGTTGAGAGTGGAATATCATTTCAATTGTTTTCGGAAACCAATTTATTATTAACCCTAGAATCATACGTACTCGTCAAAACGACGAACGAACTTCTCTACCTGCTCCAATACTGTGACTTGTCGGTACCTGCTTGCTGTGAGATTTCTGTTATCTAATTTATTTGTTGTTATAACACATAACACATATAATTTTTGTTTATAGCTATTGTCGTTTTTTTTATACTGAAATAGTGTGCGTCAAAAGGACGACGATGTATGATTAACTTATATTTTTTTTCAAAGATTTTGTACTCCACATATAAAAGTTTTCCTAATTTTTCTAAAATTTATTAAAGATATTGATGTTATAATTAATTTATTCAATGATTATGATAGTGTGAAAGATGATTACAGCTGTTTGACTTATAGAGACGACATAATACTGAAGTTTGAATATATTGAATCGAAAACTAAAGAATGCGTTTCGAATGACTAAATAAAAGATTAACAATTTATTTTGTGGAAAATATTTTAATTTTTATTATTTTTTGAGATCTTATTCGAAAAATTACTAACAAATTTTAGAAAATTTACAAATGTGCCTAATGAGAAAATAACTACATATCTATAGGAATATTTATGACTGAGAAATTTCACATTCTGTAAAGTCACACATGTCCACTGATTCATAATACAGTGAAACCTGCCAAGTTGGACACCTCTGTATACTGGACACCTGCTCAAGTTGGACACTTTTCAATTGGCCTGGCGAAATTACATTGTTTTAAATGCATATTAATACTTATAAGTTGGACACCTCTGTATGTTGGAAACCTGTCTAATTTGGACAGTTTTTTAAAATGATTTTTGATATTTTGACCTGTTTACGTTGGACATTCATGTATTTTACACGTGACCGAAACACGTGTTAGTTATGTTATGGCAGTTATAATAATTGAATTTTTACACGTGACCGAAAGAACGGTTAACTGTTCTATTATGTACGAGTTCGGTCGGAGAAAAGTTAACGCCGTTAGTAATTGGAAAGTCAGCACGTCCTCGAGCTTTTAAACAAATGAGATGTAAGGAGCTTCCCGTTATTTGGCGACACAATAAAAGGGCAGGGATGACGACTGATATTTTTGAAAGTTGGTTGTCAGATATTGACAGGCAAATGCGTAAGGCTGCTAGAAAAATTGTGATCATACTAGATAATGCTACAAGTCATAAGATTATGAAATCGTTCGAGAATGTTAAACTTGTTTATTTACCGCCAAATCTAACATCGGAAATTCAGCCACTAGATCAAGGCGTGATTCGAACAATGAAAGCTTATTACCGCAAAAGTTTGCTTATGTGTTTCGTTGCTAAATCTGAAATTTCTAACAACCACAAGGAATTTATCAACTCAGTCACGGTTTTGGATGCAATTCGATGGATCAGCGAAGCATGGCAAGCTGTATCTACGGAAACAATTGTTAAGTGTTTTAGACGAGCTGGTTTTAGTATTCCAAAAGCAAATGAAGGGGATCATAATGAAGACCCTGATTCAGAACTTCGCGATGCAATTAAATTATTACCTCCAGAGTTTCAAAATCAGTTTCAGACTGCTGAAGAAATAATCACCGCCGATGCCTACTTGGAGGTACACGATCATGTCTTCAATACACATCAAGACGTTCTTCAACATGTTTTACAACTAGAGGAGGAACAAGAAATCGAAGCATCTAGTGACGAGTGCGAGAAAGTAGCGGAGAAACCAACAACCCCTGAAGAAGCTTTGAACGGTATAAATACCGCCATTAAGTATTTAGCTGAAAACCCATGCGAACTGTTAGAAGATTTATTCAAAATTCAAAGCAAATTAGAAAGCAAAATTTTCCTAAAAATTGTATCCAAACAAACTAAGATAAGTGATTTTTTTACGAAAGATAATGTTTAAATATCTATAATATGTATGTATTACGATTGTTATTCGATAGTTTATTTCAATAAATATTGATACGTAGATGTGTGTATATGTATTACTTTAAAAATAATTAATTTTGCACTATATTCTAAATTAGTGTTAACCTTAAAATTACTAAGCGTAGATGATTTTGGTATTTTGCATATGTTGGACACCTGTTTATGTTGGACCGTTTTTGATTGCACCGCGGGTGTCCAACTTAAACAGGTTCTACTGTAGTTCATAAATTAATTATTACAATTGATGTATTTATATATTTTTTAATTTTTAAAATGAAAATATGCTTTGATAAAAAGATTAAAAAAATTAATAAATATTTACATTAAGAAATTTTTCCAAATCCAATTTTTTTAAATATTTTGTTCGCTTTTGTAGTATTGTTATGTAAAAAAAATGTTTTTTGCAAATAAACTCTAAAACTCCCCGTAAAAAGTCCATTCGTCGAAACAACGCCGATGTATGATTAACTTGACTCGTAGACCAACGTATAATTCTAGGGTTAACAAGTATTTCGTGAGTTTTCACAAAGTATCGTGAGACTTACGACAAATGTGATTTTGACAATTAAAACAGTGGTAAAAGCAAATGCGTAACTTGACGAAAAAATAAAATATTTGAACTTTCAAACTTTTATTATGATTAAGATACAGATTAAGTCTAAATTTGGCAGTTGTTCAGAAATTGAAAATTACTTTATTTTTTGTTGTTTAATTACTGAAAAAAAATTCAAGAAAATATTTTTTATTACTCATGCGGGAGAAGTACTAACTTGGCGCACACATTTCTGTACGCAAAATAACTGTTTGCCCACTGTACTCTCCCCGCATACTTTTTTGCGTGTGGAAAGTTACTTTCCACACGCAAATTGACAATAAAACACGCAAAGCCGCCTCTTAATTTTTCATTTAACAAATATTTCATAATTATTTCTATAGAAACCACCAACAAAGTAATTTAAAGGATAATTAATTCAGAAAAAAAAGACGAGCACTTAAAAATATTATTTTAAAAAGTAATGAAAATGTCAAAAATAGTAATAATAATAGAAAAAAGTATGTGAAATTCGTATTAAAAAATAGTATGTGCAACTCGTGCGGGATTGTCGATTGCCCCACTCAAGCGAATGAGCGCACGAACGTAGTGAGTGCGCTCAACTTCGCTTTCGCGGGCAATCGACAATTTCCCGCACTTATTGCACAATATACTATATTTGAATCATAAGTAGTATATTACGTGACTGAGGTTGAAAGTTACATTTTACACGAGCGAAAAAGTAGCATAAGAGCCGCGCAACGGCAAGTACGTAGCAGTACGAATGTGTAACACCTTACAACCGAATTAAGTACTATTCTTTATCTACTACTAATATGAAATTTGCAAAATATAATATAAATTTGGTACGAAAACACTACACTAAAATTATCTATATAAAATTTGAAATTTATTAAAAACAAAAGCCAACATTCAAATCGTGGATAAAAAATTTTTACAGGTTTTAATATAATATACAATATAAAAATTAATAAAAGTATAGTAAACTATAACTCTTTACACACAGGCGTATGTAAAGCACAAAATTTTGTACAACTGTATGTAAAACATAGCTTATCTAGGTAATATTTTGTATAATAAATAAGCAATTTCATATAGTAGACTGTTTTCAATCTTCACTAAATTTTATATTTACGTCCGACAAAAAACTTTCTGTTAAACTTTAAATAAGTCAAAGTTTAAACACATTAAATTAATTCGAAATCGACGCTCGTAGACAAATAAATTTTTCAAGAGAAAAAAAATATGTAAAATTATACGAAATTTGATATTCTGTTTGCGTAGGCCCACTGACTATTTCTTAAAACGATATCAGCTAAGATTTTGTAGCCAATAAATCTTATTGTTAATGTCGATTTTCAAACATATCTGCCAAAAGGAAAAAAAAAGCATTATAAATGTATCTATATGTATCTATATGTATTTGCCATGTCTGCCGATAGGCGGCATTACTAATATACATATTATAGAAATGTTTGCATAATCGGGGAATCACATAGTAATAATATGGATAAATAGCCGTCGTTGAAAAAGAGCATCGTTAACATATAGCCAGCGGCGGCAAAAATGGAAACAGAGTATCAGGACAATCATGAAAATACCTCTGTCACAGCATCCTGCATAGCATAGCGAATTTTTAATTGACTTTTTTTATGTGAATTTTTTTCCTCTTTCCAATAGTTCCTCTTTTTAAAAAAAATATCGCAAAAATTTTTGAATAAGGGGAAATTTTGGTACAAAACTAAATTTTTTCATGAAAGTTACCCAAAAACAACATGTGAATGTTATTTTCGGTTTCTAAGGACCTCAAAACAATTTTCTACTATAGTTCGGGGCTCGAGTCGCGTCATGACAGTGGCTGTAATAGCTGAATTTTTGATTCGAAAATTCGCTAAAAAGGGTAACTGTTATACTGATTATAGATTTTTTTTCTGAAATTAAAATTAATACATAATATACATCCTTCATTGTACTATACATATACGTGTTTCAATTATACAGGCCGAGTTTATTGAGAGTTGCTATTTTTATTACGGCTAAACGATTAATTTAAACCAAAAGTTCTGTATATAACAATTATAGATAGGGCTGGAAGTAATCGAGCCAAAACAGGCACTATTTTTCTCCGAATCAGTAGGCTGCATAAAATAGGGCAAGGTGGGCGAAGACGAGGTAGTTAAGCTTTGATAATAAATAAAACTCAGGCTTTTCGGGATCAAAAATTCTATGGTGTCTTCTTCTTAGGTGCCATGGTATGCCCATGATTATCTATATTTCATTGAAATTGGATACTGTTACATAATATGTCAAAGTAACTTCATTTTTGTAGCTAGTGAGAATTCAGAAGAGTTTCCCTTCAATTAATCTTGTAGCCAAGAGATTAAATATTCTGAAAAAAAAAATCATCCTAATAACATTCAAAACTATGTCAAAGTAATCCCTATTGACGGTATGTTTCAACAATAACGTGTAATAAACATTTTTATTCATCTTGCTTTTGGTAATTTTTTTACATTTTTTCCTGGTTGGTAATTAATTATGCGTGTAATGGACTCGAATGGAATTTTTGATTAAGTTAATTAAAACTTTATCATGATAAAAATAATGACCTTCATCGGCTTTTAATTCAAATTACATTTTTAGGGATTATTTACGAGCGTTAATAAAAAATTTTTGCATTTTGAAATCTCACTTTTGTCAAATATGTCTTTTTTTTGTACCGATCTTATTTTGGATTTTGCTTTAAAATTTTAATACAGTAAAAGCTTCCAATAATGCAAAATTTGTCCAAATCTTTTCGTTATTAAGGTCTAAAAGACGCTCGATGTCAAATGATCTTAAACAAAATATATATATAATTAAGACGCTTTTTTATAGTTTAGCAAAATATTTCCACACAAAACACGTCTGCTTACCGTAAAAACTTTAATGTGAACATTGGGTAACCATATGGTAACATAATCTGGTGACATTATTGTACAAGTTTCCGTTGTACAAACAATACGAAAAAAAATTGTGTAAAGAGCGATGTTTTGTGTATCAATCTACGAATTCATTGCTGTGCTCCCTTATCCAATAACAACTTACAAAAACAGAAAAATTACTTGTTTTCAATGTCTCTGTAAGTGTCCAAGGGCAGTACGATTAGTACAAGACCATTTTTTTTCTTCATTTACGGTATTAGACCTAATAGATTGTTGTTTTTTATTCATGTTAACTAAATGTATTCCCTTGAAAAAGTCTCATTTTCCTTGTTTTTGTGTGAAAATCTTGTAATTTTTTTATTTTTTATTTGATAAAATGACAAAATATCATCAAAATATAATTTTTAGTTTGTAATAAATTTGTTCCTACAATTTTTGTTATTTTTATTTAACCTTGATTTTTGGTACAAATTTGAGTTATGGATAACTTGCATTAAACAAAGAGAAATTATGACCGCTAAGGTATGATGAAAAATTTAAAAGTGGGGTAAATGTGAAGAATTTAATTTGGGCTTTACTCTGATGTACCTCACTTCTCTTGTAATCCGTTCTGAATAATTTTTCTGATGGCATTCACTTTTACCCCAAAATTCATAAGATTTGCAAAACCGCACCGGAGAAATCTGAATGGCTTATAAAAATTTTGTTTTTCATACGAATTTGCTCAAAATTTGTGTGTTACATCCTGAATAATGTAGAATTAAAAATATATCAACCATAATGTGATATATAAAATAAAGAATACTTAAAACAACGTTTTTATCTCAGTTCATGAAAATCCATTCACAATTATCCCGGTCAACCCTATGAGATCTGATGGGCTGATTCTAGATAGTCTTACAGAAAACACCATAATAAAGAGAATGCATCCAATTTTAGCCCAATTGAATTTATAGTTTTTTTTTCTTTTTTTTAAACGTTCGCACTGTTTCGAATTACAAATTTTACATATGACATTCAACAGGTCTACAAGAGCAGATGGAAGGCTAGACAAAAAGAAAAAAATTCAAGGTATATACTTAATTACGTGTATATCTACTTTAATGTACAAAACTTTTTTTTTCATTACAATATATAGTTTCTCCCAAAAAAATTCCAAAAAAGTGTTTTTTAGCACATCACTTCTAAAAGACCTCTTAAAGCACATTCGGATATGTTGATTTATTTTCTGATCTTTTTTTGGGTAGAAACCCCCGGGTAAGTTTACTACCTAGATTCGTGAACCTGTAACATATTTGAATTTGTAGTGTAATCGATCAAAAATCGACTGTACGTACAAAAATAGCTTAAAGCAAAACAAATAGCAAAATTTATGCTGTATGCGCTTATGATTACGAACAAAAGATTCCACAAAACCATAAAGTTACATTTAATTCGTATATTTAAACAATTTTAAACAAAAATTTTCATATAATTTATCGAGGCCATGCGGCTATTGTATATTAAATAAATTTTCGTACTATACGTATATATATTCGGTACGTACATTGTTACGTAAGTATTTAGAAAACAAGCGAAAACCAACGAAACAAAATACGTAACGAAACCAAAAATTTACCTTGTATTGTGTTAGGAATCGTATAAAATAAATTCTCAAATTAAAAGGTTCCTATTTGGCAATACAGTAAAATGTTTGTGATAGTATTTTAATTGTTATTAATAATTAAATTTTCTAGTGTGAATTTATATTATTATTGTCGGGCGACTTGAAATAAAATAGGTTTTAATAGCATTTAGCAATATAAATTTTAATACCTGGCCGAAATAAATGTTATTTGAATTAAACACTATACAGGTTGTTAAGTTAAAGAGGAGGGTGGGAGGAATAGGTATAATCATTGTTACAGGAATTTTGAATAGATTAGCTCAAAAACAATGTAATTACGTTTACCGTAAATTGGTTCAATTTTTTTTTTTGGTTATAATAACAAAACAAGATTAACACCAATACGATTCGGTTTTTTACGACGAAAATTTTTATCGAGAGGGTCATTCTACGTGAGAAATAATGAAATCTGCAATTGCTGTGAAACAAACACTGTTAGTTGATCATTGCTAAGTGATTAATATTTCATATTGTCCAAATTATTTAATTTATCCACGATATTATTGATGTCATATTCTGTTTTATTTAAACTTATGCAAGGTTCAATTCGGTATATATATATATATATATATATATATATATATATATATATATATATATATATATATATATATATATATATATATATATATATATATGTGTGTGTGTGTGTGTCCAGTGGATATTATGGGAACAAAGTTTTCATATATAGCAGTTTTTGAGGACATTTGTAGAATATGAGAACAGTCCCCAAACTATTCTTCAATTTATTGTATAGGATGAGATCTTTCCAAAATTGTATGTAAAATTAAAATTGTAACCTAAAGAATCAAGCTCCGACCATCGATTAAAAATTTTAGTGAATATTATCTTGGGTTTCTTGGGACCTCAAAACAAATTGTCCTAAGAAACCCAAACTAAATTTATATATATATATATATATATATATATATATATATTATATATATATATATATATATATACATATATATATATATGTATATACATATATATATATATGTATATACATACATATATATATATATATATATATATATATATATATATATATATATATATATATATATATATATATGTGTCCAGCGGATAGACATTTGTAGAATATGAGGACATGTCCTTAAATAAAACATTACATGGAATATCCCCATTTTATACGGTTATGTTGACAATTTCTTTTTTCTTAGAAATCCAAAATAATATTCACTAAATTTTATATATGCATATATGTGTGTCCAGCGGATAGTATGGGGAAAAAATTTTCGTTTAGGGGAGACTGTGGTAAAGTGGCCACTAGAGGTAAAGTAATCATTGGCCTTTACTCACCGGAAACTATTCCAATCTTGTGGCGAAGCTGAATACTAGCTTGTAGACAAGCCATTAATATTTTATTAAAACGTCAAACATCAGTTCCCTAGATTGTATGAATTATAACGAATTTTCTAAATTTTCGAGTGTTGATGTAAAGTAAGTTGTAAGTTTTTTTGTTTTTTTTTGTTTTTTTTTTTTTTTTACTGTAAAATTTTGAAACACTCTAGGCTGAAGTATCATACTTTGAAATTTAGCTTCATTACTTCCAATAGGTTTGTAGAAATTCAATAATAAACACGTACTGTTACATGGGAAGTAGATATATTTTAAACAAAAACTTTCAGACTCTTCTACTGTAAAATTACAAAAAAATTTTACATAACACCACAGACCAATGAACACTATTATATTATATTACTAGACTAAGCGTAAAGGCAGTTTGTAGGCATTTTACTTGAAATAGGTAACAGGATTTAAGGAATATAATATAATGTCAATTTTTAAGCAAAGGCGACTATAATTATTGTAGCACATAATTTGTATATGTGTACGTGTTTTTTGAAAATAAAGTGAATACCACTTCCTTTCTTTCAAAAATTTGCAGTTTCTCTTCGAAAAAGTAAAATTTTTTTATCAACATTATATTTTGACAATAATTATTTGAAAACGTTACTACGGATACAATGGGTTATTGCATTGATTACTATATTACAGAATACTATTAGGTCGGAACTTGATCGTAACTGGCTGCCTCAATTATACATTTATATAATTAGTCTACATAATATATAATATATTCATTGGTCTGTGCATAACACCTTCATCCACTCATGTCTTCAATTTTGTTAGGTTAAATTTTTTTTTAACATTCAGTATGTATCATGCAATTTACAATGTTACAATATGTTATATTCCCGCCTTCGTACCCTCGTGGTGACACCTACACAGATTTATGTCAAATTGTTTCATAAAATAAATTACAAAAATTATTGCCTCAAAGGATTAACGATCAATTACGTACAATATATAATTAAACTGCTTAGGTATTATTTACAATGAAAAATATCATTAAATACTAAAATTCATACCCGTCCCTCCAGCATCAAAACGAAATTTTAATTTGAAAAGGTCAATTAAAAAGGTCTTGTTAAACATGAGCTGTTCGACGAACAGTTGTAAATAAATTTAATTTCCACTTAAATACCCTTAGACGATATGTAATAAATTTTATTATATCTAACAATAAGTAATAAAACGGTAAAGAATAAAATATATAACCTTAAAATATAAATTAAAAGATTTTCATAAACTTGGTGAAAATCATGTTATTTATCATCGAAAACTTAGGTAGGTATATCTAGAGGCAGAGCTGGCCTGACTAAAAACGGAGCCTGGTGTAAAGTTAACTTGTAACGCCTTAAAATATGTTTCGTAATGTAAATTAACAAAATAATGGTATTTTGCTATTTTTACATTGTAAAGATTGTTACAGTCAGTGGATAGAATGATCTACATCGAAACGACTTAGCAATTTCGAACAAATGTTTGATCTTTATGGAACTGCGGTTAATCAATAAAGTTACCGCCATAATATATTTTCGATTTGTTGTAGTTATTGTCGTGTTTTATATATTATAAAGTTACAATTGTAATGAAAAAACGAATAATTATATTTTAAATGTGATTGTTGTTTGGTTCTCGTAAATCTTTTCGTATCTTTGTAATCTTACAGAACTGCTGCAATCTTCCTACTGTAATCTTACTACTTCTGGTACTGAACTGCTGTGACCTTACTACTTTTGGTTCAGAATTACCGTAATCTTACTACGTTTTATATAGAACCGCTACAATCTTACTACTTCTGGTACAGAACTGCTGTTGTCTTATTACTTTTGGTACAGAACTGCTGTAACCTTACTACTTCTGGTACAGAACTGCTGTGACATTACTACTTTTGGTTCAGAATTGCTGTGACCTTATTACTTTTGGTTCAGAATTGCTGTGATCTTACTACCTTTTATATAGAAGCGCTACAATCTTATTACTTCTGGTACAGAACTGCTGTTGTCCTATTACTTTTGGTACAGAACTGCTCTAACCTTACTACTTTTGGTACAGAACTGCTGTGACCTTACTACTTTTGGTTCAGAATTGCTGTGATCTTACTACCATTTATATAGAACCGCTACAACCTTGCTACTTCTGGTATAGAACTGCTGTGAACTTATTACTTTTGGTTCATAATTGCTGTGATCTTACTACCTTTTATATAGAACCGCTATAATCTTACTACTTTTGGTACAGAACTGCGGTTGCCCTATTACTTTTGGTTCAAAACCGCTGTGATCTTACTACTTAGTAAGAGATATAAAAAGTATTACTTTTCGGCACTAGTTGCATAATGAAAAGCAAACAGCGCTAGTGCCATAAAGAATAGTCTACTTGATAAATTTTAATTTCAATTTTACAATAAACAGAAAACACACTAACTTTATTTGTATACCATATTTAAAATGTTGGCATAATTAATATTAATTACACAATCTGAACTATTATTAATATTTATTCCAGGCAGCTTTTTCTCCTTTCTTTTTTAAATATTAATAAGTTTTATTGAAAAGTCTTTTAAAAATGCTCCAATATTTTATTAGCTTTGGATGACAGATAATAACCAAAGCATACTTTAAACACAATAAATTTGTCTATGCCAACTACACATAAAATACATTTTTTATTTAAAGTGTAGACGTGAGATTTATAAATTCGATTTTTATCGATAACTAGTAATTTTAACGATCGTACATAAAGCTTTGTATGCAACTTGTACATAATTTGACTTTATAAACTCGCCTTTTTTTATTAGCCTCGCCTGCAAGCTCACTTAGCCATAAACACGGCTCGTTCATAAAGATCTTCATTATGTACTTGTTGCATAAATAGCTATTATATTATTGTTAAATAAATTGTAATTCTGGAACGTAAAACTCGGCGACAAATTTTGATTTCATTAAATAATAAATCCATACAGCCTTTCATAGATCACATTTAAATTTTCGATTTTACAAAATCAATCAGCGGCGTTGGGCCTAGCGCGGCGTATCGTTTGCACCGTTCTCAGGCCGGCCCTGTACAATAGGTATTTAATACCTAACATAACATTAATATTTTATGAAAGTTTAAACTGTAAGACATAACGTTTAATACTTAAACTTTGTCTATTGGCTAGGTTATATACTTAGAGAAATGTAAGTAATTAGTATAGAAAAACAGAGAGATTTATTATTTTACCCATTTTTTTGACGGTAATTTGGAATTTATAAGCAATTAATAAAGAATAATGGAATATTTGGAAAGTTTATGTAAGATATATTTACATATTGCTTCAAGTTTTGACTGATTTTTACAATTTTTATGCCGATTAAAATTGCCGGCTTATACAAATTAGAGCTCTGTATAGTATATATAAACAAAATATCATCAATTTATAAATTTTTAAGTACACATATGAAGGGGTGGTTTCAACCCCTAAAAATTTGTAGATGTAAAAAATAATGTTATATTTGTTACTAGAACTTTTTAAGGTACCTATAAACAACATTTCATCGATTTTTTAAATTTTTGAGTTCCAACTTGGAGGGGATGTTTCACCCCTTAAAAACGTTTTTTAGCAGCAACTGATATTTTTTATGTTATTAGGTAGCCACCCTCTATATACTGACAAAGTTTCAGATTTTTTTGAATTTTCGACTTCTTGCCCTTTCCTTGTAAGTTGCAAACAGAAACGGGTATTTTATTTTTGAACGAAATAACAGTGGATTTAGAACGGACAGAAATAAACTATAGTAACGAAACTGAAGTAACTAGTATTTTTAGACCGTGTTCGTATAAAGCAAATTTTGATTAAACAAAACAATTAGGTTTCCTATTCACTATTATTTTACGGGAAAATGTCACGAAAATTTACTATTTTTCCTACACTATTTTCTAATGAGTTTTGTACAAAAACGTATTAGACAAAAGTAAACACAGTTTCTGTATCATACTTATAATTACTCATAAAACATTAAAAACTTTTCTCTATATAGTTTCATATACGTAATTAACAAACACTAGCGTTTCTAGTTTATAATAATGTAAATGTGCCTAAAATAACAATATAAATATACATAATATGTAAGATAGAATTGTAGACGGGGAGCTGTTGAACGATTTATGCAACAATTTTGTAACGTTTCTGATTTTGACCTTTCTTTACTTTGATGGAAAATTTTACGATACCCTGTTTCAGATACAATTGATCATGAGTTAAAGTTAAAAAATTAAATAATTCTTATATTTAAAACAAATCAATCTTCTATTCTTTTCTAAAAACAAATTGTAATTTCAAATTTACGTAAGGCCCGCCACACACGTACAGTTTCAACTGTGTAACAGTAGCGGCGGTTTAGCTTATATTTAAAAATACTTAAAATTCGCGCCCAAATGTTGTTACTTATTGTCCCACGCAGATTTAACGCTAATCGAATGCCTAAAAATGTCCAAAGTCGGGTTCTGTCGAAGAATTACTCTCCGTTGTGTGTTTTGCGAAATTACTTTATTAAAAAAATTCTTTTTAAATAAAATTCTATAATAATGGTTTACATTATTACAAACGAAAGTTCAATAATTATTTTAAAATAAATAAATTATAAATATAATGTTATGTTTAAATAAACATTTCCGAACTGTTTTTACGTTTTATTAACTTAACAATGCCTTAATAAAAACAATTATATTTTTTATTGGACTTAGCGCAACAATCAATTACGGCCTATTTCAAACAAGTCCAAATCTCGTCTCCTTTTTATCATCCCTTTTCCACATATATGAACAATTCGCCACTTCTCCCCACCGCTTAACTATTTTCCAATACATATTAAACATCAAAAACGGGGAATCCCAAAATGATATAATATTATAAATTCATATAGAAGATAATAGTCAAACTTTACAACGCTAGGTTGTTCATATTTTTTACAAACAGATGTCGCTAATTATCATAGCCGATATCAAACCCCATCTGATTTTTAGTTCATTAATTCAAAATTTGACCGCTAGATGTCAGCCCCCGTACCATAATATCCGTTACAACTGACAGTTTAAACTGAACAGTTCAACTATACAGTTTAAACTCGACGTGTGTGGGTATTTCAGTCTCAGTTCAACGCAACTGTACAGTTAAACTGTGACGATTGAAATTTCAATTTATTAAACTGAAAGGTTCAACTGATTGTTGCGTGTGTGGGGGTTCAACTGTACAGTTCTCAGTTTAATTTGTGTCAGGAGCATAGACCAATGAACACTATTATTATTATATTACTAGCCAAAGCGTAAAGCCAGTTTGTAGGCATTTTTCTTGTGGCAGGTAACGGGGTGAGACGGGTGAGATTTAAGGAATATAATTGTCCACTTTTCCGCAAATGGAACTATAATTAAAACGAATACCACTCTTTTTCTTTCAAAATTTTGCAGTTTTTTCTCAAGAAAGTAAAATTTTATTATCAATATTATATTTTGACAATAATTATTTGAAAATGTTACTACAAATACCACAGGTTATCGCATTGATTACTACATTACAGAATACTATTAAGTCGTGTACTGGCCGTATCTGATTGCTTCATTTATAAATAGATAGAGTGAGTCTATAGGATATACAGAATATGTTCTTTGGTCTGTGGTCAGCAGCAAGTGCGTTTGATTGTTGTTTTTTTTATCAATATAATTTCCGCGGAATCAAAGATGGTGCTAGGTGAAATTGTCCTGCTGTTTCCAATCCATTGTAAGAACTGAAGAATTGAACTGTACGTGTGTGTGTTTCTACAGTGTACAGTTTCACCTGACAGTTTAAACTGTTCAGTTCAAACTGTCAGTTGAAACTGTACGTGTGTGGCGGGCCTTAGTGCAGTAATGAAAGAGATAAAGCCAAGAAAACGGAAGTTAGTTAAAATTCATAAGTGATGTAGCATGGTTAAATTTAAGTGAAACGGATCATACCAAATGGTCGACATCGGCAGGTAATAAAAATTACAGTTACATTGAGACCCAGAATTCTCGGTAACTAGTCAAGTGCCTTGCTATAAAACTATACCGTTCCTTGTTCGAGAGCCTCTCCAGTTCCAGATTCTAGATCCCAGCCGATCCAGTTTGATTCACCAAATTAGATCGGCTGAGATCCAGTTTGGTGAATCATCAAAGTGAGTCGATTGTTTAAATTCACTAATTCATTAAATTATAAGTAATCATATGAATACTAACATATGTCTAAATACGAACAAAATTTCGCCATACATTACAAGCACATCGACAATATTGAAATTAAAACATGCAGGTTGCAGGTTAGACATACAGAATATCTCTCTGCAAATTTGTTTGACGGTAGGGACGTATCAAGTACTAAAATTAAATCGAGATTTTATTATTTCCCCGTCTTTGTGGTCTAAAGAACCTAGGATGCCAAAAATCTGGGTGGAAATATTCCGGATTTGGACTTATTGCCAAAACTGAAAACTGAACTTTCTCATTACCATAACTGAAAATTTTTTGAAATCTTGCAGCGAGATAGGAGTTACAGCATATGTAGATGGCGACTTTCAATCGGCAATCTATATTTTTTAAAATGATAATAATAATAAGACCTTTTCAGGTATACAAAACGTCAAAGGATTACAATAAGTATTAAGTACATATAATATGACATGTATAATACATATTTTCAATTACAATAATTCAGCTATTTCATACGGAACTTTACTATTTAGATGCTTTTTTAGTTTAGCTTTGAACTTATTATATACGTTCTCAGTTCGTATATCTTCAGGTAAATTTTGGTAAATTTTATAGCCTGTGTAACAAGGAGTCTTTTCAAAAAATGTTGTTCTGTGTGCGAAACTGAATAAATCTTCATATCGCGTATCATACTGCATTTTTTCTTTCGTTACAAAATAATTATTTTCTTTCATATACCGTCGTCCCTCAACTTATTGACAATTTAACTTATTGACAATGATCGTAGTTTACCTCAAGTTATAGACAAACCATCTATATGTACGCACTGCCACACTACGACACAGCACGTATGACCTTGGGTACATACATATGATTTGTCTATAACTTAAGGTAAACTACGATTATCGTCAATAACTTAAATTGTCAATAAGTTGAGGCACGACTGTATGTTATTAATTTATACGCAAAGATACCATAAAAAGTTAAAATTTCATTTTCTATAAATAAATTTTTGCAAGATTCCCTCTTTGGAATTTTGAAATGGTTTTTATTATCTTTTTCTGTATTATGAATGCTCGGTTAGATTCCGCAGATCTTCCCCATAATAATATTCCATACTTCAGTGTAGAGTAAACGTATGCATAGTAAAACATAATTAACTGTTCATGATTCACATATTTTTTTAATACTCTAATTTGAAATAAAAATTTATTCAGTTTCTTACATACAAAATTTACTTGATCTTTAAATTTTAAACTACTATCTATAATAATACCTAAAAACTTAGTTTGATTCGTTGATTTTAGTATTGTCTGATCTATACAAATTTCCACCTTTTCATTATATGATTGTCTTAATTTAAAATTCACCAGTGCCGATTTTTGCAAATTTACAATTAACTGATTCCTATAACACCACTCTTGAAACATTTTTAGCATCTTTGTTACCGATTTTTTTGCATCTTCATAAGTAGAGTCGGCTATAAGTGCAGTAACATCATCAGCATAAATTATTAATTTTGCATCTACTACATGTTCTGGTAGGTCATTAATAAAACAAATAAAAAGCAGAGGTCCAAGATTACTGCCTTGTGGTACTCCAATATTGATGTATTTTTCTACTGACTGTTGTCCTTGAATTTCGACTACAAATTTTCGATTACTTAAATATGAATTTACCAAATTATTAACATTGCCTCGGATTCCCATGGCTTCCAGTTTCTTCAGGAGATAACCGTGATTGACCGTATCGAAGGCTGCACTCAGGTCAAAGAACAATCCAAACACAGATAGTCCGTCATCTAACGCTTTTGATAAATATTCGTAAAATTCAAACAGAGTAGGTGAAGCAGATCGTTTAAATCTAAAACCATGTTGCGAATTGTTTAAGACATTGTTTGTCTCCAAAAAGTTCTACATGTCACAGTAGTGTCACCGACGACCAAATTTTAAAAATTGTTACACAAAATATAATTTGCAGAAATTTGAGTTGCAACAACTTTGTTTCTGACAACTTTCTCTGAAAATGAACCGATTTACTTCTAAAATCGCAAAATAAGTTTTAATTTTTTCCCTCGACAATCTCTCCAAATTTCGCCCTTTTATAATTTTATTAACAGTTTGAAGTCATTTAAAATCTACGAAATAAAATTTGAATTTTGATGGCCGGGGGCGGGGGTTGTCATGTCTACAATGACCACTCCCTTGTATCTATGCTTGTTCAACAGCTCCCGGATTATAGTAAATAGTGAATATTTGAAATGGAGAGAGGTGGCCTGTTTAATGTACACACATAATTCCGACACGGTAATATTGCGTGCCACGCGCGTATTTAAATGATTAATGAGACAATTATAATTCAGTGTTTTTAATGCCAGGTGACATTCAAAACACTTAGTGCCGCTTAAAACGCGACAACAACATGGGACACACCAGTTAAAACGAATAATTTCTAATGTTGCATTTAGAAGACGTACCCATCAACTTGCTGTTTGGAAAATGAATTTTCACTAAAAAAGAAATTTTAAAAAAAATAACAATAAATGTTTGGATACATAAAAGTGAAAATAGTCTTTTCTTTTGAATGCGTTTTTCACATTTCTTCAATTGTTATTATATGGTTTATAAAAATAAATGTCTGTTTCACTTACACAATTGTTTTCATCATTGTCTACTAATGTCGAGAAATTTTAAATAAAGGGTGCTCGATACGATTCGACCGAATATACCAAATAGCGAAAGAAAAACGGGATTGGACGCATTTATTTACTTATAGTAGACAAAAGAATATCTAATAATATAAACAAAAGAACATTTAACGTGTTATGCCCATATACGGGATATTTTTCTTTTTTTGGCACTCGTTATAAAGAAACAAATGAATAAAACGGAACAAATCCAAATTGTGACCCGGACACTTTTTTACATTTTTTGGTATAGTTTTGTTTATACATGTTTCCTTCATAGATATTATCACCAATAAAAGTATTACCATTAGAAAGAGCGCATATTATTTGTTATATCCCTGACCTATTTGTTTCATTATAAGTAAAAATAAAAAAAATAAACAATAATTAGTAAGTGTCCGGGTCTACACCCCAATTCCGTCTTGACCCGGATACTTACTTAAATAACGTAATAACATGCAAACTAACCTCTGCCGTCGGGTTTAGGAATGTGTTTGATATCTTCTGATGTCTTTGAACCTGTCAAAGACTTCAAAATATTTTGTCGGAAGGGGAGGGGGCAATGCATAGTATGCCTTTCTATAAAG
Organism: Brachynemurus nebulosus; assembly: GCA_035578155.1. Taxonomy (NCBI): domain Eukaryota; kingdom Metazoa; phylum Arthropoda; class Insecta; order Neuroptera; family Myrmeleontidae; genus Brachynemurus; species Brachynemurus nebulosus. The sequence continues at coordinate 2,960,417 of JAPWDM010000030.1, forward strand.
TAAACATACGATATGACACCAGAAGCAGGCATAAACCGCGTAATTCTGGGGGGGGGGAATATTAACGTATGGACAGTGGGAGTTACAACCGGTGCGAATCGCGGCCATAGTGTAATAAACTGATGTGTCCGGGTCTAAACGGATATACATATAGCATGTATTTTTTTTATATATTCATCGAATATAACTTCAAACATTAAATGATGCGCGATAAAATTCTGAACACATACATGTTAAAACTAAAACAATATAACAATTATGACGAAAATTACATGCCTAGGTTAGACACACATTTTATTTCTTTGAAAAACGTAGGATAGTAATCCTGTAAAATGAGATAGTAAATGTTGAAATCCGTAGTTTTTATTGGTACAGCTTTTTAGAGAATTTTTTCTCTCTCTAATGACTTCAAGAACAAATGTTTAATGTAGAAATTATTTAATTTGAAGACTGGTGCAAAGTGTCCGGATCTAGACGGTTTTACAGTATTTGATTTTTTAACGAAAACTTATGATTAATTGTATCTGAAATGAGGTATAATTAATTGAGTTTGTTGTTATACGATTTTTATGTTTCTATGAATGGTGAAGAGTCTATATGCGTTACAGTTTTTAGTCGAATTTTCTCCGAAAAATTAGACTTATACAGTCTATACGATAAGAGCTGCGAGAGGCGAGACCAGGGGCGCTATCCGTTTTCGGACCCGTAGAACACGATTATGTAAAAAAAAAAGATGTCTGATATATATATATATATATATATATATATATATATATATATATATATATATATATATATATATATATATATATTTTCCCGCAACCTTTTAATATGTGTAGGGCCCCCCTATGGAAGTTAAGAGATGAAATTTGGTAAGTGGGGCTTATTCCGATGCACAACAATACTATCAAAGTGGGGTCAAATTTTGGGCAAATTTTTTTTCGGACCCGACCTTTAAGGGGGTGGTGGGGGGCGGAAAAGCAATAAAACTTTTCCAAATCGGTTTTAAATAATGTTTCGGTCAATTATCTACAACATATCCAAAATTCAGCTTCCTAGGATGATATGGTGGGAGTAGAGGGGGGAAAAACGATTTTCGCTGGATCTAACAGGCCCCCAGCCCCCCAGAATTAACGTAGAGGGTTGAAATTTGGTGTGTTGATAAAGTTCGTACCTAGGTTGTGCTTTTTGGAGGTTTTAATATTTTACCCCCACCCCCCTCATTTTTAAGCTACAATTTCATGCATTTTCGACGTTTTCGAAGTTTGTACCACTCGCACAGGTCACCCGAATAAACCTAGAGGGCTGAAATTTTGTATTCGGATTGAGTTAGTATCAAGGGGGTGCCTTTTGGGGGTCTCGACTTTTAACCCCTACCCCCACCATTTTTATACCCAAAAGAACATGATTTTTCTTGCTTTTTAACAGTTTCGTTCGGGTCAAAATCTCCCCAAATAAATCTAGAGGGCTGAAATTTGGTGTACAGGTTAAGCTAATAGCCAGACACTGTTTTTTGGAGGTTTCAACTTTTAACCCTTACCCCCACGATTTTGACGCCAATATTTCCTTAATTTTTTTGCTTGTTTTCTAACACGTCTAGAGACTCCATAAGGAAACCTAGAGGGCTGAAATTTTGTACGTGTATTCAGTTAGTATCCAGCTAGTACCTTGTAGGGAGTCCGCATCACTTTTCCCCCCACTTCTCCCATTTTTACATCGGAATTGAATTCTATTGTTAAATGTGTTTTAAAAGCATTATGTTTATTCTCAATACAAGTAGGCGAATAGTAATTTTAAAAAATTTAAAAAAAAGTGAATACAATTTTTTAACAAATGAAATACATATATATTAAGTAATTTGAAAATGTTATTAAAGTCACTGTTTATTTATTTATTTAATTATTATTTAGGAATTTTGGATTTTTATTATTTATAAAATAGAAATTTTGGATTTTTTTGGAAAGAAAAAATATCTTCATAAAAGCCTTCCAGTTTACTATTTAAGTTCCTTTTTTAATATTTAAAAATAAAACACAAAGGCAATTGGCGGATAAGCATGGATAGAAATGCCCTCGTACGAATTGTGTTGGCTTTTTCCCTGTTAACTTCTATCGGCACAAAATTGAAATTTACTGAGATTCAGCCCTTAAAAACTTAAAATCTTTTTTTAAAGCCCCGATCAACCGGACACTCATTATCAGTTTTGAAACCGACAAAATTACAAATCGCTTGTGGATTTTCAATTATATTTCGCTTGTAGACACTCAATACCGAAGAAATAATTTTTTATTTTTTATTTTTTTTTCGAAAGAAAAAATATCTTTAAAAAGGCCTTCCAGTTTACTATTTAAGGTCCTTTTTTAATATTTAAAACTAAAACATAAAGGCAATTAGTGGATAAACATGGGCAGGAATGCCCTCGTACGAATTGTGTTGGTTTTCTTTCTGCTACCTGTTTTCGGCACAAAATTGAAATTTACTGAGATACAGCCCTTAAATACTTAAAACCTTTTTTTAAAGCCTCGATCAGCCGAACACTCATCACCAGTTTTGAAACTAACAAAATGACAATTCGGTTGTAGACTTTCAATCACATTTCGCTTGTAGACATTCAATACCGAAGATGAAGGGGAAAATTCGACTACCGTGATGGGGCCCCGCTGCTCACGGCGTTTTTATTATATGTGTAGATGTATGCGAGCAATGTCAGCGTACTGGCAAGCGAGGCACCGCTGGTAAGTACTGGCTGGTAATGCACAGATAATATTTTCGTAATTTCGTAAATATTTCTCCGTTTCTAAAAATACGAATAGAACTTAACGAGTGCATCTAATTTATTTATTTACGAACCACCCAGTATTTGAATAAGACGAAACCCGAAGATTACAACTGCACTGTTTTTTTTTCCATACACTTTATTGCCAGATTTTTATTGTAGAAAATATTTGAAGAGTACATATTAGTCTGTTAGTTCGTTAGTCAATAACAAATTTACTCGACCACAATGTTGTTAATTTGTTTCATCTGACTGTCGGTGCTTCCGTCCATTTAGAAATTTTGCTGGTTAGTTACTATGATGACCGCACGTTCATGATGACTTTATAAAAAGCTCTGTCATTGTATAAATGTACAGTCGAATCGTGTTATAAGTCCGCTTCGGGGCTGTAGGAGAATATAATTCCAAGAATTCCTGTACCCTCACTTGTACTTAGTAGTTGACCGCCGAAACTCGCACTTCCCCTACTTTGCAAGCGTGTGAGTGTGTACTTACTTATAATCAAATTGCCCGGACGCTTAGTGCAGTATTACTATTTGTTAGAAGCCCTATTTTTAATAAATACATTTACTAATATTTTATAAATGCGTTCTATAGTTTGTGTGACAGGAGTTTAAGCGATATTATCCATACACATTTTCTTTAAAAATGTTTTTAAAATCCTTTGTAGAAGTTGTAAATAATATGAATAGTCAAACAAAGTTTGTAATATAATCCGCGCGATAAACGAACAAAATTTGCTTTGGCTAACTACACAGAAAAAAAAATTATTTTAGTGAATAAAAAGAATCTGACAGGATAATTTATAAGTTGCACTAATCGTACGCTTACTAGCTTATTAAACATCAACACCAATGTTCCGGTCTCATAACTGAAGAGACTGAAATGAATCTTTTTTCAGTCACGGACGGGAAATGTTTACAATAGAAATAAAATCGGCGGACTTATAACGCGATTCGACTGTATATAGTTCGTGGTTTTTGCCCGGATGAAAAGATATAAAATTGAAACAAGCACTTTTAACAAAATAATGTTTATTAGACGAGAAAATATGGTCAGTAAAAATTGAAGGATAACTCTCTATGAAATTCTAGCCGAACAATAGCTGTACCTAGTTTTATATTTTATTTATGAGAATATTTTTCATAGAAAAGAAACAATTTGCCAAGGTGGAACACACACCAAGAGTATAGAAAAATTGTGTTTTCTTCCAGGAAAAATGTTCGGGATAAATAGCCAAGGTTATAAGAAAATATCTCAAGTGTGCAAACAGTGCTTTTAATGCTGGTGAACGAAAAATGTAAACTAGTAATATGCAACATGTGCAGCACATGCGCACACACACATTTTTAATAAGAAAAAAACAATTAAACACAATAACAATAAGTGGTAAAGAAAAAATATTAAAAAACAAAAATAATTAAAAATTAGATGTATTATGTTAACTATTTATAATGATAAGAGAAATCATTACACAGAGAGTGTATTTCTGATCAATACCCGTCCGCGGTAGCATCACACGTTGTGATCGAACAGTAAATTGACTAAATCAAATTTTGCTTCCGAGACTATTAAAGTAGCGGAAGCATTATGATCACTTTTGAAACATAAAAGAAGTTTTCCCTCCAAAATAAAATTTTTTACGCACATTTTACATTTTAGTTTGGTGTCTGTCCGTACGTCCGTCTATCTGTCTGTCTTCTAAACTATTCGATTGTTTTTAATGAAATTTTCAGAAATTATGCAGCTTGATTCTTAGATGGTCCTCTATGAATTTAATCGAAATCGGAATAACGGTAGCTACGCCGCTACAATGTCATTCCATTAATATACTAAATTGCACCAAGTGGCATAACTTCTGAACTATTCAATTCGTTTTTATGAAATTGTCAGAAAATATGCGATCAGGTTCCTAGATGGTCCCCTTCAAATTTCATTGCATTCGGAGTAATAGTATTCACGGCGCTACCATGAAATCCCATTAAATGTCAATATCTTATTTACTGCTAGTCCTACTTCGCTCAAATTCTTAAAGTATTTTGGGGGTTAGTTTCTAAAATATTTTTGCTATTATCTTATAATTTAGCCTTTAAGTATATTTTGAGTTACAACATTTTTTTATGAACTTTAAGGCGAAAATATAATTGCGTGGTGTATATATTTGGTAGAGCACTGTTTTAAAGTCTTTTACGAGTACGAGGAAGCCGTATGCCACACCCCATTGGCAGCGTATTTTTTTTTTAATTTCATTCTAAATTAGTTAATTTGATCGGTCTATTAGATTTTTACTTGATTTTTGTCCCTACCGTCGTTTTGATTTCGAATTTTTCTTCTGAGGATGGCCACTAATGGATCGAAACATTTTAGGATCTAGTTGATTTAACCCTAGAATCATACGTACACGTCAAAACGACGAACGAACTTCTCTACCTGCTCCAATACTATAACTTGTCGGTACCTGCTTGCTGTGAGATTTCTGTTATCTAATTTATTTGTTGTTATAACACATAAGACGTATTTATTTTGTTTATAATCATTGTCGTTTTGTTTGTATTGAAATAGTATCCGTCAAAAGGACGTCGATGTATGATTACGCGATGTTTTTTTTTAAAGATTTTGTACTTCACATATAAAAGTATTCCTAATTTTTTTAAAATTTATTAAAGAGCATGTTAGAATTAATTTATTCAATAAAGTGCATGTTAGAATTAATTTATTCAATGATTATGATAATGTGAAAGATGATTACAGCTGTTTGACTTATAGAGACGATATAATATTGAAGTTTTAATATATTGAATCGAAAACTAAAGAATGCGTTTCGAGTGACTTAATAAAAGATTAACAATTTATTTTGTGGAAAATATTTTAATTTTTATTACTTTTTTAGATCTTATTCGAAAAATTACTAACAAATTTTAGAAAATTTACAAATGTACCTAATAGGGAAATAACTACATATCTATAGGAATATCTATGACTGAGAAATTTCGCATTCTGTAAAGTCACACATGTCCACTGACTCATAATAGTTCATAAATTAATTATCTGAAACACATGTTTTATGATACAATTGATGTATTTATCTATTTTTTAATTTTTATAATGAAAATATGCTTTGATAAAAAGATTAAAAAAATTAATAAATATTTACATTAAGAAATTTTTCCAAATCCAATTTTTTTAAATATTTTATTCACTTTTGTAGTATTTTTATGTAAAAAAAATGTTTTTTGCAAATAAACTCTAAAGCTCTCCGTAAAAAGTCCATCCGTCAAAACGACGTCGATGTATTCTAGGGTTAAAATAAATTGATTCTGGTACACCTATTGTATATTGCAGGTTGCCGTTTTCCATTTTATATTCAATATGAAATAATATTTTATAAAAATTTGAAAAAACTCCCGTCAAATCAATTCAGATATTAGTAAGTACCTTTTTCGCAGACACATAAATTCTAGTGAATCGTGTGAATTTGGTTGGAATGGGTTATTTTCCTTTTAATTTCGTATAGGTACATACATACCCAAGTATAATAAAAAATTCATAATGTTTTTTCTTATTTTCTAATTCAAAAATTTTTATATTGAAAAGATAATCGATTTGTCACTTAGCTACGTTTGTCAACAAAATAAAAAGTAAAGTTTATCTATGGAGAAAATGTTTTTGCAAAAAAAAAGAGAACGATTCAAATTTGAAAAATTTGAAATTACCATAATAAATAGTCTGGACTTTTTGTCGAAATAAAGTCTTCATATTATATTTGTATTTTTGAATTGTCACTTTATAATATTTTTATGTTAAATGGCGCTCACCTGCTGGCACCCTTGTAGACTAAACATTTGCATTTGAAAAAGTTTTATTGCCATATTAAATATTATTGGGACGGTAATTGAATGAACAACAAGTTCAAGTTTTATTCTTTCGAAAATATTTGAAAGGGAGATTAGTACCATTCGAGCATTGGTTTAAGGGGAGATTCGCTGAAATGGTTCCTTAAGGTGTTAGAAATATTCTCCTAAAGTTTTACTTTTAAAAAAAGAAAAATCAAAAAGTTGTGGGCCTTTTAGTGCACTAACTTTACTACAATTCAGTTTAAGTAAAAAAAAAAACTTTAAATGCTGTTTTCTCGAAAGTACATTTTTCGATATGGTTCCTCATGTATTTCAAAAAGTATTTGAGATACCGACATAAATTAAAGTGCATATTGTTCCTCGTAGCCGTTATTTTGGCAGGAACTAGGATCTTTTGGTTCCGTAATATATTTTCAAAATTGTGGCTGTTTATAGTTGAGAAAAGGCGGTAGTTTTTGAAAATTTATTTTCAAAATACGATTTCTCACTGGTTTTTTATTATTTTTTTTTTCTTAGATCCTAGTTAGTACCATAAATGTATATGTATATTGTCAGAACATTCTTGATTTTTTGAATTCAATTTTATTTAGATAAATCAAAAACGAAGAAAGTCGTAAAAATAGTTATAGTATTCTACTCGCTTGAAATTGCTATTATTCACTCAGATGCATTACGACACTCGCCTCGTGTCGCAAATGCATCTTCGTGAGGAATAGCTATCATTACCAGCTCGATGAATAATATACTATTAAATAACAAGGGAAGACACAGTAGTAGACAACGCCCATTTTTTAATTATCGCAAGCAAATTTTAAAAAGATTTAAATGTAAATAAATAAAAACGTTTAATTTGATCTACTTTAACAGCTCACTACAGTATTGGTGCGGTACCCTAATTATGTGAGCCCGATTCGCTCTTGGCTGATTTTTTAATCACTAGGAATTTAACTATTATATTTTTGACTTTAAGAAAATTTACGCAGCTTACCCCGTTTATTTGAGTTACCAAAGGGGGTTTATGATGGTTTCTTATGGGAGTTCGACTTTAGAACTGAAATCATTAAAGACTTATTCAAAAAGTTAAAATTTAATTTAAGGGAGACCACTAATGTGACGTTTTCAAAAAATTTGAAAAATTTTTTTTTGCATGTTTCGATAGTCTATACGTTTAAAAATAACATACTAAAATTTCAAATGCATGTCTCAAATAGCTTTTGAGTTACAGCCATCCGAAGAGTGGATTCTGATTTTCATTGTTAACTTTGAGGTATTGAGAAATGTATGAAAGTTGATAGTTCGGGAGTTTCTGGACGTGGCTGCCAGTCACATGTTGTGGAGAAGCTAGACCCTGGCACATTTAAACGACTCATCTACTTTTACTATGACCGTTATAGTGAGTACATCGTAAATAATTTTAGTAAAAATTCTCAGTGATTAAAACTAAAAGGTAAAATTACGAAAAACTACATTTTTCAAATTTGCTGCAGTTATAACTCGAACACAAATCATTCGATCGATTTGATTCTTATTACAGTTTCTTTTATGTATATTTCTTCGTACCATGAGCCTCTAGTTTTCCGGAAAAAAATGTAATTTTCGCAAGCCAAAAACCATCAAATTTTCGCGCAAAATTTGAAATATTTTTGTAAAGACTCCGCCATTTTGTTAAATTTCAACTTTTTTTTTTTCGATTGAGGTTCACGGTACGGACTATATCTTCAATTTTAATAGGCTTTTTGGTTTTTTTTTATTTCAGGCATTGTGAAGGCCGCTATCACTGCAGCAGTGGGGGAACTTTTTTTCTTGGAGCCTTGGGAGATCTTGAATATCTCACCGAATTTCCAGTTTTTGTTCTAAAAATTTTATCATGAATTTAATATATATCAACGAATATATCCTGAAAATATTAAAACATTCCATATAGTAGTTTTCCTTAAAAAAATTCCCAAAAATCACCTATTTTTCAGGCGGTCACCCTAGTGATCTCCCTTAAACAAATGTTCGACGAAACAATAAAAACAATTCTGGACAACAAAATTGTATAAACAAATTTCAAGAAATAAATATTGATATATAAAAATACTTGATATTTACAAAAATATTTGTCTATACTGAAAACAGACAATTTCTCAGAACGTGAGACAAGACGATTCACTATAAAAAAAGATGTCTATCACAAAAATACAAATGACCTCTTTTACCGCATTCCCCACCTTCACCCGCTAACCCCAGTGTTTCTAGTTTGTACATATTATATGTATTCTTTCTTATACCATATTTGTTTTTATAACAATCATTCGCAATTTTCTACTTGGCTGCACGAGGGAGCTCGCAAAAAGAAAAAACTCGCAGCGAAACATGATCAACTAGAGTTGTTGAGTTATGTACGTGAAATCGTAAAATGAAAAATTCGTCAAGTGCGTAATAGACACACATTACGTGAGAGATACCCAATGGCTCGAGTTTGACATAATTTTGGGGATGAAATAGGTATAACCGGAAAATGTTGACGTCGAAAGTTAAAAAATCGTCTCGTTTTCATATGACTCTTAAAATTGCTCCACTGAGATTAGTAATTTTGCCACCAGAAACATAAATTTTTTCCGGTATTTCAGTCATCAAAATCTAAGTTTTTCTATACAATTTACTTACGTTAATAAATTTCTTTCAATTTGCTCTGTTTAACCCTAGAATCATAAGTAGGTCTACGAGAAACGTTAATCATACATCGTCGTCAATTTGACGAATGGGCTTTTTACGGAGAGTTTTAGAGTTTATTTGTAAAAAACATTTTTTTTACATAACAATGCTACAAACACGAACAAAATATTTAAAAAAATTTCATTTGGAAAAATTTTTTAATATAAATATTTATTAATTTTTTTATTCTTTTTATCAAAGCATATTTTCATTATAAACATTTAAAAAAAAAATTAAATCAATTGCATCATAAGACATGTATTTCAAATAATTAATTTATGAACTATTGTGAGTCGGTGGACATGTGTGACTCTATAGAATGTGAATTCTCGATCACAAATATTCCCGTATGAATGTAGTTATCTCCTCATTAGGCACATTTGAAAATTTTCTAAAATTTGTTAGTAATTTTTTAATAAGATCTCAAAAAATAATAAAATTAAAATATTTTCCACAAAATAAATTGTTAATCTTTTATTAAGTCATTCGAAACGCATTCTTTAGTTTTCGATTCAATATATTAAAACTTCAGTATTGTCTTCTCTATAAGTCAAACAGCTGTAATCATCTTTCACATTATCATTATCATTGAATAAATTAATTATAACATCTATATCTTTAACAAATTTTAGAAAAATTAGGAAAACTTTTATATGTGAAGTACAAAATCTTCAAAGTAAGCATAGGGAAATGGCCCCCATAGCCTGTAATAATATATCTAGTAACATTGGTAGCCCAAGTGATTACCAAATATTGAGTTATTGTCCCTAAGCTTTGATTTGTCCCTGAGATATTAACCAAATTATGTGTGACTGCTGTAATTTTTCAAACTCAGTTTTCTCAAAAACTATAATAGCTAGACAAACAAAACCGACGCAAAAATTTAGGTAATATTTGGTTTATAAAGTTCAAAATAATCGCATAAAAATATATTTTAGTTTTTAGTATGGTTCTAGCATACTTATACCTTTCAAAAAAATACAGAATATTGTTTAGATTATGTACTTACAGCACACTAAATTTAATCCAATGATTATGGCAATGATGCTACCGATGGTATCCGTATCAGTTACCACTACCCCCGCTCTTATAATTAAAGCAGTGCATGCGAGCGAAACCAGTTTTTTGGTGTTGTAAATACACAAATAAGTGTATTTATGACATTCTTTCGCATTTTACACAAACATTATGTTATTTGTGTGTTGTTTAAAACAGATTAACATTTTAATTCTGTTAAATCAAAATTTTTGTTAATATTTTCATTTAACACAAACACTAAATGTTACATTAACATAGGGTTGGGTTACTTATTTAACGCAAAAATTTAAACCACTAATTTTTATTTACGCACAACACAAATTTTCTCACTGTGTATTTACTCCGTTCAAAAAAATGCAGTATATTGTTTAGCCTATCTACACTTATGCTATACTAAAGCTCATCATAACAGAAAATGCGTTTTCTTGAATAATAATTGGCTTATCGACTATATTGCAGGTAATAACAGCAATATTTTTTCTAATTGTAGGAGCTTTGTATCTTATCTACTTACAATGCATCAAAGTTCATTAAAATAAAAAAGGTGCTTTTTTAGTAATATAATTAATTTACACTCTCAGTATAGTGATTGCGAGTGACGAAATTGCTGACATATAGTACAGTGTTGCGTCAATATGTTAAAAATTAAGTGAGATTCACATCTGTACCATATACATGCAAAAGTTCATATTCATAGATCCCAAAAAATTGTGACAAATGGACTTAACTAGTGATGAGCAAATGCAAGACCAAGACCAAGACTTGGCAGTCTTGGTCTTGGTCTTGGTCTTGCATTCAGAATATTGGTCTTGGTCTTGCTAGAGCAGTTTGAGTCTTGGTCTTGGTCTTGGTATTGCTAAAAAATCTTGCACTTTCTTGCATTTTTTTATTAGGGAATTTTTTCCTTCTAAAATCAGCATTTTCTTTCTTTACAGCATTAATTACACTTTCAAACTATTTAAATAGTTTTGCAAGAGTGTTGCTTTATTCTTGCTTTTGTCTTGGTCTTGTTCACTTGAGTCTTGGTATTGGCCTTGCAGCCATAGTTAAAGTCTTGGTCTTGGTTTTGCTCTTGGTATACATAGTCTAGGCCTTGGTCTTGGTCTTGCAAAAAATGCAAGACCAAGAGAAGACTGCAATACCAAGATTAATTTTGCTCATCACTAGACTTAACGAAACGCTATAAGTTCCGAAATGTTTCTCCGGAACCCTAAAGATGGAAAAAAAATGAAGAACAAGATGTATGTAGTGTCATAAAAAACGCGTGAAAAGTGTCTACGTGAAGTGAAAATTTGAGAAAAATATGAGCAAAACTGAAGGTGTGTACCTATATACAATTTCATACGTTTTACACGGTTGTTGACATCGATAAACCGTTTACTTACCATAAATATATACATACTGCTTGTTTTTTATTTTATTTTTTTTTTTATATATTATCAAAGCTTTTAGTTACTTCTACAATCATTCGACCTGGTAAAATTTTATTGCATTTATTAATCATATTAATGGATACGATTGAAAAGAAGTGATATTTGAGCAATTTATTTTGTGAAAATCCATATTATAAAATATGAGAAATTGATTACAAGCTAGCTTTCGAATACTTAACTCATCGTCAGGCATAACACAATTATATAATTGAAGAATCGAGCCACAACCTCTATATCGTAGGAATATACAGCTGAACCTTTTTTTTTTGAGAGAGATTCTTTTTGTGCGATTTCTTTTTATGTGGCTTCTTTATTCGGGTTTTAGGAAAAAGGCCATTAAAGTGCATAATCTGAATCAAAAACCAAAGAGAGTAAAAAACCTAAACATTAATTATAGCAATTTACTTTAATAAAATTACTTATTGATGGCTTTTAAGTACTTAATCAGTGAGTACATTGCATAAGAATATAAGTTAGATATCATTACTAATTTTTCTTACAATTATATTTATCACTATTTTCATAATAATATAAATACACCACAAATCCAATTTTACGTAGTGGTCGGTGCAAATTTAAGGGGAAGTATGTAAAATCGGAAGATCAGGGGCATCGGTAAACTTTTGTTTCGGGGATTGGTAAATATTATTTATCTGAATTTATTTAAAACAAAATTTTCTTAAAAGAAATTTACACCTAAAATTCGGTTTTGAAAAATCAACTTCGCTGTCGCATTCATCAGCCTAAAAGACGTCAAATGGCGGAAGCTGACAAAAATTCTAGAATATTCTACTCGTGAACTAGCAAAGATACCAAAAAACCAACTTCACTATTGAATTGGGCATTAAAAATTAGATTAAGCAGTGCATTTTGACAAAAATTCTAGAATGTTCTATTCGTCAACTAACAAAGATATCGAAAAATCGATTGCACCATTTAATTGGTCATCGAATAAAAGACGGAATAGCACATTTTGATAAATGTTCTAGAATATTCTATTCGTCAAATAGCAAAAATTGTTTGTCAAAATCGGACATTTGGTTTACATTAGTTTAATTTTGCTTGGACAATTAAGTGGTGCAGTAGATTTTCCAATATCTTTGTTAGTTGACAAATAGAATATTCTAGAACATTTTTCAAAATGTGTTATTTGGTCTCTCTTTTGGTAACCAATTTAATGGCGACGTCTGTTTTTGAATATATTTGCTAGTTGACGAATCGATTATTCCAGAACAATTGTCAAAATGTGTAATTTTACCTCTTTTTCAATGGAGAGTTAAATGGTACAGTTGATTTTTCAATATCTTTGCTAGTTATCAAATAGAACATTCTAGAATTTTTGTCAAACTACACTGTTTAATCTCATATTTAATGACCAATTCAAGGGTGAAGTCTGTTTTTTGGTGAATGAGACTGTTTTTATACGAATTCGATCCATCGTATAAAATTTTCTTTTACAATCGGGAGCGAATTATACCTACTATTTATAATTATTTATAAAGTTTTTAAATAATTTTTTTTTGTGGAATTTTTTTAAGCGGTCCCTATCCACCGCATAAAAAAAGGTTCAGCTGTATAGCAACTGCTTATATACGCAATTTCAAATACAATTGAGCATGAGTCATCTTTAAAGAACTAAATAATTCATTTATTCGAAACAAATCAATCTTCTATTCTTTTGTAAAAGCAAACTGCAAGTTTAAAATTTACGCAAGTACAATAATGAAAAAGAGATAAAGCGAAGAAAACGGAGATTCTTTAAATTCATAAGTGATGAGTCATGGTTAAATTTATGTGAAATGGAATATACGTATAATAAATAGTTCCTTAATAGATGTTCTTGTTCACGTATAGTGTTACCATTTGTGTTTTGTTTACTGAAACATTTGAAACAAACATTGCATTAATAATATTATATGCATCAGGTGTCTTCATACGCAAAGAGTAATTAGTACTAAGAACAATAACTAATTGTCTTTTAAGTAGTCTGTGCTTCTAAAACTGAAAAAAAAAATTAGAATAGAAAATAGCATAAATTTAAAAACGGCCAAGTGTAAGTCATATGTGCGCAAATAGTGTTCCTTATAGAAAAAGTTATCTTCTCAAACACGGATTTGATATAACTCACACAAATTTCCATCTGGTAATTTTAGCTTAATTGATATTTCATTCTCAATGTTCATATGTTTTTCAAATTTTTCTGGGCGATCATATTATTTTCATAAAGCTAGCCGTAACGCCCCCACCCCCCCCAAAAAAAAAATGTAAAATTCCAAAAATATACTAGATAAAAAATAGGTGTATTTTAGATATTATTTAGGTGTGCTAATAAAAAATTTGGTGTCCTTACCGTTTTCGAAAAAACATGAAAAATAAGAGGGACGGTTAGGTTTACGTAATCCTAGCCTCCCTTAGGTAAAAAAAGTGTTTTGGGTAATTTAAAGTATCGAGAATTAGGTGTCCTTCGACCATGCTGACAAATATTTCGTAAAATGAAAATTTTTAGAAAAATCTTACAAAATATTTTAAACCATGGGAGCGCTGTGTATAACGTTTTTACACAGCGCTTCTACTTTTTTTTTAAAAATTACATATTTTCTTATGTAACTGAATAAAAAAATGTCAAAAGTTTTCTTAAAGGGGGAGGGTCCTTCAGAACTTTCAAAATTTTCATTTTTTGTTTTACTTTAAAAGTTTATTTGAAACTTAAGGAATATATTTCTAATGTTTTAATCCCAAAAGAAAAATTATCTTAGATAACGATAAACCGCTTTTAATTCTACTTTTCAAGAACAAAAACTTATTTATAATGTTTTTTTCCAAACAGGTTTTTTTCCGCGCCGTGGAACATTACTTTAAAAGTTATTAAGGTATTAACTTGAAATTTTGTACAGATATTCTTTAAGATATTATTGGCCTTTGCATATACCTAAAATTTTGCATAAATTATCACTATAAATATTGTTTATGACAATTTGTTTATAAAAAAAAAAAAGCGAAATTTTTTTCTTTTTGATTTTAAATTGTGAAAAAAAAAATTTCTCATCAGAAATAGGTATATGCAAAGCGTAATGATTGATTTTAATAAAATTTTTTTGTCCGATTAGAAGTGGATTAGAAAAGGCTGGGCATTCCACGGCGCAAATTAAAATAAAAAATTATGAGTGAATATACACCATAACATGTACTATACTATGTAACTTCATTTGATACAATAAATGGAAGATCCCCCCCCCCCCCCCCCTTAACGTTTCTAACATCTCTAACAGCACTTACAATTATTCGTTTAAAAAAAATAGTTAAAAATTTCAGTTGCCTACTTCACCTACGGTTTCTATTTACATGATATTCTAAATTTATAATAAGTTATCATATTCATAATATTATTATTATAGTGCTGGTGGAGGCGCTGGAGAAAGGGTTCTCGAAATGAGTAGAAACACCTAATTTTTTATTAGCATACCTAAATAACACCTAAAATACACCTATTTTTTATCTAGTAGTTTTTTGGGAGTTTGAAAATTTTTTTGGAGAACGGTTAGCTTTATGGAGATCGGACAGCAACTTTTCGAGAAAAATTATTTTGTATTTCCAAAGCAATCCCTTGAAATTAACCCTCAAAAAATTGCAATTCATTCTTTTAATACGTCACGTCTATACTAATGAACTAGCGCCTGTAGCACACGAACTAAAGTGATTCCATAAATGTTACATCTTGTCAATTTTGGGACGGAACATTAATTAAAATCAAGTTTTATCGAAGAAAAACTTATTGACAGAACTAAAACAAACTTTATTTTTAGCTACTCTAATAAGTAAAAATTGATTGAGATTATAGTTATACAAGTCGCGTTTTCTTCTAGGTAGCGAAAACAATCGCTATTAATTTTTGCAAAATATTTATACTCTAAAGTTTTTTTTTTTTTTTTTTGTTTTTTTTAAAGCGTAATGTAAGTATAGCAAATTAAAACTAGAAGTTGAAATAATACATAGGGTCAGTTGGGATAATTTGAGTATAAATATAATTTAACTGTTTTTAAAATTGATACTTTCTAGTGATGATTAATCTCTTTAATTAATCTTTTAGTGACGAGTAATCGATTAATCGGCTTAGTCGACTAATTTTGCTTACAATTAGTTATTTTCAGTCGACTATTTTAATCTCGACTAAATGGCTAAATTGACTAATTTTTTTTTTTTTTTTTTAAAATGACTAAAAACGACTAATTTAACAACTTTTCTGTGTAATTTACGGGAATCCCAAAATGAAAATTAAAAAATTACCTATTTGTATGATTTTTTACTTTTATGTCATATCTTTCTTTTTCTTGAAAGAAATGCTAATAAATATCAAAACTAAATTCAAAAGAGAACATGGTTTTTAAAAAAAGTCACATAAGTTACTCTATTCATGACTTCAACTAAAAATTTAGTCGATTACTCATCTATTTTGTGCTCGATATATTCGACTAATAATTAACTTTGGAAAACAACTATAATCGATTAATCGACTAACTGCTCTTCTTCGGCGCGACAGCTAGTGATTAGTGATATCAGATAATTAATCGATTAGTCGGTTTAGTCGACTAATCTTGTTTACATTTAGTCATATTTTAGTCGACTATTTTGCCTTCGATTAAATGATTAAAATGATTAATTTTTTTAAATAACTAAAAAAACTACTAATTTAACAATTTTTCTGTATTATTTATTGGACTTTAAAAATGGAAACTAAAAAATTATCTTCCTATGATTTTTTACTTTTATGTGATTAATATATTGCAATATTTCATATCTTTCTTTTTCTTAAAAGAAAAATATTAGAAGTCCATATTTAAATTCAAAAGAAAACCTCGTTTTTGAAAGAGTTACATAGGTTACTTTACCATGAATTCGACTAAAAATTTACTCGATTAGTCGACTACTCGATATTTTCGACTAGTGACTAATTTTATCTTAAAGACAATTTTAGTCGATTAATCGATTAACTGCTTCTCGGTCCGACACCACTATTGGACGATTAATCGATTAATTCGTTTAGTCGACTAATTTTATTTGCATTTAGTCATTTTTAGTCGACTCTTTTACATTCGATTAAATGACTAAATGATTAAGTTTTATTAAATGACTAAAAACGACTAATTTTTATTTTATTTTAGGTATTTTATTTTATTTTTGTATCATTTATTTGACTTTAAAAAATAAAAAATAAAAAATGATCTATTTGTATGATTTTTTCTTGAAAAATATTTTAAAAATTACCAATTAAAAATTTAGTCAATTAGTCGACTATTGAATGCTCGATATTTTCAACTAGCGAAAATACTGCTTCTGGTTAGTTTCCATGATTAAATTTTTTTAATGATTTTGATATACCATGTGACTTTTTTGAGAGTTGCCATTTTTATTACAACCAAATTCTTATGATAGAAATGGTACTGGAAAAGGTTCTTTTCTTGGATATATTGGAAATGTAACCAAGAAAAACACTATCGGTTAAAGTAGCCTCAAGTACATATGCACATTTTTACCGCCTAACTGATAAATTAAAGAAAAATTAAGAAATTAAACTTGGGTAAAAAAATTTTTTTGCTCATTTGTGTTGTTAATTAATGCATTAGATCAGTTTTATCGAAAAATTAATATATAGTCCCATTTAAAAATCTATATGTTTGTATAATAGCTCGAAAACCATAAGAGCTATAAAGCTCCTGACTATAGCAATAGATTGCCCCCGTCGATATTTACAACTCTTATTTGAACAATTTTTCGATTAAATCAACGGTTTGGCTGTAGTAAAAATGGCAACTCTCGAAAAACTCACACAGTATGTTAGCAGTCTGACTTTCCATTGTTTTAAATCACTTTTAATAGTCAAACAATACAATCTAAGATTTCAACAACAGATAGAAAATTTTCTTCTAAGTTTCCTATCTTCCCCTACAATGTGGTAACATTAAAAACCAATTTAAAATTGTTGTTGCTTTTAGTTTACTATTTGAGTTTTACATCATATCCGTATCCCCTTGTTTGTAAACATATGTTTACAAAACAAACACCTCGCAATGTTATACGTATCCCGGTTATTAGTTATTAGTAATTCTTTGTCCGTACCGTGTTTTCATTGAAATCTGATAGCATATGAAGATTTTTCATGTCCCGAGATATCTAGAGATTAGCAATGTTGAAAAAGTTGTAATGAATTTTGAAGTTTATGTATACAGTGTGTACCTACTGAAAGTTTTATCCTTCTTTCAGTTTACTCAATTTTTAAGTGGTATCACTTTCTCCCCACAGATCTGTTGCAAAAATAACGCTGTCTTCCTTGTCCTACCACTAACTACTTGTGACTGTATATTGATATTTTAAGAATATATTAAGGCAGTATTCTAGTTTAGAAATTCGAAAAAATCGAATTTTTTTTCATATATTCAAAGTTTAGACCTTTAAGAATAAGCCTCTAAAAGGATTTACGGAAATTCGAATTATTTTCGGAGTTATAGTTATTTTTCCCTGTGTACTGTGTATCTTTTCAGTGTTAAATTCAAATTTTTAATATAAATTGCTCCAAATTATACTTTTTTCGATACGATTGACATGATATCTCAAGTTCTAATGCACCGATTTACTTAAAATTTGGTACAGACCTTGTTAATACAATCAAAATTTGCCCGACGCAACGTAGGAGTTTTTGGAATTTCCTTTGTTTTTACTATTTTTAAAAAATTTCCAGTCGATAAAAGAAGACGAAAAAATGATTTTTTTTTAAATGGACATTTTTTGGAATTCGATATCCTTGATATCCTTGTTTATTAAGCATTAACTAAAATTTTATGTTTCAGATCACCAGGAGAGCTGGAATCACGTCAACCAGGAGACAGCTTTTTTTTGAATACCCACTTTGTCGGCCTGTACCGATTTCAATTTTGAATATTTTTTAAATTTTTATACATTTTTATACTTTTCAAATATCAATAAACAATTATTAAAAAAATGGATACTAAATATATTTACTTATTATTATTACGCTCATAAAATCACCTGAAAATTGAGCCTTTAGACTAGAAAACTGACTTAAGGGGAGGTTTACTTGAGAGTCGTTAAAAAAAATCGATTTTCTTTTTTTTTTTTTGCAGTAATTGGTAGCTAATTATGTGTAGAATATGCTCCCACAGTGATTTTGCTGAAAGTAATTTAAGCGAAGGTTTACTTGAGATTTGATAAAAAAATCGATTTTTTTTGCCGAATTTAAAAACAAGATTCTTCCACATTAACCGAATCCAGTTTTCTATAAAAAAAAATTCAAAAAACGTAGTTCACGCAATAATGAGTATTAAATATAAAATTTTGAAAATGCGTTTCTTTATACTATATATATTTTATATCTCGGAACTACATTTTTGGAACTGGTGGACACGATAACTCAAAAACTATTCGATGGATCCTTTTTTAAATTTTTTATTTTAAAGATAATTCAATTCTTCGGCACCTCTATCTAAGTTCGATACACTTACAATATTTTTTTTTATTTTTATATTTACTTTAAAGAGCAAAAAATAAGACAAAAATCGTAATAAAAAGTTCAAACATCCGCCATTTTTTTTTCTTTCAGCAATTTATTGATATTATAGGTAGAGGTGCCGGTACTCTTCATATATTTTATAAATCTTTTTTGTTTTTGAATTTCGGTGTTTTATTACCGGCGCTAGGATGTACCCCAACAAGGCATTGAATTTTCGGATCGTCACACTGCACTATCTATAAAATGGACACTTCTTTATATTTTTCCTTGAAAAATTTTTTTTGTGTAGTTTAATACTTAATAAATATGTGCACAAAATTTGAAATTGATATTTACTTCCGCTCTTGAGAAAAAAATTCTAGAAAAATAAATAATTTTTAAGGACCCCGAGTAAATCTCCCCTTAAGGTACCT
The DNA here is from genome assembly GCA_035578155.1 of Brachynemurus nebulosus. Classification (NCBI taxonomy): domain Eukaryota; kingdom Metazoa; phylum Arthropoda; class Insecta; order Neuroptera; family Myrmeleontidae; genus Brachynemurus; species Brachynemurus nebulosus. The sequence goes on from JAPWDM010000030.1 coordinate 2,980,153, forward strand.
ACCATCACAGCGTGCTAGGCCGAAAAATAGTAAATTTTCGCGATTTTTTTCGGATGGATAGGATCGATTCGAATGGGGATGAATTTTTTTTTATTCATTTTTATTTATTTTTTATAATTATGTATTATAAATAATTGTTTGAAAAAAGTGTCTTTAAAAAGGGCGGATATTGGTGCCCACGATTACGGCCGCAGTTTTCATTTGAAAAAATAAAATCAAATAGATTATCAATCAGTAGGTAAGCTGCCAAGTGCCTATGGGAGCTTTCTTTTTACGCGAACTTATAACGCAATTCGACTGAAATTGATAATAGACGCACAAGCGCACATACTATAACCGCATATACTAGCCCTGTTTCCACTGTGGATAATAAAAATTAATATTCATTTCCATAAAAAAACATAATATGCTCAATAGATATTTCCCACAGTAAATTCTATTTCACCAATTCTATTTTATCTTCAATGTTTACTTTATTGCATCTTCACAAAGGCGGAAAAAAATTTGCCTCCACAAAGAGATTATTACCTATTCATTCTTAGTTATGAAAACTAAATGAAAATATCTGACTCATAGTTGCGAAGAAAAACAAACATCAATGAATTTATGTGTCCGGTGGGAAATTAAATAAAAATGTTTTTCATTTGCTTAGTTGCTTGTTCTAGCAAGGAAAGCGGCTGCCTGTCTCGTGCACGGACGGATCCAGTACTCCAGTTAGCAGGGTGTCAGTTTTTTAAAAATGTACTTAAATTAGTGTTAAAATACCCGCAGCATCTGCATAACATAGTGAATTTTCAAAGATATCGCCTGTAAAAAGAAAATAGGATCACTTATTTAACCCTAGAATCATACGTTGGTCTATGAGAAACGTTAATCATACATCGACGTCGTTTTGACGGATGGACTTTTTACGGAGAGTTTTAGAGTTTATTTGCAAAAAACATTTTTTTTACATAACAATACTACGGAAGCGAACAAAATATTTAAAAAAATTGGATTTGGAAAAATTTCTTAATGTAAATATTTATTAATTTTTTTAATTTTTTTATCAAAGCATATTTTCATTATCAAAATTAAAAAATAGATTAATACATCAATTGTAATAATTAATTTATGAACTATTATGAGTCAGTGGACATGTGTGACTTTACAGAATGTGAAATTTCTCAGTCATAAATATTCCTATAGATATGTAGTTATTTCCCCATTAGGCACATTTGTAAATTTTTTAAAATTTGTTAGTAATTTTTTGAATAAGATCTTAAAAAATAATAAAAATTAAAATATTTTCCACAAAATAATTTGTTAATCTTTTATTAAGTCATTCGAAATGCATTCTTTAGTTTTCGATTCAATATATTAAAACTTCAGTATTATGTCGTCTCTATAAGTCAAACAGCTGTAATCATCTTTCACATTATCATAATCATTGAATAAATTAATTATAATATCCATATCTTTAATAAATTTAAAAAAAAATTAGAAAAACTTTTATATGTAGTGTACAAAATCTTCAAAAAAAGCATACGTTAATCATACATCGACGTCCTTTTGACGGACACTATTTCAATACAAACAAAACGACAATGACTATAAACAAAATAAATATATGTGGTGTGTTATAATAACAAATAAATTAAATAACAGAAATCTCACAGCAAACAAGTAACAACTCGTAGCATTGGAGCAGGTAGAGAAGTTCGTACGTCGTTTTGACGTGTACGTATGATTCTAGGGTTAACATAAAATATTTGGCCATCTCACAAAGTCTATATATTTTTAGCTTGGCAATTTGTTATGCTGTTGAAAGAAAATCGAGAAAATAATGTCATTTCGCCCGCTACAATTGTTTATAATCCCTTAATCTCTCTGCCCAGTGTGGGCGGATGATCGTGACCCCCCATGACCATCCTACTGTATCCGCTCTTGCTTCCTCATTACAAACCGGCAAACTTACATATTTTATTGGATGTTTACATTGCGATGGTTGTTATGGTTGATGGTCGCATTTCATTATAAGTATAAGTGTGTGGACAAACCGTGACGGGCGCCCGTCCCATTGCCCGTGCGGCCTCCCGCACCAACAATTCAATACATGTATTTAAATGTACGTATCTAGACCAATACGAACTGGTTTTTGCCGGCAAATTGACGGACAATCTATCTGCGGGCATTTTACGAACTGTTGAAGTGAGTAGGTAATAAAATACTTAACAAAAAAAAAAAAAAAATATTCAAGTGGTCACCAATTTCAACAAATAGATGCATATACACCAATTTTTTTTTACTTTTTAACAAACTGTTAGGTAAAAAATTTAAACATAAATTGTTTTGACTAGTTCAATTAAAATAGTACACAATTTTAAATCTATTGTATGGGTCACGTATTCAATTTTGTTTCATCTTTTGGGTATATAACATTAGATAAATACAAAATTATTAAGTAATATTTAAAATTAAGTTTATTAAATTAAAGTTAAATACATTTTTAATATTATTCAACATAACACCATACGCCTTTGTCTTCTTACCAATTATTTTTTAACCAAAAACGGGGTTTATTTCTAAATCAAAAAGTTTATTACAAAGCATTTGAACAGTAAATGAAAGAGATTCCTGCTTCTTGCCGAACATTTATTAGCACTTGTAGGACAGAGAACTTTCGCAGAAATAGGTATAAGAAATATAGAATATGAGTAACCAAATATATACACACGGCTAAATTACCAATTAGGTAAGTACTGAAAAATATATGAATCATTGTCGGAAAATAACAATTTACGTTTTCATGGTGAAATATGCGTAAAAAAGAAATGGAAGGTATTTGCAGTCAATATGCAATAAAATCCATCTTATTTTTTTCTTTCTTTAATATGTATTTTTATTTTTACATGTCCTTATCGCTATTCAGAAAAGAAGTAATAAAATTTTTAGGAATTCCAGATTTTGCATTTAACTGTAAATAGACAAAAAATATTTTTACTTAAAATATACATAATTTTATGGCCGTGTATGCCTACAATTTCAAAGCCTCCTATGTTTGACACGTTTGTCCACCTGCTGGTTCTATTGTATCTTTATAAAAATAGTTTTTATGAGGTGTCCGCATCGATGCGAATGTCGAGTTTGACCGCATTGTGCCACTTGTCATTTTGCGGGCACGTTACGATCGCCCGGACAGGTCGGACCGGTTCTCTAAATTAAAAGAAACACAAGCAGCAAAGAGAATGAATGAATTCTATTCAAATAGCTCAATTTAAATTAATTTTATACTCAAATAATTCTTGTTGAACTGCACAGTAAATATTCGAAATTCTTTATGTACTCTGATGGTTCGGTCCGATACACAAAAGATGGATAATAATAGATGTTTTCAATTATTTTGTTGTTGTAAACGGAAATGATATTGTGACAGAAATATCTATTTTACAAACGACATGCATGCGACATCAAAGCAATTTTTTTGAGGACCATTTCTTATAGATAGTGCTTCAAAGTATTCGTAAATATATTTGAACCATTGAGAAATGGGAGTATATTTTATAAAGATGTAGTACTTATGTTGGGGAATATACAGGGTGTCAGAGAAATAAGTGACTACCTTCTGAGGGGTTACTCATAGCACCTTGTAGACACTAAAACCGCAGGAATTTTTTCGGTATTAACAGTCGCGTCACCCCTCAAAAGGATAAGAGTTACTTCCCTTACACCCTATATATATATATATATATATATATATATATATATATATATATATATATATATAGAGAGAGAGAGAGAGAGAGAGAGAGAGTTATTTCCCTTACACCCTGTATATAATATATATACACACAATTATATATATATATATATATATATATATATATATATATATATATATATATATATATATATATATATATAATTGTGTGTATATATATTATATACAGGATGTAAGGGAAATAACTCTTATCCTTTTGAGGGATGACGCGACTGTTAATTCCGAAAAAATTCCTGCGGTTTTAGTGTCTACAGGGTGCTATGAGTAACCCCTCAGAAGGTGGTCACTTATTTCTCTGACACCCTGTAGAAAGGGCAGCTACTATTAAGAAGGGCTAATATTTGTCCTGTGGTCACAAACTCACATAGTAATATTTTTAAAGAGCATATGGTGGGATAACTTTGGGGTAGCGGCCCAGATGCATTTAGGGCTGATATTTTTTTATAAGAAGGTTTAATCAAACGTAGCTTTTTCCTGTGTTTTCAGATCACTACAGCATTACTTTCTTTAGCATTAAAAAAAAAACTACGATAAACAAAACATAAAGAAAAAGACAAAAGGAACAAAAACATAAATGCAAAGAAATCAAAGTAGCCCTTTTTGCGCGTCAACATCTGACGGTATAAATTGTCGAATTTATTAACGACAATTTAACTCAAGTGTATCAAGTGCCATAAGAATATTGTAGTATTTTCACTTTCGCCATGGAAAGAAAGTTAGGACAGATTTTAATAAGGAAAAAAATGGTACAAAACATTTCATTGGTCATTTCATTGTAGATAAATACGATAAAAACGAAACAAAAATTCGTATTGGTAAATTTAATTGATATCAGAACCATAGTAACAATGTATTAAATAATAATATAAATTTTAGGTACTAATTTATTTTATTCGTTAAATTGTCTAACCGTTCTACACTTGAGTTTTATATTTTTTCTGAATGAATTTGTGTTTTCTACAGTTCAAACTTGCCTAAAAGCAATTTAAGTCGAATAACTGTTAACCCAAATTTATTCCAAGAAATACAAACCTCTCCTGTAATAATAATAAGTGAAAATTCCGTAATTTTTTAAAATTCACTAACAGGATACACATTGAAATTTCAGTACGTTTAAAGGGCCTTTTACACGGTCATATCAGTTCTCAGTTCAGTTTCAGTTTCAGTCGAACTGTCAGTTTTTCCTACGTGTAAAAATTAAAATCGGAAAGGAGAACTGAAATGGAGACTGGGCACTGACGGAATGGAGAGCCCTATTTGTTTCGTTCCAGTTCTTAGAAATCGTATGCGTAAACAAGCGCATCATGCCTCAGTCCGTTTACTCACATCACAAATAGTTTTCTTGAAAATCTGACAAAGTGCGCATTTTATATAGGCAACTGTCGCTATGTCCAACAAGGATCACGATTTTGTTGTCTAATTTATTAAAATTTATAAAACCTTACTGCGTTCATGGAATAAGACAGATGTACGTTACTACAATGTAAATATTAGGGAAGCTGCCTACACTCTTCTATTAAAGAAATATAAAGAATACGGTGGTAAATCGGTATGGTAAAATCTAAAATAAATAGCCTACGCTCAACTTACAGCAAAGAACTTAAGAAAGTTAAGAACAGTGAAATAAGTGGAGCAGGAACTGGAGAAGTATACAAACCATCACTATGGTATTATGATGTCCTTTCGTTCGCCAGCGACCAACAGCCGACTGTAACAAGTGTTAATACCATGGACGGCGACGATGAAAATCAGGAAAGAATACGTATCTTTATTCATTCGTAAATAATTCAACCAATCACATGGTTCTAAGCGAAGTTCCTTCCTTAAATTTATACGCGACAATGAATTTCTTTTAAGAATCCAAACCTTACTCCACTAGCTTCCTTTCTTCAGCACCAAAGCTAACGCATTGCAATGAAATAGTCTTCACCCATGAATTATTATATTAGCACTCTTAAACTAGTGTAAGAATATAAGTTGAAGACTTTTAAAGCGAAACACTATGTTTAGAGTAACTTAGATTACACAAAGAACTGAAACGACTGACAACAGTGAAAACTGAACGGACCGTGTAAAAAGAAACCTTCTTCCGAACTGAAATGGAACGAGAACGGAAACTGAAACTGAACTGAGAACTAATATGACCGTTTAAAAGGCCCTTAAAACATATTTTATTTTATTCTTATAGGTTTGTAAGTGTAAATATAGATATCGAAACAGAAAAGAAGGGTTTGCAGCGTAAAAAGTATTTTGCAATAACGTTGCGTCTTACAATTACTCAATAATTGGCAAATCAAAGATACATATAGATTTAAAGAATTTTTGCAGAATGTTTGAAACAGATTTTGATATAAGTACTACTCCACATCAAAAAATATAAATATTAATTCGTATAAACACTTCTTGTATTTGGTGTACTAATGCGAGTACTTATGAAAGTGGCAAGTATTCATATTTGTGTAAACCAGGCTGTATACGCACATTCCAAAAAAAAAATATTGTTCTTGTTAGCTATGAATAAATACAATTTTATAGTTAATTTTAAAAGACTTTAAATTCTTTTCTGAAGCAAAATAATAAATAAATATTATTTTTCTTTCAAGTTTTATTGATAAATAATGTTCAAAATCTTGCGGTGCTGACAGGACCGTACTTATATTTTCAAAACTTAAAACGTTAAAAAATCGGGGTAAATATATTTTTTTTTTTAAAATTGTATCGGTATATTCTCTATTAACCATCAGCTGTTAATAAAAATTAGTTTCAAATTACAAAACGGCGTTATTTTAAAAAAGTACAAAAATTTTAAATTTTTTTAAATTAAAATTGTTGAAAATTTGATTGACTGACTGTAACCTAAAACTTGTTAATAAAAAAATAAGTTGTCATTTAAAAAAATACTTTTACGAAAACAAAACAATGTGTTGTCTCTCTCACATTTTACTGGAAGAAAAAAGACAATTGATACACATAAATCATTTACTTGTAACATCAAAACATACCTTACACAATACATAAAATTAAAATCAGACCAGACAAGTTGTGACAAGAAATGTGTACACGCATATCTAAAATATATTTAAAATAGTTATATCGATATAAAAGGGCATTATTCGTATATAGGTATCCATAATTACCTGAGTTGTATGTATTGAATGTTTTATCTAAAAAATATAAACAATTTTTAATTCTTAAAAAAATAAAGACAATACTGTCAGCCCCGCAACGTCTTCGATCAATATTGATAAGTTCTTGAAAAGGAATTAAGAACATTTAAAAAAGTTTATATTCCCTTTAGGGCATAAATTTTTCATCTTTCGAAAGTTCAAATTCAAAATGAAAGTATTCAATTGTTCGTAATAAAATGCAACAATGTTTCTTTATTCATCCCAGTTACTAATTAAGTTCGTAAAATTTCAAAAAGTTCCAATATTTTCTTTCGTTGTGTTGGTAAGTACGCAAATGAATATATAACAGAAAATTTTTGCTTTGTTAAAGAACTTTCTTGTATCATAATATGCAAAAGGCTATTGAAAAAAGTAAAACAATGAAAAACTTCTAGCTTTAAGAAAATTCTTTAAATTTTTCAACCTTCTCATTACCCACATTTATTCTTCCCTTAAATTTAAAAACATTTCTTTTTCGTTAACAAAAACTTGTTAGATAATAAAAGGGAAAAAGAAAATTTTATTCTGTTTCCCGTTCAGGAAGGAATATTTTTGGAGGAAATGAAAGCCTTTCAATTTTCGTGATTATGTTTAAACCATCGATATATATCGAAGAATATGAATGGAGACTATTTCTTAAGAGAGAGAGATAAGATATAATATAATATGATATGTTAGAATGAATACGTAGATTGCTTTGAATCTGTCACAAAAAATTAGAAACAAAAGAGTAAATAGGCACACAATCACGTGACCTGACGTATATGAGATCGAGTCCTACAAAAAATTAAGTTTAAAATAATATTAATGAACGTAATACTCCATAAATATAATATTTGGGTAAGTAAATATTGTATTTATCAATAAATACAACCATTTGTAGTGAAAATTTGTTTATTTTTTTAAATTTTTCATTTAAAAAACAGGTTTATAATAAGTGGAAAAATACCAATTTTGGCATTACACAATGTAAGTGAAATACCGAAAAAGGAATTACCCTACGTAAATAAAGAATTCGTTTTTTATTTAAAATATGTGATAATAACGTCAAAAATTTAAAAATATTGTAAAAATAAAACTACACACACCGGCATAATTAGCGGAACATAAAAAAAAATATAAAAATCTATTTATTAAACAAAGTTGGCTGTTTTTTTTCATTTTTACTTAAAATAATATTGAAGTAATGTATCAACTGACTTTCCATAGAATTGTTCTTATTTATTAATGATGCAAATCTTTTTAAGAGGTCTGGCCACTTTCGAATTCAAATGCCGCTTCCTCTCAATGTGGTCGAGCTTCAGACTGCCGTAATTAAAGAAGGGCAAAGATTGCCTCAGGAGACTATAGCTAACATCATTCTGAGTATAACAAAACAAATGGAAGCTTTGATAAGAGCACGGAAGGAACCAGGCGGCAGTAAAACGCTGTGTTTCTTTTTCTATTTGTTAAATAATCTTACTTAAATGATTCTTAGACGACATAAAATTCCAAAAATTTATCAGTTCATATGGTTAATTGCTTTTGCTGACAAAAATAAAGGTATATCGACTTGTGAATATGTAATTTTAAATAAATAATTAAATAAGATTAATAGTTTCTTAAAATTTAATGGTTTGTTTGATTTTTAGAGATATTTTGTATGTTCTGTTAATTATGCCGGTGTGTGTATGTAAAAATTAAAACATAGGTTAAATTGACACATCATTTCAGTGGCGTCTTTTATGTAAAATCAATAGGCATATAAAAATTTAACTTCAAGATTATGTATTTTGTTTGCATTTATTTATTTATTAATAAAATGACAATTTAATAATTGTATAGTTTTATTTATGTTTGCGCCTACCCTTATCAAGAAGATATGTCTTATTAGTGGTGCAATACTATAAGCCAAAATGTGATCTTTCTACAAAAATAGTTATAAATTGTAAATAATCGATTAATTTGAGCAATGTTTGTTTTCAGTTTATGGTAATTTATAATACTCTTTAAGCACCGTTAAAAAAATACAATGATTTGGTAGACAATTAAGAATTCGAAAAATTAACAGCATTATTAAGGAGTGGATTATTGAATCAAATAAAACAGATATTGAAAATAATTAATTATTTATGTTTTTATATAGAAATCACAATTATAATAAAAATATACTAAATATATTGTTTTAAAAGCAGTGGCAATGTTTCAATTAAATTAAAACACTTACTGTTTATTTACAAAATGACGTTATTCATAATAAGCACGTTAAAATTCATAATATGTTGATCCGTATTTTAGGAAATGCTCCTTCCTTTACAATATTAAATATCTTTCCTTCTTCAATGGTTTAAAGATATTATTTTTATTAAAGGTATATACAAGAATTTTCTGTAAACACCATGGTATAAAAAACTCGAAAATCTTTTTTTGATAAATTTTTATGTAAAATTCTTTTTTTATGTTTTAGGCATCCGATGTCTCGGGCTGATAAACTCATCCAAGGACTTGGGACACTTCCAACGTTTTCACTCTACAATAGTCTCAAGTTCAAATCGCTCAATTACAGTGGCTGTATAAGCTAAATTTTCCATTCGGAAATTCGCTAAAAGAAAATGCCGAAGATTATGTAAAGTCTGGTCAATAAACCTTTAATTTTTCTTTTTCCTTAATATATTTGTTACGGATAATACCTTTGTAGTTTGTTTTACTAACCGCAGTAAAATAATAATAAAATATAATGTAATCTTTTGCTATAAATTTCTTACAACGGTCACCACGAAACGTGTGTTGATAAAATTAATAATGAAAAATTTAATATTATCTTAGTTGCTCAATAAAAATGGAAAATAAAATTAATTTTCACTAGATAATTCTTTCGCCAGCTATAAAAATAGATTAGGGGATACCTAGCCAATATATTAAAAGAATTCAATTAAAATAAAATGAAATATTTTTAAAAAGCGTCCAACTATTGGAAAAATTTTAACTTTGGTACCAATTATCGTGACCTTTCTAAGGTAAAACGATGACAGTATTTCTGATTAAACACTAGGGGAAGATGGGACAAACAGAGCAGGGCGCATACTACTTAAACGTACCAGTCACAAGCAAGTATTCTCGTTCGATCTGTCACCTCAACTAGAGTTAGTCATAAACAAGCGATGCAAGTAAACAACTGTGTTTTTATATTAGAGCTAAAAATGTGATCTTTTGTGATTGTGCTATATTTTGCTTAAAAAAGGTTTCAAGGTTTCAAAATAATAAAAATTGGACATGTATGAGGTGGCGTTCAATAGGGAGCGAAGTGAATTGTTAGGCGATATTTTATTCGTTTAGCTGTCTCTTAAGATTATAGAGCATTTCATTTCAATTCCAGGTTGTTCGATGGGGGCGGGGGCGGGGGGTAAGATGAATCCCTCACCAACAAACCTGACAATTTCAGTTGCTTGCTTTGTGTTAAATAGATGTGTTTTTTGTACAGAATGATTACAATTTGCTTACCCTAGGTCTTCACTAGCAATTATTTATTGAAAGCAATATTGAATTGAAACATTATTGCTAATGTAGACGAGTATATTGAAAGAGTTTTCAATATTGCCTCCTAGATGGAAACAAAAATTGCTTTCCATCTCTGTAGCAATTTTTGTTTCAAGAATTTTGACGTTTCAGTATCCAAAATGGCGGAAACTGAAAAAAAAGAATAGGATCTCTTCGGTTCATGGATTACATGTACGTGATGTACGTACATTTTACATATATACATACACATTTCATAGTAAAAACCGTAAAAACCATAGAGCACGTAAAAACAAATATGTATATTTCCTTTTTACCGTATCTGCCGAACACAACAACCGACAGAACATAACCAAAAAGCCAAAATAAATTTTAATTTTAATAATTAAAACAAATAAAAATGGCAACAAAAAAATTTAATAAAGAGGAAATTTTAAAATTAATTAACATGTATAGGGAAAAAGAAAGCCTATGGGATCTTAACAGTAAATTATAAAAAAGAATTGACATAAAAATGAGAGATTGGGAGGATCTCGCAAAAGAATTTAACACAGACATTAAAATGATTAAAAATAAAGTTAAATGTCTCCGGACATTTTCATAATTGTTCTAATAATTCAATCTTTCTTAACTTTGTTATTTTGCTTATAATAACATTCAAGTGTTCACTGGCAGCCATTTTCAGCAAATAAAATTGAAAGCAATCAAATGCCCAAACAGAAAAAATTGAAAAGTAAATTGAACTATGTTTCAATATTGCTTTCAATAAATAATTGCTAATGTAGACCTAGGGTTATTATGTTTGGGTTTAGAATATACTCGCCATATTTCCTTCTCTATTTTGCAGAATAGAAAAAAGGTGTAAAACAGAGAAGGGAATATGGTGAGTATATTCCAAAAGCAATAAACAAATTACATAAATTATATAGGTAACGTCTTTTTCTGTTGAATGCTCTACTTAAATATTTGTTGCTTCTTTTTTGGTTAAATTTAGAAATTACTATCAAAGGTAGTAGAGTCAGTTAATAAAATTTTATTTTTTATCACCAAGGCTTAACACCCCATCTTGCCCTATCTTTCGCTTCGTGTATTTTCCGACTGGAATGAGAAACCGTAATTTTTTTTTAAAGTACTATTTACTTGTTTGAAGGATTTTATTATCAAAATTACATATTTCAAGGACTTAATAATAATTTAATAGGCAATAAAAAAAAATTCCTCATAGGAATATAAAAACATTATACGATTTTAAGTATTTTTCGAACAGATTTTCACTGAATAAAATTTTATTATTATAAAAATTTGTTAAAATAAAAATAAAAAATTGTAAATCAGCAAAAAATTTTTATAAAAAATTTAAGAGCCACGTGTAAATTGATAGAAGAGAAGCGGCTTGTAAAATCAGATTTGATTTCCACTCAAGCTATGTTTATTAGAAGGAACAAGAGCTGGTAAAAGAGCCCTACGACATAATCTATTTAAAACAATGAATATTATCGTATCATTTATTTACTTAATCAGCTTATAATCAACGACTTATTCATCTATTACGTTAAAAAAGGTACAACTAAACCTTTTCTTATGCGATCCTTTTTTGTGCGACTTTTTTTTATACTGTTTTTGAAAAAATGGTCATTAAAATTCATAATATGAATCAAAATCAAGAGAAAGTAAGATACTTAAACGTTACCTATAATAACTTTCTTTGGCAAAAATACCATTTAATGGTTTTTAAGCATTTAATCAGTACATTGCATAAGAATATAAGTTATTGTATCATTTAGTTTTTTTAGAGATGTATTATTCACAATTCTCATAACCTTATAAAAATGAAATAAATTGTTTTCACGTGTAAATTAATGCTTTATCTTGTTTAAAAAATCAATTTCTAAAGAAATCGTTAGGTTTTGAGCGTTTCGAGTTATATATTTTCAATGAAACATTTTTTATGCAATTTCGATCAACCGCATAAGAAAAGGTTTACCTGTACGGCATAACTTTTTCTAATGCGGTTTTTTTTGTGCGACTGATTTTGTGTATAATGTGAATAAAAAGCAAGATGAAGTAAGAAATTTAAACATTAACTCGTGATAAAATTACTTATTGATTTTTTATTATAAGTTATAGCGTCGTTAAGCTTTCTTACAGATATATTTATTAATATAGGGAGAGTTTTGGTGATTTTGGACTATTAAAATAGGGAATTTTGGAATAAATGATCACCGTTTTCTATTGAAAGAAATTTTTATTTGGCTACGTACGTTTCGAGTGAAAAATTCTTCTTCATGCCATATTCTTAAAAATATTAAAATTTAAAAGCAGGAACATACATTTTTCGAAGAACAATAAATTAGGTACTCACAATTTTTTTTTTTAAAAAGTAGTAAAATGAATTGAATCACAATAAGTTATTAAAATATAAAATTAAATTAAACATTTATAAAACTAAACACTTATTTTTTTTTAGTCAATTTGTTAAAATTAAAATTAAAAACAAACAGTATTTTAAAATAACAAAATAAAATGAAATACTTTTTAATAGTATCAAGTCAAAATGATAAATGAATTAAAACGAAAAAATTTTTACCAAAATTATAGTGACAAAAATAGAGTATAGATGTATTTCAAAAGGAGATCTTTTATCTATTTATTTTTATAAAGAATAAACAAGTAGCTGCAAAAATGAATATTGTTTATAGTACTAAGCTAGTGTCTGTTTATGTTTTTTTGAATGTTTTGACATAATGATTTGTAAATGATTTGTCTAGAAAAAATCCACAAGGTCTCCAGGTTTAGTCTTTTCTTGTAGTTGCTTTCATACTGTAGCACCTTCGTCTTGTTGAAATCGAAGACGTGGTCGAAATTGTGTGCATGTTGTGCTAATTTAGCTAGATAGATAGAGAGTTTACATATATTTATTGCAATTTTTGTAATATTATAAAAAATTCTAACGATATCCCCTACGACTTGCTACGTAAAACAAAGTTTTCATTTTCACAATTTCATTAAGTACTGACAATGAGAACTACACTCTTACCAGATATGTTTACAGGTTCAAAGATGTAGAAACAAGGGACCAAACTAGAATGTCTATCAAACTGTTCCACTTGTCGCCAGTAGGTGACTTAAAATCTCCCCACTATATTTCGTACGTACACACTGTTTGCAATGGTGTTGGTTTGGTGTTTTGTAGTATAGTGTGCGTATTCACACACGCTACTACAAAACACCTATTATGGGACAGACCAACCTGTCCAATTCAAGTAACAATGTCTTACAATGTATTACAATGCACTGTGTGTTCGGCGACGGACACCGACTGACTATATGTCTTAAGCCGTGTCGGGCACACTCTGGGCTCATCACTAGTTACAATTTTCTACACTTATGCTGAGGACTTGCGTAGAAATTATGGAAAATGTGACGTGCGAGCGAAATTGACGGAACTATAACGGTTCCGCGACTTCTATAGAGAACCTCAAATAAAGAGGCTTATGGTATAATTTTATGATCAAACAAACTGAAACCACAAATTACGTGTATCAAAATATCTTTCATATTTGTTCGTAATAATATTTCTGTTTATTTTTATTTTTTTATGACTGTGCTAATTCTCTGTGCGGTCATTGTACTTGTTTGCACGATACAATATTTTTATTACTGACAAACCAATGGATGGTGTAGAGTGTGTCGTGGTTTGGTATCGTATATACCTATTGGAAACGGAAAATTTATGTGGAAAATAATTGGGGCAAATCGGAAAAATGTGGTACAACAATAGTCCAGTCCATGGTTAAAATAAAAGTACATATACGTAAATAAGTATACTTCTAAATATGCAGCTGTATGAAAATGAGTGTGATTGATTGTATATACAGTTATTAGTTAAATACGTATTTGTAGGGCCGGATTAACCCTGAGTCCGCCCCTAGACACCCTGAAAAATGCCGCCCTTTGTTTGAAAAAAGGGAAATCTTGAAAAAAAAAAAAAAAACAAAAAAAAATTTATTTGTGAGTCGTTGCACAGCCAAGTTGCTGGTCCTTTGCAGACAACGCTCGCCCTCCCCCACGCGATTTGATTAGTAATATTTAGTTTTGATGTGTACACGAGTTATAGTATGCACTGCGATAATGTTCTTTTATTTGTATGCTTTTGTAGACGTTTTAATAAACAGTGAGTAAACCGCTTCTTTTGTTATTATTTTTGTTTTTTACCGTTTCCCGAAACTTGTGTTTTTCCCGACAAGGAAAATCATATCTCAAGTTCTAGAAAAGATAGAGACTTAATTTATTTTTAATTTTGTTCATAAACATATTGCGTATAAAGTGAAGTATGCTTTTTCAATTTGAACAATTGTAACTATTTTTAAACATTTTTTATTTTAATAAAAAATTGAATTTTATAATTTTTAGAAGTTTTGTATTACAATTTTATAGTTAATTCTTAAAATTACCTGAAACCCATCCTCAGCTTTATGGACAGATCCTTTAGGAATAAAATAATGAAAAAAACATTTAAAGAATATTCATTACTTTTTGAGATACGACGTTCCTTGTAAACACTTAAAAACTTATGGAAAAGGGCCCGCTCTCTCTACAGGGAAGAGTAATGAATGTCTTAAAAACAAAATTTTCTATTTGAAACCCTCCCTAATTTGAAAAAAAATTTCAACAAGCAAAATAATCATAAATAAAAATATATAACATTCAAATATTCAGTGTTACAAAAATCACTTTTTGTATGTACTACACAACACCCACATATCCCCTAATCCTTGATACAATTTACACTAAATACACGCGAAATGATGAAAAGCAACATAATTATATATGTCGTGACGAATAAAAATGATATTGTACGAAGTTAGAAAAAAAAAGACAATGGGCGATGTATGACTGTTGGTGTGTTGGTTGAATGGGTGGTAAATATGTAATAAGTGGGCGATTTTGCGGGCAAATAAATGAGTGGGAAGTGACGCGTTCGTTGTATTTTTATTACCTTTTTATAACAATAATAAGTGCGATTCGGAATGAAATGCGAGCAGAACACAATTTAATCTATCTGTCTTCAGTTTGTCACCATAATACAAAATATTATATGTATAAGCTTGACACATACATAGATACCCAAATACATATTTGGGTGACTGACTATACTATTATAAGTTATAATAAAAATGTATTATATTTAATTGGGTATAAACCAGATAATCAAAATATTCGTATACACAATAAATAAAACTGGATTATATACAGGGATGATGATCAGTAATATTATATTGACAATTTCACACATGTGTGCCCACAGAACATTAAAGAAGCAGTGTACATATAAAAATCCGTCATTCGTAAGGTGCAGTGTTGTGCAATTTACACCGCTTCTGATTTTATCTGTTAGTGCGGCCGCTCGTGTCGAACGACATGTAAGATAAATTTAAAAATTACATTATACATTGAAAGAAAAATGGCAACTTAAAATTAAATACGATCATTATTGTTTCAATAATGTACAACTTAAAAAAAATGTATTGAAAAGATAGGGAACTTTGTAGGAAATCAACTAGATACATTAAAACAATAAATTTCAACCTTACTAGACTTTCGTTAATGTTTTACATTGAATCAATATGGTTTTTATTAATATTGTTTTTTCTCTCTCTGATGGGTGTACATTTGAAAGAAATGGTAAATTTTCTCCAAAAATATTTTTTTAATTAATATTAGATGCATTCCGACAATTTTAAACACTTTTTGAAAAACTGTCAAATACCGTATTCACATACTGTGTATTACCAAGGAGGTAAGTCCAAAAACGTTCCAAAAAATGTATCGTTTACAATTAATTTTGTTAATTATGTTAAAAATTACCCATTTTTATGCAAGTATGCCCTAAAACAGTATTGTAAAAGTAATATCACAAATTTGACATGAAAAACTACTGCCAGCAAATTGAAAAGTTCCCCTTGTTGTAGTGTTCTTCATGTCGTATCTCTCGTGTCTTATCTCTTAGGTGTGAAGATGCCATGTTTTAAGACAAATGTCTGTGTCTCTCATGTCGTATCTGCTGTGCCGTATCTGCTAGGTGTGCAGCCGGGCTTACTGTTCGTCATACGGGTTAGGTCGTGCTTAGTGTCATTGTTTTTTCAATCAACTTGTGAAATTTAACAGAAAAAAACTGAAGTGTACCGTATGCAAGGTGAATCGATCACTACTGACAAATGAATTACAAAGTCTATTTTTTGTTGTTTATGATTATTGTTCAATCTTCTAATTTTAATAATTTTAAAAGTAATGAATTTGATTTTGGTAGCTGACCCGTACACACACATAATAACTAATACATAAACAAATATATTATGGGTGTGCTCGTGTCATTTATAAAAATTTGACATTTTTATAGTTTTTTTTTTTTTTCTATTTATTCCAATAACTAAACATCCAATATTAAACAAAATACACGAAACAAAATAATTTTCAGTTTTTTAAATTTTAAAGTTGATTTTTAATGTCACAACTTACTTAATATATACCTCTGATTCACCTCTAATCATACTTTTGCATTTACTCGTACATTAAAAATTCTAACTTTGAAAATTTATTTTTTCTATACTATACGTCAGAAACTATTCAAAATAGTGTTTGTGAATGCATCATATCTTCTTCTATAATATATTAAAATTTCAAATTCTAAACTTGGAAAATTTCTTGTGATCGATTCACCTTAAATATGTAAAAATTCTATTGAACAAACAAATTCTTAAAATAAAGGGGTTGGTTGTTAGTCACATAGGTCGGCCTTGACAGTATATACTATGTGTATGCAAGATGCGCAGTCATACATACACCATATTGCACTAACACATTCATTTCATAACATAATGGTACTTAAGAAATAGAAAATTTGTATCTTGTATATTAGGTTATTGACTTTGTGCAAAAAAACAGAGGGAAAAGGAACTAATTCGTAACAGCTGTTTTATTATTTCATATGTTAAGTTGTACTCCAAAGATGATAAATTCACAAAGTGCTATTAAATTTAGGCGTGGGTTTTTACGAACGACGTTTTATCGACTCTTAAGTTTTTTAACTATAACTCAAAAACTATTCATTTTTCGTAAATACCCATGATATGATTTTTTGTAGAGAATTAAATTTCCTAGCGAAATGGTACTTTATGAACTCAAACAACTTTTTTCTCAACAAAATAAGTCAAAAAAACTATTTAAAAAAAGCGGAAATTTTTCATTTTTTCTTTTTTTTTTTAATTTTTGTGCAGCACTTTCTTCTGAGTGGATTTAGGTATAGGCATTGGTTCACAAAAAAGAAAGCTGATGCAATTTCCGTCAGAATGGTGACCGATAAAAATATTTTCGATAAAATCTAGCTGAGATGCAGTCGTTCAAAGTTACCTACTTTTTTACAATTTTATTACTTTTTACTTTTATGTCAAATTATTTGTAATTTTTGCACGCAAAAATTATTTTTATTCAGTACAAAAATTATTTCTGCTTTATCAGAGATAATGATAAAAGTATTTGTTAAAAATTTTGATACTCATATGATCTTAGGTATAAAAAAAACAAACTTTAATATTGTACTAATTTATCATTCTTCTAATTTTTTTTTAAATGACATATCTATTATATTTTCCCCATAAAGTTTTCGAATTTAATATCAATATCTTCATCAGCATCGTTTTGGACATTTTCCTCTGTAAAATAGTCTATATCTATGACCGGCACAGTTGTACGATAGTTTAGTTGAAGCTGTCTAGATCCAACGAGTATACTAACAGAATAAATTTATTTTTATTGAAATTGAGTTGAACTACTGTTGGTAATGCTCGCCGACTTTTGAAATGGATCGCCTGTTTAGTTGTACGACTAAAGATCGTTAGTGTGTCCGGTACTCTTATTCGTTGTGAGTACATTGTCTATTTCAATATAAAAACATGATAAATTATTTCCAAAAGAAAACAAAAATTACACATTATTTTTCAAATGTAATTTGACTTAATGAAATCCGACAAAAACAATTTAATCTTTCTATTATTTTCGAAACATTAAATCTTAGTGACATTAAAAAGACACTGATTTAACTTAAGTAATTACAAAATTTTATTTTAAACGTACACGGAGAATCTAGGTTATATTTTTTCCTTTACTACACCGAGTGATCTACCGAGTTTGGCCATTTTCCAACAGAACAAATATCGAATGCAAAAACAAATGAACCATTGATATATAATTTTTCTTGAAAAACAGTCTACGTATTCGAAAAAAAAAATAAATTACAGAATTGAAACAGATTACATAAATAATAAATAGGTACCGGATTTCTTCGGACAGGTCAGGACCGTACTTATTTCAATAAAATTTTGTAACTAAATTACATTAAATTATGCACATTTCAATGAATATAATTGGTCAAAAATTACATTTTTCACCATTTAGAATACTAACAGCATTTTTTATTTGACAAAAGTAAGAAAATTCAAAAAATCCGAAAAAATTTTTGTAAAATATATTGAAAAGTTGTTGAATATTTAGACGGTCCACTATAATAGCTAAGACGTACGTATTTACTAAGATTTTTTATTATTGAAAAACAAATTTTTAACAAGCAACTATACTTCTATCTCTCAAAATTGAAAACAATAAAAAAAAGATGAATTTATTTAATTTAAATGACATGTCACATAAATCACATACATAATATAAGCAAAAATACTTTTGATAGTTATTTAAAATTACAGTGGCACTTTTCAATTGTGCAGGTAATAAATAAAAGTAAAAAAGGAAGTTTACATAAAATACGTATAAGTAATATTTTGATACATATATGTATGTGTGTGTATGTAACTTGTGTACGTTGTTTTTATGAAAATATTTCGAGCTTTTTGTCACATTGAGTGCACATTGAGTATACCTGCATATGCTAAAGACGAAACTGTGTGATCCGAAAGAAATCCGATACCTGATAATAAACAAATATTTTACTTTGCAAAATACCACTTTTATTTTTGAAACTGTGACAATATTGTTTCGAACTGTTAGTTCATTTTCAAAAATAAAAGTGGCATTTTGCAAAATAAAATATTTGTTTATTATTTACAAATATGGAATACCATAAATTAACGCTCAAAAGTTTTTCGATATGTAAAAAAAACATGAAACAATATGAACGTAACAATATGCAACAATTTTGTTGTTATTGTTTACATTTGAAGAGGAAGGGGTCAGCAGTGTGGTGAATACGAAGCAAATTTTTAGGTAAGTTGATAGGTATCGTAATATGTTTTCTGCAATTCTCAATTAAAAAGGTAACTTGATGATAGCGTCAAAATAATTTGCTTTTCACGCCTGAAGTAGATACTTTTTACAGCATGCTGGTATAATACCTACATTTTTCACTTATTACACGAGAGGTATATGTATTTTTTCAAATTTTGGGTTTGTCCAACGAAAATTTGTTGCCTAGCAATATAACGCGAAAAACTATCAACTAACAAAAACGCGACAGCGAAGTCGAAGCGTTTATGGAATGACTGTTCTTCGAGTTAAATTGCTTTGGGACAAGAAATTTGAGTTGTAGAAAACACAAATTTATTCAAAAAAAATATAAAACCCAAGTGCAAGAAATTTAACGTAATAGTTTTGAAATCAGTTAAATTTACCAATACAAATTTATGTTTCGTTTTTATCGTGTTTACCTGTACAATGAAATGACCAATGAAATGTTTTGTACCATTTTTTGCACTGTGAAAATCTGTTGTAACTTTTTTTCATGGTAAAGGTGAAAAAACTAGAATATTATATTATACGACTTTGATACACATGAGTTAAATTGTCAAATATAAATGAACAATATTTATTCTTTACTAAAGTAACATTATAGTTATATAGTTATAGTTATCCTGGATAACTTATCCATGAATTATTTATTAAAATAAATAAGTTTATATAATGTTTTGCTTGCAAGATTACTAAAGTAACGGAAGCACCTTTGAAATTTGAAAATTTTGTTCCTCCAAAAATGTTTTGATAACCCAAACGGTATAGGGTTGACCGGGGTAATTGTGAATGGATTTTCATGAGTTGAGATAAAAGCGTTGTTTTAAGTATTTTTTATTTTATATATCACATTATGGTTGATTTATTTTTAATTCTACGTTATTCAGGATGCACCACACAAATTTTGGGCAAATTCGTATGAAAAACAAAAATTTTATAAGCCATTCACATTTTCCCGGTGCGATTTTGCAAATCTTATGAATTTCGGGGTAAAAGTGAATGCCATCAGAAAAATTATTTAGAATGGATTACAAGAGAAGTGTGACACGTCAGAGTAAAGCCCAACTCAAATTCTTTACATTTACTCCACTTTCAAATTTTTCATCATACTTTAGCGGTCACAATTTCTCTTTGTTTAATGCAAGTTACGCATACGTCAAATTTCTACAAAAAATCAAGGTTAAAGCAAAATAACAAAAATTGTAGGAGCAAATTTATTACAAGCTAAAAATGATATTTTGATGATATTTTGTCATTTTATCATATAAAAAATCAAAAAATTACATGTTTTCACACAAAAACAAGGAAAATAAGACTTTTTCAAGGAAATATATTTAGTTTACATGAATAAAAAACAAATTTTTTTTTGTATTGATTGTACAACGGAAAGATACATAAAATTTTGTAAGGGTTTTCTCAAAATAAAAATAAAAAAAAAAAAAAAACTAATACTTGGAGAATTGTTATAAAATTTTAATAGCATATTAAGAAAGGACAAAAAAACATATTAAGAGTTGATTTTTAACAATATTAATGTTATTTTAGAAATTAAAGGCGCCATTTACAATTGCCCCAATTCACAATTACCCCGGTCAACTCTACATTAAATAATTTACCAATTTTTGAAATTATATTTCTTATTGAATTGATAAATACTGAAAGGTCTAAATACTCTATATACATTATTGGATTAATGTAAAAGCATTCAAACAGTAATAGGTATAAGTCTGTGATAACCTAAATTATTCCTTCAATTATTTGCCATCACTAACTTGACATATTCAGATAGATTTCCCAGGAAATTCTTTGAATATACGAACTAATTATACCTTTCTAGTAGATATGTACCACCTGTATTGCCCTAGAGACAAGAAGTTTATTGATTTTCGCTGTGTAAATCTTCAAAGAACACGTATACACTTAATCCCTCTGTGAGGCTACATTGCAAACAATACAGAATATCATAAGTTAATAATAATTCCCTTCCTCTAATCTATCTCTAACACCAAATGTAAATCTTATAACTCTCTCTCAATTTGAGATTCTATTACTCTAGAACTAGAGCTCCTATTGGTAATTATAATTTCTGCAATAAACGCGTAGCAAACATGTTAATATAATATGTATACATTTGAATTAAACTAACACTCGTATGTTGTTTAAATTGTTAATTCCAATATGATATGTTTATGATATATTTAGGCCAGACAAATCATCTAATTCAAACAAAATTACTGGTAAATATTGTAGTTAATCCACTGAAACTGACTGAGATGTTCAAAGATTTTCGAATTACTTCATTATTTTCACTTCAAATGAACGACTTAGGAAAATAATTTCATATTTTTCATTTACATAATATTATATTTATTTTAATTTAATTTCAAAAAGTTAAATATTTAATCAGACATATTTATTACGAAATGTATATTATTTCAAAATAAAAAAAATACTGTTACATAAAAATTTTTTTATAACACCCACTTCTAAAGTTCAATATTCGAGCGTTGTGTAGTGGGCGTAAAGAGCAATATTCATATCATTGTAAAACAAACGATAGTAACTGTGCGCAAAAGTACAGTACCGTGCGTGAAAGTAGCTAACTGTGCGAGAAAATAATGATATTCATTTGTCAATGATAATCATATTCAAATTAAACATGAAAACGATCAACAAATTAATAAAAAATAAAAAATAAAAACGATATAAGGTAAAAGACCCGGTAATTGACCCTGGCCCAGTTTCTGAACTTTTCAGCTTTGTTATAAATTAATAAAAAAACTATATTTTAAATAAGAAAAAAAATAAATTCTTAATTTAAAGTAATCTATTCTGTGTCTAATGAACAGCAATTTAAAAAGTTTAGAATATATTAACTAAATAAAAAAAAATTTTTAAGTTTAAAATGTGTGTAAAAACAATTTTTTTGGTAGTTTCCTAACAGTTTATGTTACAAAGTACTCATTTTGATCTGTGCAATATTCATCATGTAAGTATGAAAACTTAATTAAAAATATATGAGCAGGTTAATATTTGTTTAAAATTTATTTTAAAATATTTATAAAATACCTTAGAATGATTTTTATTATTGAAATATGAGGGTCAATTACTAGGCTCACTTCTAAAGTGGTATGGCCCAATTAAATTCTAACTAGTTTTTGTTAGTTAATTTGTTATTTATAGTTATCTTCGATTAGTTTTTGTTATTTTTCATAACGTATATAACATTAAACATTCATTTTTATCAATAAAAAATTATTTATAAATTAAATTTTAAAAAACTGTATTTTTAAATTTAAGGATCAGAAACTAGGCCACTGTCAGGGTCAAAAACTGTCACATGAGAAATTTTGAAGGTCAGAAACTGGGTCCTTTTTGTCAATTTTTAAAACATTAATTTAAATTATTAATTCAATTCAAATAATTATTTTACTTGTATGACTTTATTTTGAAAGCCATAAACTAGTTGATAAAAATATTAATTGTCTCTTAAGTTTAAACTTATATTTATTACTGTCGTTTAACCTCAGCCGTCACTCTTAAAAGGTCAGAAACTAGGCCCGTTACCTTACAAATTAATAAAAAAGTTTTTTTTTTTTTTTTATATATATAACATTATAAAATAAAATTAACCCTACTATTTTCTAAAATTGCTTAAAAATAATTAATTTTTTTTCTCTCTGTTAAACTTTACTCGTAGAAGCCGTCGTTATAAAAAATTATGTTCGATACGTATGCGTAAAGTGAGGTATCCAATAGGCTTAAACTGGGGCACTCGCTAAAGGGACTGATGTATACACAACGAGATCTCGTGCGCTTACCCCTACTCGCCTGACGGCTCGTGGGGTATACAGCGCACTCGATCTCGTTGTGTATACATCAGTCCCTTAGAATCGTGCCCCAATTTAAGCCTACTAGAAAACCTCTATTTACGCATATGTACCTATCGAAAATAACTATTTTTTTCGTAAAGCTTTCTGTAACTTATTTTTGTTGACAATTTAACTCATGTGTAACTATCAAGTCCCATAAGAATATTATAGAATATTATATAGTTTTTTTCACTTTTACCATGGAAAAAAGTCAGGACAGATTGTTACAGCGAAAAAAATGGCACAAAAAATTTCATTAGTCATTTCATTGTAGGTAAACATGATAAAAATGAAACAAAAATTCGTATTGATAAATTTAACTGATTTAAGAACCATGGTAACAATGTAATAAATAATAATATAAATTATACTAATTTATTTTATTCGTTAAATTATCTTACCGTATTACACTTGAGTTTTATATTTTTTCTGAATAAATTTGTGTTTTCTATAACTCAAATTTCTTGCCTAAAAGCAATTTAGCAAGAAAAACTGTCAACTAACAAAAACGCAACAGGCAACAAATTAATGTTCGTTAGACAAACCCAAATTTATTCGAAAAAATACAAACCTCTCGTGTAATAATAACAAGTGATTAAATAATATCAGAGATCACATTGATCTTAAGAAAACTTTCCATTGTATTTTTCCTATGCACGATAAACCTGTTTTCACCCGGTATTTTAAAAATTATAAATACAAAATACCAAGAATATTCTACCGGCTCAAATTCAGTTCTCGGATGTTGAAATAGTATATTATGCAATAAATGCGAGAAATTGTCGATTGCCCACGAAAGCAAAGCTGAGCGCACGAACGTGGTGAGTGCGCTCATTCACTTGAGTGGGCAATCGACAATCCCGCACGAGTTGCACATGCCATTTTTTATTACGAATTTCACATAGTTTTTTCTATTATTATTACTATTTTTGATATTTTTATTACTTTTTAAAATAATATTTTTAAATGTTCGTCTTTTTTTTCTGAATTAAATATCGTTTAAATTACTTTGTTTGTGGTTTCTATAGAAATAATTATGAAATATTTATTAAATGAAAAATCAAGAGGCAGCTTTGCATGTTTTGATTAAATTTTACGTGTTTTATTGTCAATTTGCGTGTGGAAAGTAACTTTCCACACGCAAAAAAATATGCGAGAAGAGTACAGTGGGAAAACAGCTATTTTGCGTACAGAAATGTGTGCGCTAAGTTAGTACTTCTCTCGCATGAGTAATAATAATACTATAATTAACAATAAATCATCTTTCAAAATAAATTCAGTGTTAAGTACAAAGATATATATTTTTAATATTATTAATTATTAGTTTTGTCGAGACTAAATAAATAATTATTCATTAAATTAGATTTATTATTTTAATAAATGCAAATAAATTATTTAAAACAAATCTTTGTTATTTTGTTTTAAATAATTAAATTACGGTAACAATATATTAAATTGGAATGCAATAGATAATACCTACAAATAAATATTGAAAAATCCAATTAAAATAATTTTAAATTATTTTGATGAAATTTTAATTGGTGTTATAATAACGAAACTTTTTTTATAATTACGTAATTAACAAATTTAAATAAATAATGGTAATAATTTGGAAAATATTTAAATAATTAAATGGGGAATAAAGTATTCACATAGTATATATTGTATTTTGAAATTTCAAAAGGAAAATTCAGCTATTTCAACAACTGTTATTGTGAGACTTGATTCCGAAGACTGTGACAGAAATTTATTTTGAAGTCCCACGAACCCGAAGATGATATTCACCAATACGAAATTTGATGAAAACGTTGGAAGTTCCAAATCCTTGGATAAGTTTTTCGGCTAGACACGTCTGATCACCAAAACCAGGAGTGATTTGCAAAATTTGCTAAGTACCTACGATACACTATCGCAAAAAGCGGAAAAATTCACTTAGGTATAGAGTTGGAATAGATGTTCTAAGGAAACACGAATTTTCTTTGTTTTATTTATTTATTTTTTTCTTTTTTGAAAATTTTATTATACCATCATAAAAAACGGAAAAAATCATATGTCCTCCGAAGTTAGCCCGTTTAGCACCACCGTTAGAGCTTCTTGGACCTCTTGTACGACGCCATGATGAGTTCCCTTGAGGTGCGACTTCATCTTGGGGAATAGAAAAAATTCACAGGGAGCAATATCGGGGCTATTGGGTGGGTGAGGCAACGTTAGGATGCCTTTTTTTGCTAAAAACTCTTGCACAACGAACGAGGAATGGGCCGGTGCATTATCGTGATGTAAGATCCAGCCATCCTTCTCGTGTAACAACTTGCGAACCGTTTCTTTGTTGATGTTGAATTCGTAAGACAATGCACGAATGCTTAGGCGACGGTCAGACGTGATCAACTTACGCAAACGATCAACATTCGCGTCGGTACGAGAGGTAACGGGAGCAACTTCACGTGGATCGTCTTCCACCGATTCACGCCCTTCCTTGAACCGCTTCGCCCATTCAAACACACGCGTTTTTGACATGCTATCGTCTCCATAGACAACCTGCAATTTTCGGAGAAGATCCGATAGTTTTTCGCCAGATTTCACTAAAAATTGAATCATAACACGTTGCTTGTAATGTACGTCACACATTTTCACTACGCCACTAAAAAAGTTACTTGCAAAAAATACGCATAAAACAAAAACCAATCGTGCTATATACTTCAACTTTGAACTCTAACTAAAAGGAAGATCTCCCTTCTTAGACAGATGATAACAAATGAAAAAGTGTTGCCAGTTTTTAAATTATAACTAAATTCCTGGAATTTAATTGTCACACCTCGTATATACTTCTTATTGAGTTTATAAGAAGGCGTCGCGCGAACGACGTCGCTGATACAGCGAATATTCTATAATTTTCTGCGCGAAATTGAAAAAAAAAAATTAATCGAATCTAGTGTCAAAGAGTATACGAATCGAATATCATCGCCGAATTTGCTAACAGTTTTCTACATCCATATATCTTGTACACGTTCATTTATCATATTTTTTTTTCAGTTTGCCGATACTTTATTCATAACCATTTTGGAGATTACAATGACACATGGTATCAACTATACCTATATAATCCAGACACTCTCTTTCACCGTTCTTTTCGTTAGCAAACTTTTTCTTCTCTCCGTTAACTTGAAACATGTATACATATGTTTTACTCGAGTCTGTAGTAAGTTGGAGTTAGCAGCGTATGATGGACGGGGTTAATGTGGCGAAGCGTTTGTCAGCTAAAAGTTTAACGAAAACGTTTGAAAGTTTTTAGAGAATATTTAAATGTATATCGTTTGTCGAAATGTTTCGATACGTTTGTTCGATGACATTGATGTATCATGTACGTTCAAACTATAAACGTAGCCATGGACGTAGAATCACTTTATACTTATAAATGGCGTCTTGATGATACTGATTAGGGATGACCGATATTCATCGATGGTAGAAAAACATCGATGTAAAAACATCGATGTTATGTCCTCGATAACATCGACACATCAATGTTACGAGAATAATATCGAAACATCGATATTACTCTATAAGCTATCCAGTAGTTAAAAAGTCCTGTAGCTGATTTAAAACAAGATTCATTACCTTTATGGCAAGATCTAAGATCCACTTATCCAAACTTGAAAAAAATTGCCATTAAATATTTGTGTTTTACAGCAACTTCAACAGCTTCACAGAGACTTTTTTCACAAGCTGGGCAGTATTTGTAGCAACAAAGCAACAGATTAAAAGGGAAACTTCTAACAAAGTGACTTTTTTTGCAAAGTGTACCAAATAAATACTCCAATGGCAATGTTAATTTTTAATAAATAAAATAATAGATTATAATGGTTGTTTATTTTGCTACATAAACATCGATATTTCGAACATCGATGTTTTTCTTTCGATATATACCTATCGTATATCGATACTCTTGAATCGATGTTAACATCGATGTCAACATCGATGTTTTTTCTAATATCGATCATCCCTAATACTGATGAAAAATACCCGTATGGAAATAATCTCTGGCGAAGCTCTGGAAAAACTCTGAAAAAAGTCTGACAATTGGAACATTCCCAGATTTTTTTTATTACTGAGTCAGATATTACTGAGCTTAGGCTTATTATATCTTAAGGGGGGAGTTCAAATAAAAAAGCTATTTTTTTATTTATGATTATTTTGCTTGTTGAAATTTTTTTCAAATTAGGGAGGGTTTCAAAGAGAAAATTTTCTTTTTGAAACATTCATTACTCTTGCTTGTGGGGGAGGGAGCCTTTTTCACAAGTTTTTAAGCGTTTACAAGGAGCGCCATATCTCAAAAAGTAATGAATATTTTTTAAATATTTTTTCATTATTTTATTCCTAAAGGACTTGTCCATAAAGCTGAGTATGGGTTTCAGGTAATTTTAAAAATTAACTATAAAATTGTAATCCCAAACTTCTAACAATTATAAAACCCAATTTTTAATTTAAAAAAAAAAAATGTTTAAAACAAGTTACAATTGTTCAAATGGAAAAAGCATACTCCACTTTATGCGCAATGTATTTATGAACAAAATTAAATAAAAATTAAGTCTCTATCTTTTCTAGAACTTGAGATATGATTTTCCCTGTCGAGAAAAACACAACTTTCGGGAAACGGTAAAATGACATACAAAGCAGATGTTGAAAAAAACAAATCAACTTTCAGAAAATACGTCTACAAAGGCATGAAAATAAAAGAACATTATCTCAGTGCATACTATAACTCATGTACACACCAAAACTAAATATTACTGATTCAATCGCGGGGGGAGGGGGGGCGAGCGTTGTCTGCAAAGGAGCAGCAACTTGGTGTGCAGCGGCTCACAAATAAATATTTTTCTACTTGAAAAAGATTTTTTTGACCATGTTTTATATATCACCGTGTTCGTAAAGAACCACAGAAAAAAATAAAAACAAAAAACGAGATTCGAAAAGAATTAGTTTATTAGCCGTTTCTGGTGTGAACTCCCTCCGTAAGTACTTCAATTTCACGACAATTTGAACAATGTTATTTAACGTTTGGTTCAATAAATGAGTTGACAAAAGGATCCCTGTCAGTACTGACAAAAAGTATTGACAAATACGTTATAAAACAATCGCAACTCCATTGAATAATGGTTAATACGGTGATTTCACAGGTCGAAAGGTATTGAGTAATGATAATTTTCAGCTTTAGAAACACACCTTTGGATAATTGCTAACTTTCTCAACAATTAAAGTATATGTAATGAGTGTGTTCTTCAACAGGAGTAGAAAAAAATTATAATATATGGATGGATATTATTTGTATATTTTCATTGAAAATGGGTTGCTATATTTTTTTTTAAAGGGCATAGCCGGGTAAGGTAGGGAAAACGGCCCTTGACGCAAAATTGATTGTTTTTATAGGAAATAATACTTCTTAGCCCCAGATACATTCTTGCCAAATTTCAACCCTCTGAGGCTAATAGTTTATGAATACACAGACAAAAATTTTCAAAAAAATTTTTTTTTTTTACGAAATTACTGAGCCGATTTATTTTAGTTTAATATATATTGTGAACCCACCTTAGGCAAAGTAATAAAAAAAAAAAATTAACCTCATATCCCTATATTATACTAATTTTTTTAAATTTTTAAATTTAAGTAAATTTGTTTTTGGCACTTACGCGTTAGCGACTCCCACCATTTTTTGTTCAATAATATGTCTCTTAGTACTCTATAACATATATTTTTACGAAAAAATTTTAGTTGGTAGAACATAGTAATATTTCAATACAAATGCATACCATGTTAGGTACTGCATATATTACTTATGTATAAAAAGGGCTATAAAGTAAAATATCTACCCTATTTCTAAAATAATACAATTACATACGTTCATAACGACGATAAACTAGTTTAAATTTACTCAAGTCCAACATTATCTGTCGTTTGTCTTTTTTTATTAATAAAACAAAATAGATATTGATTTCTCTTTTGTTAGAGTTGTTTTCTTTGTAAGACGTCAAGTGAAACTTTATTAGCTCATACACCACGTATTACGACGTCAACAATTTCATACAAAGCTTATTAGCTGTCAAAATAGTATACCAGTTGGTCATTTCGTTATCATTCCCCATGACCCGTCATCGTGTTAACAAAAGAAGACAAACAGCAGATAAAGCTAGACATTTGTCTATGTTTCTCGTTGTTATGAACGTATGTAATTTTATTACAGAAAAAATCCACTTTCTGCACCTCCTCAAGAAGTGCAACAAAAACATCAAGTGAGAGGGTCTATTCTAGTTAGTTATATGTACCTACATGTAATTTACCTACATATTTTTATAACTACAACAAGTTTTAGCCGGACTGTTGTCGCTACTATACATTGTTGAAGTTTTTTGCTTCAATCTATTAAGTTAATACTTATTATTATTATTAAAGCAATATAACATTTAAGACGTATTATTGTTATTATGATTATTTAAATAAAGTTTCTAAAACTTATAATTTTTGCTGAGTTAGATGTAATTTTAATCAGTAAGTATGCTGAGATAATTTTATTGATTTCATTCAAATATTCAGATTCATGGTAAAATTAACCTTGAAAATTATTTTTTAACAAGTTAAAACATATTTTTTATAACAAGTCACAATATAAATTTTTTAGACCGTCACAGGAACTCCAAGAACTGCAACTCAGGGGGGAAGAGAACATTTTATTGCACTCCTCAGAGTTCTACTGTGTTTTAGAAATCAGGCAGATGGTTTACTGTATGGTCCTGTTTATACATAAGTAATATATGTAGTACCGAACATGACATGCATTGGTATTGAAATATTACTATGTTCTACCAACTAAAATATTTTCCGTAAAAATATATGTTATAGAGTACTAAGAGACATATTATTGAACAAAAAATGGCGGGTGTCGCTAACGCGTAAGTGCCAAAAAAAAAATTTACTTAAATTTAAAAATTTAAAAAAATTACTATAATATAGGAATATAACGTTAATTTTTTTTTATTACTTTGTTTAAGGTGGGTTCACAATATATATTAAACTCAAATAAATCGGCTTAGTAATTTCGTAAAAAAAAATTTTTTTTGAAAATTTTTGTCTGTTTGTGTATTCATAAACTATTAGCCTCAGAGGGTTGAAATTTTGCAGGAATGTATCTGGGGCTAAGAAGTATTATTTCCTATAAAAACAATCAATTTTCCGTCAAGGGCCGTTTTCTTTATTTTACCCGGCTATGCCCTTTCTTCATCCAAATATAGACTGCTTCATCAAATATTAGATGTAGAAAGGCCGTCCCCATTGGGTTTTCTAGAGAAATATTTTCATTCATATTTACATACATCACAACATGTGTGTCTGTAGTCTGTTTTGTACATCATAAACTTTGTTTACATAAGGTATATGTACCTACTTTATAAATACATTATACAGTTTCAAGCCAAAAGTCATGTAGGCGTGTGTATACTATATAGGAAATAGTATTTTTTGCACGATCGTGTATTTTCATGCATTTACCGATGCTGTTGACAATGCTGGTAAGTTACATTTCCCGAACGTTTGTTTATATCCATGGAAACCAAAAAATAACAGTGCGATAAGTGAAATAGATGCGTGGTAAGTTAATAGGAGTTTGGTAAGTGAAATTAGCTCAAAAATGATTGTAATTATTTATGTACATTGAAATTAAAAGTACCATTTTAATAATTAGGAAAGTAAATCGATTAATATGAAAATTTTCACTAGTTTGCACATTATTATTATTATTGCTGGCGTTAGTCTTGATATTTTATTAACATTTCAAAAGGTCGTTCAATCATTAAAATTTTCTGTGGTTTTCATAATCTTCCCTTCATTTTACAAGAATAAATTTGTAGCCAAAATTAAAATTCTTCATCAATTTCATTATTCTCACTAATATTATAGTTTAACAAACTATTTTTCCCAATTTTTTTAATAGAAAATTCAAAAAAATATTCACGCCAATTAAATATTGACACTTAATTTTTTATTTACAAATATAGTTGTCAATTGTCACTACAAAGATTCGTATAGTTGCTAATATAAAAATTTATAATATTTATTCATGTCATTCTATGTGATAACATAGAAATATAAATTTCACCTATATTATCTGAATTTTATTTTTTATTTACTATATTTTTATTCTTTAATTATTTTAAATCAATCGTGCAAAAAATATTATACAATACACGATGCGTTAAGTGCCTTTACTGATCTCGAAAATTGCAAAAACTCGACCCTGTGGGTCTCGTTTTCGCAACATTTTCTCGATCAGTAAAAGCAACTTACCGAACTTATGTTATAATAGTATTTTACAATATAAGTTCGGTAAGTTGGTTTTACTGATCGAGAAAATGTTGCGAAAACGAGACCCGCAGGGTCGAGTTTTTGCAATTTTCGAGATCAGTAAATGCACTTAACGCATCGTGTATTGTATAATATTTTTTGCACGATCGATTTAAAATAATTAAAGATTAAAAATGTGTTAAATAAAAAATAAAATTCAGATAATATAGATGAAATTTATATTTCTATGTTATGAAATAGAATGCCATGAATAAATATTATAAATATTCATAACAACTAATATGAATCTTTGTAGTGACAATTGACAACTATATTTTTAAATAAAAAACTAAGTGTCAATATTTCACTAGCGTGAATATCTTTTCTGAATTTTCTATTAAAAAAAATTGAGGAAAATAGTTTGTTAAACTATATTATTAGTGAGAATAATGAAATTGATGAAACATTTTATTTTTGACTGCAAATTTATTCTCGTAAAATGAAAGGAAAATTATGAAAGCCACAGAAAATCTTAATGATTGAACGACCTTTTGAAATGTCAATAAAATAAGAAGACTGATGCCAACAATAATAATAATAATGTGCAAACTAGTGAAAATTTTCATATTATTAATGGATTTATTTTCCTAATTGTTCAAATTGTACCTTTAATTTCAATATAAATAAATAAATACAATCACTTTTGAGCTAATTTAACTTACCACACTCCTATTTACTTACCACGCATCTATTTCACTTACCGCACTGTTATTTTTTGGTTTCCATGGATATAAACAAACGTTCGGGAAATGTAACTTACCAGCATTGTCAACAGCCTCGGTAAATGCATGAAAATACACGATCGTGCAAAAAATACTATTACAATATAAGTTCGGTAAGTTGCTTTTACTGATCGAGAAATTGCAATTTTCGAGATCAGTAAAGGCACTTAACGCATCATGTATTGTATAATAATTAAAGATAAACATATATTAAATAAAAAATAATATTCGCATAAGATAGGTGAAATTTATATTTCTGTTATGACAGAATGTCATGAATAAATGTCATAAATTTTTATAGAAACTATAATAAGAATCTTTGTAGTGACAATTGACAACTATATTTGTAAATTGAAAATTAAGTGTCAATATTTAATTGGCGTGAATATTTTTTTGAATTTTCTATTAAAAAAATCGAGGAAAATAGTTTGTTAAACTATAATATTAGTGAGAATAACGAAACTGATGAAGCATTTTAAATTTGGCATCAAATTTATTCTCGTAAAATGAAAGAAAGATTATGAAAACCACAAAAAATTTTGATGATTGAACGAACTTTTGAAATGTCATTAAAATATGAAGAGTAATGGCAGCAATAATAATAATATTGTGCAAACTAGTGAAAATTTTCATATTAATCGATTAATTTTCTTAATTGTTCAAACTGTACCTTTAATTTCAATATAAAGAAATTACAATCATTTTTGAGCTAATTTCACTTACCGCACTCCTATTCACTTAGCAGGCACCTATTTTACTTATCGCATTGTTATTTTTTGGTTTCCATGGATATAAACAAACGTTTGGGAAATGCAACTTACCACCATTTTAAGGGCATCGGTAAGTATATGAAAATACACGATCGTGCAAAAAACGATTATTTTTAATAGAATGATTATATATAATCACATCTCTCCATCACCGTTCGCCTGTTATTCGTTAGATTACAGAAATTTTCTTATACTTTTCTTTATAGGATTTCAAAATGTTTTATTTAAAATTAACTTTTACAGTTGTACGTATATTAATATTATAGGTACATGTTAAATAAGTAAAGCAATGCATTAGTTTCCCACAGTGTATAGTGTCGTATCAGTATGAATATGAATATAATAACCAATTTTTGGTAAATATTTATATATTCTACTACATGGTATTTTGATGATAGTTTTATCAAAGCAACACCGACAGAGCAGTTTGGTCGTTCTTTTGAGAAATCATACTTATTTCAAATAAGTTATTTGCTTATATTCAGGTTCACATACAATTTCTGTCTATAGGTCGAATAATATTATTTTTTAGGATTCCGTAAAAAGAAGTAAAAAAGGAACCCTTATGATGAAGCTTCAATGTCCGTCTGTACGTCCGGCCGTATGTTATAGTCATTTTTCTCGGTAACTACTACTACCATTGAATTGAAATTTAGTACATTGATAGAAGTCGGTAAAATCAATTTTAGATTTACCTTAATTTTTATTGGAAAAGGGATTATAAAGAAGGGGGTAGATTTAAGAACGTGATACCAACATCAGGTGGGATATTATATAAAAGGGCTGCAATATATTTACACGTTTCAAAAATACTCTTTTGATAAAATTATAACGTCGAGTTACTTGTTATGCATACGAATGTGCGAAAAATACCGTTCCCCCTCCCTTATCACAGAAGTTAAAAAACCAGAAAATTTGAAATAATTCAGACAAATAGAAAACTTCATATAAGTATATATAGTGGACCATCTAAATATTCAACAACTTTTCAATATATTTTACAAAAATTTTTTCCGATTTTTTGAATTTTCTTACTTTCGTCAAATAAAAAATGCTGTTAGTATTCTAAATGGTGAAAAATGTAATTTTTGACCAATTATATTCATTCAAATGTGCATAATTTAATGTAATTTTGTTACAAAATTTTATTGAAATAAGTACGGTCCTGTCCTGTCCGAAGAAACCCGGTACCTAATAATCAATAATAAATTTTATAACTTCTGGTACAATTTATTTTAATTTTAATAAATTTTGAGATATCTTATGAAGTAAAAATTTTTTTTTTGCTTTGTCTTTAATATTTTAACTCTCATAGGGAATAATACATAAGTGATAATATTTGTTTGGAGATGTTGAGCGCTTAGGAATAAATTTGCTAAGTTTTACCAAAATCTATCCAGAAATTTTTGCGTCATCCATTACACTTTACCAAACTTTCTTGAATAAAACATACTTTACAGAAGTGACTCAAAAGAGGATTACATTTGTTCCACACGGAGAGAAAATTCATATAAAAATTACTGTGCTCAGCACTACAATCGACGTGTAAAAGGCGAACATATTCAATTTTGTACGGTAAAAATATAAAAACTATAATTAATCATAAAAAATTTAAAGGATAGGATATTATTTCTGTAATATTAGCTCCGTAAAATTTGTAAAACAGCACAGTAAAAAGTTCCATTGCCGACAAAAAAATATTTTTTAATTGTTTTTCTTAAAAATTTGAAAATTACCATGCTGTATTATAATATTTGAAATGCTATCTGCTAATAGTAGAAAGAAAAAAGAGAAAGAAGGTTGTGTGTGTTGTGAACGGTACCTCACGCATAGCAAGTCACATAGCCAACCATAGGTTTGCACGGCCAACTTGATCGGACGGGTTGGACCAAGCACCTTGATCCATTAGACCGTCTTACAAGCAGCAAGCAGTATTCATTACACTGTGTTAGAGGACGGGGATGTCACCGTTTAATTCATCATTTTGTTACTTCACTATCTTTAGTATTAGAATATATTGTTGATAATCATTTTTGTATGCATCATAAAGTTCTTACAGGTTCGAAGTTTTTACAAGTACCGCCCAAGCAACATAAGGTTGCGGGTCAGATGCGCAAATGAAAGAGTACGACAACAAGAATTAAACTATAACATATATGCATAAGAGTGTGATAAAAGTTGTGTTAGCACATTAAATTTTACCATGCTAGCACATACTTTTTACTTTGGTCGTCGATCGCGCACGCATTATAAGAGAGCATGGTAATTTTTCTGAAATTTAATCTACAAAAATTATATGATTTTTCTCTCCGTGCATAATATTTTCAGTGCCAATTAATTGGATTTGTTCAACTACAAATTTAATTACTAGGTAATTATTTTAACGTTACCTACTAACCAACATAATGCTATTGCATGGCTTACTACAGTCATATTGATCCTAATACAAAATTACTATTCAATAAATTCAGTTTATTCTGATATAATAATTGATGATGTAACACTAAACGTGAGCTTAAATTAATATTTATAACCATCGAAGCTTATGTACCTATATGGCCGCCACAGAACCATTAACCTTTGTTGTTACGGTAACAACATATTTATATCGTCAAAGACAGTGGTGCTACTATCGTAGGCGGTGTTACAAATCAACAACAGCGGACATAGGAAGAGAACCTATAACTGGCGAGAGCGAAAGTTATAGTGGAATTTAAAAAAAAAAACAACTAATATGTTTTGCTGAAATTATAATCACGATTCTCTTAACGTAGTTGCTCCGAGATAGACAGATACAAAAGTATATCTCAGCGAAAAAATTTTCTTTTATCAAAAATTAAATAATGTATTAATATTCTTCAGTTATTATACTTGTATACCACTTGTTTTCTTTTCTTAATTTCCGCGCCCTTATGTTGTAACAATATAAAAGCATTGTTGAAAAAGCGTTGTGAAAACATTGTAAAATGATGTTTATAAATTATATTTCAAGGACGGCGTAGTGAATAATTTTTATTTCTTATTAAATATGGTTTGTAACTTGTATTTTATAAAATATTAAATTTTTATCAAATTCCTTTGACACGTTTTCATTTTATTCAAAACAAATAGAGTTTTCCCATAAGAGCCCGTATTAAAATTACAAAACTTTGAAATCGTTTTTCTCAAAATTGGGTCAGTCAATTTTAATCAGATAGGTTCGTATCATTGGTATTGAATTAAACAACTATCTAGAGATGTTTCGTTAAAATTCTTCGAAAAAATCGTTTTATCGGCCAACTACCTTAAAAAAGGTACTTCTAATGGGGATTTTGACTAATTTTGGGAAAAACATACATATTTATGTATTATGCATACGGAGAGAAAATTGCTATAAGAATTACTGTGCTCATACTACAATCGACGTGTAACAGGCGAACATATTCAATTTTACCGTACAAAAATTGGATATGTTCGCCTGTTACACGTCGATTGTAGTATGAGCACAGTAATTTTTATCGAAATTTTCCTCTCCGTGCATGTATACATTTTTAATTTTTAAAAATAATGCCGAAAATTGTTAGAAAAAATTATTTTAGTATTTGTTCTCAAAATTTGCGCGAAAACGTTTACTAGCTGTCAGTTACTTACTATTTATTAAATTTTGATTAATTTCCATAGTTATGTTTGCTAACCGGAAATTAAGTAGCGACACTAGTGGTGATAGTGTTGAAATATAAGAGAAAGCAACGTCATAGCCCGTTTCTGCTTACGTGGATTTTAGCTAAAAAATTACTATTTTAATTAAATTTTTTTAAATCAAATAATGATAGTTAAGACGAATTAGTATAATAAATTGTTGTCTTTTATTATAAATTTTCATTAAAATTTGTTATAATTGCTTTTACTTGATACTGTCAAATACCCCATTGTAAGATTTCTAAAAATATAGTTTTCAATAATTTTTGGTACAGCCCTCATAACCGCCCCCATGATCTACTTTTCTGAAGCTAAAATTTAAATTAGTAAGATTAATAGATAATGTAAGTAAAATAGTTACTGAAAAAATACGACAGTGTAATAGTTGCTAAAAAAGAAAATTTTTTTAAGTAACAAGTCCAAACATTGTAATAAACAACATATTTACAAAAGTTTCAGTAAAATGTGAGGCAATTTATAAATATTTCAGTTACCGCAAGTAAAAAATTAGATTTAACACTTTAAATAATTAAGACGAGTTAACTCGTCCTGCAATATGGCGGCTTAATATGCTGTAATATGTATATATTCACTGGTACAGGTGCCGCTATCTGTGACAGATTTTCCAAAATACGGTATAATTCTAAATAATGTTCAATTTTATCAACATAGTTTAATATAATTTATACTTTGTAAATTCCTAGGATTCATTTTTTTGATGTTGGGATCTTTGATTTTTTTCTTGTTCTTTTTTTATAATCTTATCTATTTACTGGCAGTAAAAAGTCCGACATTTTAAGACAAAAAAATTTTTTTATGTTTGTATAAAAGGGTTAAATATAAATAAAAAGATTTTTTTTGGTCTATTGAGCACTCGGTGTGCAGAACCCGAATTGTGAGAACCTGACTCACTCTTGGCCGGTTTTTTTCACCACCTATCGATAGATTACTAAATCGACTACTCCTCGCTGATACAGGTTCACCCTTGACTAAAAATATTATTATAGTAACACCGATATTTTATGGTACCTACTTGTTAAGTATATGGTGGAATCACTCCCGGAAAACATATTTGTATATTTTACGCTCCGGTCGATAATCGTATGATGCTCTTTTGATTATAATTTGATATATGAACGGAAGTCTGGAAGAGTTAGTACGACGTGTCGGAACCAACACACATATACAAAACCTTATATGTATATATTATAGAGTAAAGA
The DNA here is from genome assembly GCA_035578155.1 of Brachynemurus nebulosus. NCBI lineage: Eukaryota > Metazoa > Arthropoda > Insecta > Neuroptera > Myrmeleontidae > Brachynemurus > Brachynemurus nebulosus. Next base: position 3,018,516 of record JAPWDM010000030.1, read on the forward strand.
GTCGATTTCATGTATCACGTACTTCTTGTATCCGATTTCATCTCTTCTTGAATGCAATCAACAATTCTAAGTATTCTAACAATATTCGAATGGTACCTCTATATATATATATATATATATATATATATATATATATATATATATATATATATATATATATATATATATATATAGTTAAGGAGAGGTTTACTTGAGAGTTGTTAAAAAAAATCGATTTTTTTTTACAGAAATTGGTAGCTAATTATGTGTAGAATATGTTCTCAAAGCGATTTTGCTGAAAGTAATTTAAGGGAAGGTTTACTTGAGATTTGATTAAAAAAATCGATTTTTTTTGGCGAAATTGATAGCAAATTATGTGTAGAATATGTTCCCAAAGTGATTTTACTGAAAATATTTTAAAAACAAGATTCTTGCACATTAACCGAATCCAGCAACTTGGTCGGACGGGTTGAACCAAGCACCTTGATCCATTAGACCGTCTTACAAGCAGCAAGCAGTATTCATTACACTGTGTTAGAGGACGGAGATGCCACCGTTTAATTCATCATTTTGTTACTTCACTATCTATAGTATTAGAATATATTGTTGGCAATCATTTTTGTGTGCATCATAAAGTTCTTACAGGTTCGAAGCTTTTACGGGTACCGCCCAAGCAACATAAGGTTGCGGGTCAGATGTGCAAATGAAAGAGTACGACAACAAGAATTAAACTATAACATATATGCATAAGAGTGTGATAAAAGTTGTGTTAGCACATTAAATTTTACCATGCTAGCACATATTTTTTATTTTGGTTGTCGATCGCGCACGCATTATAAGAGAGCATGGTAATTTTTCTGAAATTTAACCTACAAAAATTATATGATTTTTCTCTCCGTGCATAATATTTCCAGTACCAATTAATTGGATTTGTTCAACTACAAATTTTATTACTAGGTAATTATTTTAACGTTACCTACTAACCAACATAATGCTATTGCATGGCTTACTACAGTCATATTGATCCTAATACAAAATTACTATTCAATAAATTCAGTTTATTCTGATATAATAATTGATGATGTAACAGTAAACGTGAGCTTAAATTAATATTTATAACCATCGAAGCTTATGTACCTATATGGCCGCCACAGAACCATTAACCTTTGTTGTTACGGTAACAACATATTTATATCGTCAAAGACAGTGGTGCTACTATCGTAGGCGGTGTTACAAATCAACAACAGCGGACATAGGAAGAAAACTTATAACTGGCGAGAGCGAAAGTTACAGTAGGTTACCTTATAGTAGAATTTAAAAAAAAACAACTAATATGTTTTGCTGAAATTATAACCACGATTCTCTTAACGTAGTTGCTTCGAGATAGTCAGGTACAAAAGTACAGCGCAGCGAAAAATTTGCTTTTAGTAAAAATTAAATAATGTATTAATATTCTTCAGTTATTATAATTGTATACCACTTGTTTTCTTTTCTTAATTTCCGCGCCCTTATGTTGTAGCAATATAAAAGCATTGTTAAAAAAGCGTTGTAAAATGATGTTTATAAATTATATTTCAAAGACGGCGTAGTGAATAATTTTTATTTGTTATTAAATATAGTTTGTAACTTGTATTTTATAAAATATTAAATTTTTATCAAATTCCTGTGACACGTTTTCATTTTATTCAAAACAAATAGAGTTTTAAGAGCCCGTGTTAAAATTACAAAACTTTGAAATCGTTTTTCTCAAAATTGGGTTAGTCAATTTTAATCAGATAGGTTCGTATTATTGGTATTGAATTAAACAACTATCTAGAGATGTTTCGTTAAAATTCTTTGAAAAAATCGTTTTATCGGCCAGCTACCTTAAAAAAGCTACTTCTAATTGTAAGATTTCTAAAAATATAGTTTTCAATAATTTTTGGTACAGTGAAATAACCACCCTCATGATCTACTTTTCTGAAGCTAAAATTTAAATTAGTAAGATTAATAGATAATGTAAATAAAATAGTTACTGAAAAAATACGACAGTGTAATAGTTGCTAAAAAAGAAAATTTTATAAGTAACAAGTCCAAACATTGTAATAAACAACATATTTACAAAAGTTTCAGTAAAATGTGAGGCAATTTATAAATATTTCAGTTACCGCAAGTAAAAAATTAGATTTAACACTTTAAATGATTAAGACGAGTTAACTCGTCCTGCAATATGTTATATGGCGGCTTAATATGCTGTAATATGTATATATTCACTGGTACAGGTGCCGCTATCTGTGACAGATTTTCCAAAATACGGTATAATTCTAAATAATGTTCAATTTTATCAACACAGTTTAATATAATTTATACTTTGTAAATTCCTAGGATTCATTTTTTGATGTTGGAATCTTTGATTTTTTTCTTGTTCTTTTTTTATAACCTTATTTTTTTCTTTTTCGTTTTCTTGTTCTTTTTTTATAACCTTATCTATCTACTGGCAGTAAAAAGTCCGACATTTTGGGACAAAAAAATTTTTTTATATGGTTTGTATAAAAGGGTTAAATATAAATAAAAAGATTTTTTTTGATCTATTGAGCACTCAGTGTGCAAAACCCGAATTGTGAGAACCTGACTCACTCTTGGCCGGTTTTTTTCCCCACCTATCGATAGATTACTAAATCGACTACTCCTCGCTGATACAGGTTCACCCTTGACTAAAAATATTATTATAGTAACACCGATACTTTATAGTAACTACTTGTCAAGTATATGGTGGAATCACTCCCAAACATATATGTATAATTTACGCTCCGATCGATAATCGTATGATGCTCTTTTGATTATAATTTGATATATGAACGGAAGTCTGGAAGAGTTAGTACGACGTGTCGGAACCAACACACATATACAAAACCTTATATGTATATATTATAGAGTAAATAGTCGATTTCATGTATCACGTACTTCTTGTATCCGATTTCATCTCTTCTTGAATGCAATCAACAATTCTAAGTATTCTAACAATATTCGAATGGTACCTCTATACATATATATATATATATATATATATATATATATATATATATATATATATATATATATATATATATATATATGTAGTTAAGGGAGCATTTGAGCAAACAGTAGTTTAAGGGGAGATTCGCTAAAAAAATAAGAGAAATCGATTTTTTTCCTTCATAATGTTCCTTAACGTGTTAGAAGTATTCTTCTAATTATTTTATTTTAAAAAAATGAAAAATCAAAATGTTATGGGCATTTTAGTGCACGCACGTTACTATAATTAACCCTTTGCAGTTTGCACTCGAAAGGCGCCGCCACGGCGACACAATAAATACCCTTTGCACTCGAAAGGTGCCTCTCAGGCGCCATCCTATTCTTTACTTCAAATATCACACTAAGGAAAATTATAAAATTTAATATTAAAATATAATGTTTGTAATATGCAAACAAAAATAAAATATGTAAGTAAACTACTTTTGTTTAAAATACTTATCTTTGATGTATTATAATTTTTTATTAAAACTACTGTCGAGTAGCTGAGTACCTATACTAAAAAATGGTTCGAGTGCAAAGGTTAAATTTAAAAAAAATAAAAAAATACTTTAAATGCTATTTTCTCGAAGGTACGTTTTTTGACATGGTACCTCATGTATCTCAAAAAGTATTTGAAATGTCGACATAAATTAAAGAGCATATTATTCCCCATGGCCGTTATTTTGGCAGGAACTAAAATCTTTTGATTTCGTTATATTAAAAAAAAAAGCGGTGATTTTTGAAAATTTTATTTTAAAAATGCGATTTCTCTCTGGCTTTTTATTTTTTTTTCTTAGATTCTAGTTACTGCCATAACTGTGTATATGTATATTTTCAAAAAATTCTTGATTTTTTAATTTTTGGTTCACTGGGGATTTCAGAACGCGAGAAACCATCAAGGTGGAAAAATCTCGCAATGTTGACTTCAAAGTCATCGATACTCAGCACATTTTAGAATTTAAAAAAAAATACAAATTTTTTGTAATCTCAAGATCTGTAAAAACAATGTTGTAGGATAAAAGCCCCTATACCGGAACGCGATCCAATACTGGAACAGTTTTGACATTTATATATTAATGAAGTTATTTCTGATAACAAAAGTATTATTAATAGAATGATTATTTTTAAATTTAAATTCACCTTGCATTTAACGTTTTCCTTACTTAATTAAAGAAATACATATATATATATATATATTTGACAACTTTTGTTGAATACAGTATTTTGATCCCTTATTTACGTCTGATACTTAAACCAATCTATAATTCCTACATTGACGTCTAGATGTCACTCTATGTGTCATATTACTCATGTTACACGTCTGTTTGTATATCAGTTCCCAACTCCTAGTGTCATTAATATTTCTTTGTTTGGATATAGATGTCGACATTTTGTAAAAGAAAAACATTAATAAATAAAAATTTTTGGTTTGTATTTTTTATAAACATATTCATTGGATTAAAAAAAACTTTGTTTCATGGTTATTAAGAAAAAAGAATGGGTGTTTAATTTATTTGTCAATTTTTATAAGTCAGTTTAATTACACACCTAAAAATAGTGTTCCGGTATAGGGGCTTTTACGTTATTTATACTTAATTTTTTTTTTAAAGTATTCATTTGCATAAAAAAAAATGATACCTAATAATAAAGGTCGATTTTTTATGTTTTTTTGGTGAATCTGCTCTTAAAAGAATACATTGAAATTTTAATCAAAAAACATTATAATAAATATTTTGGATTCAATGAAAAGTCTATCAAGTCTACTTTGATATCACTGGTGAATATTTTTAAATTATTAAAAACTGTGTAAAATGAGTACTTACGTAAATCAAAAACGAACGTACATTTCTCCAAAACAACCTGAAACAAGAGACAAAAGGTTTAGTACAATTTTTGTGTATTTCCGAACGGAAATAGAGCTATTTTTTTTTTTTTGTTTTGATGATGCAACACAAATTTATTTACATTATTTTGAATCGCCTTATCTTAATATCAAATTTCTAAGAAGGACCGTCTAAATTTTAAATTTTAATATTTTACTGTTTTCTTGTAACGGTGAGCGGCAGGAATATAATAGCTTTTTATGGATAAATCAAACAAGACGCTGTATCTAATATTGTTAGAGTTACAGTATATTTATTTAGCACAAGTTTAAAGCTGGGGAGAAAATACCTTTAGACTGGCATAAAAATTCAGTTTCGGGAATTTTTGTTTAACAAAAAACGAATTGATCTATATTAATAAAGTTTGGCATCATATTTACTGTGACCCTAAAGTGTTACAGCATATTTGTTTTTCAATTTAATTATATAAAAATGGTGAGTTCAGAAAACTTTCATTGGGACATGTCACTTTACAAGTTTCCAAATGTCTGGTACCCTAACTGTCACGATTTTCATCAGAAAAATTTTTTCGATATAATTATGATGAACTAAAATATCACAACCGCATAAAAACGTTTCATAGAATAGTATATTGTGCAATAAGTGCGGGAAAATGTTGATTGCCCACGAAAGCGAAGTTGAGCGCACGAACGTAGTGAGTGCGCTCACTCGCTTGAGTAGGGCAATCGACAATCCCGCACGAGTTGCACATACTATTTTTTATTACGAATTTCACATACTTTTTTCTATTATTATCATTAGTTTTGACATTTATATTACTTTTTAAAATAATATTCTTGAGTGTTCGTCTTTTTTTTCTGAATTAATTATCGTTTAAATTACTTTGTTGGTGGTTTCTATAGAAATAATTATGAAATATTTATTAAATGAAAAATTAAGAGGCGGCCTTGCGTGTTTTATTGTCAATTTGCGTGTGGAAAGTTACTTTCCACACGCAAAAAAGTATGCGGGAAGAGTACAGTTGGCAAACAGCCATTTTGCGTACAGAAATATGTGCGCCAAGTTAGTACTTCTCCGGCATGAGTAATAAAAAATACATAACGTTCACAACATAAGAAGTTGCTTTTCTAAACAAGATAAAGCATTATTTTATACGTTGGAACATTTTGTATCATTTTTATAATATTATGAAAATTGTGAAAAATTCATCTCTAAAAGAACTAAATGATGCAATAACTTATATTCTTATATCTTATGCAATGTACTGATTAAATGCTTAAAAAACAATTAAAAAGTATTTTTATCAAAGAAAGTAATTATAGTTAATGTTTAAGTTTTTTTACTTTCTCTTGATTCTGATTCACATTATGTATTTTAATGGCCATTTTCTTTAAAAACCGCATAATAAAAATCGCACAAAAACGGACCGCATACAGAAAGGTTTAGCTGTATGTGTGTTGTGTACTACTACCTATATAGGCTAAAAAAAAATAAATATTTTTGTTAGGTAAGTGCAAATTTAAAAAAACGCCGTGAGCAGCGGGGCCCCATCACCGAAGTCGAATTTTTCCCTTCATGTTCGGTAATGAATGTCTACAGACGAAATGTGATACAAGGCCTACAAGCGATTTGTCATTTTGGTGGTTTTAAAACTGATGATGAGTGTCCGGTTGATCGGGGCTTTAAAAAAAGCTTTTACGTTTTTAAGGGATGAATCTCAGTAAATTTCAATTTTGTGCCGATAGCAGTTAGCAGGAAGAAAGCCAACACAATTCGTACGAGGGCATTCCTACCCATGTTTATCCGCCAATTGCCTTTGTGTTTTATTTTTAAATATTAAAAAAGGAACTTAAATAGTAAACTGGAAGGCCTTCATGAAGATATTTTTCCTTTCCAAAAAAATTCAAAATTCCTACTTTATAAATAAACAGTGATTTTAATAACATTTTTAAAATTACTTAACATTTGTGTATTGCATTTGTTATAAAAGTAAGTTCATTTTCTTTAAAATTTTTTAAAATTACTATTCGCCTGTACTTGTATTAAAACATACTGCATTTAAAACACATTTAACAATACCATTCCGATATAAAAATGGGAATTCCGATATAAAAATGGGAGAAGTGGGGGGGGGGGGGAATTAATGTCGAATCCTTAAAAGGCGCTTGCTGGATACTAACTCAATACACGTACAAAATTTCAGCCTTCTAAGTTTCCTTAGAGAGTCTCTAGACGTGTTAGAAAAAATGCAAAAAAATTAAGGAAATATTGGCGTAAAAATCATGGGGGTAAGGTTTAAAAGTTGAAACCTTCAAAACGCAGTGGCTGGCTATTCACTTAACCTGTACACAAAGTTTCAGCCATCTAGGTTTATTTGGGGAGATTTTGACACGAACGAAACTGTTAAAAAACAAGAAAAATTATGTTCTTTTTAGTATAAAAACGGTGGGGGAAAGAGTTAAAAGTTGAGACCTCTATCAACATACCAAATTTCAACCCTCTACGTTGATTCTGGGGGGCTATGGGCGTGCTAGATCCAGCCAAAATAATTTTTTCCCCCTCTACTCCCTCCAAATCATCCTAGAAAGCTGAATTTTGGATATGTTGTAGATAATATATCGAAACATTATTTCCAACCGGTTTGGAAAAATTTTATTGTTTTGTTAACCCCCCTCCCACCACGCCCTTAAAAGTTGGGTCGGATCCAAAATTTGCCCAAAGTTTGGCCCAACTTTGATAGTATTAACTTCCATACGGGAGCCCTACATATGTCAAAAGGTACCGGAAAAAAAATATATATATATATATATATATATATATATATATATATATATATATATATGTATGTATGTATATATATATATATACATATATATATGTATATATGTATATATATATATATATATATATATATATATATATATATATATATATATATATATATATATATATATTTATATAGACATCAGACATTATTTTTCTACAGAATCGTGTTCTACGGGTTCGAAAACGGATAGCGCCCCTACTCTCGCCATTCTTATCATATAGGCTGTATAAGTCGAATTTTCAGTTGAAAAATTCGACTAAAATATTCATAAAATACTTATATAAGGTAATCCAAAGCTTTTTCTCGTTTTCCCGTTGTGTTAATTTAAAATTTTTACAGGATCTTACTTTCTGGTAGCTATAGCTGTGTTAATATGGCTGGAATTATTATTTTTTTTTATTTATGACAATACAAAAAATATAAAAAAAAAAAATACAAAAGACTTTTTCTAATAAAAATTTTTTACATTCTTCCGTTTCGCGTTTTATCATTAAAAATGAATTCGTAGAAAGATAAAATGGAAGTTTCAGAGTAAAATTTAAACAGGCCCCAGTGTTCGCTGACGGAAATCCTGTAAAAATAAAATGTTATAGAGAATTTTCTCCATTGCACGAAAAAAACATTGAATAGTGGATATGTTTTATAATTTAATAATAAATATAGATAAAGAAACATTAGCTATTTATCTAATTTACTCAGAATCTTCTGTACCACAACCAAAAACGATATAAATGTTAAAATCTAAAAGAAAAAAGCAGCTCTCAATAGAGACATGATGCAAGTATACGTATTAACTTGACATAACTTCAAACCGCGATATAATGACTACTACACTGAGAAAAAAATACAGTAATTTTTACTGAAATTTTTGGTAAAAAATTACTGAGCTCTCTGGTAATGCGGACATAAGTGACAGGCTAAGTAAAAACTACGATAATTTATAGTAAAAATTTTAAATTACACGACGGCTCAGTAAAAATTACCGTATTATTTATAAATAAGGTTTTTTTTTTATTTATTAATAAATAATTGAATTAAAATAGTTTAAAAGGATATTGATAGAAGGGTAAGCATTAAAATCAAATTATTAATATAGAAAAAATTTTTTGTGGTTTTTTATTATTTGTGGAAAAAAATATATAAATTCTTTATTTGAAATATTACATGATAAAAATTTTTAACAATAAGCACATTACAATAATTTGTATAAAAACATATTTCAATTAACATATCAGGTTACATACATATAAAAAAAACACAAGAATTAAAATAAAAACTAACCAAAAATTCATGAAACACAACAATTTTTTGTTTTAAATGGAAAGTCCAATACTTAAATAATAATGACGCACAACTGACGAACCGACCAACTTGTATGGGTTGTATGTCGTGTATTGTCCTAACAAGGTGCTCTCTGGACCTCAAGCAGGTTACGTGGTGGTTGCGCTTGCGTACTTGTTTTGTTTATTCTGTTCTATGCAATACTTGCTATGAAATACACAACAACTCAGTATAGATTATAATAATTTCAGTAAATTTTACACAAAATTAAGCAAATTTTCCCGGTGTCCACTTGAAATTTTACTACCCCATCGAATTTTACGCAGCTGTATAGGAAAAATTCTTAAGGTGTATAGGAAAAATTCTTAAGGTGTACAGGAAAAATTTTCAAATGAATCGTAAAAAATAATGTTTGAAACGCATTTTTTATATTTTTGCTTAATAATTTCCTACGGACTGGTCACTTAAGACTCGTTTACCGGAGGCAGCTCAGTAATTTTTACTGGAATTTTTTCTCTGTGTAATCTAATACTCATAATCACTACCAATCTAATAATCATTATATCGTGACTTCAAACGTCATGCGGGCGAAGCTGCGCATAAATGCTAGTATAATATAATTTTTTAACAGCGGAGTGACGTAGTGCGCTTAAGTACTGACACTTGCGACGCGACGCAGCAACAATGGACAAAAACGATAATAAAAACGACAAAACACACAACAGAGAGCACAACAAATGAAATCAGCTTGAAAACGCTTGAAGATATCAAACTTGTTTGACATTTGCAAATCGGCTCGGTCCGGACTCGCATCGCATCGCTCGGCAACGGTTAGAATCAGTGTTTGAATATGTGCATTAAAATGTACGTGTTTAACAAAATAGCAATGTACTCGCTCGGCATCGCTCTGCTTTTACTCGCTTTCTGTGTGCACGTACACTTAGAGATTTATTAAGTAGATTATTTTTATAGTTCAATGGCATTCGATCATACGTAATTTTCGACTATTAGCTTTCGTTTGTACTTGATTATACGTAGACTATTACATTTCAATTTTCTATTTTTTGACATTAACTTTATAGCGACCAATTTTAACCATCCCAGACTTTTTTTTGGCCGTACTCCACCCCAAAAACATATTCATGTTAATAATAATCTTAGAACATTATATACGACACCGTAGTAAGTTGATGATCGATTTTTTTGTTATATATGTCTCATTACAATATTACATTTTAATTACCGAAGACAATAAGAATGTCATTAATTAAAGAAAATAGATTTTATGTGCAAATAAAAAAGAAAACTCTCATAAAAGACCAATTTAAATCAATTAAGCATATTGTTTTTAGTGTTTAATAAAATTAATAATTAAAATATCCACTAAAATGTTAACTTAAAATACTGTCTGTCGTTATTTTTAACGATTTATAATTATAACTTGAGAAAATTGTTTCTTATTGGTCGTTTTTAAATAAAAACTATAATTATTAAACAAAATTTGACAATTAAACGAGAAATTAATGTTGGAAATTAAAAATGTATTAGACGGCGGCGAGAAATATGTATAGTGACAAGAGTCACATTAAGGTTCCATAGTCAAAAACCGCGAAACACAAATATGAGTCACAGTAAGAAACAGTTTACTCTATCCTTGTTCTAGAATTATTCTTGTTTCAAACATGACGTTAGTATGCAGTTTATGTACATAATCACTTTAAAGATTGGATAAAAATCTATTAGGGGTACGAGGAAGCCGTGTGCCACCATCCATTGGCCATGTGTTTTTGTACATCTTGAAAGGTAGAAGGTTTTATCTGTGGGATTCTATATACATATGGTATAATTATAATATATGTAAAGCAATACATGAAGGACCGGCGCAAGATTATTTGGTGCCTTAGGCCCTAGGCGAAATAACTTTTGGCGCCTCCGAACTTGATTAACGGAATCCACTAGTGTGACCTCTTGGAAAAAAGGTGATTTTTGGGAATTTTTTTAAAGAAAACGACTATATGGAATATTTTAATATTTTCAGGATATACTCGTTGATCCTATATTAAATTCATGATAAAATTTTTGGACAAAAAATTGAAAATTCAGTGAGTTATTCAAGATCTCCCAAGGCTCCAAAAAAGAAGTTCCCCCACTGCTGCAGTGATAGCGGCCTTCATACTGCCTGAACTAAAAAAAAACCAAAAAGCCTACTAAACTAGAAGGTATGGTCCGTACCGTGAACCTCAATCGAAAAAAAAGTTGAAATTTATCAAAATGGCGGAGTTTTTGGCTTGCGAAAATTACATTTTTTATTCGATCGGAAAACTGGAGGGTCATGGTACGAAGAAATATATATAAAAGAAGCGACAATATGAATGAAATCGATCGAATGATTTGTCTTCGAGTTATAACTGCAGCAAATTTGAGAAATGTAGTTTTTCGTAATTTTACCTTTTAGTTTTAATCACTGATAATTTTTATTAAAATCACTTACGATGTACTCACTATTAATAACGGTCATAGTAAAACTAGATGAGTCGTTTAAATGTGCGAGGGTCTAGCTTCTCCATAACATGTGACTGGCAGCCACGTCCAGAAACTCCCGAACTAGCAACCTTCATACATTTCTCAATACCTCAAAGTTAACAATGAAAATCAGAATCCACTCTTTGGATGGCTGTAACTCAAAAACTATTTGAGATATGTACTTGAAATTTTAGTATGTTATTTTTAGAGGTATATACTGTCGAAACATGGAAAAAAAATTTCCCAATTTTTTGAAAACGTCACACTAGTGGCCCCCCTTAAGTCATACAATGAATCTTCACAAAGTTTTTCACAAAGCAGATATATTAACACAATGAAATCAGTCTTTAAAGGTAATTTATTTACAATAAATTATTTATTAATAAGTAATAAAAAGAGATAAGAAAAGAATAGAGAAAACAAAGCATATAAAAACAGAAAACAAAAAACTACAGATTAGGTTTTACTTATTCTAGTCTTAAGCTTAGAATCTATAAGAACTAGAAACTATAAGAACTAGAACGAAGGTTTGCGCTAATTTTTGTCCAGTTGATATTGTCGCCAAGCCTGCCAGTCTTTCACAATTTTTGGTGAGATAGGTACAGCTCGGGCCTTTTAACTTGGTAGTAACTCGCGCATGATACAGATAGATATATTTGAAAATACATTACAAGTAAGAGGCAATAACATCTGAAAAATATCTAGGTTTAAATCATATTAAAAAGAGACACCTTTTTAACAAACATATTGTTCTCTTTCGTTCCCTCTTTTATTACCTACTATTAGATGTACGTGTTAAATTTGTTTTCTGCGCACTGACAATTTAAAAGACCCGAGCTATACCTACATATTTTATTGCTTTGAAAGCTGTAAGAGTGTCACGCCACTGAAGTACCCTGACCCAATGCGTGTCTAACACGCACTTTGCGTACCTGTTTTATTTATATAGGTACATAAGAGGTGTTTTAATTACGGAGTAATTTTCTAAAACTTTTTAATGATAATGATATCGAAACAGTACACATTAAATGTAATTAATTATACAGAATAATTATAAACTTTTTACTAAACTGTTATTATTTTCGCGTCGACATTTTGTTATTAATGTTTGTTGTATATCATTTGTTGAGAGAAATAATACACAACTGTGTAAAAGCTGTTCGTGATTGGGAAAACAATGCTAACCCTAGAATCATACGTTGATCTATACGAGAAACGTTCATCATATATCGTCGTCAATTTGACGAATGGACTTTTTACAGAGAATTTTAGAGTTTATTTGCAAAAAACATTTTTTTTACATAACAATACTATAAAAGCGAACAAAATATTTAAAAAAATTGTATTTGGAAAAATTTTTTGATATAAATATTTATTAACACTATGAGGCCCGAGCACTTTCATAGTAAACTTCGCAGGAAGCCGGCAATACTTAAAAAAAAACTTTATATAGACAAATATATAAAATAAAATGATTCAAACACTGAATAGATTTAACACAGTTCAATATGTATGTGTAAAACTGTACACATACGTACGTGATACGTACATACTACATATACACTGACATTCAAATCAATTTTATTTAAAAATATAAATTATTTTTTTATGTATTTTTGATGTATCTTAAAATTTTTTATACATAGAAACCAAAAGAGTAGTGGGTGTTGGTATGTATTTGTGTGAGTAGAAACTCATCCGTGTGATGAGTGATGATAAACATCGCACACATAATGCGTAATCAACTAATCAATTAATCATTGATCGTGGTCGGCTTCTGGGGATGTTTCGTTTGGTTTCGGATGCCGAAGCCATGGGACTGAAAGTGTTAATTTTGTTAATCTTTTTATCAAAACATATTTTCATTATAAAAATTAAAAAATAGAGATAAATACATAAGACATGTCTTTGAAATAATTAATTTATGAACTATTATGAGTCGGTGGACATGTGTGACTTTACAGAATGTGAAATGTCTCGGTCATAAGTATTCCTATAGATATGTAGTTATTTCCCCATTAGACACATTTGTAAATTTTCTAAAATTTGTTAGTAATTTTTCGAATAAGATCTCAAAAAATAATAAAAATTAAAATATTTTCCACAAAATAAATTGTTAGTCTTTTATTAAGTTACTTGAAACGCATTCTTTGGTTTTCGATTCAATATATTAAAACTTCAGTATTATGTCGTCTCTATAAGTCAAACAGCTGTAATCAACTTTCATATTATCATTGTTATTGAATAAATTAATTAGAATATCCATATCTTTAATAAATTTTAGAAGAATTAAAAACTTTTATATGTCAAGTACAAAATCTTTTAAAAAAAACATACGTTAATCATACATCGTCGTCAAATTGACGCACAGTATTTTAATATATACAAAACGACAGCAACTATAAACAGAATTGATACGTCGTTTGTGTTATAATAACAAATAAATTAGATACCAGAAGTTTTAGAACAGACTTAAACAACGACAAGTTGTAGTACTGGAGCAAGTAGAGAAGTTTGGTCTCGTCAATTTGACGAGTACGTATGATCCTGGGGCTAATCAGATTATTCAGATTAACGATTGAATCAGTCCGGAGCTGCAACTGCAATGAAGTCGGTGGAGTAGCCGCTCACAGGGCGCATGACAAAAATGGGCCAAACAAGGGAAGTAGGAAGTAGGAAGTTTAAAAAATTACGCAAACTGATTTTCTGTTTTTTGGGAGGACACTTGAGTAAAAATCGCATCAGGGCGCAAAATTTCTAGTTACGCTTTTGTGAATCGCAGTGATATTTTTTCGTTGTGTTTGAATATTTTTGTACTATAGTGTACGTTGCTGTTTAATCACGCACTAATGTGATAAATCATACCTTTGCATCAGTAATTACAAAACTGACAACAAAACATTTTCTGAATTTTATTGCAAAAAATGGAAATATGTATATTTGTTTCAACATGTGCATAAATGCTAATGAGAAATGATTATAACATTTTTATTTTTGATTAAACAAAAATAACGGACACGTATTTCTCTTTTTTCAGCCATAAAAATCATTTAAGGGGTGAAATCAGCCGTCAAAGTTGGGGTAAAAATTTAATTTTATTAAATTACTTGAAAACTATAATAGCTAGAAGAAAAGTTTAAATTGACATGACCCTGTATTTTTAAAGGTCTGTCAATTTGCGTACTCAAATTCAGGATCGTATCTATTGTAGGGACCTTGACGATAAAATTGGGGAGGGAGATAAAATTTAACATAAAACGTGAAAACTGCATCAAAAACATTACCCTCCTTCTGATGCAGTCGGGTAAAAATACATGTTTTTGCAGGAAGCCGGAACGCTAAAATTAAAAGCATAATTTTAATCTAAAATGTAACACGTGCCCCCTTTATTTTATTTATGAAACCAGTTAAAAATAATTATTTAAAGAGTCTGTATATTTGTTGTAATTATACTAGGGTGAATGCGGGAGAAATGCCGCACATTTTGAAACCACTTGATAATTCTTAAAGTATGCATTTAATTGATTTGAAATTTGGTACACAATAAATGTAAACATTGTTCTTTAAAATTATTTGTAAATAATTTTAAATTTTGTGTCATAAAGAATTCATACTTAACATTTTTGTAGAGCCTACAAAGCGGCGTCTCTCCCACACCTATGGGACAGATGCCGCATCAAAGAAAGTGGGACGCCGCATAGTTCATATTAAAAATTTTGCATTTTACACACATCTCCATACACGATGCATGCCATAATATATAACCATTTTTGGCACTTTATACATCTTAACCAGTCAACTTTTTTTTTGTTTCTGAGTACCTTTCAAAACATTCAATACACAGGCAATCATCATTATTTTCGTTATCTTCACTAATATGATGGCTCTTCCTGATCCATTAATGGACCTTTTATATTTACGGTGCATAATTTACAGTCAAAAAGAAAAAAATTTCATAATTAAGGTATATAATAAGTCTATGTTTTTAACATGTAATATGATGCGGTATCTATACCAACTTTAAATGCGGCATCTCTCGTTTTTGTTGGGATAGATGCCGCATGTTGCTATAGCAAGCACAGTGCGGAATTCCAACCTGAAATTTTATACAGTACTTTTAAAATATACGTAAATTAATAACAAAACTCATTTTCATTAAAACAATGAAATATACATTCTTAAATTCTAATGAATTAAATGCTTGATAAAATATTATGTTAAAAAACTTACTTTCCAATAATAAAATGTTGGATAATTACTAAACTGATGGACTAATCATAAATGTTGCCATATACAGGTTAAATAAATAACTTATTTTAAACATATAATCCATTAATAGTGCTATCTATCAATCAACGAACGAACTATGGCTACTGCGGCATCTCTCCCGCACTTACCCTATACAATTAATAACTAATTGGAAGTATTTCGTAAAATTATTACAATGTTATTCGCATAAAATTTAGAGCCAATATAGATTTCGAAAACTAGTTAACATTGGAAATCGTTGAATTATTTTAAAAAACATAACCGTTACAGGCAAAATTTTAATTGACAATATATATGTAGTTAATTGGATCGAACATAAATTCAGGGTCGTAATTATCAGGGCGTGTTCAATAAAAGATTTTGATCAAGTTTCTGCTCTTATATACATAGTTTAGTCAATTGCAAACCAGACGCATAAACGTAGATATACCGTCACTATGACGGTTACTGGAAAATGCCTGTATTTTTTGTACCAGTAGCCTCCATCAAAAATAATAAATAAATGTTAGGTTTTCTGCTCTAAAAAGTATTTTTTAACAGAATTTAATTCACAATAAACCTCAGAAAAGAAAAAAATATAACTAATTATTCGTTAAACAAAAATTACAGTAAAATTAAATTTGTGCTTACCTTAACTAAAACTAAACAGTTTTAGTGAATATATGCAAATTTTACAAACACTAACTTTCAAATGTGTCGTTATTATATCTAATGCTAACTGAATGCTATCATAAATGCAATAATGGTTGGGCATACTTTCCAGAACGTGTAGCAGGAAACACAAAAAATATACTTATGCTTGCTTAATATCTTAATATTTATTATTTTACTTAAACTTGACGGCTATTGGGTCAATGACGGCTACTGGTGCTCTTACCTTATATATAGTCTATAATAATAATGGCCGACTTTTGTAACTAACAACCAACAATTAAAAATATATTTATTTATTTTAAGGAAGATATCCCTTTATTTTGAGAATTTTTTTGTTCAATAGAATTTTTACACTTAAATACGACATAACTATTTCATATTTATTTCTGTTTAAATTTCACGAGTTGATTAAAAAAAACGATGACATAAGAACGATGTGAACGATGTGACGAACAGTAACAGACTAAATCAAAAGCGGTGTAAATTGCAACTCATTGCAACTTACGAACGACGTTCTGTGGGCATAATTAAGTAATTACTACACTGACTTAAATATTTGAGAAAAAAAATTTTTCCCCAAAATTACAAGTGACGGGCGTCATTTTTAGATTCGGGTTACAACTCCGATTGCCCCCCCCCCTCTCGACGGTTCTGTTAATAATTCACAAAAAATGATTACAGCTGGCTAGATTTAATTTCAAAGCATTTACACGAAAAAATTACTCCTACATATAAATTTCAATTTCATGTTATTTATTGCAATATAGTATAAATTTATACATGTCATATGTGACATGTTGGTTTGTTACACATATGTATATATGTTACATAAACTACATTTAAATAGGATATAAAACAATTTCATGGCATTACCAACCTGCATGCAAATTGGCAGAAAGTAATTAATATTTTTGTTATATGTTTCGCTCTATAATTAACAAAATACTTAGATGAGTTACATTAATAAAACTACATATATATACATACATAAAACACGAAATAAAAGATACATATGTTAAAGTACAGTAGGGTACCAATTTTTGAGTTTAATGAGACTTGGAGCAGTTAACGTAAGAACAAAGTAAGGTTAGAAAGAATAAAATTAAATGTTTAGTTTTTATGTAAGTACTCGAATATTATCGGGTTAATTTGTATTAAAAAAATTTAATTTTTAATTTGACAATTTCCCCTGCGTAACTTTTTTTTATAATGTTAAATCAGTCTGTAGAAAAAATTACTGAAATTAACAAAAATTATTTGACGTTTCAAACTGTCCATTCCATGCATCCAGCGTTAAAATAATTTATGATTTTTATATTTATGTACTCTGATTGTATTGAAATTTATAGGAGACAATATATGTGTTCTAATTTGTAACTATTCTCAAAATTTGAGCGAAGTGCAAGTAGTGGTAAGATATCGATATTTAAAGAAATTTTACGTTAGTGCCGTGGTTACCATTACTCTGATTACACGATGAAATTCGTTGGAGAATTTAGGAACCAAGCCACAAAATTACTAAAAATTTCATCACAAACAATCGAATAGTTCCGAAATTATATTGCTTCTTTGGGTCTTCGGATACGCAGACGAACAGACAGACAGAACCGATAGCCAAATACGAAATTAAAATTTTCTTGGAAGCTCTAAAATACGAGTAAAAATTTATTGACGTCTCAATCGCTCTCGAGATTAAGACGAATTCTATGATCCTTCTTTTCTTAATATCCATCAAATATATACATATTTTTAGTGACTTACCGAAAGAAAATTCAGCCGTTAAGGCCACTGTCATGATAAAACTTGTACCTATGACTAGAACAGAAATTTGTTTTGTTATCCCTAAAACTCAAAAATGATATTTTTTATGTATCAACACGACACATCTCTACCGAAACATTCTATATGTATGAAATTTGGAGAAAACATTGGAAACCGTAAATCCTTGGACGAGTTCTTCAGTCAGACACGTGGTCTTTTGGACATTCTTCGTTAAAAAAATAAGTTTTTTGCTAAAACTTGCTACAATTCAAAAGTTTTCCAAATTATTTTACACCATCGAAAATTACATAAAATAGGTTTTTGAACTATTTTTTTAGGTAGATTGGTTTTCGAGAAATTAGTATATTGTGCAACTCGTGCGGGAATTTGTCGATTGCCCACGAAAGTAAAGTTAAACGCACTCACTACGTTCGTGCGCTCAACTTCGCTTTCGTGGACAATCGACAATCCCGCACGAGTTGCACATACTATTTTTTATTACGAATTTCACATACTTTTTTCTATTATTATCACTATTTTTGACATTTTTATTACTTTGTAAAATAACATTTTTAAGTATTCGTCTTTTTTTTCTGAATTAATTATCCTTTAAATTAGGTACTTTGTTGATGGTTTCTATAGAAATAATTATGAAATATTTATTAAATGAAAAATTAAGAGGCGACTTTGTGTGTTTTGATTAAATTTTGCGTGTTTTATTG
This sequence comes from Brachynemurus nebulosus, assembly GCA_035578155.1. NCBI lineage: Eukaryota > Metazoa > Arthropoda > Insecta > Neuroptera > Myrmeleontidae > Brachynemurus > Brachynemurus nebulosus. Next base: position 3,037,409 of record JAPWDM010000030.1, read on the forward strand.
TCAATTTGCGTGTGAAAAGTTACTTTCCGCACGCAAAAAAGTATGCGGGAAGAGTACAGTGGGCAAACAGCTATTTTGCGTACAGAAAAGTGTGCGCCAAGTTAATACTTCTCCCGCATGAGTAATAATAAAAAGTAATTTTTATAACCCAGAATTCGTGACAGGGGTATTTTCTTTTTTACAAAATCGGTATGGTATTGTACTAAATAAGCTATTGTATATACACGTATACATATAATAAAATAATAAAATATGTATGCATATTTTAAGAGCTACATTAAAAGACTCCAGCACTAGAATTAAATATTTATAGAAAATAAAATTAGGTAAACTCAGTCAACAGTAGAGGAATGTTAGAATAAAGGGAAAATATGACAAAACAATTTATCCATTTACACTAGATAAACTCAAATGGAAAAATTTTGTACATAATTCAAAATTAGAAAAAGTGTATTTTATCTCAAACTAACTGTAGCCGCGACGTCGTTCGCGCAACGCACTGTTCAGTATACAGAACTTGCATAGAACAATAGTTTTTGCGTAATGTGTGCACATACTCAAAATGAGTTTTCTTCTCTCTCGAGGGAATGAGACATTTTCCTGGAGCAAAAAGTATCTTAGATGTTGACCCAGGTAATAAGTTATCACCAGAGATGGGAACAAAAGGTCCCTAACAGAATCGCCATATAAAATATTTTGTACTGGGGGGCTACGAATAGAATTGGAGGGCTGTCAAAAAACTTAAAAATAATATCAATCTTTTTAAAAATCAGTTTTACGACGTTTTACTATTAATACCACATCGTCAATGTTATTTTGTGTCTGTTTGTGTTTTTTAATTGCCAATATTATGGATCATTTTGCTTGTTATATGTACATATGTACATATCTTTATATTTTTCTAATGCAAAAACAAAACCATGTTCAATCTTGTGAGCGACCTACTAGAGTGATACAATCTACTAATACAATCAATTTTGTTTACATTAAAGCAGGTATAAAGAAGATGACATATACATATTATTTAAATAATAACAAAGGAAATAGAGATATTGTTTACAGTATAAATGTTTTGAATTCGTCTAAATTAATTTCTATTACAGTCGACCATTTATTTATTCAACATTAATTTTTTAAAAATATTTTTAAAATTAAAATTATATATTAAATTATGAAAAATGGGTAATTTTTGATTTTTATTGATTTGTTCTTTAAAGCTTCCTTAGGCTTGTCATCAAATCCAGGGGAAAATCCTCAGCCTTTTAATAAAATTTATAGCCCCCCAATTCAAAATATTTTATATGGCGATTCTGTTAGGGACCACTGTTCTCCCAAGTTTATTTATCACCACACCAAATTTCATAAAAATCCGTTCAATAATTTTTGCGTAATGTGTGCACATACTCAAAATGAGTTTTCTTCTTTCCCGTGGGAATGAGACATTTTTCTGGAGTAAAAAGTATCTTAAATTTTGACCCAGGTAATAAGTTATCATCACACCTTTCATTAAAAGCTGTCCAATAGTTTTTGAATGATGCGTGAACAGACAGACGGACAAATCGGTGTTTGATATCTACAACGATAACTATTTACAAGTTTACATTTTAGTACAATTTTTAAAAGATATTCAGTGTACAGAAACGGTCTCGTTACAGTTTTATTATATATGTATAGATAAATAAGGCCGACCATAAATAAATATTTTCTAAATAAAATTGCAAAAACTTGAAAATAATGAAAATTAAATATTTACAGAGCTTACTTCACTTTCGTTTATTTTTGCGAAATTTTTATGCGAAAAACAAAAAATAAATTATTCACTTAATTAAAATAGAATTATGTAACAAAACAAAACATTGCAGTAACAAAAGAGTACCAACAATCAATATAGAAATACAATGTCTTCTTCAGTTTTTCAAAACACAATACTTCAAATAAACAAATGAGATAATTTATTTGAGCCATTTCAAGGAATTCGAAAAACATCATCACAATAAAAGAAAATTTAAAATTCCCCCTTCCATCTGTCTATTTTTCTGTCCAAATAAAAAGAGAAAACAAAAATAAACAAATTAATAACACAATGTTTACTGTTAAAACTTATTTTTATTCAAATAATTTAATTAATTTTGAATAAAGCATTAAGTTTCACCGAAGGGAAAAGAATCGAAAATTAAACAAAATTTTCCTTACATTTAAAAGCGGTATTTTTGCCTCCGAGACTACAAAAGTAAGGGGAAACAGTGTCATCACTTTTGAAATATGGAGATAATTTGCGTTCCTCCAAAATGAAAACTTTCAGATGCATTTTGCGTTTCAGAGTTTCTCAAACAAATTTGATTTCGTGTATTCCTGTCTGGGCGTCCAAGGATAAACTCAAATAACATAATTTCGGAATTATTCGATCATGATAAAATTTTCAGAATTTACACATAGAAATTTAGTTCTTAGATGATTCGCTACGAATTTTGGCGCAATCGCAGTAGCGGTAGTCACGGCACTATATCGTAAAATTCCATTAAATGCCAATATTTTATTTGCTACTCGTCTCATTTTGCTCAAATTTTGAGATTATTTTTGGGGTTAGGCGACAATCAGAATACTGGTAGTTATTAGGCATGCGTAAATGTGAAATACATTAACGGCGGGTGCATGGAATGAACTCTTTAATTTTCCTGATAATAAGAAAACAAAAAATTTTAATTTTTTGACAATTATTGGACAATTAAGAGAAAAAAATTATGTAGTCAGTCCTTTTTGTAATTTCCATAGTTAAATATACCTATAATCAATTAGAAAGAGTTCAATTGGAAAGAAGCACAGTTCCAAGAAGCAAAAGAAATGTTTCCATCTGGGGGAGATCCCCTATATTTGATTATAAACTTTTTTCGATTTTTCCCGATTATCTCGAAAACTATAGGTGATAGGGAAAAACACTTTATGAAACACAGCACTTTATTTTTAAAGAGCTTTCGATTTACATGCCTAATTCGAGGGTTGGACCAACTGGAGGAGCTGTTCGATAGGTTAGGGTTGACAAATAATTTTTATTTACCATGTTGCACCCCTTGAATTTAAATAAAATTTGGTATGATAATAATGTAGAGTAACTATTTTTCTTTTCTTTTTTGAGGTGGCAACTCAATGGGAATCCTATGAAAAGTAATCCAATTACTGTATTTTTTTGAGGTGATAATTGAATGGGAACCCTATGAAAATAGCATCGGAACGGATTTTATCCTTGTTATTATCCTTAATAACTTTTTGCGCCCTTTAATAATTGTCCTTAAGGACTTGGATGTTAATAAATATGTCCAATATTCTAGAGAATGTCTGCATTCATGCGTGGATTTGGAATCATTTTTTTATATTAAGTAGTTACCGAGGAAAAAATTCTTGAATAAAGCACTCATCTTTTGTTATTTTTCTCACCATACCGTTAGTACAGTTATTAATGTAAGTTGCTATTGGGGGTAGTTTCTGGGGGTAGTTGCTATGGGAGTACTAGTGATGGGCAAACGCATGACCAAGACCAAGACTTGGCCGTCTTGGTCTTGGTCTTTCAAAATGCAGTCTTGGTATTGGTCTTGGCTTGGTATTGCTAAAAAACCTTGCACTTTCTTGCATTTTTTTATTAGCGAATTTTTTCCTTCTAAAATCAGAATTTTCTCTCTTTACGGTATTAATTATATACTTCTAAACTATTTAAATAATTTAGCAAGAGTCTTGCTTTTTTCTTGCTATTGTCGTGGTCTTGCTCACTTGAGTCTTGGTATTGGACTTGCAGCCATACTTATAGTCTTGGTCTTGGTCTTGCTCTTGGTATACATAGTCTTGGTCTTGGCCTTGCAAGAAAATGCAAGACCAAGACTAATTTTGCTCATCACTGGGGAGTACGGCTAAACCTTGTTTTTAAAAGACTGGATAGAAGTCTGTTACAAGTATAAGGAAGGTGTTTGTCACTCACCATTGGCAGTGGATTTATTTATTTATTTATTTATTTATTTATTTATGTATCTACTTAATTATTATTATTTTTAAATAATTAGATAGTTTTTCTGGTTTTCTAATTACCGACTGCGAAAGTATGATGCAAAACAAAATACAATACAGACACAACAATTAACTTTGACCATTTGGAAAGAATTAAGCTTCTTCAATCGAGCATTCGTTGAAAATTATTAATAATTTCAGAAAATTGAATATATGTATGTATACGTGCATATAGGTATGCATATACTCAATTAAAATATGTAAATACGTGTTTAATTAGTCATAAAATTTTCATGGTTTTATATTCTAGTTTAAATAATATTTACAATAAAATATTAATTTAGTTTAATTAATAAATTAATTGCAAACAAATCATCAAATATATGTAGTTTTCATTTGTTTAAAATGTTTATATTGTAAAGTAAATTTTATATTTTGTTTTACAATAATTTTAAAACAGTTATAAAATATTTAATTGGTGTTTTAGCTGAATTTCCAGAATGGAAATTCAGCTATTACAACAGCTCTTATGGTAAGACCTAAGTTCGGGACTATGGTAGAAATTTGTCTTGCAGCCTATGTATGTATGTATTTCTCTGTGTGTACACGATAACTCTCGAACGAAACGTTTAATGTTTATGAAATTTAGTAGGTGTGCTGGAATCCGGACTGGCTCGGCTAAGTTCGTTAGCCAGACACGTCGGATGCCCAGAAGTGGGTTTTTTGGCCATTTTTTGCCATTTTTAGTGTTTTTTTTTTTTTTCAAAATTTGGCTAGAATTCAAAAAATTTTTTAATTTTCTTTTTGACACCATCGAAAAGGGCGTAAAAAATTGCATAAGATAAGCTTTTAAAACATTGTACTAAGTGAACTAGCTTTTAAGAAAAATTAAAAAATTTGGTGAATTTTTTTACAACAAATGTTTCATTTTAGAAATTCTTTTCTAGATAAAACAAATGTTAGTTATTCAATATGTATGTATGTGTTATAATAACAAAGCTCTGTCTCATCTTTTAAAATTAAAATTAGATTTTTTAAGAGTGCGTTATGGAAAAGAAATTTTTGTATGATGTCCTCCTTCAGAGAGAAAATATAATTTATATATATATATATGCATACCTAGAAAAAAAATCGAAAACTATAGTTATGTAATGTAATAATATGTTGTTAAATAGATATACGATACACTGTATGCGATTCGTTAGGGTCCTGAGGACCCAAAAGCGCCAGAAATTAACTACTGAACTGATTTTGAAAATTGTTTCACTGTTAGAAAACTAAACTATTTTAAATGGATACAGGTCTTAGACGAGACCCGCCAGTGCCCAATATTTGGAAATTCGCTATGTTATGCAGATGCTGCGACTTGGGTATTTATGTTTTACAAGAAAATTTATAGTGAAACTAGCCGTATACCCGATGGGATTTCCCATCGACAACATCCTTTTATTAGGTACTCACTTTCTGCTCACTTTTAATGTTTTTTAAAAGCCTAAATCAATATCCACGTTTCTAACTTCAAAAATGATGAACTTCCCATACCAACTTTCATTTCGTGTTTTAACCACTTAGGGAATAAATTTCCAGAAACGTTTACACAACTGACTTTTATTTATAAACAGAAGCGTAAACGCCAATTTTCATAACTCCTGTGCTTAATTTCGTCCTTGTAAACCCAACAGTTTAGGTTGTGCGTTGTCTGTGTCAAAGTTAAAGATTCATGAAATAAGATAGTATTTATTTTAATAGTCATAGTAACATATTTTTATGTACCACTTCAAAAATAACGAATTTACATACAAATTTTCATGCCCTATTTAACCTACTTAAGGTATGAATTTTCAAAAATCCTTTCTTAGTGCTCACCTACATTACATAGGGAAACCCAACGGTTTAGGCTATGCGTTGTCTGTCAGTCAGTCAGTCAGTGTTAGAAATTTATCAAATAGATAAGTATTGTAAAACTAAATATTTGTTAATTAATTTCACTCTAATAAAATACATGCTCTAAAATTTTCTGATCCAGTAAAACACAAAACCAATATTTACAAATTAATTCTTTGTTTCGCAATTGATAAATAATAATAATGAATAATTATCTATATATGGTATTTACTGGAGATTTATCACTTGCAGAGCTGTGAGGAACTGCAAAGCCTTGAAAGTATTTTAATAAACAAAGCGCCATATAACGTTAGTAACTATTGTAGTATTATCTGGAAAATTTAGATCTAGAACCAGTGGCTAATTTGTAATGGTCAACAAATATTTTACTTTGCAAAATACCACTTTTATTTTTTTTTTTTTGCAAAGTAAAACATTTGTTTATTATTTACAAATATGGAATACCATAAAGTAACGCTCAAATCTATTAATATTGTAATGGTCATTTCAAAAGCCGTTAAATCCAGAGAATACGATTTTGCGGAGCTACTAAACCACAAAGGTACAGTAAGCTCGCAACCTTAACGTTCAAAGTGGGTAAAAAAGGCCCAATTTATATAAAGTAAAAGTTCCGCCTTGTTGATTTGTAAAATTTAACAAAGGCACCAAGTTTCCAACGATAAAATAAAAAATTATGATAAGTTTATGACAATTTAACTCAAGTCCCATGTGAATATTACAGTTTTTTCAATTTCACCATGGAGAAAAATGGTTAGGATAGATTTTGACAGCGAACAAAATGATACAAAACATTTCATTGGTCATTTCGTTGTAGGTAAATACGATAAAAACGAAATAAAAAATTTGTATTCGTAAATTTAACTGATTTCCATAGTAACGATGTATTAAATAACAATTTGAATTATACTAATTTATTTTATTCCCTAAATTGTCTTACCTTATTACACTTGAGTTTTATATTTTTTTTTTTTTTTTTTGAATAAATTTGTAAGTTCAGCAACTCAAATTTCTTGCCTAAAAGTAATTTAACTTAAAGAACTGTGAACCCAGAAACGCTTCAACTTCGCTGTCGCGTTTTTGTTAGTTGACAGTACCTCTTGTTAAATTGCTAGGCAACAAATTTTCGTTACACAAACCCAAATTTATTGGAAATAAATTAAAGTAAAAAAAATGTTTCTTAAGAAAAAGCTTTTATTTAAAAATGGGCTAAAAAAAATAAAATAACTTTTGAGTGAAGTTTGAAGCAATATGCAACATAATTTATAAAAGCTTGAGGCATTATCATTAGTTATTTCTGTTTTGGATGTATTGGATATAAGTGTAGCTATTTTACTTTTCAGTAGTTACTAAACTTAATTAAACGCCTCAAGCTTTTATAAATTATGTTGCATATTGTTTCAAACTTCACTCAAAAGTTGTTTTATTTTTTCAGCCCATTTTTAAATAAAAGCTTTTTGTTGAAAAGCATTTTTTTTACTTTAATTTATTTTCTACTTTTTAGTCTCATCACAATTAATTTAAAAAAAAGAATTAAAGAAGTTATTTTTTTACCTATATTTTAATCGGTTCATTTACCCTAATCAGACATAACTATGGAAACAAAAAATTGAAATATAAAATCAATGGACAATATCTGACAATTCGAAATGTCAAAAAGTTGCACAGGACTAAAAATCAATAAATTTTGGTTTTGGGGCGATTTAGGACAAAACTAATTATATAATATTGGATTGTCATCAAGGTTATACACGTATGCAAAATTTAAAACCTTTAGCTCAATTAGAACCTGTCGAAATTTTGATTCCAAAATTTGATCTAAACCAACATACTAACATAGCAAGTTAAATAAAAGCTTTTAAAAATTCAAACCTCTCATGTAATAATAAGTAATTATTTTGACAAATATCAAAATGTTGTTTCCGTTTTGAATATAGGTATCTAAAACTGGTGACTATTGAAATGATCGTTGAAAATTCGCCGTTGGCTCACTTACTATATATATATATATATATATATATATATATATATATATATATATATATATATATATATATATATATATATATATATATATATATATATATATTGTGATTGTTTTTTATGGGAGCAAACATTATTAGTATTAGTATTGTTATTACAAATAACCAAAATTCATAGTTAAATAATTCCCTAATATCAATTACGTTTAAATTTATGTTATATTCAACCTAGAGGATAAGCCAAATTTATATAATGTAAACAATTATATTGTTTTGCGGTTTCCTCATAACCAAAATTTAGGTTAATTGTGTTATGTAGGTAATGAAATTTTATACAGTATAAAATTGCATTATTAATTAAGTCAAATTGAAACATTGGCCATATTCATCAAAACGACAACGGTTGTCTCATACAATATTGTTTTGTTTTCGAAGGGGGTGCTTAAAATGTGTGTTTTATTACATAATTTTAAGGAGTTGTATCACCTTATTTATATTCAAGGATTCACAAAGTTGTGTTGTAAAATTTATTTAAAAGAAATGTGAGGACTTATAGATATTCTGTTATAACATGAAAATACAAGTTCTAAAGTATAATTTTTTTTATTATTTATAAAAATTAAATATGGGAGCACCAATTCTCGCAAAGATACATATATTAATCTTCCTTGCCCGACGTTAAACTTCTTTATTAGTTGTTATCCGCGATAGACTTCAGAATATTACTGTAGTTTAATAATAAGTAGGTACCGGGTTTCTTCGGACAGGCCAGAACCGTACCTATTTCAATAAAATTTTGCAACTAAATTACATCAAATTATGCACATTCGAATGAATATAATTGGTAAAAAATTACATTTTCACCATTTAGAATAATAACAGCATTTTTTATTTGACGAAAGTAAGAAAATTCAAAAAATCGGAAAAAATTTTTGTAAAATATATTGAAAAGTTGTTGAATATTTAGACGGTCCACTATAATAGCTTAGACGTACGTATTTACTAAGATTTTTTATTATCGAAAAACAAATTTTTAACAAGCAACTATATTCTATCTCTCAAAATTGAAAACAATAAAAAAGATGTATTTAATTTAAATGATATATCACATAAATCACATATAAATATATACAAAAATACTTCTGATAGTCAATTAAAATTACAGTGGCACTTTGCAATTGTGCAGGTAATAAATAACAGAAAAAAAAAGATGTTTACATAAAATACGTATAAATAATATTTTGATACACATATGTATGTGTGTGTATGTAACTTGTGTACGTTGTTTTTATGAAAATATTTTGAACTTTTAGTCACATTGAGTGCAATATGTATACCTGATATGCTAAAGACGAAACTGTCTGATCCGAAAGAAATCCGATACCTGATAATAAGCTTCTCTAGTGAGCATCGTAAAGTTTCTTGGAATAATTGATTTTTTTACAAAATAGCTTTGTTTAAGGGAACATCCTCCACTCTTGGATCACACAGCGTAACAGGGCTCGCATAAAAAATCGTACAAAAAAATTTTAAAAACTTCAGAAATTTATACATCATATAATAAAACTGTAACGAGACCATTTCTGGATATGGAATATTTTTTGAAAATTGTACTGGGACTGTAAATAGTTGTCGGTGTAGATATCAAAACAGCGATTTTTAAAATTATTGTCTGTCTTTCTGTCTGTCTGTTCACGCATCATGCAAAAACTATTGGACGGATTTTAATGAAATTTGGTGTGATGATAATAATTTATTACCTGAGTCAACATCTAGAACATTTTTTATGCCGGGAAAATGTCTCATTCCCAGGGAAAATGGAAAAACCATTCTAAGCATATGCGCACATTATGCAAAAACCATTGAACGGATTATTATACTTATATACTTCTCACTGAATGACGTCGCGAGTACAGCTATAATACCTATAAGATTCTTAGGTACGAGATTCTTATATGTAAAATTCTTGTACAAAATTTTTCTTCAAAACAAAAGTAAAAAGTTTATTCTTGGACTATTCTTGGGGAAATTTTTAAATGACTATTTTATTTCATTTTTACATTGATGCAAAAATTTTCAATACGTACGCACAGGCATTGCAAACGTTTATGTAATTCAATGATAAAATGCGTTAAGAAAAGAAAAAAAATAACAATTTAGAGAAATTTAGAAAAATTTACCGCAAATTAATGTTCATATACGAAATGACACAAAAAATACCGCATAAAAAGAGGTTATTCCGACACCTGCCTATTAAATTATAAATAGTTTCCCATCTGATTTCAAATTTAATTTGAACAAGAGATGGAAATATCATCAATTGCACACTCATTGCACACACTCATTACATTATGAACAATACCAAGAAGAAATTTAATTTAAAAAGATTTCAAAACAATTTCCATTATTTCCAACTAGAGAACCTCTCTATAGAAGCAATAGTTGCTGTGATTTATTTGAAAAATGCAACAATCTCTTTATTGTAATTTTTTTTCTTAAAGTGTAATTTAATAAAACGATTGTATCGTTAAATAAAATATCCAATAAAAGAAAAAATAAAAGTAAATCAGAAAATGGAAAAATTGTTTTCATCCGTCCATATAGCTACTTTGTGTATTATTAACAATATCAACTTTCGTCTTTATGTTTGTCAACCTTTTCTTCAGATGTCACGTCACCACAGTTGTGTGGACGTCAGAATGTGACACAAATATTAAAAAGGGTAAACAGAAAACTGTATAAAACTTTTTTTTGTTTTGTATGTAAAAAACCAAATGGCCTAGTACACGTAAAAGATTGATAAATTTAATTATTTTTTTATGCAAAAAAATTTAGTGTTAACACATTTTATGGTCATTTTACTTTGTAGTCAAAAATTTTTAACAATACAGTAACTAATGGGGATATCCCTGCAAGCAGTGGTAGGCCCTCACTTACTCGTATTCATAATGAATTTTTATTCAATATTTAAGGCAGTATTCCTATGTAACGATTCGATTTTTTTCTAATTTATTACTTAAAAGCATTGAGGAGAGAATCTACTAGAGAGAATGCTGTGTATTACACATACATTAAGGGGGGGTAAGGTTTTAAAAGCGAAAAAAAGGCATATTTTCATGATTTTTTTTTGGAGACATGAATAATGTTGGCTTATTTAATTTAGGTACACGTTATAGTATGACATCCGAAGTATCTTTGAAAAAATTATCAATTACAAATATCGATAAATAAGTCCGTGACAGCGAATTTCCGGAGGCGCGTCGAAAAAAAGTTGCTTTGCGGTGAACATCATAACTTGGTACCGGATCATCCGAGACAAAAAAATCGAAATGCGTTAAAAAGGCGATATGTTTCCCTAGGGAGTCAGGAAGAGATTTTTGTATTTTTTCAATTTTTTTTTTTATTTTTGGCAGCATTTTGAAGTGAAAAACGCAATTTTTGCTAAAAATTTCGGTTAATTTGTTATTATAAACTGGAAAAAAATAGCAAAAAAAAAAAAAACTCGACCTGATTACCTGTTGATTTATGCGTAGAAACAGTGTACAAAATTTCAACAAAATTGGTCAAGTAGATTTTGAGTTATGATGTTCACGGACTTCAAAAATGTTGTATGCGAGAAAATGGATTTAAAGTTTTTTATACTCAAAAATCCAAAACTAAGCATCAATAAAATGATATAATTTTTTATACTTACGCGAGTAATTATAGTAAGTATTTGTTTTGTATAAGATGTGTAAGTATAAAATTAAAGTAAATTTTATACTTACCAGGTAGGCGCGTCACGCACTACCAGGCAGGTATAAAAATCGAGCATGAGGGCCGGTCGCTTGAAATGCTGTATCTTCATTAGTTTTGCTCGGATTTACTTGAAATTTTGACACAACACGCTCGACATGTTGTACATTCAGAAAAAAAATTTTAAAAAAAAATGCAAAAAATTTTTTTAAAAACCTTACCCCCCCCCCCTTAAGAAATTGAAGCAAAAAAATTGACTGATTGGATTACTTTAGTGGCAGTCAAATCATTAATTTAATGGTTTATCCAATATTTATAAACAAGTCTCCATTGTTACAAGTCGGGCTTACTAAAATGTAGTCATGTTTCAAAATTTAATGCATGTGGTATCTCTAGGAAACATATGTTAATATTTTGGATTCAGTGTTCAGTGCTTAGAAGCCCCTACACTGGACCGCGATCATATGCCGAACAGTGTTGACATTTGTATATTAATGAACTTATTTTTGAAAGAATTATTATTGGTGGGATAGCCGGGGTTGTAGCCTCGGGGCCCGGCCAGAAAAATGGGGCCCGGGGAAAAAGTAAGAACCTTCCTTTTGGCTCATCGCGTATTTTTTGGGGGATATTTTTAAGAGATGTGCTCTATTCCCGGGGCCCGCCATTTCTCTCTACGGCCCTGTATTTATTCTAGTATACCCACCCCCTTGGTAGTCAATCCTTCATTTATTTTAAATCTAGAAACACACCTGACATAATGTTAAAACGTTGTAGTTAGAGCATAAAATATTAAAATGATCAATCAACAACCGTACGACTTCTTCAATCTTCATGAACTTTATATACTGTTTATATCACTACCATACTAAATACATCAATAAAATCTGTGCAATTGCGTGTAGTGTACTTCCCCCAGTGACTGTGCGAGACAACCACATTATACAGGCTGTCCCTGATAAAATTGTCAACATGGGAATCTTGTGAAACGGTGAGAGATACAGTTTCGTTTAAATTTGGTGAATACTAGGTACGTCTATACCCAAATTGGATATAGTTCGAGAGGACCAACAGTGCTCGAGGTAGCCAAAAAACTCCACAATTCCAAATATGTTTTTCTGCCAATAATTTCTTACTGGTAAAAAATATGGTATTTTTATCTATGCATATTCGAATAGCAGATCTATTTTCGTGTCAGGACTCCCAAACTTGGTTGTTTTTATGCAACTTGAAGCAAATTTTGACACAGGTAAAGGGCTTTTTTTCACAAATTTCTCCTGATGTATTATTATATGTCATATATCTGTCTTCGAAGATGACCTTGAAAGAAAAGAAAACTGTGTTTTGAAAACTTTTCTTTAAGTTTCGGTCGAGAAATAAACAAATTACACAGCAAGTAGCTAATTAAATATGAAATTTAATGTCATATACGAGTATTATAAAAGAAAATTACTCCTTAGAGAATGACGGTAATTTTAAATTTTTTTTCAGTTTTGGCAATGACATGCTGCATTGAGTAATTTGTTTGGTTCCGTTCCCGTCCACTCCCAACATGATTTTCCATTTTTGCCCGCTTCCAATTCCATCCCATCCAACTCTCGACGAAATCCGATTTTTATTCCGATTTAGTGTCACTTCGGCCCGCTCCCAATCAGCAAAGAATTATTTTTTCCCGCCCGATTGTAGTGATGAGCAAATGCAAGACCAAGACCGAGAGTTGACAGTCTTGGTCTTGGTCTTGTTTTTGCATTAAGAATCTTGGTCTTGGTCTTGCTAGAGCAGTTTGAGTCTTGGTCTTGCAAAATGCAGTCTTGGTCTTGGTTTTGGTATTGCTAAAAAATCTTTCACTTTCTTGCATTTTTTTACTAGCGAATAATTGTTTCCTTCTAAAATCAGAATTTTCTCTCTTTACGGTATTAATTATACTTTCAAACTATTTAAATAGTTTTGCAAGAGTCTTGCTTCTTTCTTGCTTTTGTCTTGGTCTTGCAGCCATACTTATAGTCTTGGTCTTGGTCTTGCTCTTGGTATGCATAATCTTGGTCTTGCATTTTTTGCAAGACCAAGACTAATTTTGCTCATCACAACCCGATTGAGACCTCTACATTAGTTTCTTTTCTACTTTTTAGATTTAATTAAATATTTATTGCGAAATTTGTTCATGTTTCGACCGAAATTTTCAAAAATGGAATTTTTTTAGATGCTCGACTTTATAAAGAAAGCCATTTAACTGGACCAAAGTCGACTTCAGGTTCTATAAGGCACACAAAATTCGAAGCTATAACTGGCAAACGGGTTATCATAAAAAAATCCTAAGAAGATATATATAAATTCTACGTAAGGAAATACTATCAGAATGAACAGATTAGATAACCATAGTTTTTACCAGTAGAAACTACATCAAACTTGGGAAGTTTGGAGGGTTCCAGCGCTTCTATTTAATTCATCTAGTATTCTAGTTTAATCGAAGCTATATCTCTCACCGTTTACGAGATCATCATGCTGAAAATTTTATTAGCGACACTCTGTATATAAAACAAGTACATATGTCATATATATATTATCTGTCCGTTTGTCGATCCATTCAAACTGATGAATGGACGCGGCAGTATGGATTGATGACGTTGTTGTGTGTGTAGATACAGGGAAGGCATCGTAACAGTTCACGCCTCATAAATTTTCAAAATGAAAAATTCACAAACATCAAATGGTTGATATACATGCGTATGTATATGATATATTGTAGGCGATACTACGTATTTACGGGAAAAAGGATTTAATATAATCCGTAATGTATGCTTGAACGTTAATTCTTTACGGTTTTGTGTTAAAATTCGTTTTAGTAAATGTAGTTGTAAAGGGTCTCTTTTGAACGACAATCATATTGCGTTGTCGGCATATCTATTTAGGATTCTCTTTAATCGAAATTACTTGATAAAAATATATAGTTTGTGTTCACAATTTCTTCTGTATTTCAAAAACTTTGTGAATTAAGAGGAGATTGTTATTATTATTATAGACTTCACGCCAACCTGGCGGTCACTAGTCAGTAGAACAGTACTGGGTAACTTTCACCGATATCGGCAATATGCAAGGTATTAGGCTCTGTGGAAGGGTAATGTACCAAACCAACCCGTAAAAGCACCGTAACAAATTCATGGACGAGTTCGTTACATCACTCCTTATATCCCTAGAATCATACGTCGGTCTATGAGTCAAGTTAATCATACATCGGCGTCGTTTCGACGAATGGACTTTTTACAGGGAGTTTTAAAGCTTATTTGCAAAAAACATTTTTTTTACATAACAATACTATAAAAGCGAACAAAATATTTAAAAAAATTGGATTTGGAAAAATTTCTTAATATAAATATTTATTAATTTTTTTTAATTTTTTAATCAAAGCATATTTTCACTATAAAAATTAAAAAACAGATAAATACATCAGTTGTATCATAAGACATGTCTTTCAAATAATTAATTTATGAACATTATGAGTCAGTGGACATGTGTGACTTTACAGAATGTGAAATTTCTCAGTCATAAATATTCCTATAGATATGTAGTTATTTCCCCATTAGGCACATTTGTAAATTTCCTAGAATTTGTTAGTAATTTTTCGAATAAGATCTCGAAAAATAATAAAAATTAAAATATTTCCAGAAAATAAATTGTTAACCTTTTATTAAGTCACGTGAAACGCATTCTTTAGCTTTCGATTCAATATATTAAAACTTCAGTATTATGTCGTCTCCATAAGTCAAACAGCTGTAATCATCTTTCACGTTATCTTAATCATTGAATAAATCAATTATAGCTTGCATATCTTTAATAAATTTTAGAAAAATTAGGAAAACTTTTATATGTAGAGTACAAAATCTTTAAAAAAAATATAGGTTAATCATACATCGTCGTCTTTTTGACGCACACTATTTCCGTATAAAAAAAAAAACGACAATAGCTATAAACAAAATTTATACGTCTTATGTGTTATAATAACAAATAAATTAGATAACAGAAGTTTCACAGCAAGCAGGTACCGACAAGTTGTAACATTGGAGCAGGTAGAGAAGTTCGTTCGTCGTTTTGACGAGTACGTATGATTCTAGGGGTATTGTTCTTATTTTTGCTTGAAACGAGGTATTATGCGTCCATTTCGGTGTACTTATTATTATTATTTTATTATTATTATATAAATAACATTGTTGTCACATGCCTTGAGACTACAATTTTTTTTTTTTTTTTTTTAATTCAAAAATGTACTGAGTATAAATGGCTTTGAAGTCGACAGTGCGAGATTTTTCCACCTTGATGGTTTCTCGCGTTTTGAGATCCCCAATGAACCAAAATCAAAAAATCAAGAATTTTCTGAAAATATACAGATACAGTTATGATACTAACTAGAATCTAAAAAAAAAAAGTGAAGAACCAGCGAGAAATCGTATTTTGAAAACAACTTTTCAAAAATCACCGCTTCTTCTTGATTATAAACAGCCCCCGTTTTAAAAATATATTACGGAACCAAAAGATCGTAGGTAGTTCTTGCCAAAATTGCGGTATCCAGTAGTAATATGCAATTTGATTTATGTCGATATCTCAAATAATCTTTGAGATACATGAGGAACCATGTTAAAAACCGTACTTTCGAGAAAATGGCATTTAAAGTTTCCTTTTTTTTTTAAATTGAATTATAATAAAATGCGTGCACTAAAATGCTCATTTTTTAAAAACAAAATTTAAGGAGAATATTTCTAACATCATAGTGAACATAATTGTGAAAAAAAGGAATCGATTTCTTTTTCCTAGCGAATCTCTCCTTAAGGGAATGATTTTTTACAGTTTTTGATGCGCAGAGTTCAAAAATCCAAGGGAATATTCTGAAAATTGAAAATAACCGTACTCAATAAAAAATCGTGTAAATTAAGCTAAGTATGTTTTACATACAGCTGTGCAAAATTTTGTATTTTACATACGACTGTGTGTAAAGAACCAGAGCTTACTAGAATTTTATTAATCTGTGTCTATAACTGTTATAAAATTGTTCAATTACTCTACAAAATGCTATCATATTCTGTATATAATTCTCTCGTTTAATACTTCATCAAAATTAATGATGCCAAAAAATAAACAAATGGTTTAAAATTAATGGTTTTGTGAAAAAAAAATTTTTAAGCTGTATTTATATAAAGAATGTATAAGGCGCCATCAATTGACAATCTGTTTATTCATGGTCCGAATTTCATATTGAAAAGGTATACTGTGACATGGTAACTAAATTGTGACGGTAAAATTAAATGTGTTTTTTTTTCTTTTTTTGTTACTTAAACTCTTTTTTCTTCTTTATTTGTTATTTATGTTATATAATATAATATTATGATACTGTTGGAAATTTTAACACGGGTCAGCTAGTCAAGAATTGAAGACTGGACTTCAAAAATAGGCTATAAGTGCCACAAAAAAAACCGAAATTTTAGCATGCTGTCTAGCCTGTTGACAATGGACTCAATTTTTTTTTTTTTTTTTGGCACAGCTCGTTTTTGAAGTCCACACTTTAATTCTTGATACCTACTATCTAAATACGGTACTGCATTTACTGTAATTTTCAAAACTGAAGACAAGGATAGCGATATACAATATATATTATGTACATATAGTTCTATTAATAAAATAATATGTTGGAAATTAGTCAGTGTCCAGTTAATAAACACAATATATATTATATAAAGTTGGCAACACTGATAAGGGTAAACTTTAATATACATTTTATTTAGCATAAAACGTGCCGTATATGCTAAAACGGGGCATTAAAACAGTATTTACAATATTATGTACTCATATGCTAAAAATCGGGAATCTTTTTTTTTTTTAATTTTGTATACAAAATTTCTAGGTAGCGTTGTTGATTACACTAATTGAGTCCATTGAACTCTGTGTGTAATAATTAAATAGCATTGATGATTAAGGACAATTGATTCATAAAATTTGATTGAAAAGGTTGAACCGAACAATCGATCATTGTCAAAAGCATTGAAATAATATATTGAAAGCCGCCAAAAGTTTATTTAGGTTTATTCCCCAAATTTGAATAGTATAGATAGGATTCAATGTTGTATAATTCGTTACATCAATGCGGTATTCACAGCCTTTCAATAATTCAACAATGCAGAAAATAAATTGTTCTTTAGACTTATATCTACTGTAGTCCAGTAGCACTAATTTTAAGCCCTACCTCACTAAATATTAATTTTAGAATAGACAGAAAAATTTTTTAAAAAGAGATTCTTGTAGGGATTGTCGAGGAGAACATTTGTGCAAAATGTTAACTCCCGGAAATGTTTTTTTTTTATATTGTTTAAACAATATTGAAAATTCATGAATATCGTTTTTTAACCTTTTACTGCTTACGTAGCGAAAACGGTGATAGATACATTAAAAAGTCTGCGAGAGCACCGGTCTATCTTGTACGGGTGAAAAAATACAGTGCTCAAAACGCGCACTCCAAAATCCACAATAAACCACAATATAAAAGACAATATAAAAAAACATTTCCGGGAGTTAACATTTTGCACAAATGTTCTTCTCGGCAACCCCTACAAGAATATCTTTTTAAAAAATTTTTATATCTATTCTAAAATTAATGCATAAATAAAATTTAGTGCTACTGAACTACTACTACAGTAATTAATTAGTAAAAACTGCAAATCTGCAATCATTATGGAATAATGAATTAATATGTTGAACCTATTTCATATAAGAACTCAAATTTTTTAAAAATATTTTTGGCATCCCTCATTAAAACTGACAAAACGGAACACTAATAGAATCGCTTTGACACCGAAATGACATCTATATTTTAAATGGTAACCGACTTGTTAAGCTAACTATTAATTCCTGGTTCGTTTCTTGGATAAAAAATAAATTTACCCTTTGCCTATATAGATATATATTTATAGTCTGTTTATAACAAAACTAATAGGATTAAGAAAAATTCAAAAAATTAACTTGAGAAAAAATTTTATTCTTACATTTGTAGGTATATTGTACTGAAACATTTGATCAGTTTTATTAACAAATAAATATATTTATGTATAGCTCCATTTAAAAGAAGTATGTGTTTGTGTCATAGTTCGTCAAACTAAAGGAGCTATAAAGCTCCTTGTTATTATGGTCGATTGCCCTCAGCGATAGCTATAACTGTTATCCGAACGATTTTTTTGTTATATATCTAAACAATAAAAATCATAAGTGTCAAAAAATTTATTCTGTATACGATGTAGTTTTTTAAACCAATTTTCGACGGGATTACCCAGGAAAATCTGAAAACAATTACGAATACTGAGAATGAGATATAGATTGAGCTAAATTTATCCGACACTGAAACATTCTATGTAACTTTCACATCAAATCTATCATCCATGTTCAAATAGTATATTGTGCAATAAGTGCGGAAAATTGTCGATTGTTCACGAAAGCGAAGTTGAGCGCACGAACGTAGTGAGTGCGCTCATTCGCTTGAGTGGGGTAATCGACAATCCCGCACGAGTTGCACATACTATTTTTTATTACGAATTTCACATACTTTTTTTTCTATTATTATCACTATTTTTGACATTTTTATTACTTTTTAAAATAATATTTTTAAGCGTTCGTCTTTTTTTCTGAATTAATTATCGTTTAAATTACTTTGTTGGTGGTTTCTATAGAAATAATTATGAAATATTTATTAAATGAAAAATTCGGAGGCGACTTTGCGTGTTTTGATTAAATTTTGGGTGTTTTATTGTCAATTTGCGTGTGGAAAGTTACTTTCCACACGCAAAAAGGTATGCGGGAAGAGTACAGTGGGCAAAAGGCTATTTTGCGTACAGAAATGTGTGCGCCAAGTTAGTACTTCTCCCGGATGAGTAATAAAAAACAACTTATTTTATGAAACACTACGCAAATACCACGTATATAGTTTCTAGTAAATAGTAACATATTAATATCTTGACGGTCATTGACGTCATAAGACTTTAAGTGAAACACTTATTACTAACTCACGCAACATGTCGTAGCACGTTAACAATTCCATATAAAGTGTATTAGCTGTCAAAATAGTGCACCAATTGGGTGCTTTGTCATTATAGGTTATGACCGTTAAGGTGTTAATAGTACCTACGGGAGGTACTGGCGCATGAGTTCCGAAAACTATTCCACCTCAATTTTTTTATGCGATCCTGTTGACATTGCCCTACTAATGATATAAATGCATGTTGCCAGGGGGCAACCCGGGGCCATATTGTTTAAACCGGAAGTTGTTTAAACAATTGCAAGGAATTGTCATTTTTCAACTGGACAAATTTTTTTTATATTCTTTATTGAAATACAAACAAAAAAGGTTCTATGACTTTTCACGATCAAGTTATTATTTTTAGAGATATGAATTTTTAAAGGGTCGAAAAATATTGAATCTTTAAAAATTCATATCTCTAAAAATATTAACTTGATCGTGAAAAGTCATAGGACCTTTTTTGTTTGTATTTCAATAAAGAATATAAAAAAAATTTGTCCGGTTGAAAATATACTTAAAGGTATTTTAAAGGTAGGGGACGCATACTTGTGAGGGCGCGAAATTAACAATTAAAAAACAGGTATAAACAATGAAATTTTTTTTAATCTCTATTAAGGATATTACTAACTATTGTATAAAGAATTTAAAAAAAAATATTATTTATATTTTATTATTTTTTTGTAATATATTTTTCATGGGTCAAAAGTACCCAAATTTGAAATTTTTCGAACTTTTAAAAATTCATATCTCGAAAACTATTAACTTTATCGTAAAAAGTCATAGGACCTTTTTTATTTGTATTTCAATAAAGAATATAAAAAAAATTTGTCCGGTTGAAAAATGACAATTCCTTGCAACTGTTTAAACAACTTCCGGTTTAAACAATATGGCCCCGGGTTACCCCCTGGCAACATGCATTTATATCATCAGTAGGGCAATGTCAACAGGATCGCATAAAAAAATTGAGGTGGAATAGTTTTCGGTACTCATGCGCCAGTACCTCCCGTACTATAACACAAAGTGTTTCCCCAGAGAAAATACTTGTATCTTTTGTTTTATATCCGAATTTTAGAGAACGATTCGATAGACAGAATACTATAAAAGCACCATCAACTTTTCATTCACACAACTTTTTTTTGAATGGAAAAAATTAGGAAGGCATCCGTAGGGAAAAAATGCCGATTAAAGAAATATTTATTTTAAACTAAATTTATTTTCTTAACGTGCTACTAAAAATAAATCATTTTAATATGACGTTCGTCTCTGGTACCCACTGCTGTATTGAATCATTTCTCAACAAAATTTAATATTTTAAAATAAATAATATGATTAATATGTAATTAATTTTATAAAATTTATTGAATCGATGAAATCGTCCATATGGAAATTTGTTTAAAAAGCAATTAGAAGGCATTAATAAAAAAAAATGTTTAAAATAATTTTTGTTTAGAAATATCATTTTCTTGAAAAATTTTCAATCTAGACTTTTTATGGTAGCGTGGGGTAGACATATAGATAATGGAATAATCCAGAAGTCTTAGAATTCTTAGCCTTGTGTGAGGATGAAAATTTTTAAAAAATTTTCAGAAATTCTAGTAAATTATTTATCAGTTCTATAACCCATATATTATAAATATTTAAAAGGTTTTAATAACAATATCTGCCTGTAGGGGTCTTATATTAAAAGTGCTAAGAAACACTTATTTTGGATTTTTTTTTCTGGGACATTATTTATTGTAATAAAAAAAAGTTTTGTTAATTGAGGGGGACCACTAGTGTAACGTTCTCAAAAAATTGTAAAATTTCTTTTTGCATGTTTCAATAGTTTATACCTTTGAAAATAACATACTAAAATTTTAAGTGCATATCTCAAATAGTTTTTGAGTTGCAGCTATCCGAAAAGTGGATTCTGATTTTCGTTGTTAACTTTGAAATATTGAGAAATGTATGAAGGTTGATAGTTCGGGAGTTTCTGGACGTGGCTGCCAGTCACATCTTGTGGAGAAGCTAGGCCCTGGCACATTTAAACGACTCATCTAGTTTTACTATGACCGTTATAGTGAGTAAATTGTAAATAATTTTAGTAAAAATTCTCAGTGATTACAACTAAAAGGTAAAATTACGAAAAACCACATTTTTCAAATTTTCTGCAGTTATAATTTGAAGACAAATCATTCGATCGATTTGATTCTTATTGCAGCTTCTTTTATATATCTATTTCTTCGTACCATGAACCTCCAGTTTTCCGATCGAATAAAAATGTAATTTTCGCAAGCCAAAAATCATCAAATTTTCGCGAAAATTTGAAACTTTTTTTTAAGAACTCAGCCATTTTGTTAAATTTCAACTTTTTTTTTTCGATTGAGGTTCACGGTACGGACCATACCTTCTAGTTTAATAGGCTTTTTGGTTTTTTTTTTATTTCAGGCAGTGTGAAGGCCGCTATCACTGCAGCAGTGGGGTAATTTTTTTTTTGGAGCCTTGGGAGATCTCGAATAACTCACTGAATTTTCAATTTTTTGGTCCACAAATTTTATCATGAATTTATTATATATCAACGAATATATCCTGAAAATAATAAAACATTCCATATAGTAGTTTTCTTTAAAAAAATTCCCAAAATACATCTTTTTTTCAGGCAGTCACACTAGTGGTCCTCCTTAAAGTATATACAATTAAGTGTATCTTGATTTTTTTTATTTTTGTTTGGCCTTCCGTATGTTCTTGTAGGCCTGTTGAATGTCGCATGTAAATTTTGTAATTCAAAACGGTGCCAACGATTTAAAAAAAAAAAAAAAACTAAAATCCGATTGGACTAAAATTTGATACATTCTCTTTATTATGGTGTTTTCTGTAAGACTATCTAAAATCAGCCCATCAGACCTCATACATTTTTGGCTTGAATAAAAGTAAAAAAAATTTTTTGGCTTGAATAAAAAGTAAAACAAAAATTGCTCCGTTTTTTGACCTTCCAGACGTTCTAAAAAATCGAAATTTTTATATTAAGGGCTGGTTCTAGACAGGTAGTCTTATAAAAAACACCATAATAAAGAGAATGCATCCACTTTTAATCCAATCGGCCTTATAGTTAGTTTTCTTTGAATCATTGGCATCAGCTTTTTTTTAGGCCTGCGATCTTCAACAGGCTTACAAATGGAGGCGGCTGATCAAAAATAAAAAAAAAAATATTCAAGATACACATATTATATTTAGTGTACTTTAATGTGCAAATTTTTTTTTCATTACAATAAATAGTTTCCTCCCAAAAATTCCAATAGAGTGTTTTTTTTTAATAGCATATCACTTGTAAAAGATCCCTTATCTAGATAAGGCTTTTAAATTAACATGCATTTTCCCATCACTATTCATGTTTGTTTTAGATTACTTGTAAAGATTTTCAAAATTAATCAGACTTCAAGTAAAGCAGAATGATCAGAGATCTCTACCAATTAATTTTTAAAATTTTAATGTCAAAATCTTTAGTTTTACCTTACATTTTTAAAATAGAAAATTAGTTTTAAATAAAATAAATACAAATATGAAATAGTTAAAGTTGTCTCCTTAAAGCCGAAAGAATGAAAAAACATAAACGAATTTTTTTTATAAAAAAATTTTTATCTTGGAAATGAAAATTAGTAAAGTATTAAATATACGTAAGATGTCAACTTGATCCAACCTAAACAAATTAATTTATTTTTAATCCATATTATATAGGAGTATCTGGTAGCGTAAGTATCCTCAATGGAGCAATAGCAAAGGACTCTTACCCGTTTATAGCGTGGATGGGAACATGTGGTGCTAGTCTGGTACATCCACAATGGATTCTAACAGCCGCGCACTGTACTTCAATTTTTGAAAAGGTAAGAAAACACTTTTTAACACAGACCAATGAATACTCAGGCCTGGGAAAAATAGTTCATAAAAACCGTTTAAAATAGAAAATGGAAAATGGTTTCCAAAAATGCATTTAAAATACAAAATGGAAAATGGTTTTGCTGAACATTTTTAAAATTGAAAATGGAAGATAGTTATTTAAAATGGATTATAAAATGCAAAATACTTTCTTTACTTTAAATTCGTTCTGTAAATTTTTTAATATTTTACTTAATTATAAAAAAAAATTAAGAAAATATCAAACGTACCGAAATTAATTAAAGGCAGTGTGTTGAGAAAATTTTGTAAAGTTTTCATGATATGAAAACGAAACTTAACTCTTCAAATATTGTTAGGGTAAACGGTATAGTTATTGGACGTTGACAGTTATTGGACAAGACACTCTCTTTTGAAGATTATAAGGCTTATAGGCTAGTAAAGCAAACTTCCTGATTTTTTAATTAAACAGAACCTTCTAGTATCTACAGAACTTGTGGATTGTGGAAATACGCCAGAAATTAATAAATGAAATTTTTGTCCAATAACTGTATTTTCTACACGCACAACTTTAATATTTTTTTTTTTCAGAGAAATATGAAAGTTTTATATGGTACATTAAAATAGATAGGTTTTACTTTATTTATGAATTTTTTCGTTAAAAATAAAGCAACAACCCGTATTTTTTTTGTACTTTGTTTTGAAAATTTTTCTTAACTGTCCAATAACTATACCATTTACCTTACTTAAAAATATTGTAAAATTTAATTCGACCTTGACATATTCAAACCTTGACTACGCCGCGACTACCACTTCTAAATAAAATTATGAAAATCATTTACTCGAAATACAAAAAATATTTCTTATCGTCCTGTCTTAAAGATAGTAGTTCGCAACTTGCGTCAGAAAAGTTTGACTTAAGAGAACTGCAACTCTAGAAATAATTTTTTATTACTCATGCGGGAGAAGTACTAACTTGGCGCACATATTTCTGTATGCAAAATGGCTGTTTGCCAACTGTACTCTTCCCGCATACTTTTTTGCGTGTGGAAAGTAACTTTCCACACGCAAATTGACAATAAAACACGCAAAGCCGCCTCTTAATTTTTCATTTAATAAATATTTCATAATTATTTCTATAGAAACCACCAACAAAGTAATTTAAACGATAATTAATTCAGAAAAAAAGACGAACACTCAAAAATATTATTTTAAAAAGTAATATAAATGTCAAAAATAATGATAATAATAGAAAAAAGTATGTGAAATTCGTAATAAAAAATAGTATGTGCAACTCGTGCGGGATTGTCGATTGCCCTACTCAAGCGAATGAGCGCACTCACTACGTTCGTGCGCTCAACTTCGCTTTCGTGGGCAATCGACAATTTCCCGCACTTATTGCACAATATACTATAACTCAAGTGACATTGCAACTCGAGTTATAAAAAATTTGAGTAAATTAAATCAACTTACACTTAACTTACAATTTGTTAGACTTCAAGTCAGGGCCGGATTAACCCTGAGTCCGCCCCTAACCACCTTGAAATTTCACGCTCTTTCAGAATCCAAAATAAAAAAATAGGTCTTTCCATTTGAAAATACGACTTGACTTCAAAATGACCTTGAGAATGAAGGTCAAGGTCAAAGTTAAAGTCACAATTAAATGTCCCCCTGCATACCTAACAACTTTTGTAAAGGTCATTTTTTGATAGGTGGCACCTCTGGCGAGATATTTAGATGCATAGATTAAAATGGCCCAGCCTTTATAGTTGGTCTATATATAATATGTTCATTGATCTGTGCTTCTGAACAAAACTTCTTTAGGAATACCGGTTAAAACTTTCTGTATTTCAGAAACCAAAACCTATATTCATCGGTAGCAACTTCCGCGAAACCGGATGGAAGACTACTCACGTCCAAATTTTTAAACATCCCGAATTCTATCACGACAAACGAAGAGATCGAGTACTGCACGATATCGCTCTGATCAAACTGAAAGAACCGGTACCGGAAACCTACGGTACGCCAATTAAATATGCACAAAATAGAGCGCTAACTGCATATAATCGTTTTGACGCCACAATGGTGGGTTGGGGTTGTACCGTCATGCCAATTTTGAATCCAAGCGATATACTGTATGAAGGTAAAATCGTCATGGGTAATAATTTAACATATCCGTTCTGTCAGTTGCCCGGAAAATTGTGTAGTGTCGTGTCACTGGATGGGGGTGTTCGTATGACGCCTGGCGACAGTGGGGGGCCACTATTTTTTAAAGTCAACGGCGAATTTATTCAAATTGGAATAACCACGGTTTTATGGTTTCATCCAGTGCATGCGTTTATTAACGAATTTACTGACGTTGGATTCTATGCACAATGGATCCATTACATAATTGAGAAGCACACTTGATATTTTTGATTTGTTGATTGCAAAATGGGGTCAAGGAAGTACATTAAGTTGTTCTGAAATTTAAATAAAAGAAGACCGGAAATTAAATAAAATATTAAAATAATAAAAAAAAAAAAACAGATTAATAGAAGCTGCTTACGGGAGATATCGATGTGTTAAATGTATGTCAATAAAATATTTTATAATTTTTCATGTGTGTTTTCTTTTTGAGAATACATAATTTTTAGATGACTTTTTAATTGGTTTTTCGAAACTATTTATTTAAGAAACATAATTGTTTAAAATAACGGGTGGGAAGTATACACGTAGATTCCATTATTTTTCGATTTATTAATATATTCATGAATGTAAATTATTAATTTAAATTTAGAATTTTAAACGTAAATTATTACAATATAATAACATATATATATATATATATATATATATATATATATATATATATATGTATATATATATATATATGTATATATATATATATATATATATATATATATATATATATATATATATATATATATATATATATATATATGGGTGATTCTACTTTTTAAGTCCTTCAAAAAATTAAAGTTGTCTCCATAATTAGGAAGGTTAAAACTATATACAGAATGAAGATACTGTCATTTATTTTATTTAAATAAAATTAATAACTCCCATTTAAATGACCTACCTACATTTATTTTAATTTTTGATTTAATTTTTTTTTATAAAAATGGTGTCAAACTTTTATTGCAGTTCTAAAATGCATGTGGTCGCTATTACATATTGCTTAGAACTATAACGTTTTTTAAAAATAAGTTTACTGAAACCACACAATTTTATAAACAAAAAAGAGAGTTAAATTGTTACGCATGATAATTAGAAAGTTAAATTTTATTTATCTGCAGAATTATTTTTTTGGCGGGACGAAAAACTGTCGCGAAAATTTGAGTATCCTTCGTCACATATCCTGCCAAATATTGCTATAAGTTTAAGAAAAAATAGGTCAAAAGGTCATGTTATCTCGTAAAATGGAACACCAAAGACCATAGAACATACAGCGAAAGTCAAATCAACTGATTGACATAGAGAGCTTGTTATTTTTTTAGATCAAGCAAGGAAACCGGCTGCGTGTGTTTATTGAGTGTATCCTTCGACACCAAACGTAACCAAACGAAGTTTTTTTTCCTCTATTTCCGTGGTTACTCTTGAATGGACATTTCCATGCCGAGTTACGCCACGACGGATTCAGTTTCGTTTAAAATTCAATTAAAATATTATGTTTTAAAATATTTTTTTTTTTTATTAAAATTAACAAATTAAAAGACTTTTTACTGTCACCATTAAAATTCCATATTCTACTAGAATATTAAAAAAAAATATTTAAAATTTATTTAGACTATGTACATATTCGCTATTCGGTCAGTTCAAAAGATGAAAAATTATTGTTTTGGCTGATGCTTTTTGAGAATTATTCTGCTACCCACCGTGATCTTCTTCAAAGAAAAAACCCATCCTCAACTATACTATCGTAAAGTGTTTCCAACATCGCACATCCCCATAAAAATTAAAGAAAATTTTTTTAATAAAATGTAAATTTTCTCCAATTTTCTTATGAATGAACCAACGAACGCAGTAATTTAATTATAATGAGAAAGAACATTTATGTAGGCTGGAATGATATTTTCTTCTTACATCTTGAAATTTCTGTCGGTGACAGTTCAATGACAATGGTCTGGGTGTTGCACGTAAGGTTGCGTCACCGTTATCGTCATCACGGAAATGTCACGCGTGCCTAAATATCCCCCAACCGACAATAGTTGTGTACTTGTAAATTTGTTTCGACATGATTACAATTATTATATTATTTGACAATAGAAAGTGTAGAATAAGATTATGACAAAGAAGTTATCATTGCGATCAAATTTTAATTTATACTTATATACCAGGTGATTGATGAGAATTCGGTGGTTTCGTTCCAATACACGTACAATTCTACAATTTGTATAATTTAGCTTTTGTTCGTATAATATAAAAGACACATTTTTAACATTTCAAAAAAAAAAAACTAAATCTCAGGTATTTCTTTAAGGGGAGATTCACCAAAAAAACATAAAAAATCGACCTTTATTATTATTATTTTTTTTATGCAACGAAATATTTTTTTGAAAAAGTAAATATACAACATTGTTTCTACATGTCTTGAGATTTCAAAAAAAAAAAAATTAAAAAATGAGCTGAGTATAAATGGCTTTGCTGTCGACACTGCGAGATTTTTTCACCTTGAGGGTTCCTCGCGTTCTAAAATCTCCAGTGAACCAAAATAAAAAAAAAAAAAAATCAAGAATTTTCTGAAAATATACAGTTATGGGACTAACTAGGATCTAATTGTAAGAAAAAAAAATAAAAACCCAGCGAGAAATAATGTTATAATGTTTTTGTAAAGAAGGTGAGATATACACATGTTATTTAAATAATCACAAAAGAAATAGAGATATGTTTACATTATAAATATTTTGAATTCGATTCAATTAATTTCTATTGCAGTTGACCACTTATTTATTCAACACTAACCGTACCCGCGACGTCATTCGCACAAACCATTGTTATAAACTCAATGAGAAGTATGTAAGTGTAATAATTATACAGAACTTGCAAAGAATAATAATTTTTGTGTAATGCATGCACATGCTCAAAATGGTTTTTCTATTTTCCCGTGGGAATGAGGCATTTTCCCAGAGTAAAAAGTATCTTAAATGTTGCCCTAGGTAATAAGTTATCACCATACCAAATTTTATGAAAATCGGTCCAATATTTTTTGCCTAATATGTGCACATGCTCAAAATGGTTTTCCCATTTTCCCGTCGGAATGAGAAATTTTCCCGGAGTAAAAAGTAATTTAGATGTTGACCCAGGTAATAAGTTATCATCACACCAAATTTCATTAAAATCCGTCCAATAGTTTTTGCGTGATGCTTGAACAGACAAACAGACGGACAGACAGACAGACAAAAATTCTAAAAATCGCTGTTTTGATATCTACATCGATAATTATTTACAGTACCAGTACAATTTTCCAAAAATATTCCATGTACAGAAATGGTCTCGTTAAAATTTTATTATATGTACAGATTAA
Organism: Brachynemurus nebulosus; assembly: GCA_035578155.1. Taxonomy (NCBI): domain Eukaryota; kingdom Metazoa; phylum Arthropoda; class Insecta; order Neuroptera; family Myrmeleontidae; genus Brachynemurus; species Brachynemurus nebulosus. The sequence goes on from JAPWDM010000030.1 coordinate 3,066,465, forward strand.
TTTTTTAAAATTATTTTTAAAGTTAGAATTAGGTATATATTAAATTATAAAAAATAGGTAATTTTTAATTTTTACTGATTTGTTTTCAACTGCGTCCTTAGGCTGGTCTTCAAAGCCAGAAGAAAATCCTCAACCTTGTAATAAAATTTATAGCCCCCCCCCCCCAATCCAAAATATTTTATATGGCTATTCTTTTGGGGACCACTTTTTTCCAAAGTCGAGTCATCTGATATTAACATTTTACAACAAATAATTATTTGATAATTTCATTTGCAACTATCTAATAAAATATTTAGAAATAGAACAGCGTGTATATAATTAATAAAAAGAAAAACCATTAAGGAAGACAAATATTATTAATTTTGAACGAATTATACCAAAATTTTGTTTAAATTTTCTGTCACAAATAACATTTGATAATAATTAATAACAGCTTGCAAAATATGATGTAATTAAGAAAATATAATCTAAATTTAGAAACATATAATTACACATAGTTTCATATTTAATTGGGTATTACCTCCCGGGCAATTGCCTTGAAATTATAATCAAGAGTAGCTACCTGTATTCTATTTTTACTACATTTTCAGACATTATAGAATGTATGATATAATAATTTATGCTAGTGGTTTCCTCTGCTAGCGTTGTACGAAAAATTGTGGTTACCTTTGTTATAATTTAACACAGCGGTTCTCAAATTGTGCGCCCCCAAGTACCACCAAGGACGTCGCGTCGCACTGCCTTGTTATAAAAAGGCAGACAATGATAACAGCTTCAGGTCCGATGAAAATAAAAGAAAATGAATTGCGAAATATTTTTTGTTCGTCATATTTTTTTTTGGGGGGGGGGAGGCGGGAACAGGGATTAAATGAGAAGGTTACTGTTGCTGGGTAGAAGTGTTTTGTTTTATGATTTTTATTTCTTTTTTTTCTTGTACCTCACTTATTTTTGGGGCGAGACTAACAAGGAAGGTACCCCAGGTACACCTGACCGATTTCTTTTATTTTGTGATATGTTAGAGTAATTAAAAAAAAATATTAGGGTAAGTGCGGGAGAGATGCCGCAGTAGCCATAGTTCGTCTGTTGATTGATAGATAGCGCTATTAATGGATTATATGTTTAAAATAAGTTAATTATTTAAGCTGTATATGATAACATCTATGATTAGTCCATCAGTTTAGTAATTATCCAACTTTTTATTATTGAAAAATAAGTTTTTTAACACAATATTTTATCAAGCATTTAATTCATTAGAATTTAAGAATGTATATTTCATTGTCTTAATGAAAATGAGTTTTGTTATTAATTTAAGTATATTTCAAAGTACTGTACAAAATTTTAGGTTGGAATTCCGCACTATGCTTGCTATAGCAACATGCGGCATCTATCGCAACAAAAAGGAGAGATACCGCATTTAAAGTTGGTATAGATGCCGCATCATATTACATGTTAAAAACATAGACTTATATACCTTAATTATGCAATTTTTCTTTTTTTTTTACTGTAAATTGTGCCACGTAAATATAAAAGATCCAATAATGGATCAGGAACAGCCATCATATGAGTGAAGATAACGAAAATAATGTTGATTGCGTGTGTATTGAATATTTTGAAAGGTACTCAGAAACAAAAAAAAAGTTGACTGTTTAAGATGTATAAAGTGCCAAAAATGGTTACATATTATGGCATGCATCATGTATGGAGATGTGTGTAAAATGCAAAATTTTTAATATGAATTATGTGGCATCACACTTTCTTTGATGCGGCATCTCTCCTATAGGTGTGAGAGAGACGCCGCTTTGCAGGCTCTACAAAAATGTTAATTATGAATTCTTTATGACTCAAAATTAAGAATACTTATATTATGGGCATACTTTAAGAATTATTAAGTGTTTTCAAAATGTGCGGCATCTCTCCAGCATTCACTCTAGATGCGTATTCTTTTTTTAAGTGCTAAGTCGTCGATTTAAGGGGTGAAATAGCCCTTAAAGTTCACCCCCAAAAACAGTTTTTTAAATATCTCGTAAACTAGTTGTATCTGTATAAGCATATTCTTATAAGGAACATTTTGACGTTGGTTTTTTTTCAAAATTCCAAATAGTTTACGAGATATTTAAGAAAAACTGTTTTTGGAGTTGAACTTTAAGGGCGATTTTCATCCTTCCGAAAGAAATAGGTGAGGTACACCTGGGGTACCTTCCTGGTAAGTTATTTATCATATATTTCGGGGGAAAAAAATCCAGTTTATGGGCCAAAGGAGGTGCCGCTCGCAGTGATTTGTAACTTAAGGGCACACGGATCTAAAAAATTTAAGAACCGCTGCTTGAATCCTTTGGTTCATTTTTTTTTATAGACAATATTACAGGGGAGTGACCTAGGGAACTACAGTAAAAAAAAAAATTGAGTCAGAATCAGTCGATTAAAAAAAACAGTTGCGAAGCAGTTCAACCTATCCTTGTCTTACAATTATTCTTGTTTCAAACATGGTATTAACAATATAATATGATAAGACACGAAATTTAAAATAAGGTGCAGTTTAAGCACAAAATCACTTTAAAGATTACTGAAGAGATATTACGAGTACGAAGAAGCTGTGGGCCACTCGTCATTGACATCATATATAATTTTTTATTACTCATACGGGAGAAGTACTAACTTAGCGCATACATTTCTGTACGCAAAATAGCTGTACTCTTCCCGCATACTTTTTTGCGTGTGGAAAGTAACTTTCCACACGCAAATTGACAATAAAACAACCAAAGCCGCCTCTTAATTTTTCATAAATTAATAAATATTTCATAATTATTTCTATAGAAACCACCAACAAAGCAATTTAAACGATAATTAATTCAGAAAAAAAAGACGAACACTTAAAAATATTATTTTAAAAAGTAATAAAAATGTCAAAAATAGTGATAATAATAGAAAAAAGTATGTAAAATTCGTAATAAAAAATAGTATGTGCAACTCGTGCGGGATTGTTGATTGCCCCACTCAAGCGAATGAGCACACTCACTACGTTCGTGCGCTCAACTTCGCTTCCGTGGGCAATCGATAATTTCCCGCACTTGTTGCACAATATACTATTTGTTAAAGCGAATTTTATTCTGAAAAATAACATTTATTTATCTTTATGTGTGGATCAAAGAAGCATCTGCAGATTATTACAAATTACCACTGGCCAAGGGTTTAGTACATGTTTTTTTTTTTTTTATGTCAAAACTTATTTTCTTCTGATTATGCTTGCGTCAGGAAAATGAAAGTAGACCTCTAATTAGTGCTTATGGTTTACTATTACAAAATTTACCATAAACATGATATCATCCATAAATTTTTCGCTATATTTATGAAACAATAAACAAAATCTGTCAGATATGTTTGTAATATTAATTCTAATTTGACTACCTCGTGAAAATTTTTGTATAAAATATAGGTATATTTTAAATAATTTTTAATATAAACAAACAAATCATATGTCAAATTATTTCAAGTGTATAAACAAACATCAGTGACTCTTTTGTATATATTTTTGAATATGTATGTATTATAAAAACTCTTATAAAATCTTTTCACGTACAGTAAAACTAGCCAACATTGCTTAATTTTCGATTTAAATTTGAATAAATTGAAGGCGAAATTCATTTGGTTATATTTAACCGTTTTATTGAAATAAAATGAACTTTGATTTGACTTTTGAAGTAATAGGTTAAGTTGGCAACGAATTGCTAACTTTGCTTTACTAAAATATCAATTATATTGTAAAATTTCTAAATATACCACTGTTGTTCACACTTTGTTATAATTTAAAATAATATCTATAATAATAAAACGTAGTAGAATGGAAATTTCGGGTAGATGGCCTCGTTGTTGCATATTTATGTTAAAGTGTCGAGCCATTACCGCCATTCTAGCGTAACCGACAAATATCAAATTTTATAGGAGAAGGATTTTTTAAATATTTGCATAGCGCGTATTAGTCCTATTATTTTATTAGCCTTACGATAAAGATGGTTATTGTCAGTTACTTAAGCGTATTCGATAACTAGTTGCACCCGCGACGTCGTTCGCGCGACGTATTGTTATAAAATTAATGAGAAGTATATGTATAGGTAAGACAGTGTAGGTAATAAATATACAGAACTTCCCTAGAACAATAATTTTTGCGTAATGCATGTACATGTTTAAAATGGTTTTTATATTTGCGCAAGTGAAGAAGGCATTTTACCGTAATAAAAAGTATCCTATACGGTGACCCAAGTAATAAGTTAACATCAGACCAAATTTCATAAAAATCCATTCAATAATTTTTGCGTAATGTGTGCACTAGCTCGAAATGGTTTTTCTATTTTCCCGTGGGAATGAGATATTTTCCCGAAGTAAACAGTATCTTAGATGTTGACACAGGTAATAAGTTATCATCACACCAAATTTCATTAAAATCCGTCCAGTAGTTCTTGCGTAATGCGTGAACAGACAGACAGATAAAAATTTTAAAAATCGCTGTTTTGATATCTACATCGATAATTACTTACAGTACCAATACAATTTTCAAAAAATATTCCATGTACAGAAATGGTCTCGTTACAGTTTTATTGTATGTATAGATGTGAAAATTATTTCTAAATACTTATGAGATTGTGTAACTTTTTGTACAATAAAATTATCTATCCGAGTCTTATAGCTTTTGAAATTACAGTTAAAGTTTGCAGACTTGTTGAAAAACCCTAATTTACTATATGAACTAAAAAATATTAATAATTTCAAAAAATCCGGACTGCCTATGCCAGAAAACATTCAGTAACATGGCCAGTTTATTAGCAATATCCCTGTCACAAAGTGCTCCAGACATTATAAGCCGTTAAATTTAACTTTTTTTTTTAACAAACAATGTGATATCTACTGTAAAGTAGGTTGACTTTACGGTACTGGCATCGCAATGTGTTACTGAATACGTACATATTTTCATATTGTGTGAAAAATCGGTTTTTTGATAATGAAAAATATTCACTTCAAGGGTATATAAATAAACTTTTTGTTTGTCGACGGAAATTATTTTATGAAAAACATCTGCGGTAATAAGGAAAATACGGAAGTATATTCAACAAAATATTCTTTTATACCTAAGCAGTTATTTTAAAATATCGGTTTTTACATATTTTTGAATACTCCGTACCAAAATTGATCAACCACAGTGCTTACGGAATCACTTCGGGTGGGCATACAGCTATTTATTAAAAATTATTAGGGGTGTGCGAATTATTCGAAATGTCTTGGTCGAATTTTTCGATTTTTCGAATTATTCGAAAAAAAATCGAATTATTCGAAAAGTCTAATTATTCGATTCGATTCGAGCACTATTCGCACACCCCTCTTTTTTTCTGATAAGCGTAAATAAGTCAATATAAAGATATGATCGTTTTGAAACAAAGAATTATAAATTCATAATAACAGTTGACAGAACGGAACATTATTTGCGCAAGTACAACTTACATCTGATAATTTGTCTTTTTTGTTTGTTTCTAATACCACTTGATTTACTTAATAAAGCGGTATTAGTAAAGTAAAAATTGTCTTTTTATTTTAAAACTAGCCGTATGCCCGATGGGATTTCCCATCGACAACATCTCTTTATTAGGTACTCAATTTCTGTTCACTTTTAATGTTTTTCAAAAGCCTAAATCAATATCCACGTTTCTAACTTCAAAAATGACAGACTTCCCATATGAACTTTCATTTTCTGTTTTAACTCCTTTTAGGGAATAAATTTCCAGAAACAACTGACTTTTATTTATAAATGGAAGCCTAAACGCCAATTTTCATAACTCCTGTGCTTAATTTCGTCCTTGTAAACCCAATAGTTTCGATTGTGCGTTGTCTGTCAGTCAAAGATTCATTAAATATTATTTATTTTAATAGCCACAGTAACATATTTTTATATATCAGTAACTTCAAAAATAACGAATTTACATACAAATTTTCATCCCCTATTGGCTGGGTGCGTGATGCCAACGACATCTATAATATACATTTTTTCATGCTATTAAATAATGGTAACCGTGGAAATAAATTTAAAATATTTTCAAAAAAACCGTAAAATCTGAATACAAATATTTGTTATTTACAATTATTATTATTTTTTTTTTTTTTTTATAAATAAATTTGAATAATTTGAGGTATAAAACACTGGATGAAGTATAATAATTGTATTAATAAAGTATTTAAACAATTTTCGACGTTAACATGGATATAATTATCAAGACAGTATTTCCTTCCAACCCCGGACTATGCAGAGGAAAAAGTTGCTGGTGATAGTGAAGCACGTCAGGGAAATTCGAAAATTACGAAATGCTGGCATAAGTCATTTAGTTGAATGTACAGTCATACATAAAGCAAACATCAATAACTTCTTATGAAACATCATTGCATGTGAGTTTAAAATACCTCAAATATTTTTAATTCTGTATTTATGGATTGACGTGTAGACGTTAATACGTTGACAGATAAATAAGGAACGACATATTAGTGGCAATTGCGTTTATAATCAAAGTGGATCAATGTATTATATTTTTATTTAATATTTCTTATTACACTATAAACACATATGAGCATGTATTATTGCCTATTTTATCCACTACTCACGCTGCAATCGATTTAATTATCCCCACCATATACTACGCACCCTGCCAATTAAACACACTTAGGGGACGAATTTTCAAAAATCCTTCCTTAGTGCTTACCTACGTTACATAGGGAACTTCTATGCAAAATTTCATTCTTCTAAACCCAACGGTTTAGGCTGTGCGTTGTCTGTCAGTCAGTCAGTGTTAGAAATTTATTAAGTAGATGAAATACCATAAACTATAAAGTAACGCTCAAATCTATAAAATAAATATACTGGTGTTAGGAAGTGGTACATGAAGGATAAAATGAAGAATAAGTATTTAGTTACCTTGAACGACACCAGGTGGTGATTCACCAAGGTAAATCAAACACGTGTTCCGGCAACGTGGTCTATGTGTATTTATAACTTATTTCAAAAAGATATCAAATTTTCGAACGTTATTGGTGATTGAATATGTGATGTAATCTTTTAAAAACAAATCTAAGGAAATTTTTTTTATGTTTCATATGAAAATTTACAGATCAAAAAACAAAAATATAAGTTTAAAAATTTGAATCTTCCAAGTAAATGTGATTTGTTTTCGTAATTCTCATAGTTATATCGCCGAATTAGAAAGGCAAGAAATAACTTAGAACAAAAAAAAAAGAAAATTAGGAATATTTTTTTCATAGGATGTTAGTAAAACATTTCAAGAGTATATTGCCACATTTTCAGGGCGATATTTGAAATCTTTCATACATTTTAGCTTCTGAACACAAAACGTGCTCGAGAGTGTGTAATAGCATTTGTGGCTTATTTGTTTTGCGGTGTCATATGTATATATGTATGTACACTGCACTGCTACAAATTCGTCATTTTTTCAATTCTTTTTTTTTAAATTTTTTTGGTTCACCAACATTCTACACGTAATATTAACATGGAAATTTTTTTCAGATAATAATTACGGCTTCTAGAAGAGTGACTGCCAGTTGGATGACTTGTGGAATGATATCCTCTAATAAAGGATTTCTTCAACAGTCATTTTTATATACAGGGTGTCAGAGAAATAACTCTTATCCTTTTGAGGGGTGACTAATACCACCCTGTAGACACTAAAACCGCAGGAATTTTTTCGGAATTAACAGTTTAAGAAAATCTCGTCACCCCTCAGAAGGATAAGAGTTATTTCTCTTACACCCTGTATATATATATATATATATATATATATATATATATATATATATATATAGGATGTAAGAGAATTAACTCTTATCCTTTTGGAGGGTGATGCGATTTTCTCAAACTGTTAATTCCGAAAAAATTTCTGCGGTTTTAGTGTCTACAGGGTGCTATGAGTCACCCCTCAAAAGGATAAGAGTTATTTCTCTTACACCCTATATATATATATATATATATATATATATATATATATATATATATATATATATATACAGGATGTAGGAGAATTAACTCTTATCCTTTTGAAGGGTGATGCGATTTTCTCAAACTGTTAATTCCGAAAAAATTTCTGCGGTTTTAATGTCTACAGGGTGCTATGAGTCACCCCTCAAAAGGATAAGGGTTATTTCTCTGACACCCTGTGTATTAAAAAAAATGATATACGACTTGATTTACCTAAAGGTCATAGTAAATAAAATGCAAAACGTCAAAAATACAGAACAATATTTTCTTGTTAAAAAAATTCCCAAAATTGTCTTTATTTTCGCCCCTCAAAAAAGGTGTTTCTCCCCTTACGAAACATTTCACCCTGTTCTTATCTTTAAGTTATTTTGTTTTAAGTATGACGTTAATAGTATGATAAAACACGAAATTTAAGATAAGATGCAGTTTAAACACAAAATCACGTTAAAAATTGAATAAAAGGCTGTACTGACAAATACTGATATAAGGGGAAGCTGTGTGCCATACCCACGTGTATTTTTTCATAGATTGGCTCGATTATCGAAATACTCTTAACAATTTTTACGTATGGTATCTATATAGCAATTACGTAAGTGTAAGATACAAATATATTATCCTTTGTGTCACCGTCGGAAGTGACTGAACAAGGAAAAGTGATAAAAATGATGACTTTAAATTTTTTTTGGTATGATCGTTATATACTCCAAACTTCTGCTCATAAAAGAAAATTTTAGAGAAATATCAAACAAAAGTTTGAAAATATCTGAAAATATTTTTTGTTTAAAATTTAAAATTTAAACACATCAAGTTAAAAATTATACAAAACTGTTTTGTTCACAAAATTCTGTATGACATTACCGAATAAATAAAGTTCATTTCTCTGTAATTTAGTTTCTTAAGTATATTTCTTTGATAACTTTTATCTGAATTTAAACTTTTTTTTTAAAAATATTTTTTTTATATTGTAACATTTCACACACTTGGAATGGAGCCAATAATTTCATTGAAAAATGATATTCGAATTGCATTATCACCACACATTATTATTTAACAGACCATTGAATCATTTTTCACAATATAATGGCTCAGTTTATTGTAAATATAAAAGTTTAAATCAATAACCCATCCCCCATTGGTTCAATTCACACCAAGCAAGCAATACCCCCGTCAAGTAACATTATCAATCTTTTAGTTTTAATCTGTTTCAAACAAAAAACATCAGTTGACGAACGGAATAAAGAAAAATGAAAATCGTAAAAATTAGGTATACTGAATTGATCGTATAACAAAAACAAATCAAAGATTAAATATCAGAACAACAATAGACGGGAAAAATAAACGTGGAAAACGTAGCGGTAACAACAATACATCAAGAAAAATAAAATACGGTCGAAAGTGGAACAACAATACACAAAAAAAAAAAAACAAACAGAATTGAAAAAAGTGGTCTTAAAAACCATTTATATATAACTTATAATAAATAAACATTTACACAGTTTATTACTGGATTTGATACAATTGTCCTGATTCTTTGCCGATTGTCACAGCAGTGGCGATTTTAGCAGGTAGGCCGGGTAGGCTCGGGCTTACCCAAAAACTTTTTTAAAATGGAAACAAAGCAAGAAAAGAATGTCTAGGCCCCAAAGTGGATTAATCCGCTCTGTCGGACATCTCCATACATGATGCATGCCATATGTAACCATTTTTGGCACTTTATACATCTTAACCAGTCAACTTTTTTTTTGTTTCTGAGTACTTTTCAAAACATCTAATACACAGACGTAATCATCACTTTTTTCGTTATCTTCACTAATATGAGAGCTCTTCTTGATCCATCAATGGATCTTCTATATTTACGTGACATAATTTACAGTTCTAAAAAAATTGCATAATTAAGGTATAAGTCTATGTTTTTAACATGTAATATGATGCGGCATCTATACCAACTTTAAATGCGGCAGCTCTCCTTTTTGTTGGGATAGATGTCGCATGTTGCTATAGCAAACATAGTGCAGAATTCTAACCTAAAATTTTATACAGTACTTTTAAAATATACCTAAATTAATAACAAAACTCATTTTCATTAAAACAATCCTCAGATTCAAATGGAATAATTAAATGCTTGATAAAATATTATGTTAAACTACTTATTTTTCAATAATAAAAGTTGAATAATTACTAAACTAATGGACTAGTTATAGATGTCACCATATACAGTTTAAATAATTAGCTTATTTCAAACATATAATCCATTAATAGCGCTATCTATCAATCAACGGACGAACTATGGCTACTGCGGCATCTCTCCCGAGGCGGCATCTCTCCCGCACTTACCCTATCTGAAATGTTTAAAATCAATTTTTTAACCCTGAGTAGATATCTTTTCCATTGTGGGATACCATTAGGTCGTGTAATATGAAATGTCGTTTTTAGACAAAAAAATATTGTCCCTTGTTTTAGCATTAGAAATTTGAGAAGCATTAGAGAAATGTTTAAAAGCCATTTCTTAACTCTGAATAGATTTCTTGTAGCTCGTAATCTTCTACTATCTGAAATAATATTAGGTCGTGTAATATGAAATATCGTTTTCCGACCACCTGACCGATCGTCTAATTCAGACAAATATCGACACTATTTTAAGCATTATAGAGATGTTTAAAAGTAATTCTTTAGCTCTGAATAGGTTTCCTGTAGGTTGGAATCATTTCCGCCATTATCTGAAATATTAGGTCGTGTAATACGAAATGTCGTTTTCCGACCACTTGGTCGATCGTCTAATTCAGACAAATATCGACACTATTTTAAGCATTATAGAGATGTTTAAAAGTAATTCTTTAGCTCTGAATAGGTTTCCTGTAGGTTGGAATCATTTCCGCTATTATCTGAAATATTAGGTCGTGTAATACGAAATGTCGTTTTCCGACCACTTGGTCGATCGTCTAATTCAGACAAATATGGACACTTTTCTAAGCGTCAGAGATATTATATATACTTTCCTATGCCTAGAATTTGATAATAAGCATTGTACAAGGTATAACATGGGAAAACTTAGCAACAACAAAGAAAATAGTGCCATGAATAAGAGGAAAAAAAAATGAGGCACACTAGAGAAAAAAATGACAATGGATTTTCGTAAATCTGTTTTGAAATAAAGAAGATCTACTAAACACATTTGAGTTCTTAAAATAATTTTTTCTCTTTTGTTTTTGCTTTCATTTGTCACTAAGTTTGTATATGTTCGTTTTCGCCTATATTCGTGAATTGTAACAGATTTGTTCTGTCCAAGTCTCTTTTTTTGTTTTGCTTTTTCAATTTTCCTTTGTTTCTTTTGTATATGTGTAATATTCAATTTTTTTTTCATTTAGTGGTAAAAATTAGCTGTCAAAATGTCAATGTCCTTCGATGCCTGTCCATTCATCACACGGAATTTTTTTTTAAAAGTATCTAATGTGAAGATTTGAAAGAGCATTAGCGCATACGAGTATATGAAAAGTGCCTAATCTTCATATAAATGACCCATTTTGATAAAAAATGACTAGACTAGAAACGGTAATGTACCAAAAATCAGGTCGATTGCAGCACTGGGAGGAAATGCTTTTTCAACTTTCCTTGTTTTTTCGCACCGGAATGGTAGGATTGTTGTTCGGCTGGGGTATATGGAAGTATATCATATATACTTGTAAATATATGCTTCTTTTGAGATTTTTCCTTCATTTTAGGCCTAAGAAGTCTGACCTAGAAATTTTAGAATTGAAAATACAGGGTCTTACAGTTGGTGAAACATTCTGAGACTATTTTTTACCCCCTTTTACGCGGAGAGAAAAATCATATAATTTTTGTAGATAAAATTTCAGAATAATTACCATGCTCTCTTATAATGCGTGCGCGATCGACGACCAAAATAAAAAATATATGCTAGCATGGTAAAATTTAATGTGCTAACACAACTTTTATCACACTCTTATGCATATATATTATAGTTTAATTCTTGTTGTCGTAGTCTTTCATTTACACATCTGACCCGCAACATTATGTTGCTTGGGCTGTACCTGTAAAAACTTCGAAGATGCCCGATCTTTTCCGACTTTCGATTCTTTATGATGCATACAAAAATGATTGCCAACAATAAATTCTAACACTAAAGATAGTGAAGTAACAAAATGATGAATTAAACGATGACATCCGCGTCCTCTAAGACAGTGTAATGAATACTGCTTGCTGCTTGTAAGACAGTCTAATGAATTAAGGTGCTTGGTCCGACCCGTCCGACCAAGTTGGTCGTCCACACCTATGGTTGGCTATGTGACTTGATATGAGTGAGGTACATTTCAACAGCGTTTACAACACACAGAATCTTCTTTCTCTTTTTTTCTTTCTACTATTAGCATTTAGCAGATAGCATTTCAAATATTATAATACAGCATGGTAATTTTTGTAAGAAAAGCAATTAAGAAATATTTTTTTGTCGGTAATGGAACTTTTTACTGTGCTGTTTTACAAATTTTACGGAGCTAATATTACGGAAACAATATTCTATCCTTTAAATTTTCTATGATTAATTCTAATTTTTATATTCTTACCGTACAAAATTGAATATGTTCGCCTTTTACACGTCGATTGTAGTGCTGATCACAGTAATTTTTATATGAATTTTCTCTCCGTGTAGATACCTACCTTAAAAAACAAAATTTCCAAGTTATACGGAAAAAATAATCAGACAGAGAAGGTATATTGTACATAGATAATTGAGAGTAAGGGTGTTGTGGGAGATGCCTATTGCTTTAAGCCAAATTTCCGCTACAAAAGACTTGAGTAGCTTAATTCATTCATAGTTATAGTAAGAAACTTGTAAATAAAATTGTAAAATTATTGTACTAAAATTCGCTATTATCAGTTTATCGCATGTTTTGTAAACAATATAAAATAATTATTTATTTAAGACAATAAAAACAAAAGATATGTATAGTTCCAGAATACAGAAACCAACTTCCTATCCCTTTTTTCTAGCAATACCAGCGTAGACAAATCCCCACTCACATGTTATGTACATTCCGTCGCTGTGCTTTACACATAAATGATTTTGAGGTATCTTTTCTACTGGGAATTTACACATGAATGTTTTTACAATAGATGCGGCTTAAAATAATTAGTGAAATTTAGCAGAAAAAAAAGAATCAAAAATAGACACATAGCAGGTTCGGCAAGCGCAACGGCGATACACTGATCCTGCGCTTGTATATGTGTGTGTGTCATCATTTACGTATGCCTCGCGTACACATACATAACACCACGCACGCATACAGCACGTATGCACACCGCTGTGCACGGTGGTGATAACAATTACTCAACAATCATCAACGCTTCATGTGCATTCGTTCACTGCTTCTGAACGACTTAATGTAAAGTGATATAACATCCCGCCAAAAGGCGCCAAACGATCCACACAATTTCATATTTAGTTTGCTTCTAGTGTTCTTTGGGTATAGTCAACATTCATACTATTCATAAATAATATTATTGGCTATTGTTTATAAATCTACATACTCTTGTATTATTTATTTGTTTATAGATATAATAAATAATAATTAATAATATAATTTAAATATAAACAATAGACATGTTTCAAAATTTAATTAAATATAAATATGTATGAATAGGAATTGAAAATCGTTTAAACAGGGGCGAATCCAGATCTCAGATAAAGAGGAGATCGCATTTCTTTAACGATTTTAAATTTTAAAAAAATATTTATTGCCAGTGAGGAGTGGTAGAAATAGAGTTATATTCTCAAAAATTGGTAACTTTCTGAGTTGATGAGATTATTTTCTTAAAGTATGTCAGGTCGCAAGTAGTAGGATTAACTCAAGGCTTGACTTTAGAATGATGCTCTTATTTGGAATTGGTTAAACATTGTACTTAATTCGTCGATTAAAAATTCAGTATTTAGTTATTCAGTATTTAGCTAGACAATTCTGGAAGTTTACAAAAAAAAAAACACTCTTATTTTCGTTCAGTTTTGGTTTTATCTACATAGGAAACTCCCATTACGCAGTCCACTGGGACCAAATTGCTAAATGAGTCAAAGATCACGGGCGTCAATGTTTCTGATTTATATATTTGTATGATTTACTGTTACAAACTATTACTTAGACACTAACGATTTACTGTTACAAACTATTATGTCGACAAAATTGTTAAATGGGGGCGTGCGAAATGGGAGTTTGCTATGTATTGCATATTTTCTCGTCTATACTAGTAGAGACTCCATTACATACATAAATAGTATAGGAGGAATTCTTGCAATTTTGGACTAGAAGTTTTGAAAAATGAATTTTTGGTACGTTTTCTATCCAAAAAAAAAGAAAATATTTACTAGCATAATTTGCATCTTTTCCATACAGAGGATAAATATTTAACCTCGTGAGACCTAATGTGCACATCTGGGCACAAAACTATTTGAGGTTATCGAATTAAAAATCTATTTAAAATTTAACTGGTCATGAGTAAAACAGAATAAACATTAAGAAGTAAATTAAGATCGTTAAATACTCGGAAATATATATGTATAGTTAAATATATCTCAAAAACAACTTTAACAGACAGATAGGTTAATAATTTAAGTGTCAGGACTTAAGAGTTAAATAATTATCTTAATAAATATTTTATTATTACATAATGCATAATATTTTATTCTTATCAAAAAATATATCATTTTACTTATTAATAATTGCATCATAATAATTTTCGTTCAATTATTCCCTCTCATTTTCCCGTTTTACATATAGCGAATCAAACAACGAATCACAAATCAATCACGACGTGTACCAACTGTTATTATAAGGACATTGTCTTAGTTTATCCTACAGATGAGACAGATCAAGCCTACATATAAAAAAGTTTAATCCGAAAGTTGCAATAAGTAGCAGTTTACACCACTACTCATTTAGACTGTTACTGTCCGTCGTGGTGTTCACGCCTTAATAAATATCATGTTTTTAAATCAACTCGTGAAATTTAAACAGAAAAAAATATGAAGTGTGTCGTATTTAAGTGTAAAAATTCTATTGAATAAAAAATTTCTCAAAATAACGGGATAGCTTGCTTAAAACAAATAAATTTATTTTTGATTGTTGACTGGTTGTCACATGGGTCGGCCATCATAGTATATAGTATATGTATGCGAACTGCATACATCATCATCAATATTTATCATACTTGGTATATTCGTGTCCATACATCATGTGTTTTGATCAGGTATCGAATTTCTTTCGGATCAGACAGTTTCGTCTTTAGCATATGCAGGTATACATATTGCACTCAATGTGACTAAAAGATCAAAATATTTTCATAAAAACAACGTACCCACACACACACATATGTGTATCAAAATACATAGGAAACTCCCATATCGTACGCTCCCATTTAGCAATTTCGTCGCGCACAAGATGTGTATAATGGCACCTCTCCGTGTTTTAAAGCAAATATGTTTGAATGTTTTAGTGTCTAAGTAATAGTTTGTAACAGTAAATCATACAAATATATAAATCAGAAATATTGACGCCCGTGATCTTTGACTTTCACATTTAGCAATTCGGTCCCAGTGGATTGCGTAATGAGAGTTTCCTATGTATTATTTATACGTATTTTATGTAAACATCATCGTTTTCTTTTATTTATTACTTGCACAATTGAAAAGTGCCACTGTAATTTTAATTGACTATCAAAAGTATTTTTGTTTATATTATGTATATGATTTATGTGACATGTCATTTAAATTCATCTTTTTTTATTGTTTTCAATTTTGAGAGATAGAAGTATAGTTGCTTGTTAAAAATTTGTTTTTCAATAATAAAAAATGTTAGTAAATACGTACGTCTTAGCTATTATAGGAGACCGTCTAAATATTCAACAACTTTTCAATATATTTTAGAAAAATTTTTTCCGATTTTTTGAATTTTCTTACTTTCGTCAAATAAAAAATGCTGTTAGTATTCTAAATGGTGAAAAATGTAATTTTTGACCAATTATATTCATTCATATATGCATAATGTAATGTAATTTAGTTGCAAAAAATTTTATTGAAATAAGTACGGTCCAGACCTGTCCGAAGAAACCCGGTACTTAGTTTTGATCGTATGTTGCTGTGTTACGGCACTCGCTGGTTACGGCGTGCACAGTTTGGTAGACATACTAGTTTGACCGTTTGGTAGACATACTAGACATACTACTTTATCCAAACGGACAACATTTAACGTTTCTTTTTTGTTTGTTGAAGTTTGGAAATGGTGAAATTTTTTTTCAATATTCTCACCCACCTCAAAAATAATCCCCCTTACGCACATATTCATTCAACTTGTAGTAGCCTATACACTTCCAGTACAAAACGTACTCTTGAATAAAGGCATTTTAAAACAGAAACACAATTAATGTGATTGTTGTAGATAATGCTCCAGACACGTATTCAATAATTTATAATACCTGACAACAATTTATTTGAATTTTCGTCGATAATGTACCATTTAAATTTACATACCTATAGATAAGTAGATATTCCTACTACCGGCATATAATGTAAATGATTTCGAAAAACGACCATAAATCATCTATTTATCCCGTCAAGGTCGTACACCTTTAAATTAGTATAGGCATATAGGCACTAGATGGCGGCATTAGGCAATAATTGACGGTACGTGAACTTTGTGCATATATTCGAAAGCACCTCTGTGTACCTCCGTTGCTAAGCCGCCGGTATTAGGTTGAATAAATACGACCGGTAATAATTCATCCAAATCCATATACATACGCACAAAGGTTAGCTAGGGGTAGGTACACACTAGTTCAAAAATGGGGGCCATTACGCTGAAATTGGGCGTTAAAGTAGATGGTTTCTTTCTAACGATAAGTAAGTGATTGGTAAGTAACGTTTGATGTTTACCATAAAAATAAATATACTTAAACAGTTAAAAACATAAATAATTTCAAATAAATTAATAAATATGGGTCAAATTATTTAATATTTGTAACGCAATTAATGCACGGTGTATTCAGCTGTATGTCGCCTGGTTAAGTTGGCCATAAAGACATGATTAAATAAATTATTCCAAACAAATTTTGAAAATTGAATTATAGAAACCATATTAGTTTCTCCCACTGGTTTAGGTCAGTATGAAAATTTACCCTGTTCATACGCGGATAAAAATTATTAGGTTCTTTACCAAACCACGGGACCGTAAAGGCAGCATTTTAATAAAATACGTGCCATTAACTTAATCTGAATCATGAGGGTAGGGTAGAATTTATGAAGTATTAATATTGTATTGTTTTTTCGAAAAAAAATTTTTTTCCATGCTCTACATGAATTTGAAAAAATCAAGAAAAAATGGGCTCTTGGTAGCGTTTTTTTGTTTCATTCGATTGACTTTTTGAAAAAATTAAAGTATCATTTTTTTGGTATCAAACTTTCATAATCTTGAAGAAAATGAAAAAAAAATTTTCTCAGCTTTTTTCACATTTTTATCAATAATAGTATTTCAATTTATAAAAAAAAAAAAATTTCTTAGGAAATTTTCAAAAAAATTTTTTTTTTAAGAATTTTTCGAAAATATTATCCAAAAATTTTCTTGAAAAATTTTAGAAAACAATTTTTTTTTTTTGAAAATTTTCTATGAAATTTTCTTTTTTTTATAAATTGAAATACTGTTATTGATAAAAATCTGAAAAAAGCTGAGAAAATTTTTTTTTTCATTTTGTTCAAGATTATGAAAGTTTGATACCAAAAAACTGATACTTTAATTTTTTCAAAAATTCAATCGAATGTAACAAAAAAGGGCTGGATGCATTAAATTGAAACTCGGTGGCGTTTTTGTGGGTATATTGAACTGTAAAAGGCACACTTAACATTAATGGTTTTCTTGAAATTTTTTATTTAGCAATCGATTTTCCAAAAAGCTACCATAAGCCCATTTTTTCTTGATTTTTCAAATTCATGTAGAGCATGGAAAAAAATTTTTTCTCGAAAAAACAATGGTTAATCCTGGTAGAGAATTTAATCGAGTTTTTAAAACCCATCTCCAATTTTCTGTGCGATCATTGGTTGCTGAAATATCGATGATCAAAGTGGAAATGATCCCTTTTCATTCAAAGTCCTATATCTCAACGAGCAGTGGTCATATTAAGGCCTTAAAAAAAGCAAATTAAAGCTAAATTAACAATTTATCCGGCCTACGTGGTGGTTAAGTCGGGAAATTTTTTTCCATGTCCGTGGACTAAAAAAAAAGTGAATTCAGTGTATTTTCTAGGATTGAGCGATACACGTAGCTTTTAAAATTTTTTAGTTGGAATATTTCAAAACTAGAAACTTCAAGCTTTAAATCGCTGTTATTACGACTCCGATACGACCATTTTTAACAAAGATACAGGTATTCGAAAAATCGCTAAAAATTTGGAATTTTTTTTGATCCTCTAATTGTTTCCGCTAGTTTATATATATATATATATATATATATATATATATATATATATATATATATATATATATATATATATATATATATGTATATATATATATATATATATATATATATATATATATATATATATATATATATAAATTTTAGTGAAGTAGATTTTCGGGTTCTAGAGGCTCCAAAACAAATTTCTACCATAGTCCCGGACTTACCATAAGAGCTGTTGTAATAGCTGAATTTCCAGAATGGAAATTCGCTAAAAAAAAAAGTGATATACAAATATAATAACTGAAGAATATTGATACATTACTTAATTTTTGATAAAATAAATTTTTTTCGCTGAGATATACTTTTGTACCTGACTATCTCAGAGCAACTACCTTAAGATACCAATTAATTTAAATTTTATCTGCAATAAATTGAAATAATATATTTTATGAATTGGTTGTATATCGTTTAAAATGCAATTAACAAACTCAACGATAGCAAAGTAGGTACTATATACAGGTAAGTCGATAAGTTTACCACAACAAACATTGGTTTCGTATACTATTTATGATAATGATAGGTCTGTGTCGGTACCTATATAACATAATGTAATTATTTGCAAACTGAGTTTTGTAAAGTGGTGTAATTCCCATGGCTATGGTAACAGTATGGTAACATTGTATCTACTAACTTTAATCTTTACGTTTATGTAAAACACTAAAACACACTATTACCACATATTAGACCCGAAAGAAAATGAACTGAGAGATGCGCAGAAACGCATTTTAAAATGGTTTAGTCTAAGTCATTTTGAAGGTAAGGTCGTTATTGCTCTTCGTTTATGCTGGGTAGTGGTAAATCTCTAACAAGTCCGTATGTTTACTTTGAGCAATATTCCGCTTGTCAATTAGTACCTACGGTGTTTCTCAACATTTGAGCCGTTTATTTTGAAAGTGGGGCAAGTCCATATTTTGTTATTGCGAAATATTTAAGGGTTTGCGTTTCAATAAATTTAAAAATATTGGTAAGTATTAATAAACATACTTTTTGTATTTTGTGGTACTAGATAATGTAAGTTTATAATCCAATAGTGTTCATAGTGCTGGCTAAAAAATAGTGTTTTTATTATAACTAAATGGACTTGCCTCACTTTCAAAATTAATGAATTATTGTAATCGTTAATTTAAATAGATAATCTTTCAGTTGCATCATTTAAAAATAAACATAATCAGAACCTTTCATACGACAGTTCAACTTCAGAAGTACGTACTGTGACATTATTACCCTCTGCCAGAGCGTTAGTAGTAGAAATGAGTGTATGAAAACTAGTAGGTATGTACTTTAAAAGGGCGACTCACCCCACTGCAGTGTTGCTTAAAATGAATTTTGAAAATTTATTCTAATTGTTTTAAACTATTTTCCCTGAAGACGTTTTTAATTATCCAAATACTACGAGTATGTCGACACTGTCACCCCCGTAGTTAACTACCCCAGAATTTAATATTAGGAAATTGACTAAAAACAGGTCGATTAGATTTTTTTACGTACATTTGAAAATTTTAAATAAAACTATTATATTTTATTTTTTACCCCTTTTCGCAAAATTAACCCCCAAATTTTAGCCCTCAACTACGTCTATTGGTGTAATTTGAACAAATTACATATCAATAGATAGTTTTTTAAGAAAGGGCAATATCGCCAATTTAAACTTTTACTCTATTTCTTACCGTTTTCGAGATATTTGAAAAATTAAATTTTCACCCCAATTTTTGAAGGACGATTTCACCCCTTGAAATCGCTTTTTCGCAAGTAAAAAAAAATACGTGTTACTTATTTTTTAGTATTCTACAAGATATCTAAGTTTCATCAAAATCAATAGGTCCGGTCTCGGGAACTTGACTTGTAAGATGGACTTGCACCATTATCAAAATAAACATATTTACAATACTGTTAAGAACTAAAACTTCAATCTTCCAAATATTAGGCTCTGGATTTTTTTGACTATAAATTGTTGACAGATAAAACGATCACACTAAGTCTTATCCATAACTACTATTCTCTTCATTTTTTTCAAAAATGGACTTGCCCCACTTTCAAAATAAACGGCTCATTTTCAAAATTCTATTTGAACCATTGTTCCATTTAAAATCATTAAGGGTTTGATATAAAATTGAAAATACTCCTGTTGCAGGTTACAAAAGTAACTTTTTTATTACTCATGCGGGAGAAGTACTAACTTGGCGCACACACTTCTGTACGCAAAATAGCTTTTTGCCCACAGTACTCTTCCCGCATAATTTTTTGCGTGTGGAAAGTAACTTTCCACACGCAAATTGACAATAGTACACGCAAAATTTAATCAAAACACGCAAAGCCGCCTCTTAATTTTTCATTTAATAAATATTTCATAATTATTTCTACAGAAACTACCAACAAAGTAATTTAAACGATAATTAATTCAGAAAAAAAGATGAACACTTAAAAATATTATTATAAAAGTAATAAAAATGTCAAAAATAGGGATAATAATAGAAAAAAGTATGTGAAATTCGTAATAAAAAATAGTATATGCAACTCGTGCGAGATCTTCGATTGCCCCACTCAAGCGAATGAGCGCACAAACGTAGTGAGTGCGCTCAACTTCGCTTTCGTGAGCAATCGACAATTTCCCGCTCTTATTGCACAATATACTATTTTTTACTACGGTCTAAATAAAATTTTGACAAAGTTTTGAATTTTGCTAATTTTAACAAAAAACTCAGACAAATCGTTTTAAGGAAAAATGTTGACTTTTCTCGAAAACCGGTTTACATCTAGGATAATGTCTCAAAAACTTATATGATTTTTTCGCTCTTTGTGCGATGTAAAAGAAATGTCGAAGAACTTTTGAATTTTGGCAAAAAAACCCACTTTTGCCAAACGAAAAATGCCTCAAATACCCAGTTCCGGGCATCGGACTCATCAAGATCTTCAGACTTCAAACATTTTTTTCCGAATTCCATAGAAATAGGATATTTTATTCGAGAGTTATCGTATCGACATTAAAATAACTATTGATTCACGTTATTATTGTCTTTTGTGTGGCAATTAATTCGGAAAAAATCAAGAAATGTTTTTTCAATAGATTTACACATGAGTCACTTTGGCCATGTTTACACTACAGGAACTAGAAGATGTCTCCTAACTTAGAGTCACGCACAACTACGGACCACTTATAGATTAGCAAAATGGGAGAATCTTCAAAATTTTTAAACCACGAGTCTTTCGGGTGGCTCCCGTTAGCAGAGAATTATCCATATTAATTTATATTTGATACAGAAATTTTACACCAATTAGTAATTACGGTTTGGTAAAACATTCTTGGAAATTTGTAAATATTGTGGTTAAACAAATACTTTTTAAACTATCTATATTTTATAGTTTATAACAAACATAACTAATTTTCAGTATAATATGTACTTGACATTAATTTGAATTTAGTCCGGAATTATTATGTATAGTATCTAATTATACAATGTATTACATATTTCATTATAAATTCATCCATAAAGTTGAGTATTTATTTAAACTATAATATCTACAGGTATTTTATGGTAATGTCAAACATTCAAAGATAATGCTAAATAATAAAGTTTTCACAATACAGATTAGTTTTGATAAACTACAACATTTCGTCGCGTATGTTAGCTTTTAAGGCGTAATTATGCAGAAGCACGCTGTTTCACCTATTTTTGACTCTATAAAAAGGCTAGCGGTCCATTTTCCTACTGGCTAATGGTATATTCTGATAAAAGACATTAAAATAAATACTTTTTCAAGAATAAAAAAAATCGATATATCGCTTAGTTTTTGAGATATTGAGCGTCAAAATTTGAAAATGTTATTCTATATTGATAAGTTATATATAAAAAATACATATAAGGAAACAGGTTCAAATTCTATTTTCAAATTTTGGCGCTCGATATCTCGAAAACGGAACCAAATGTCAATATTTTTTATTCTTGGAAAAGTGTCTATTTTGGAGGGTTTTATTAGAATATGCACTCAAACATTCATAGATACAAGTACACACAAAATTATAAAAGAAAAAATTTTATAAATAATAAACAAATATTTTACTTTGCAAAATACCACTTTTATTTTTGAAACTGTGACAATATTGTTTCGAACCGTTAGTTCATTTTCAAACAGAATAAAATTTATATTCAATACATGCGCTTATATACTAATTTTTATCTACCTATACTTATGAAGGGGAGTGGTATATGGTGTGGAAGTAGAAGGGGCAGGGGTAGTTGGAGAATCCGAAAAACAAGAAAAACAAGATTACATTACATGTGACAAATGCGAGCAAACACGTGACAAAAGATTGAAATTGACAAACAAACAATATTACAGAAAATCCAATTTTAAACGTTTAATTAAATTATAATATTGAAAATAAAGTTGAACTATAGATATCGGTGTAGTCATTTAAAAGGTGATCGGAGTTCTGTTTATTTATTTCTATTGCTTCTAGGATTGTTAACTTCTGTCCTTTGTTTGCCTCGTGTAGCACGGTAATTTCCCGTTCTGGTGTGTGTCCGGTGTCAATTAAATGCCTCGCAAAAACAGTTTCAAAAATAAAAGTGGTATTTTGCAAAGTAAAATATTTGTTTATTATTTACAAATATGGAATACTATAAAGTAACGCTCAAATCTATTAATATGAAAAAAATTTAAATATTAAATTTTTTCATATTTAAGGTCAGTTTCCCAGCCGTTCCGGTACCGATATCGAGTTACCGTATTTTTTTTAATAATCTGAACTAATGCCGAACATTTTTAAAAAAAATCATTAAAAATGGACCATTAGTATTTTTTTTTTTTTTTAGCAGCGAAAATAGGTGCAGTTGTGCTTCTGCATAATTACCAAAAAATCTTATAAATTATGATAGAAAAAGTGATTGCTCAATGTTCGGTAATTAAGAACTGTTTTCGTTTTTCTCTTTTCGCAATAGATTTAACATAAATTACATTTCGTAATTTTCGACTACAACTGACGGTGATGATGTTAAAAGAAAATGAATAAAGTTATAAATAATCATCAAACGAAATAATTTTATGTGTAATTAATAAAATCTTTATTCTGTCAAACAATAATTTACTGAGTATCTCAAAGTTAATCATAGCTAGTATTATACTTAAAATGTATAAAAATCACAATTATATTTTTTGTTCGATATGAGTATATCACGTATAAACGCATAAGTCAATTAGATACATTAGAACTTTTAAAATATGAAACTTTTATATTTTAAAAAATATAAGAATATGTTACCCACATTCACTCACAAGATGAAATTTCACATTTTTCAAAATATAAAAAGTTTATATTTTAAAAGTTCTAATGTAATTGACTTATGTGTTTATGTGATATACTCATATCGAAAAAAAGAGATTAAGAAAAATTATAATAATTCATTAATTTTGCCACAGGTAATATTTCGTAGCTTAATTTTGTTAACATAATTAACAAATTAATTGTTATGTAATAAAAAATATTAAATAATCACTTGTAACGAGATTCGATCCCGGTACCCCACAATCCACATTCCGTCGCTTTAGCCTTAAGATACACCTCTATCGATGGAACGTATCTACTAAATAACTTGATTATATCTTACCTATATTTTTGCACAAATATTAAATAAAAATTTGGGGGACAGGTCTACCCACACTGTCAACTTCCCATTGGGTGTCCTTAAAGACTAGAGACTACTGTACATAAATAATTCTCTTTTCATTTCAGGCGAGCCCTTGATAGAGGCTTTTCCCCTTGTACCATACCGGGGGCTTCACCCTCTGTGCCTAAGGGTGGGGGCTCCACCCTTATCAAACAAATGATAACATAATTTGTTCTCCAGATATGCGAGACAAAATATATTTTGGCAAAAAACTAATTTTTTCAAGTTTCTTATTTCGTTTTTTTTTTTTTTGTTTTAATTTTTGTAATAAAATACTGGCGTTTTTAACATCAAGGAAGGTTCTTAGGCCATTATATAATAATGTAATGGTAAAAAATCCATATAATCTATGTTATCTTAATAAAGTTAATGCCGTTTTTTTACCACAAAAAACAAACCGCTGATCCGAATTTGCTGAAAACTTTATTCGGTCTTCATTTTTTTGATTACGCATCTAATGAAATTAGTTCGGAGTTAATATCATCATTTGCTCTCGAGATATGCGAGACGAAAAAAAATTCACGAATGAACGAACGAACGAACTAACGAACGCACGCACAGACATCACGCTAAAAACGATGGATTCGGATTCTAGTAACCTTGAAACGTGGAGATATTTCAAAATTAGCGATTCGTAAAATCGGACCCATTACAATAACTTCCTATGGGAAGTTAAAAATATTTGCTGTTTTTTTGAGAGGTGGACCTTAATATTGTAAATTTTTAATATATTGATATTATACTCTACTAGCAGACGAAATTTAATTTAAATCGGTGACGACCATACCTGAACCTCTCCTTGTAAGAGGAAACTAAAGTTGCTGAATATCGTATACGTATTATTTTATTTTGAATCCATCACACTGGTGATTTGAGAAAACTACGAAATTATATCTAAATCAAGGTTAGCCAGTTTCGCTAGTTTTTTGGTCCCAATTTTTAAATGTGTATATAAGTCAGTGGGGTAGAATATAATTATTAAAAATTTGCAAAGTGAATGGGTTTATATGATATACGTACGTATAAAAGAAAAATGTTTACAAATGTGTGCTTTTGGAAATCAAAAATAACTAACTTCGTCTCAATGAAGGTGGATTGACGAATATTTACTTTAAATACAAAATACAGTTTCCATTTTTAAATTATACATTTTACCTTAGTTGAACGTCACTGGTAAAATATATGGAAATTATAGAATTTTTGTGTAATTGTGATATTTACTATGGTAACTAAAGGTTTGTTTACTTTTGTAACTACGGAGATGGCTTGCCGGTAGTAAGCTGTAGTAAGAAAAACAGGTATAGGACAATAACATGTAACTGACCTATACCTGTATAGCAAATAGTGTCAGATTGATGTGTCTTGATCTAAATATTATAATTAAAATTACATAAAATTGGTCACTGAATAAGTCTTTGATTTGCTATAAATGATGGACTCTACTCGTTACTTTGCTTTCTCTTCCGTTCTACAAAGTCTCTATTTATAATCCTCTAAGTTACTATATCTATTAAAATTGTAAAAGCAGCTATTATATTTCATCAACTTATATAAAGCATAAAAAGCCAACTTTTAAGCAATTAAACTGTTCGGTTACATATTGTAAAAGTTACTGATACGAGACTGGCCTTAATTATATTTTAAACGGAAACTGTATATTTAATTATCTCAATATAACACAGAAATACTTTTTGAATAATTTGTATCTTAACGTTGAATAATTCATTTTATTCTTAATACAAAATATATAAAGGAAAATTGTATTTTGAATCAGTGTTAAAATTTAGACATGAATCAATGTCCAAACGTCTATCGTTGTGCCCGCTTATTTTCGGCATGTATCAATGTCGAAACCGCGTAGAAACACTCAACCGAGCTCGACACAATGTGATAATAAATGAATTTTTTTTTTGGTGTGTTGTTTCTCTCTTTCTGTAGCCCCTGCTTTGCCCTTCGCCGCACACAGGCTCCTACTTTCGACCTATATCTATATGTAGATAAAGACACAAAATATCTATTTGTCAGTATTTTGTAACACTAGGCATTGTGTAATTGTGTTCCGCTTTTTTTGTTTTTGGAGTTGCTTGTCTGTAAGTGATTTATATTTTTACACTTCTCTTTTTGTTATCTATTTCGCTCTTGACAGTATGGTCGTGCTTTAATGTTTGAGTTTATTGAACTTTGATAGAAATTTCTTGATTTTTTGGAGCCTTCATTAATTACTGTCACTTACTTGGTAAATTGTTAAATTTTACATTCGCAGTAGTTTGAACAAATTCACGTGATATATAAGGTTTAAATTCAATATATAAATCAACACAGAACATAACATTTGGTAAAGAATACGTGAAATACGTCTATATCATTTCGAAACTGAGATTCAATCCTTATTTTACGTGGGTGGCAAAAAAAGTGTCGACTAAAGAATTTACTATTTACTTTGTCTTTCATTTGAAAAATTGAAATTTTCGGTTGATTAGGTTGAGTAAAGTTGAACTGAACTAAAAACTTATTATTTGGTGCGAAATAGTTAGGTACAAAAGTATATCTCAGCGAAAAAATTTTATCAAAAATTAAATAATGTGTTAATATTCTTCAGTTATTATATTTATATATCACTTATTTTTTTGAATTTCCGCCTGCTTAGGTTGTAGCAATATAAAAGCATTGTTGAAAAAGCGTTGTAAAAACGTTCTAAAATGATGTTTTTAAATTACATTTCAAAAACGGCGCGGTCAATAATTTTTTTATTTGTTATTAAATATGGTTTGTAACTTTGTATTTTATAACTTATTATTTATTAAATTCCTTTGACACGTTTTCATTTTATTCAAAAAAAACGTGTGAATATGCCAACTTTCCATAAGAGCCCATGTTAAAATTACAAAATTTTGGAACCGTTTTTCTCAAAATTGGGGCGGTCAATTTTTTTTTCGGTATAGGCTCGTATTACTGGTATTGAATTAAATAAATGTCTAGAGAAGTTTCGTTAAAATCCTTTGAAAAATCGTTTTTCGGACCAACTACCTTAAATTAGAATATAGTGAATCGAAACAACTGAGAAATGGAAATCAGTTATGAAGTGGGAAAAACCCCAGAACAAAATAACCAAAAATTCACAGGAAGCAAGATTGCAAATGACCAAGTGAATTCATACAACTTTTGAGCTTGTGTTTATGGAGTTTATACATATATAGAGTTTGAGTATACAGGGTGCAAAACAAATATCTCTCGTCCTTTTGTGAGGTGACTCATATCGGTGGTTTGTATACTTCCCCAGTTACTGCTCCACTTCTTTCACTGTCCTTAACTTTCTTAAGTTCTTTGTTGTAAGTTGAGCATAGGCTATTTATTTTAGATTTTACCATAGCGATTTACCATCGTATCCATTATATTTCTTTAATAGAAGAGTGTAGACAGCTTCCCTAATATTTACATTGTGGTAACGTACATCTGTCTTATTCCGTGAACACGGTAAGGTTTTATAAATTTTAATAAATTCAACAACAAAGTCGTGATTCTTATTGGACATCCGACATAGCGACAGTTGCCCATATAAAATGTGCACTTTGTCAAATTTTCAAAAAAACTAACGTGAGAGAACGGATTGAGGCATGACGCGCTTGTTTACACATAGGAATTTTAAGAATTGAAATGAAACTAATAGGTTTATCCATCCAATTTCTCCTTTCCAATTTTAGTTTTTACACGTAGGAGAAAAACTGATAGTTTTACTGAAACTGAAACTGAACTGAGAACTGATATTACTGTCTAAAAGGGCCTTAACCAAGTCTGGTAACTACTGAGGCGTCCAGAAGCTACTCACATCTGAAACAAAAATAATTAATAATAACGCCGCAAGATTTTATAAATTATGTTGCACATTGCTTCAAATTTCACTCAAAAGTTATTTTATACATTTTAGTTCATTTTTAAATAAAAACTTAGGTATGCTTTAAAAAACTAATTTTTTACTTAAATTTATTTATTAGCGGATTAGCACATTTTATTGAAAAAATAAAAAGTAAACATAAAACAAATAATAAAAATAAAACAATTTGCTTTGTTATGACCGTTCGGTTGCCTCGAACATAAAATATTATGTTTTTTATTTCAATTTTACCTTTACAATCAACGAACAACCTTTCAGAATTTTGTATATCAATAAGAAACGTTAATATGAAGGTATAGTGAGTCGTACGATTAATATATACCCGACGTTTTTTAAATCATGAATGTTTCTGTCACTTTTATGATGCTTTCTTCTATCGTTTGGGATAGAATTAAATATTATGGTATTCGTTAGACGCAATAAAAGTAAACTAAATCCATTTCGTTAATAGATATTTTAAGACGGAATTTTAAAATAGAAGAAGTAAAATACCGCTGTTCCAGCATACATAGGCCATACTATAATGTACTTAAAAACTTTCGAATTGACTGTAATAGCTAAATTTTTTGATTTATTTTTGTTTGTTAAAAGTTTAAGAAGTATCTATAAATAATAATATAAGTTTTATTTAAAAAAATAGGGTAACTTCAAAAATGTAAACTTTACCGCATCGATGCAGCACCATGACTTTCCTGATGCGTCTAATACTATATGATGCGCTGCTGATGCTCTCTTGAAATTTGATGCACATTAGATGTTCCTTGTGTAGGTATATTATCTTTGAATTTAAACTTGAACTTACTTGAAATTGAAAATATTGAAATTATTTGAATAAAAAATATTACATACCAATTTTGAGTGCAAGATGTATTCAAATAATTTAAACAATTTTAATCAAAGGTAAATCCATTCATCTTTTTCAACAATATGTTTTTCGAAATTATTCCTGTTGGTGTTAATACCTACATAATATGGCAAGTAGTTATAATTCTACATTATACACATGACATGCATCTTGGACACGCATCACCAAATTTCTTGATGCATTGTCTTGACGCATCAAATGCAAAAATGAACTTTTGATTTTTCGTTGTGATGCGTCTGATGCGTTTTTGAACTTTTGACTCTGCTTCATGCAAACAGTGATTCATTTTTGAAGTTAGCCATAGTTAAGAACGATTTTGATATGAGAGAATTCGGTAAAAACAATTAAGTAACTTTATTTCTAGGAACGCCCATTTAGCGGTCGTCGTCAAAGGGTTTAATTT
This sequence comes from Brachynemurus nebulosus, assembly GCA_035578155.1. Classification (NCBI taxonomy): domain Eukaryota; kingdom Metazoa; phylum Arthropoda; class Insecta; order Neuroptera; family Myrmeleontidae; genus Brachynemurus; species Brachynemurus nebulosus. Next base: position 3,095,828 of record JAPWDM010000030.1, read on the forward strand.
TAAACAGATGAGATAACACTGAAGTCGGATGATCAAAAAACGGTTCCAGGTAATAAATTCGGACTCATTATTGATTTTTATTTCATTTTTAATTCTTTAAAAATATTACTGACCCTTGGAGAAAGTTTACTACGTGGACGCGCGGACCGTATAGTGTTAACCCTTTATGGGCCAAGAATATTTCTTACAATTGTACAAGTCTGATTTTTGGTACATAGTTTAGAAATATCGTAAATTTTGAAATTCTGTCATGTATTTACCAAGGAAATGCGGGGAAATTGGTTTTTCCTTTCGTATCCATATGGCTACATTGGCCTTTAACTGTAAATGTTGCTTATATGTAAAATGTTGCCATATGGCTACACTGGCTTTTGAATAAAACAAACGTTTCAACAAAAAAAGAATATTTATCTATTTATGCAAAACAGTTTTATTCATTTACAAGCAGAAATAATATTACGATTTATTACTGATGAAATGAAATAAAATATTTCTTTGTTTTGGTGAAACGAAGTCGTGTATCACATTTTACACATTTTAATCTCGTGAATGATTTTTTACAATGTTATCATCGATATTTGTTGGTCTAAACTAGCCAATGATGTATAAAGTTATCTTTTTATGACAATAAGCTGGATTACGAACGATTGTAACTCTTATTTAAATAAGGTTCTTCAAAATCTCATTCTGACGTCAGAATTTCTGTGTCCTCATTATCTAACTCGAATAATCTGATACATCGGATACATCTGGTGGTAAAATAGCCACATCACAGAGTTTACCATAAAATTTGCTATAGCGGACATAAATACGCGTCTCATATTCCAAAAATGAAAAATGTTATTAAAAGCCAGTGTATCCATATGGCTACGAATTGTTCATAACGGTTATATTTAAAAATTATTTATCTAGGCCAATGTATCCAATTGGCAACAGTAAGTTTTTAGCAAATTTATAAAGGTTTCTAGCCACAAATAAAATAAAATAATGTTAGCATATTAAAATTAAGTATATAATTAAACTAGTAACATACATAAAAAAATTTTTTTAAATGTATTAATCATCAAAAAATGTAATTATTTTAAACACTTTGAGCTACCGGCCAAACAAGCAGATTCCATGACAGTTTTAGTGTATATTTTTGTTCAGTAGTGAACAGCACTGTCCAACACCATATTAAATAAGGGCCATTTTATGTCTGCATGCTAGTTTAAATGTATAATTCTTAATAATACAAGAAAAAATGACAATTAAAGTGCACGTAGCCATTTGGCTACCATGGCCCATAAAGGGTTAAAGACAACCTTATTTTAAAGCTTAATATTTCATAAGCCAAGCTAAAAAATGAAAAATCGTAAAAAAGATTTCAGTTTTAAGAGCACTTTCTAACGATATTCAAGACGATGTGATGCATGAAAAATGATTTTCATTTCCACTTAGCAGTTGTTAATTTCCATCTTTTTTTCTTGAAAATGTACATACAAAACTTCATGAAGCTACGAGAGTTCCACAATTTCTCTTCAAGATTTCACAAATATTATTTTCAAGTGGTAATATATAAATAGTCTACGGAAAGCACTGTTAGGTTGCAGCATCCTGCATAACATGTTGAATCGTAGTTATAAAAGTTTTTTTTTCTTGCAAATCCGCTTACATAGAATAATGGTGTAAAAAAATTTACTGTTATGGTGTAAAAAATGTCGAAAAATTTTTATGTTTTAGTAAAACACTCATTTTTAGCGAATTTCCATTGGGGAAATTCAGCTATTACAGCAGCTATTATGGTAAGACCTAAGTCCGGGACTATGGTAGAAAATTGTTCTGGAGCCTCTAGAACCCGAAAATCTACTTCACTGAAATTTATATATATATATATATATATATATATATATATATATATATATATATATATATATATATATATATATATATATATATATATATGTGTGTGTGTGTGTGTGTGTGTTTATGTGTGTATACGATAATTCTCGAGCGAAATGTTTAATGCTTATGAAATTTGGTATGCGTGCTGGAATCCGGACTGGCTCGGCTAAGTTCGTTAGCCAGACACGTCGGATGCCCAGAAGTAGGTTTTTTGGCCACTTTTCGCCATTTTTAGTGGTTTTTTTGCAAAATTTGGCTAGAATTCAAAAATTTTTTTAATTTGTTTGACATCATTGAAAAGGGCGTAAAAAATTGCATAAGATAGGCTTTTAAAACATTGTACTAAGTGAACTAGCTTTTAAGAAAAATTAAGAAATTTTCTGAATTTTTTTACAATTAATGTTTCATGGATTCAGCAATTATTTTCTAGATAAAACAAGTGCTAGTTAGTCATTCAATATGTACGTATGTGTTATAATAACAATAGCTCTGTCTCATCTTTTTAAATTAAAATTACTCAGATTTTTTAAGAGTACGTTATGGAAAGGAAATTTTCGTATGGTGTCCTCCTTTAGAGAGAAAATATAGTTTATATATATTTACATACCTAGAAAAAAAATCGAAAAATATAGTTATGTAATGTAATAATATGTTGTTAAATGGATATATGCTACACTGTATGAGATTCGTTAGAGTCCTGAGGACCCAAAAGCGCCAAAAATTAACTACTGAACTGATTTTGAAAATTGTTTCACTGTTAGAAAGCTAAACTATTTTAAATGGATACAGGTCTCAGACGAGATCCGTCAGTGCCCAATATTTTAAAATTCGCTTTGTTATGCAGATGCTGCGACAGGGGTATTTTAAAGTTCCAGGCATGAAACGTGTCTGATTGAAGAACTCATCCAAGGGTTTGCGAGCTCAAAACAAATTTCGATCATAGTTCCGGGCTCTAATGACACCATGACAGTGGTTGTAATAGTGGAAATTTCCATTCTGGAAATTCGCTAAAAAAAAATGTGTATTTTTAAAACATTATGTTCGTAGCTAATAATAACACAAACATCAATAAAATATCTATATTAATTCGTAACACATAAGCGGATTGCCGGATTAATTTGTAATGAGTGGGAAATCGTAATGACTATACATTAAGCCGAAATACATTAACTTTACGTGTAGTAGGCTTCGATTTAAAAAAAAAAAAAAAACAATTGTTGATACATTGAAACAAAACAACAATCGAAAAGTACACCAGTGCACCAGAAATATTGAAACAGTCGAACCAACCCAAAACACATTGAAAAAAGATATTGCTGTAATATGTTCAAATTTATTTGTTGCCGATTGTACTCAATTTATATAATTCGACGGGAGCTTTTGTTGAGCTCTCATTATTTTTTAAATCGCACAATATTTTTTAACGAAAGATTAACTAAATAAAACAACGAGAATGGATTTTTTATTGGCGTAATTTTAATAAAAAGCGTCTAGTCAGAGTTCATCATTGGTTTTATGAATGACTACGTAAAAAAAAGCAGTAGATAGGAGGCTTATAACAAATATTTGACAACTATTCAGTATGCGTAATATTCGGCCGAATACCGAATAAGCCGCGGCACCGAATAATGGGAAAAAATTAAAGTAGATAAAAAAATATTCTTAAATTATGTATTACGCAATTATAATTATATCCTTACTAATATTATAAATGCGAAAGTGAGTTTGTTTGTTTGTTTGTTTGTTTGATTGGTTTTCACGCCTCAACAGCTTAACCAATCAACTTGAAACTTGGCACAGACGTTGCTTGCGGGCCAGAGACGGTTATAGGCTACTTTTTATTTCGGGAAAATATTTCATTCCCAAAGGGAAATGCATTAAATTACAACAGCTGACTATTAAAAAACGGATAAATGATTTCAAATTTTGTATATTGCTAACAGAAGGGATGAGAAAGGACACAAACTACTTTATATATCGGGAAATTTCCCATACGAAATTTCATTCCTGTGGAAAAATATATTTTAAATGAAACAAAAAATGATGATAGACAAATACGGCGATATACAGTGATAAACATAGGTTATCTTTTATCCAGATAAAATATCTCATTCCCGAGGGAAAATGTATTTAAAACGGAACAATGAAATAACAACTGGCTATTAAAAAAAAGCATGATTGATTTCAAACTTTGCATATTGCTTACAGAGGCGATAAGAAAGAACACAGACTACTTTCTATCCCGGGAAAGTATCTAACTCCCGTGGAAAGTCTTATTCCCGTAGGAAAATATATATTTACAGTATAAAAAAGAATCATTGATTTCATTTGAACTTGGCATGTTGTTAAAGGAATCTTATAGTCAATTTTTTGCCCGGGGAAAATATTGTATTTCTGTGGGAAAATTCCAAAGAAAAAAGTAATAATACCTACTCGACGCGTAATAGCGACGTAATGAAAGTACACTTTATATGTTTTAACAAGATGCCATAATTTCAAAAGCCACGCGAGCGAAGCCGCGGGTAACAGCTAGTTTTACTCATATTCCAAAAATGATTATCTATTTTTTTATGTACACATACATACAGTTATATAGTCATGATATGTGTACTGCTGTTCACTTGTTACAAAAACAATCGTTCATCTGCTGCAAATCGATCATCCGAGGCTTACAACTTCTGTAGTTGTTCTATAATAAATCTATACAGGAAAAAATATCATTTTCGGATTATAGGGTCCATAGTCTCGGGCTCAAATCTTACCGTAAGAGCGACCGTAATAGCTGAATTTCCAGAATGGAAATTCGCAAAAAAATTGAAGGTGAGTCGTTCTCCCTTTAATAATTTTGCACCTTTAAAAATCCCGTTTTAGCTTAATTTTTACTTTATAGTTGCGAATTTTTGTCTCCACTTTTCTCGCTCTGCAGATAATATTATGTAAGGAGAAAAAATCTAGAGTAAATCATTCTGATAATTTTGATTTTTAGTTTGTCATGATATGTGTAAAATTAACAGTTACATACACTTGCGCAATACTTGATTTCAGTCAAAAAATGTTTCCAAAGCAAGCTTAAAATGGCCGCTAAAATATATGAATCTGAAAATTTTTTTAACTTTCGTTTTGAGTTCACCTATTATTGATAAGCAACTGGCAGAAATATTAGGGAAATATTGAATGATAAATGGTTGGGTGATTTCCTAGGAAGGTGAATTACGACCTGTTACTTTTCGTAACTATAGTAACCAGAAAATAGAATGATAGATGTTGACTGTTGTACCAACTTAGAGTAGGAACTTAACCCTAATTTTTAACAAAAAGTGACCACGAGCGTTCTAGTGGCTGATTTTTCCTTTAATCGATTCAAAATTTAATAATAAAAAAAAAGGGATACAAAATTCCAGTACTAATTTTTTATCAGATGCCGGTGTAACTGTGAAAAGTTGAAATTAATGAAAATAATTTGTAAGATAGATGTATAAATTTTGTATTAGTAGTATTCTATAAGCACAATTGATATATAAAAAAAAAATTATAACATTTTTTTAGTGAGAGAAAAAACTGTTGACAAATATGACATTTTAGAATGAATACGTAGATTAAAATCCATCATTTATAGGAATACTTGTCAAATTATTTATTTATTTTTATCAGTTTTTAGCATTGAAGCCGTGGTTTAATCAAAAAATACTATTTGAATTTTATATTTTAATTCTGCATCGATTAAAAAAACCTGCACGTAGAGAAAATTCATAGAAAAATTACTGTGCTCAGCACTACAATCGACGTGTAAAAGGCGAACATATTCAATTTTGTACGGTAAAAATATAAAAATTATAATTAATCATAGAAAATTTAAAGGCTAGAATATTCTTTCCGTAATATTAGCTCCGTAAAATTTGTAAAATAGCACAGTAAAAAGTTCCATTCCCGACAGAAAAATATTTTTTGTTTTTCTTACAAAAATCACCATGCCGTCTTATAATTATTCAAATGCTATCTGCTAATAGTAGAAAGAAAGAAAGAGAAAGAAAGTATCAACGCTGTTAAAATATATCCCACTCATACATGCAAGTCATATAGTCAGGTTGGTGAGTGGTGTGACGACCAACTTGGTCGGACCAAGCACCTCGATTCATTAGACTGTCTTACAAGCAGCAAGCAGTTAGCAGTATTCATTACACTGTCTTACAGGACGGACTGTCACCACTTAATTCATCATTTTGTTACTTCACTATCTTCAGTATTAGAATATATTGTTGCCAATCATTTTTGTATGCATCATAAAGAATCGAAGGTCGGAAAAATCGGGCATCTTCAAAGTTTTTCGAAGCAGGTTTGAATACGTATATTGTTCCTCAGTGCGTATAACCCAACCAACTTATGGTTGCGGGTCAGATGCGCAAATGAAAGAGTACGACAAGAAGAATTAAACTATAATATATATGCATAAGAGTGTGATAGAAGTAGTGTTAGCACATTAAATTTTACCGTGCTAGTACAACAATTTTTATGAAGCCATGACTAATACTTTTTACGTTTCAATTTAATAATATTTACATGATCGTAAAATATTTTTACTTTGGTCGTCGATCGCGCACGCATTATAAGAGAGCATGGTAATTTTTCTGAAATTTTATATACAAAATTTATATGATTTTTCTCTCCGTGTGCCACTAGAACGCTCGGGGTCACTTTTTCAATTTCTAAGCATCTTTTTAAGGGTAAGTTCCTAGCCTATATGACGCAAGCGATTGAAAAATATTTACACGTAGATAATGATAATTGCTCGCCGAATAGTGCTCGCCGAATATTCGGTTACCTGGCAAGGAATATTTTATATTCAACTACTGGACGAATAACGTATTCGTTGCAAGCCTATAGTAGATATAAATTACCATTTTATTATTAATCTATAATGGTATATTACCATCTATTTGATATCAAAAGCAAAATGGTTATTTTTGATGAGTATGATCAAAGGTAGTTAGTTTAATAGTACATTAGTTTCTGATCAAAAGTATATAAATTGATTGCTATTACATAACTTATTAACAATAAAAGGTTATAAAGCCGATGTGATTAGATAGTAAAAGAGGGAAATACAAAAAGTGATTTTCGTAATAAAAAGAAAATTGCTCAAGAGCGAGTCGGGCTCGCACAATTAGGGTTCCGTACAATGACAAGTCAATACACCAAATTGAACCATTTCTATTAAACCAATTACACCATATAACACTATTTCTCGCTGGTTTTTTATTTTATTCTTAGATCTTGCTTAGTACCATAACCGAATATAGGTATGTATATTCAGAAAATTCTTGATTTTTTGATTTTGGTTCGCTGGGGATTTCAGAACGCGAGCAACCACCAAGGTTGAAAAATCTCGCAGTGTCGACTTCAAAGCCATTTATACTCAACTCATTTTTTAGTTTTTTTTTTTTTTGTAATCTCAAGACATGTAGAAACAATGTTGTATATTTAGGTTTTTAATAATTAAATATTTATTTGTATAAAAAAATAAAAAAACAGGTCGATTTTTTGATGTTTTTTTGGCGAATCTCCCCTTAAATCTTATCCAAATTGACTTGTGATAACTGAAAGATTTAACATTAACAAACTGATACTTTGTCTGTTACTGTGTTCCCCCCTGCTATTTAAAATACATATTTTTCAGCAATTATTACACTGACGAAAAAACTTGCAATAATCTATGACTTAAAATCTTATTATTTATAAATTTTAGATTTATTTAGAAAATCAGGGAAGTCATTACTACTAGCAAATTTTGAGCTATATCATTAAGACCACTGGAATAAACATTATAAAAAAAAATATATTTCTGGAATCCTTAGAGATAGCTCTTTCAGCTGACACCTCACACGGTACATTAATTAAATTTTTTTGGACCAAACTGACCTCTCATTTTAATCTAAAATAATTTTTTTCTAATCGTTTTTCCTAATATTATCTTTACAAAGTTTTCAAGAAAACCTCTTGGGGAGACAAACATGAAAGTGGTCTTCTAAGGATTTCATTTCTCCATTTAAGGTACGGAATCGTAAAATTTATTGTATCAGATCTCTGAAGTTGTTTTTATTGTATAATTTTTTTTTATCCAAATATATTACAAACACAAAAACCATATAGGTACACGCTCGTGTTACATCCCAAAGGAATTTCTGGAAAATTTAATAAAATAACCAGCGTGAAAAATGATCAGCAGACAGAGTATAAAATAAAAAATAATATTGGAGATATCTGTATCAGTGGGACGTCTAATCAAATAGAATCATAAAAGTATACACATGCAAGGTAAAGAATTTTTTTTGGGGATGTCACAAATAAACAAAGGTAATGAAATCGATTTGATTCAAAACGCAAAAACTAAAAAATCCCGGCAAGCAAAATTTTTCGTTACAAGGAATTTTTGTGTACGTGTTTATTTCTACTCACTTATAATACCATTTATATACAGACTTAATCAAAAATTTGTTGAAATCGGGAACAATCGATTTCTATAACCAGGAAATTATTAAATTAAAATGGAACTCACGTAAAAGTCCCTATACCGAAACACTACTTTTAGGTGTGTATTTAAACTGGCTTATAAAAATTGACAAATAAATTAAACACCCATTTTTTTTCCTTAATAAGCATGAAACAAAGTTTTTTTAATCCAATGAATATGTTTATAAAAAAATACAACCCAAAAAATTTTTATTTATTAATGTATTTCTTTTATAAAATGTCGACACCTATATCCAAACAAAGAATATAAAAAAAGACGTGTAATATAAGTAATATGACACATAGAGTGACATCTAGACGACAATGTAGGGAATATAGAATGGTTTAAGTACTACATGTAAATAAAGGATCAAAATACTGTAAATCTCCTTGAAAATGGAGTGTAAGCACAGACCAATGAACACTATTATATTATTGAGTTTGTAGGCAGTTTTCTTGAAGCAGGTAACGGGATGAGACAAGAGGTAAAATTCAAAGAATATGATGTATTGTCCATTTTTGAGCAAATGCGACTATAATTATTGCAGGACATAATTTGTATACGTACGTATTTTGAAAATAAAGCGAATACCACTTTCTTCCTTTTAAAATTTTGCAGTTTCTTCTCAAAAAAGTAAAATTTTATTATCAATATTATATTTTGACAATAATGATTTGAAAACGTTACTACGGACACCACTGGTTATTGCATTGATTACTACATTACAGAATACTATTAGGTCGTATGCTGGTCGTATCTGGGGACTTATAAACTGATATAGTGAGTCTATATATATATATATATATAAATATATATATATATATATATATATATATATATATATATATATATATATATATATAGTGTGTAAAACAAATAACTTTCGTTCTTTTGTGGAGTGACTTATAGCACAGTGTAGACACTAAAACCGCAGGAAAATTTCGGAATTAACAGTCGCGTCACCCCTCAAAAGGATAAGAGTTATTTTCCTTACACCCTGTATATAAATATATATATATATATATATATATATATATATTTATATGTATGTATATATATATATATATATATATATATATACAGGGTGCAAGGGAAATGACTCTTATTCTCTTGAGGGGTGACCCGACTGTTAATTCCGAAAAAATTCCTGCGGTTTTAGTGTCTACAGGGTACTATGAGTCACCCCACAACAGGACGAAAGTTATTTGTTTTACACCCTGTATATATATAATATGTTCTTTGGTCTGTGAATATAAGATTTATGGCTTATTCTAGAGATTATCTTTCCGGCCCTGAGAGTAGGTATGTGCACACGTAGAGTACGAAAACTCAAAATTCCAACATCTATGTATCCAATCTAGTGATAATTTTTGTTAAAAAAACATTTTTCCTTCTCATTGAATTATTAAAATTAAAACCAATATAGTCGCGTGACACCAACCAAAGTGTCACAAACAAAAACAAACGTAACTCGCGTAAACAAATAATTTCAAATTACCATTCTGATCGCAGTAGGTCTCTGCCTGTGTCCCCACCACTTATCTAAACCATTTTCATATATAAATTAATTTATTGAACTTTTTATTATTTCAAATTTATCACCCGCCAAACAAATAGATACAGTCAAGGCTCCTATAACGCGATTAATTCGCACCGCGTTGGAAACCGCGAAACCAGAATTAATTATGTGAAATGCAACTTATCTGACCCTAGTAACGACAAGTTTGTGTTATATATGACACGTACGTTTATTTTTTCATCGCTGTAACTTTTCATAATTTAGAAGTTTACAATAATGTAATAAATTTCTTTTTTGATAAAAATTGAAAAACCATCTGGACAGATAGACGTTCACACTGACATCAATTAAATATCAATTTGACCTGTAATTAATTTAAAAAATCGAAAAAGAAATAGGTGTCGTGGATGACACTCACTTGCTAAATTATGAATGAGCCTTGTCGTTCTAGGATTAAGGAAAATTACATTGTAAAATTATTAAGTTGTCATTCAGACTGTGACTGTAATCCTAAAATTTTATAACTAAAATGACAACGAATATATAAAATTTTATATATTTGGAGTTTGGATTTCTTGAATATGATAAATACACTGCTTGCGATCTATTTTCGATCGAAGGATTTCGATAAGGAAAGGTATTCAGCCAGTGTGATATATTTGAATGCATACTTCTGTTTATTATATCATCTATTTTGAAAATAACGTTATATTCGATATCGATAATTTTTGATAACGAAAACTAAATTTTAACAGCCCTAAAATATGTTTGGAATTCACACAACTTGCTTCGCTTAAGCCTTCAAAAGTTTCTCTCGAAGCACCGTTTACGAGATATTTACGATAAAAAGTTTACGATTACGGAGAGTTACGAAATATAAATTTTAAAGAAATGTTATATTGCTGACCAAATCAATGGGACTAATGGAGCACAAACTAATCAATTATAACCAATTTATGAAACGTAGCTCGGTATCGATAACTTTCAATAACGAAAAGTAGGTTTCAACAGTCACAATACATTTGGAATACCTACAACTTGCCTCGTTTAAGCTACCGTCACAGTGTGATTGGCCGAAAAATAGTCAATTTTCACAATTTTTTTCGGATGGATAGGATAGGAGAATGGGGATGAAATTTTTTTACGATTAGGTAATACCACTATTTGAAAATACAAAAATATTTTTTTTATTTATTTTTTTATTTATTTTTTTATAATTATTATTATAATTTTTTGGCAAAAGTGTTTTTAAAAAAGGGCGAAATCGGTGCCCGCGATTGCGGCCTCAGTTTTTATCTGAAAAAAAAAAAAATCAAATGGATTATCAATCTGTAGGTAAGCCGCTATGTTCCTATGGAGCTTTATTTGAAATTTGAGAAAATGGCGGCGGTTTGAATAAAAAGTATAAAATTTTTTACAATTTTCCGTGTGAAAAATTAGGAAGATTTCAGAAAATAAAGCTCCCATAGCAACACAGCAGCTTACCTACAGATTGATAATCCTTTTGATTTTTAAAAAGAATAATTAAAAAAATAAATAAAAAATATTTTTTGTACTGTTAAATAGTGGTATTAATCATAAAAAAAATTTATCTCCATTCCTCCATCCTATCCATTCGAAAAAAAATTGTGAAAATTGACTATATTTCGGCCAATCACACTGTGATGGTACTTTAAGCACTCAAAAATTCGTTATTTTTGGCTGCGGCACACCGTTTAGGAGATATTACGATCAAAATTTTCGATAACGAAAATTATCGTTTAAAACCAATAAAAAACAGGTTTTTTTTACGATATATCGACTTTAGAAGCACATTGAAAATTTAGTAAGAAATCTTTTCAAGTCATTTGACTTATATGGAATTCGTGTTATAAGAATACCGCGTCATGGGAGATTGGTCTGTATCTACTATCACACAAATTTTACTGTTTACTATATGGAAAAAATTTTACATGTCATTGAACTTTGTGTAGTATGAAAATTGTTTTTGGAAAAATGGATAATAATTTGGTTTTCGCACTCAACTCGACACGACAATATTTTCTGTTTTCACTTTTATAGCTTGCTAACGAACGGCAACAAATCAAGAGAGTGAAACGACACACAAAAAAAGCAATTAATAATTTCTGGTGTGATAATTTATATTGTCAAATAAAAATATTAATGGCGGCTCATTTTTCTCACTTATAATATTAAGGTATAATTTGAGAGCACCAAGAAAAGATAAATTTGATTCAATTAGCCAATTTTTCGTGACATATTGCCACCATGCAGTTGTCTACAGGTGTTTTTATGTTTCGTCTTTGTTCTGTGATGGCAATAAATTAAAAGTTGTAAGGAAATATTAAAAAGTGACGGAAAATTTGAATTTTATTAAGTTACTGTAAAAAATTATGTTTTATGAAACTTTGGAAATAGTAGGTATATATTGAACAGACGGAAGCAGTGTACATATAAAAATCTATCGTTCGTATGGTGCAATGTTCTGTCAATTTGCACCGCTTCTGATTTAGTCTGTTACTGTTCGTCATAGGGGTCACACCGATCTTAGATTCGTTGTTTTTTTTTTTAATCAACTCGTGAAATTTAAACAGAAAAATGTCTGGAGTGTGTCATATTTAAGTGTAACAATTTTCAAAATAAAGGGATATCTTTCATAAAATAAATAAACTTAATTTTAATTGTTGGTTGTTAGTCATATAGGTCGGCCATGACAGCATATACCGAAACCGAAACCATATCCGAAAATAAAAGTGTTTCGGATAATAACAGACAACTGCCGTTAGAAAATTGAGTTTAAATCGAAGCAAGTTTTTGCTGCATGTATTTCTTTTGATAGATTTCCGTTGATTCGTGTTTCACGTTCACTTTTTGGGGTAAAATTTTCTCCTTTTTTCGAAAAAAAAAATTTATTAAAAGCAATTATTCGTATTAGTAACCATATCCGAAACATTATCCGATATTATTACATATCCGTAACCGAAACCGAGAAAATGTTTTTAAATACCCGTACCCGTATCCGTATCCGAAATTTCATATCCATAATATTCCTAGTTTAAATTTCACGAGTTGATTAAAAAAACAATGAACAAAAATTTGTGTACTGAGTAAAAAAAACCAGTGGTTAAAATTTTTGTGTTAAATAAGTAACACAACCCTGCGTTAATGTAACATTTCGTGTTTGTGTTAAATGAAAATATAAACACATTTCGATTTAGCAAAATAAAAATGTTAACCTGTTTTGAACAGCAAGGAAGTAACACAATATTTGTGTAAAGCAAAAAGATGTTATAAGTACCTAATTTACATTAGAATATATATCTACCAAAATATATATATATATATATATAATAAAAAAGATGAGAGTAGTTCTTATTATTAAACAAAACCGAAAAATTCAGTTTAAAAAAATCATGTTTAGCTTATTTGAGATTGTATTATATAATATACAATCTCGTTAGCTTACGTTTTTATTTTAACTGAATCTGTAACAAAGTAACCTTAAAATGTAAGAAAATTGTTTCATTTTTAAACGTTTAATAAAACTATGTACGTCAATAACTGAAAAAACTTACAAATTTTCGGTTTTGATTAATAATAAGAACTACTCATATTTTTTATTATATACTGTGTGAGTTTTTCGAGAGTTGTCATTTTTATTACAGCCAAACCGTTGATTTAATCGAAAAATTGTTCAAATAAGACTTGTAGATATCGACGGGGGCAACCGATTGCGATAGTCAGCAGCTTTATAGCTCTTATGGTTTTCGAGCTATGGTACAAAATTATAGATTTTTAAATGAGACTATATATTAATTTTTCGATAAAACTGATCTAATGCGTTAATTAACAACATAAATGAGCAAAAAAAATTTTTTTACTCAAATTTAATTTTTTAATTTTTCTTTAATTTATCAGTTAGGCGGTAAAAATATGCATATGTACTTGAGGCTACTTCAACCGATATTGTTTTTATTGGTTATATTTCTATTACATCCAAGAAAAGAACCTTTTCCAGTATCATTTCTATCATAAGAATTTGGTTGTAATAGAAATGGCAACTCTCAAAAAACTCACATAGTATATTTTGGTACCTATATATAGAAACAAATAAGAATTTTTAAAAAGGACTGACTCACTTTGCGTTCTTTGAGTCTCATTTATAATAATATATGAACAAAATCGTTATAATTTTTGACGATTTTCAAATATCTTAAGTGGAAATAAAATATTGAATAAAAAAGTTTAACAACTAACTCCCGTACAAAATATATGTCCTCATGTGTTAAATCATTGACACAAATCTTGTGTATAGATTTGACACATATGCTTTGTGTTATAAAATAACACAAAAAATTGAGTGGACCGTTCTGGACATGTGAAATGTGTTAATTTTAACACAAAATTTTTTCACTGTGCAGACTAAATCAGAAGCGGTGTAAATTGACACAACATTGCACCTTACGAAGGACAGATTTTTATATGTAGGTACATTGCTTCTATAATATTCTGTGTATAAAAATCACTTTTAAAGTAAAATATCCGGAAAAATTATTCCGGAAAAAGATTGATTTCTTGTTTGATGTCCGCCGCAGCATCATATACGCACCAATCAAATCGTATGTTACATTTTAATTAAATATCCATGTGCAGATGAGAACAAATAAGAACGCTGTATATAACACACTGAACATACATATATAATAATTAATCATTCCAAAAACCAATATCAAAAATTTATATAGAATTTTTCTTTCGTAAGTTTTCATATCAATCATAATCAAATTACATAGATACCACATATGTACAGCATATATCATATATTGATGTTGGCCGGCCGAAAGTGAGGGGTGAGGGTGGTTAAGGATAATCAATCTTTTATAAATAATCTTCATATTATCCTAATTCATTTCCGCAGGAATCATTTGACAATTAGCTATATATTATAATGTATGTAAGCTTAAGTATAGAAAGATATTCGAAAATCGATTTTTCATATGTGGCATTTTAAAAATTCTTGTAAATAGTACGGTTAGGAATTAGGTTACTACATCAAGTTACAAATACAAGCAACTTTTTTTGATATTATTTTCAAGATTCGCATGTATACTATTTATGTTTTCTTAATAAATATGGTCCTATTTACTGAATAATATCAGTATACAGTATGTGCCTCATATCATACCTTGAGAGGGGCTTCAGTGAATTAGGGTAACTTCAAAAATGTAAACTTTACCGCATCGATGCAGCATCATGATTTTTCTGATGCGTCTAATACTGCATGATGCGCTGCTGATGCTCTCTTGAAATTTGATACATACATTAGATGTTTTTGAACGGGATATTGGCATCATTTTCCTTTGATTTGGCTATAGATAAAAGAGATAATGTAGCATGATAAACTATAGAAAATATAGCAATACAGTCCTTGTATAGGTATATTATCTTTAAATTTCAACTTGAACTTATTTAAAATTGAAAATATTGAAATTATTGGAATAAAAATTATTACATACTTATTTTGAGTGCAAAATGTATTCAAATAGTTTAAACAATTTTAATGAAAGGTAAATACATTCATCTTTTTCAACAATTTGTTTTTCGGAATTATTCCTGTTGGTGATAGTACCTACATAATATGACAAATAGTAATAATTCTGCATTATACACATGACATGCATCTTGGACACGCATCACCAAATTTCTTGATGCATTGTTTTAACGCATCAAATGCAAAAATGAACTTTTGATTTTTCGTTGTGATGCGTCTGATGCGTTTTTGAACTTTTGACTCTGCCTCATTACAAGCAGTGATGCATTTTTGAAGTTAGCCTTACCCTACAAACTGGCTTTATGCACTGTCTATTACTCTATTAGCACTATAATATTATTAGTGTACCTACCCCTTGTTTTATAGCTACATTTTATTACTTAATGAATTTTAATGAACATGATCCGTTGTAATTTTAGAAATACCATTGATTGTGAGTACCAGTTCAAAAATTGTGTTTACCAATTTTCATTTTATTAAATCTATAATAAGTACCATTGTTTTTGAAGTAGTACTGTAGATAATAACCTATCCATAAGTTTTTAGTGTATGTATATATGTGAATAGTACTCAATATTATTTAATTACTATGATAAAACATTATTGATACTGATATATAAAATCTAGATGATTATAAAATATAGAGGCTGATCTTTTTCAGTTTCAAGTAATATATTATTTTGAGAGGCTATCACATTAAGACTTTCTGAAGTGTTGAATTCATTTACTTTTCATGTATCCTATAGCATTTTCGAGATTTGGACAAATCCAACGACACCTCTTATCAAAATCTGTTAAGTTTTTTTTTACTACAGGCTGCGTCAATGAAACAGATACATATTTACAGACATATATATATATATATATATATATATATATATATATATATATATATATATATATATATATATATATATATACATAAAATAGTAAGAAGCCATTAACCCAATTAGTGGGCAAAGGCCACCTTCTCCAAATTTTATACTGTACCGTTTTTGACTAAACGCACCCATGGATCATTCATTTATTGTCTCTTAAAATCGTTTCTCCACTACCATAGGGGTCTCTTTTTCTTTTGTGGTGCACAAATTTCGCCTACTATGCCCCTGAGTCGAGCAACATAGACAGCCAGTTCGAATTTCAATTATTTTATACATACATATCACAACGATTCTGTATTTGGTTTTGGATCTAATAGTTGAACATTTGAGAAACTTTTCTTTCCATGTTATGTTGATATACTTTTATCTTATTGTAATCAATCTGACCCAGGAATAATGTTTGAATACGATAAATTCAAATCGGAAGAATGCACGACTCTAGCAGTCTTCCTTTTAATTGTTATAGTTGATAGATATGTCTCTTATAATTGACATGTCATCTTTAGTCGATTGAACAATGTAATCTGCAATTGCCTGTTTTTGACGCGACCAGAACTGTGTAATCGGCAAAACGAAAATTTGCTGAATATAAACCATCAGTTTTAATACCACATTCGTTGAAAAACTGACAGTAAGTACATACTGAAAAACTGTATTGAATAGTCTCGGCGGCAGAGGCTCACCCTGCCGAACACCTCGCTTACAATCCATTTAATCCATAGCAAGTTGCAGATAATCTACACATAATCCAAAAACATAACGCCACTTCTGTGGCAGTCGGACGAAAAGAAATATCCCCTGTATATTACTTATTGCATTAAATGGGTGGGTATCCTGTATTTAAAAGTATATTTGAGTAATAATTATTGCAATTATATGAAGAGAAGTGTAGAGTGCGGATCATCAATAAACTATTGAAATTAAAAATTGATTGATTATATTATCAATCAATATAATTTACATATTGCGAAATTATGTCATTTATAGTTAACTGAATATATACTACATTACAATATAATCAGTCATCTACATATAGGTGATACGGTTACAATTTTAAATTGTAACCGTAACACAGAACATTATAGAATCAGTCTACATGTATATAAAAATCTGTCGTTCGTAAGTTGCAATGAGTTGAAATTTACACCACTTCTGATTTAATATGTTACTGTTCGTCGCATTGTTCACATCGTTCTTATGTCGTTCTCTTACGGGGGAGGGTCCTCCAGAACTTTCAAATTTTTCACTTTTTGTTTTGCTTTAAAAGTTTATTTGAACCTGAAGGAATATATTTCTAATGTTTTAATCCCAACAGAAAGATTATTTTAACTTAAAAGATTATTTTAACTCTATTTTTCAAGAACGAATATTTACGAAAAGATTATTTTAACTCTATTTTAATAGCGTTTTTCTCCAAACAGGTTTTTTTCCGCGCCATGGAACATAACTTAAAAAGTTATTAAGATACTAACTTGAAATTTTATGAAGATATACTTACTTTAAGATATTGGCCTTTGCATATACCTAACATTTTGCATAAATTATTACTACAAATATAATTTATCAAAAATAATCTGTAATCTATATCCTGGCCACATTCCATATTATATCTAAACAAGCTGTAAAATATCTTGGCAATTTAAATAACGATTTGTTCAAACAACAAATAAAAAATGAGTTTTCAGGGTTCGGAAGAAACCTTTCGGAACCCTTCTAGTTTCATTACATCAGTCTTTTTGAATGTTCGCTGGTCACATTACCCATAATTCCAATACTATTACGCCTATGAATAAGAAATTTTGTACATGACGTACATCTAATTATATCGTTAAAAAGGGTTCTATTAACTGGTCCAAACAGTTTTGAACTGATTCAAACAACTTCAAACTGATTTGTTAACTAATCATAACAACTCAGTTCGCGCTAAAATTGAGTTGAAAAATGATGCAATGCCACTTGACCATAGAGTGGTGGCCGGTGAATGCCCCAAAACCCTCTACTAGGTATTAGTGGTGGAGATAGTTTTGACTATCGAGAATTATCGATATTTTTTTCTTTTTACTATTTGCTCGCCGGCTATCCATATGCCGCTCAAGCCAAAAAACTTGACTATCAAAAACTCATCACGACTGACTATCGGTAACTGTCGATCGTTTTCGACTATCGGGATCGTTTCGGGACTACTGATAGCTTTCCACCACTACCAGGAATGTATACTATAACAGAAATGAGCGTAGTAGCAGAAAGTATATTGTGCAATAAGGGCGGAAATTGTCGATTGCCGACGAGAGCGACGTTCACGATCGTAGTGAGTGCACTCATTCGCTCAAGTGGGCAATCGGCAATCCCGCACGAGTTGCACATATCACAATTTTTTATTACGAATTTCACATACATTTTTCTATTATTATTAGTATTTTTTATTACATTTTAAGATAGTATTTTTAAGTGCAACTTGTCTTTTTTTCTGAATTAAATATTGTTTAAATTACGTATAGGATGCGCCATAAGTTCTCGGCCTGAGTATTAAAAAATACAGAGAGAACAGTGAAAAGAAATTATTTTTGTATATAACCGCCCTCTATTTCAATACACTTATTATAAGGTGGGATAAGCATCTCTATGCCTTTATAATAATAAGCAAATTCTTTGTAGCGATTCTACAAGAGCGATGTTTTCGGATGTGATCGAATCTGCCGGACCGAACGTCCAGAATGATCATCGTCGTTGAGGGACTCGTACTGCAAACGAAACCTTTGGCACGGCTTTACCGTATACACCATCCAATCTGTCCTTAATTTCTTCTGGAGTTTGTCCTTCTTTTATCAGAAATTTTATGACTACACGATATTCAATTTTTGAAACGGTCGACATATTGGGTTTACACTTTTACAACAGAATAAATAAAACACATGTAAACTCGTCCACTGCGTTTATGATTACAAGAGACTTAATACTTTCTGTGAGTATAAATTACGTCAGCTTTAAATAAGTTTAATCATGTTAGGCCGAGAACTTATTGCGCACCCCACGTACTTTATTGGTGGTTTTTATAGGAATAATTATGAGATAGTTATTAGATGAAAAATCAAGAGGCGGCTTTGCGTGTTTATTTAAATTTTACGTGTTTTATTGTCAATTTTCATGCGGGAAGTATACTTTCCGCACGCCAAAAAAACATGTGGGAATAGTAGAGTGGTTAAACAGCTAATACTTCTCTCGTATGAGTAATAAAAAATTATTAAATGCACTCTATTTTATCCCGAAAGTTGTAAAGAATTCTCACCACTGAGGAGTCCGAATTTAATTCGCGTCCGGCACGCACTTGATAATTTCTTATTTCCGTTTTTTTTTGCAGGAGTATACGAAAAAGAAAATTGAAAAAAATAGCTTTGTTGAGAACTGTTGATGTCTCAAGATCATAAGAATAAGCTGCTCGACGATCTTTTTTTTTTATTTTAATATCCATTGGATTATTGTGTTGAAAGAATGAAAGAAAATTCTTTTTCACGGTACGATGGTAGCCTGAAAACAAAATGTTATATAAGAAAAGAAAATGTGAATATTTTTATAAACAAAATAACCAGGGTAGTAAATTCAAAGACGATATAGAAAATGAAAATTTAAAAAAAAAACGATATTGGATTACTGCGTGAGAATAACTATACTTATTACTTCCTTGTCGATTTTTTCACATCAGACTTGATAAAAGGATTTACCAGGAATCAAAAAAAAAAAAAATCACAGCTGACGTTGTTTTGACCTTACAAAAGGAGATGGTTTTTTACAAAAAAAAAAAAAAAAAAACTGAAATAGGGTAAAAAAGGGTAATTGAATAGTGGTTTATACACGGAGAGAAAATTCATATAAAAATTACTGTGCTCAGCACTACAATCGACGTGTAAAAGGCGAACATATTCAATTTTGTATGGCAAAAATATAAAAATTATAATTAATCATAGAAAATTTAAAGGATAGAATATTGTTTCCGTAATATTAGCTCCGAAAAATTTGTAAAACAGCACAGTAAAAAGTTCCATTGCCGACAAAAAAATATTTTTTAATTGTTTTTCTCACAAAAATTACCATGCTGTATTATAATATTTGAAATGCTATCTGCTAATAGTAGAAAGAAAAAAAGAGAAAGAAGGTTGTGTGTGTTGTGAACGCTGCTGAAATGTACCTCACTCATAGCAAGTCACACAGCCAACCACAGGTGTGGACGATCAACTTGGTCGGACGGGTCGAACCAAGCACCTTGATTCATTGGACTGTCTTACAAGCAGCAAGCAGTATTCGTTACACTGTCTTAGAGGACGGGGATGTCACCGTTTAATTCATCATTTTGTTACTTCACTATCTTTAGTATTATAATATATTGTTGATAATCATTTTTGTATGCATCATAAAGAATCGAAAGTCGGAAAAGATCGGGCATCTTCGAAGTTCTTACAGGTACATGAGACACTACTGCGTATGATGTCATACGCAGTACTGACTCACAAGCACTCGATAATATTTGAAATTAAAATTGTAACTGTTTCTGGAATCGGAGAGAGTACTACTTAATACACATAGGTGATTGAATGGTGTCCGGCTCAGGCGCCTGTCGAGCATATAGGATCGTTGGTGTAGTGATTAGCACGCCTGGCTAGTTATCAGGAGATCCTGGGTTCGATTCCCGGCCGATCCGGATAATTTTTTCAGTCACTTTGTGATTTTTAATTTAAATATTTATAGTAATAATTTATGCAAAATTTTAGGTATATGCAAAGGCCAATATGTTAAAGAATATCTGTATAAAATTTCAAGTTAATAGCTTAGTAACTTTTTAAGTTATGTTCCATGGCGCGGAAAAAAGCCTGTTTTGAGAAAAACGCTATTAAAAAGTTTTCTTCTTGAAAAGTAGCGTTAAAAGCAGTTTATCGTTATCTAAGATAATCGTTCTGTTGTGATTAAAACATTAGAAATATATTCCTTGAGGTTCAAATGAACTATATATAATATTAGAAATATATTCCTTAAGGTTCAAATGAACTTTTAAAGCAAACTAAAAAAAGAAAAATTTTAAAGTTCTGGAGGTACCCCCCCTTAGCTTTCTGTAAAATAACGTTTTTTTTAGAAAAGGCTTGAAGTTTTTGAAGTTGTTCACGACATCTGTGTTCTTCAAAATCAATTAAGAATTTTTCGTAACATTTGTGAACATTGACAAAGTTATGAGAACAATAGCAGGTATTTTCTTTTATGTCATATATTATAATATATAGGCAACATAAGTATGATACATACTCTTAAACAATCATTGCTAAATAATATATAACATTTTCTAATTAAATTTGAATCCCTACAATACCTTTTGTGCTATTAGAACACAAGTATGTCTGTATAGGCATGTACACTTTGTATCACCGGAGTTTGCAGAAAAACGGACGGAAAAAGTATGTTAAGTACGGGGACGTATCCAGCTCTCAAATTAGGAAGTCAGTATTAAAAGAACGACTTCGGAAATCAATTACTATCTTCCAGTTTCATCATTCTATCATTTCATTAACTATTTCTACTAAAGTACTGAAAAACTTTATTAAATTTAGTGACGTCATTAATTTAAAGTATTTCACTACTCTCTAATGAAGCGTTATTAAGGGGAGGTTTACTTGAGCGACGTTAAAAAAAATCGATTTTTTTGCAGAAATTGGTAGCTAATTACGTGTAGAACGTGTTCCCAAAGTGATTTTTCTGAAAGTAATTTAAGGGAAGGTATACTTGAGATTTGCTCAAAAAATCGATTCTTTTTTTGCCGAAATTGATAGCAAATTATGTGTAGAATATATTTCCAAAGTGATTTTGCTAAAAATAATTTAAAAAAAAAAGATTTTTGCACATTAACCGAATCCAGCTTTCTATAAAACAAAAACTCAAAGAACGTAGTTCACGCAATAATGAGTATTAAATATAAAATTTTGAAAATACGTTTCTTTATATATATTTTATAATATCTTGGAACCACATTTTTGGAACTGGTTGACACGATAACTCAAAAACTATTCGATGGATCCTTTTTTTTTTAATTTTTTATTTTAAAGATAATTCAATTCTCCGTCACCTATACCCAAGTCCGATACACTTTCAATATTTTTTATTTTTTTTATTTTACTTTAAAGAGCGTACAATAAGACAAAAATCGTAATCAAAAGTTCACATATCCGCCATTTTTTTTTCTTTCAGCAATTTATTGATATTATAGGTACTCTTCATATATTTTATAAATCTTTTTTGTTTTTGGATTTCGGTGGTTGAATTACCGGCGCTATGATGTCAACCAACAAGGCATCGGATTTTCGGATCGTCACACTGCACTATCTATAAAATGGACAATTTTTTATATTTTTCGTTGAAAATTTTTTTTGTATAGTTTAGTACTTAGTAAATATGTGTATAAAATTTGAAATTGATATTTACTTCTGTTCTTGAGAAGAAAATTCCAGAAAAATACATTATTTTTAAGGGCTCTCAAGTAAACCTCCCCTTAAAGTAATTTAAATTTAAAGTGACTGGTTGAATTTGAGTAAATTGGATCTGAGAATGACCCAGTACGTTTTATAAATGTGATTGATCCAAGAGAACGCTTTTTTCCAGTTGTAGTATTCGCCTAATTTTGGTCAAAATGAAAAAGGTGATTTTATCACACACCCAATTTTATCATTCTATCATCTTATTTACCATTTTTAAGGTAGTGGAATATTTTAGTAAACTTTTTGACGGCACTAAAAGAAAAAAATTTTCTTTTCCTCAAAGTAAACGGCAGTACAGTGACCCGAATTAAGATGATGTACTGAACGTAAATGTGATTGATCCGACCAAAGTCTTTTTTCTAGTGGTACCTACAATGTATCTAATTGAATCATCGAAAATTTGAATTAATTCCTGTTCAGGGGTGGTGATCATGATCCCCTTGACCACCTCCTGTATCCACTCTTGTCTTACTGTACGGACAAATCACTTAGATAAAATTTTAGACAATAGATAAGACAATATTTACAGAATTTAATATTATGTTTAATTTACTTTACTCTTTGGCTGGTGTTTGGCTGGACAATTTTTTTTATACTTTTTATGATGAATTTTTTATTTTTTTTTTTAAATCCTTGTATTCTTAGAAATGCAACAATGCTACACGATAAATATGTTTGGTTTATGACACGTAATAAATACATACAAGTGAAATAAACGTTAATGATGCATTTCATAGCGGAGCTTGCAAAAAATTCTGTCATATCAATAAATATAGGTAGAGAAATAAGTTTATGAATTTAGTTTCAATTTTCTTTTTTTCAGGAAAAATCGTAATGGATTTATTTTATCCTAATTTTTTTTTCACGCTTAGAAAAAGGTAAGATAAAAATCCTTTTTAAGAATATACACGGAGAGAAAATTCCTATAAAAATTACCGTGCTCATACTACAATCAACGTGTAACAGGCGAACATATCCAATTTTTGTACGGTAAAATTATAAAAATTATAGTTATATTATTGTAATTTTTATAATTTTACCGTACAAAAATTGGATATGTTCGCCTGTTACACGTCGATTGTAGTATGAGCACAGTAATTTTTATAGGAATTTTCTCTCGGTGTAGTTAAATTAAAGATAATGAATAAATAACAAAAACATTATCCATAGATAAAATTTCAGATTATGTTTTATCTAAATAAACACACACAGATTATAACTACATATAGACATGAAAAAATATGTTTGCGACAAACTTTACCAACTCTGCTAGTACAAACTATACATACCTATATATATGAATATATCCATATAAGCGCATATATGCGGGAAAGGGAACGGAAAAAGGTGGTAGAATTAAGAAAATATTCATTTAGATTGTTAATAAAGTTTTTGTATTCCACGAATAAATGTAAATAAGGAGAGAAAATGTAGATAGTAGAAAGAAACAATGAGTATAAAAGTATAATTACCAAAGCAAACATTGGTTGTGTACCTACACAGAGACTATCATTATACAGGATACATAGGAGTACATAGTTGATAAGCGTTATGAAATCGAAAAGGGTATAGACAGGTAAGTACAGCTGAATCGGCCCCGGAAGCGAATTATTTTAATAACTATACTAACGGTATGGTGAGGCTGTAAGTAATTGATATCTACAATTTTGGCGGCCAAAACTGAGTAGTTATGGAAATAAGTAGAAAAATTTTAAAAATTACAAATATTTTTTTTCTTGGTAACTAGCTAACATAGGAATAGTATATTGTGCAATAAGTGCGGGAAATTGTCGATTGCCCACGAAAGCGAAGTTGAGCGCACGAACGTAGTGAGTGCGCTCATTCGCTTGAGTGGGAAATTGACAATCCCGCACGAGTTGCACATGCTATTTTTTATTACGAATTTCACATGTTTTTTTCTATTATTTTTACTATTTTTGACATTTTTATTACATTTTAAAATAATATTTTTGAGTGTTCGCCTTTTTTTTCTGAATTAAAATTCTTTGTTGGTGGTTTCTAAAGAAATAATTGTGAAATATTTATTAAGTGAAAAATCAAGAGGCGGCTTTGCGTATTTTGATTAAATTTTGCGTGTTTTATTGTCAATTTGCGTGGCAAAAAGTATGTGGGAAGAATACAGTGGGCAAACAACTATGTTACGAACAGAAATGTGTGCGCCAAGTTAGTACTTCTCCCGCATGAGAAATAATAAATAATTTCCAACCCACATGAAATCAAACACACACATTAGACATATTAATTATCGTATCAGTCCTCGTTATTAAGGATAATAACAAGGATAATATCAGATCCAATATTATTTTTATAGGGTTCCAATTGAGTGACCATTTCAAAATAAAATTTAGTAACTCTGTCGTAATACCTACTCGTACATTTAATTACTGCACCAATCCTTATCAAAATTCAAGGGATACAACATGATAAAAAAAATTATTTCCATTTCAAGTCTGCTGAACCACCCCTCCAGTGGGTCCGACCCTGGAATTATATACATCGATCTAAAGTACTTAAAAAATAAAGTGTTGTGCCTAATAAAGTATTTTCTCCTATCGCCTATAGTTTTCGAGATAATCAAGAATAATCAAAAGAGGTATATTAAGTTATAGGCTATCTTCCCCTGATAGAAAGTCCAAATAGTAACTGTATTGTCGTTTATATGACACTACAAGTACTTCATAGGTATAACTTTCCTAGATCAAAACAAAACCATTGTAGAAATATAATAGAAAATTGTCAAAAAATGTGCTGTAATAGCAGAATTTTAACATGCAGAATATTAACCCTAGAATCATACGTTAGTCTACGCGTCAAGTCAATCATACATCGGCGTCGTTTCGACGAATAGAATTTTTACGGGGTGTTTTACAGTTTATTTGCAAAAAACATTTTTTTTACATAACAATACTACAAAAGCGAACAAAATATTTAAAAAAATTGGATTTAGAAAAATTTCTTAATATAAATATTTAAAAATTTTTGTAATCTTTTTATCAAAGCATATTTTCACTATAAAAATTAAAAAATAGATAAATACATCAGTTGTATCATAAAACATGTCTTTCAAATAATTAATTTATGAACTATTATGAGTCAGTGGACATGTGTGACTTTACAGAATGTGAAATTTCTCAGTCATAAATATTCCTATAGATATGTAGTTATTTCCGCATTAGACACATTTGTAAATTTTCTAAAATTTGCTAGTAATTTTTCGAATAAGATCTCAAAAAATAATAAAAATTAAAATATTTTCCACAAAATAAATTGTTAATCTTTTATTAACTCACTTGAAACGCATTCTTTGGTTTGCGATTCAATATATTAAAACTTCAGTATTATGCCGTCTCTAACAGCTGTAATCATCTTTCACATTATCATAATCATTGAATAGATTAATTATAACATCCATATCTTTAATAAATTTTAGAAAAATTAGGCGGATATACCGGATTAGGCGGATAATAACTTTTATATGCGGAGTACAAAATCTTTAAAAAAAAATATAGGTTAGTCGTACATCGTCGTCCTTTTAACGCACACTATTTCAGTATGAAAAAACGACAATAGCTATAAACAAAATTTATACGTCTTATGTGTTATAATAACAAATACATTAGATAACAGAAGTTTCACAGCAAGCAGGTACCGACAAGTTGTAGTATTGGAGCAGGTAGAGAAGTTCGTTCGTCGTTTTGGCGAGTACGTATGATTCTAGGGTTAAAATTTAATGAGCATTATATTCTGCTTGTTAAAAAAGCCTACTACACCACATTTTTTGGAAATTTTCTATTATATTTCCACAACGGTTTTGTTTTGAGCTTGAAAAGCTATACATATGAAGTACCTACAGTGTCACATAAATGATAATACAGTTACAATCGCGCGTACTCGCTAGTTTCTTATATAACCAATTTGACGAAAAGCCTTGTACATATGTATGTTTAATTTGTAAACATTTCTACTATAAAATAATACTTAAAAGTTATTTACTCACACCACAAGTACTAAACTTCAAACATAGAGAGTGGCTCGTATGTACATATATATTATAATGCGTACCAACCAACCGTCTTGAGTAAAATGTAAGAAATGAATTAACAAATTTTGTACAAATAATTAAATTTTACAAACATACGAGTTCCACACACTACGTATGTTCATATAGGTACATATGTATATTTAAAATGGCGTTGTTTTACATAATATTTATTTACAGACAGACGAACAGATCGAAGAACAAACGAAGAAACGGTGTAAGACGATATTCGGTTATGTGTGTTTACATTCCCGCATCATGAATATTAATGTAAAAATTATAAGTATACCTATCGATATTCAAATAAGTTTCATGATGAAAAATTTACAAAAAGCATTTGGCGTTATAAAAGCCGCGAAAACAGTCAAAAGTAAATTTTTAATGGGAAGTAATTAATTGAGCAGTCTTTTATACATTTGGTCAGTTATCTTGGTCAGTTAAAAATTTAAACGGTCAGTATTATATTTTTTTAGCAGTATTAAATCAACTTGAGCAGTAAAACGTGGTCAGTAATAAAAATGAATTTGGTCATTTATTTTTTCCTACAATGGCCAGTAAAATAAATAAGTGCTCAGTAAAATAACTAAACGGTCAGTAAAATAAATAAATGGTCAGTAAAATAACAAATGGTCAGTAAAATATCTAAACGGGCAGTTAAATAAATAATTTGCCAGTTCCCAGAATCCAATAAAAGTCAATTTGGGCCAAAAATGATGAATATTTTGCGATAGCGCAGCGCGAAAATTAATGTTTTGTTATTTTGTTTTATGAAAAATGCAATTAGGAGGTTAGCAAAATAAGATTAGTCTAGGTATACTTATCCTAAAGGACCTAAAGGAATTATATTTTCAATGAAATATATTTCATTTATATTATAATATATTCAATGAAATTTTATAATTGAATTTCAATAATTAAAATTCGAATTCTTTTATCGTTATAGAATTTTATAAATCTAAGTTAACAAAATATGGTTGAAAAGAAATTCATATACAGAGTGTTTCCAACAACCAACGGCATAGGAAAACTTGTCATAATCAAAGAGAACTATACGACGAAATAATGTTCAAAAATAATTTAAAACCAGTAACAGTAAATTTATTGAAATAATTGTAAATGAATCTTAGTCTAATATTGAAATATTTATTAATAAATAATACTACTTGAGGAGCGTCCATAAGCTACCATTTTGATTAATTTTTGAACCCCTCCCCCTTCCATGTATACTACAGGTAACTTTTGCCCTTGCTACCACCCCCCCCCCACCCAATAGTGGAGCGTAGGTTTTTTTCTTAGCAATTCCAAAAAACATTCAATTAAAATTATAACTTTTTTTTATAAAATATGAAAATTAAGGCACTTTTTGGCAGCTTATTCAAATTTCCTTAAAAACCACGTCCCCTGACACTAAGAATTTGAATGTAAAGATTGTGTGACCAAGTGGTTAAATAATTCGCTTGAGGAAGTATTGTTTAATTCAAAATATTCAAAATATTATGCACCTCATAAGTAATTTAAGATTATTCATGAATTTTCACATTCAAATACATGTTTGTTTAACTTTTCCAAATAAAACTATACGGAACTCGATTTTGACTCTCCCCTTTCCACATGTAATCCAGCGTAGCTTTCAATAAAGTCATTTTTTTTATTTTGATTTAAATTAAGGTTTCTTTCCAGTTAAAAATGTATTTCGATTTTAAATTATTTAAATAAATCATTTTCGTAGTGCATACTTTCTTTATTTCACCCAAAATCTAGAAGAAAACGAACATGTTAAATTATTATTTTTTAGGTAAATTACTTGGATACAACTCTTTATGTTTGTAAAAGTTGACATTTTTTTTTCTAAATATCTATTGTTAGCTTCAATTTTAATAATAAAAATTATTTAAATATTTTTTACTGCTTTAGTATTTGTAAAACCACCTATTTCAAGATTTTTAACTGACCAATTTCGATTTAATAACTGCTCACAAGTTACTAACCAATTATTAATTTTACTGACCAACTGAATTATTAACAAGCCAAGTATATATTAAACTGCTCATTTCAAAATATTCTACTGTCTGTTTCCAATTTTTAACTGCTCACATTTTACCGCCAAATCTGTTATTAAATTTACCGTTTATATTTTCTTACTGGCCAAAACTGTAATTTTCTACTGACCATTTAAATCATAGCCATTTTTAATGTTAACTACCACAACTGATTTTACTGGAAAATGATAAGGTAGTTGCTTTGAGGTAGATACAAAAATATACCTCAGCAAAAAAATTTTCTTTTATCAAAAATTAAGTAATGTATTTTTATTCTTCAGTTATATTGTATTTGTATACCACTTGTTTTTTTTAATTTCCGCGCGCTAATGTTGTAGCAATTTAAAAGAATTGTTGAAAAAGCGTTGTAAAAACGTTGAAAAATGATGTTTTTTAATTATATTTCAAAAACGGCGTGGTCAATAACTTTTATTCCTTATTAAATATGGTTTGTAATTTTGTAGTATTAAATAACATATTAAATTTTTATCAAATTCCTTTAACATGTTTTCATTTTATTCAAAAAAAAAAAAAAAAAAAAAAAAATAGTTTTCCCATAAGAGCCCGTGTTAAAATTACAAAATTTTGAAACCGTTTTTCTCAAAATTGGGATTGTCAATTTTTTTGGGGTAAGGGCTCCAATTATTGGTCTTGGATTAAATAAATATCTGGAGAAGTTTTGATAAATTCCTGTGAAGAAATTGTTTTATCGACCAACTACCTTAAATAAAAAAAAGTCAAATTACTTTTTAAGAGTTTAAGGTAACATCACCGTGTGACCGTCCGAAAAATAGTCAATTTTCGCAATTTTTTTTTTGGATGGAAAGGATGGGGGAATTCGATTGAATTTTTTTTTACGATTTAACTACTACAAAAATATTTTTTTTATTAAGTTTTATTTATTATTTATAAATATTATAATTTTTTGAAAAAAGTGTCTTTAAAAAGGGCGGCTATTGGTGCTCACGATTGCGGCCGCAGTTTTCATCTGAGAAAAAACAATCAAATAGATTATCAAGCTATGTTCCTATGGAGTCTTTTTTTTTAAATTTGAAAAATATGGCGGCGGTTTGAATAAATAGTACAAAATTTAGGCCTTCTTTTCAACAGTTTTCCGTGTGAAAAATAGGAAGATTTCAAAAAAAAGCTTCCTTAAGTACATGGAGAATAAAATAAAGAATATTGTGTCAAAATTTCAAACTTATAGCTTGGAAATTTTCCCTCTGAGAGTGGGTACCGTTTTTAAAAAGTCCATTTCGAGACAAATGCGTTTAAAGTTTGTCTCTAAATTGTTTCACATCATTGTTTCAACAACAATGTGATACTGTGGTGACAACAATTGATCTTATATGTTCACTGGTTGTGAATGTACAGTGGTATAGCATCCCGCCAGAAGGCGCCAATTGATCCACAGAGGTTTGTATTTAGACCGAATCCATTGATCTGTGGTCGTAGCGACCGCAACGATTCGAATTTCAATTTGAAATTTTGAGAGAATACGATTAATTGTTTGTACTTTAAGATACGGCCAAAAGCAAAATAAAAATTGATTTTTTCAAAATTCTACACTGTGATGGTGCCTTAAATATACGTTTGATCTTGTGAAGATTTTCTACAATTTGCCTTTACAATTCTAATTAATCACTGGTATAGTTAGCAAATCAGGTATAGCAAATGCACTAAAACTCCACCCAAATTCTTGTCTCCGCTACTGTCTCATTCCTCCAACCACATCGTAATGTAATATTGTGTTCTGTAAATAAAAGGAAATAAAAAAAAAGGAAAAAGTGATGCAGCCCCTTAAATTAAACACTGATAACAATTACACAAAAACAAAGTTCCAGAAGATTACAAATATAAATCACTACAAAGTAAATTAATATAATAAATTGCAACCTTTTTTGTACGGTTACGAAAATCAGAGTAATTTTACATTAGGTAAGTTCTTCGTAAGAAAAATAAATATAAAAAAAAATAAATAATGAAGTAATAAGCAATTTGTATTATATTATATAATAATAATTCCTACAAAAATAATTTATCTTCATTACGAAACATGAACACTGGAACAAGTTAAATAGTTTGCACGCGGAGTATGCTGAGAAATACAAAAAGAAATCCCTGTGGATTTATGAAAAATAATCTTTCTATTTTGTCACTTGTAAAAAATTCTCACAACAAGAAAAAAATAAAAAAGAAGAAGAAAACAAAACCAAATTATGTATGAACTGTGTAATCTTTTCCTCACTATACTCTTTTTTACTCCTTCCTTTTTTTTTTGTTGCCCACAAAAAAAGACGGAACTATAAAAAAAAAGCTGTAAAGAAGTAAAATAAAAAAAAACACCTATTGTGAAAGAGTGAAAAAGTAAGAAAATACATAAATAGGCAAAAAAGTTATTTTTATGTTTGAACGAACAGTTTCAAAGTACCTTTTTTGGATAATGGATTTTGTATCTAGAGTGTTTGCGCGTTACAAAAAGACCCAGAAATTGGAAATTAATTAGAAATATTGTGCAAAATTGAACAAAAGTTAGAATCAGTCTTAACCTATTCACAGAGGTGCCGGTACTCTTCATATATTTTATAAATCTTTTTTGTTTTTGGATTTCGGTGGTTTATTACCGGCGCTAGGATGTCCCCCAACAAGGCATTGGATTTGAATTAATTAGAAATATTGTGCAAAGTTGAACTTAAGTTAGAATCAGTCTTAACCGATTCACCGATAGATTCAGGTATGGTCCTCACCGATTTCAACCAAATTTCGTCTATCAGTATAGCGTAATATGAATATTAAAAATTTATAATATTAAGGTCCACCTTTTAAAAACACAGGAAATATTTTTATTTAAAATTAGGACAAAAATAAAGGTAAGATATAATCAAGTTATTTAGAACGTTTTATCCAAATGGTCACAACTCAGCGGTAGAGCAACGGAGTGCGAATAGTGGGGTACCAGGGTCGAGTCCCGGTACAAGTGATTATTCACAAATTTTTTTTAATAACAATTAAGGGGAGGTTTACTTGAGAGTCGTTAAAAAAAATCCACCTTTTTTGCAGAAATTGGTAGCTAATTATGTGTAGAACATGTTTCCAAAGTGATTTTGCTGAAAGTAATTTAAGGGAAGGTTTACTTGAGATTTGATAAAAAAAAATCGATTTTTTTTTTGCCGAAATTGATAGCAAATTATGTATAGAATATGTTCCCAAAGTGATTTTACTGAAAATATTTTAAAAACAAGATTCTTGCACATTAACCGAATCCAGCTTTCTATAAAAAAAAAATTCAAAAAACGTAGTTCACGCAATAATGAGTATTAAATATAAAATTTTGAAAATGCGTTTCTTTATATATATTTTATAATATCTCGGAACTACATTTTTGGAACTGGCACCCACGATAACTCAAAAACTATTCGATGGATCCTTTTTTTTAATTTTTTGTTTTAAAGATAATTCAATTCTTCGGCACGTCTACCTAAGTTCGATATACTTTCAATATTTTTTTTATTTTTAAGTTTACTTTAAAGAGCGAAAAATAAGATAAAAATCGTAATCAAAAGTTCAAACATCAGCCATTTTTTTTTCTTTCAGCAATTTATTGATATTATAGGTAGAGGTGCCGGTACCTACTCTTTATATATTTTATAAATCTTTTTTGTTTTTGGATTTCGGTGGTTTATTACCGGCGCTAGGATGTCCGCCAACAAGGCATTGGATTTTCGAATCGTCAAACTGCAGTATCTATAAAATGGACAATTTTTTATATTTTTCCTTAAATTTTTTTTTTTTTTTTTTTGTATAGTTCAATACTTGATAAATATGTGTACAAAATTTGAAAGTGATATTTACTTCCGTTCTTGAGAAAAAAATTCTAGAAAAATACATAATTTTAAGGACTCTCGAGTAAACCTCCCCTTAATTTATGAATTATGTTAACAAAATTAAGCTACGAAAAATTACATGAAGTAAGTTAATTTTTAACCTTTATCTAAACTGAAATTAGACATGTGGCTCTTCCAAGTCAGTCATTGACATTTGGATAATTTATTAGATTTAATTAAAGGAATCTTTTCAAATAAAAATATAAAATTAAGTAAATAGAACATGATTCGAATTTAGTTAAATTTATTTTATAATTCAAACTAGAGAGTACAAAAGAAGTTTAAATTAATGTACCTTCTTATGTGTTATGTATTATTAAATTACACAAAAGTATATTAATATAAATAAGCACAACACGGCTCACATTGCACAAAAACAAATTAAATTAAAACATTCATTTCAGAATCCTGTTTATTTTGTAAAATTTTAATTTTATTAGCAACACCTTATTTGTAGACTGTATAGTTTTCAACAAACAGATATACATAGAGGTAAGTTATACATATAGGGGAGAGGTGTGTCAATAGTAACAAAAAAAAAAAAAAAATAGACAGGCTAGTAATTTTGTATTTATTAGTCACAGAGAATTAAATTTTTTGGTACAAGATACGTGCATTTTTCAGGTTTTGACTGAGCTGCACAAAAATATGTTGACTAATAATTAAAATAACTGCATTTATGTGGACCAAACTGTAATGTTACAATTGTCACCAACAGAGGATCAATTGTTACAGGGCTTAGGTTCAATTGTAACACTCATTATTTAGTTGAATTTACACGTTAGTTATTATAATTGTTCCAGTTTTAAAAATTCTCCCTTACATATTGAGTAAGGAAGGTGACAAATAGCATAGTCTCAGGCAACAGCTCTGAATTTTTTCTCTTTCTATTACTCTTTTAACGGAATTCATATATATATACATCATTGAATATAGTTTCTATCCTAGTTTTTCGTTTTGCATATTATAAGCATTTTTTTTAATCCCATTAATGGAAGATTTTTGTTTCTCCTTTATTATTCCGATTCATACCTAAAATATAAGGTTTAATTTTGTTCAACTAAAATTTTTTGTCAGTTGTACTCAGTGGCGTAGCGAACATAACTGGCGCCCGGGGCACGATCCTTTATTGGCGCCTCCTTCTCCCTCCAGAAATACATATAGGAATATATGATACGCTATTAGTACACATTTGGCGCATTTTTGCAAGTGGCGTCCGGGGTACGATAGACCCCTTTGCCCGCCCCCTACCTACGCCACTGTATTTATTTTCTATTTGACAACGGAACTGAGACCGTAAAACCGTTACATTTACAATTGCACCTTCCTGGCTTTCTGCGACGCAAACATATCGGTGATGTTTCCGATGTTTCGTTTCTTCTCGCTCTAAACTGAGCAAAGCTAGGTCGTATAACCTTTCATAATCCATTGTAGCCTTCAATTACGAAAGTATTAATTTTAACTTACTTGAAGATCGCTCATAATTTGCGATGAATACTGCAATTGTGAGCAGAATTTGAATGAAAATGCACAAATTTTCAAATACGGTTTCATCTCCATACTGCACAATAAATTCAAGTAGCTCTTCAGCGCACCTGAATTGAGCACACCATTCACTCCCTCTCGCTCATTCGCGAAGTGCGGGAATTCTGAACGGGATTGTTTGATATGAATTAGTATATTTTGATTTTTAAATTTAATAATTGGCGATTTTGCGCGCCCCCTTTTAAAGGCGCCCGGGGCACGTGCCCTACTTGCCCCACCCTAGATACGCGTCTGGTTGTACTTGTTACAATCGACACTATTGAATTTGTTACAATTGTTCCATCGCTGTTTCATTTTATAAAAAAATTCACAAAATATTAATTAGGATTAAAAAAGCTAAGCTACCTATCTGATAATATTATTTGATTGATTGTGTTTCCAGTAAAATCACTTTTCTTCCAGTTGATGGGGTATTTACTTCAAAAATCAAAAAATTATTAACGCACTCAAAATTTACGATTAGCTTATAATATAAACACATTTGATATTGCTAAGAGAAAACCGCCGGATGATATTAACTGAAAGTTTTGTCAGTAAAGCACAACTTTAGAAGTCACTTTATGATATGTAATACTCTTCAATAGGATTGATAGATGAATTTGAACTTACAATTGACCCTCTGTTATTACTGACACACCTCTCCCCTACTAAAATTTTTTAATAATGTTCACAAATTAAGTTGAACTTATGTTACGTTTATGTTATTTTATTTATTCCAACAAAATAGTTAAAAATTTATTAACATTTTAGAATTCGCATCAATTTAAACCGAAGTATGTTTCATGCTCTAAATTAGGGATGTTATGGATATCCGTAACCGTAACCGAAACTACCGAATATCCGAAATAATTAAATATCCGAAACCGAAACCGTATCCGAAAATAAAAGTTTCGGATATGCTTCGGATAATATTAATAATAATAATAATATACATTATTTCGTATGACTGAATAGACAACAGCCGTTGGAAAACTGAGTTTAAATCGAAGCAAGTTTTCACTGCATGTATTTCTTTTGATAGATTTCCGTTGATTTGTGTTTGACGTTCACTTTTTGGAATAAAATTTCTCCCTTTTTACTAAAAAAAAATTTTTACTAAAAGCAATTATTTCCGTAACTGTAACCGTATCCGAAACATTGTTCGATATTTTTATATATCCGTAACCGAAAAAAATGTTTTTATATATCCGTATCCGTATCCGAAATTTCATATCCATTACATCCCTACTCTAAATTTCTCAAAAAACTTTCTGCTTATTGATCTTTTTTAATTTCTAAATTTATACTAGAAAAGATTGTGTAAACTTTAAGCAATTCATAATTAGCTAGTTTTCAAGCTTGTTTTTACTAGAACCA
Source organism: Brachynemurus nebulosus (assembly GCA_035578155.1). NCBI lineage: Eukaryota > Metazoa > Arthropoda > Insecta > Neuroptera > Myrmeleontidae > Brachynemurus > Brachynemurus nebulosus. The sequence goes on from JAPWDM010000030.1 coordinate 3,131,567, forward strand.
GTGAGTAATAAATTCAGTCCTAAGGTTGACTTAGCTAACTTGCTTATTTTAACGTTCTCCTAACAACTTAAAAACATAATATATATCCAGGGATTCATTCTGAGCAAGACCCAAATGTTGGACCATAATGAAAAAACTAGAACAGAATTTCTATTCATTTGGGGTGGAATTGATAAAAAAAAACATATTTTAGTCTTAATTTTATAGAAATAAAACACAATCGGAGCAAAATGCGTTTATATATATATATATATATATATATATATATATATATATATATATATATATATGTATATATATATATATATATAATATATATATATATATATATAATATATATATATATAATATATATATATATATATATATATATTATATATATACATATATATATATATATATATACATACATATATATATATATATACATATATATATATATATAATATATATATATATTATATATATATATATATATATATATATATATATATATATATATATATATATATATAGGATGGTAATGGGGACGTTATTGCAAAATGTCGTGACCTTACATATCAAAACATAGTCTTCAGGAAGCAAATAAGCCATGAACAATCTCATACTCGTTATGGGGTGACATTGTTCACATGAATTCGCAGCCCTGAAAACGCGCTTTCTTCATTAAGAGCAGGCCCGACAAGAGGCTAGGGTAGCCGGGGTTACAGCCTCGGGGCCCGGGATTAAGGAGGGAGCCCGTAGCTGCCCGTGGAAGGCCGTAATAACTATGTTTAGATTTTGACTTATCAGGCAAAGTTTTAAAAGTTCACTTTCATCCAAAAATAAGACTTCTTTTAATACACTATATTTTTTTTTGAATATATGGAACTGCTGAACTTGACGTGTATAGGGTATTTTCAGCCATCTTATTTCTTCCATTAACGGTCGGTAAAAACGCATTCTAAACTATATTTCTGGAGCTATATTCAATTTAAGAAAATATGATTTAGTGAACAATCTCACTCCCGATGATCAATTTCACCCAAGGGTGGATCCAGCCTGTTGAAAAAGCGGGGGTTGCCTCTAATGCTAGGAGAAATTTTGCGGAATTGTGTGTTCTGAATTCTATGTTTAACAACAAAAAGTTACCTATTGTAGGTTAAAGGGGGGGGGGCTGCAGCCCCCACAGCAACCCCCCTGTATGCGCCTTTGATTTCACCCGAATTTTATTATGAAATTTAAGTAAATAGCCCCTCAATTCAAATACCTCTAAGAATGTGAAATTCACTCATTGGCTGGCGCTACATACTGCATAAAACGCCTTGATTCCAAAACGTTTTCGAAACCCTAAAAATATGATGATTCCAAAATTTTGATAAAGTGAATTAATGACTCCAAAACTGTTCCCGGAATAATAAAGAATTTCTGTTTGTTTGATTTCAATGCTTTTCGATAAAAAATTAAAAACTGCCTTGAAGTTTTGATTGATTTCATATCTGTTTTTAGGAACACGTTTTACCAACATAACTTCTGCAGGGAAGAGGGGGGAAGGACAAAATAGCCCAAATAAAAATTTTGTAACATTTACTATGTTTAAAATACATTGTTTAACAACAATTTATATTCCCAAACATTAATAATAAATCTGGTTGTTTGAACAGAAAAATAATATAATAAAATTTTATCGTATTATTAAATCTTGGTTTAGTACATTATTGTTATTTTACTAGGGGAAAACCACAATGCGTCATATGCAGAACACGTACACTTCTATACGTACAGATGTCATGTCAGTTTAGTGCTGTATGTATTTTGTATCTGTATGGTTCACGCTATCGAAATTTACAAGAAATAATAGTAGAAACAATACGGAGCTGGAACAAAGGTTGATCCAATTTATAACAAAGTTTGTAACGTTCGATGGCGTGAACTATACATGTAACAATAACTAATAATGAAGAATGTCATAATGAAAATAATAATTAAATTTGAGACAAATTAAATTCTGTCAGTTTGTATTACTTGTAAATTATATTTCACAAATATGACATAGCCTTTCTGAGATTTATGCTATTAAACAACATCTTAGCAATTCTGAGCAACTTTAAGGGGGGAGTTCAAATAAAAAAGCAACTTTTTTGTTTATCATTATTTTGCTTGTTGAAATTTTTTTTCAAATTAGGGAGGATTTCAAATAGAAAATTTTGTTTTTGAAACATTCATTACTTTTCCTTGAGGGGGAGGGGGCCCTTTTTCACAAGTTTTTAAGCGTTTACAAGGAACGCCATATCTCAAAAAGTAATGAATATTTTTTAAATATATCTTCATTATTTTATTCCTAAAGGACTTATACATAAAGCTGAGTATGGGTTTCAGGTAATTTTAAAAATTAACTATAAAATTGTAATACCAAACTTCTAAAAATTATAAAACCCACTTTTTTATTAAAAAAAAATGTTTAAAAATAGTTACAATTGTTCAAATGGAAAAAGCATACTCCACTTTATGCGCAATATGTTTATGAACAGAATTTAAAAAATTAAGTCTCTATCTTTTCTAGAACTTGAGATATGATTTTCCTTGTCGGGAAAAACACAACTTTCGGGAAACGGTAAAAAACAAAAATAATAAATTTATTTGAACTTCCTTCTTAAGCAAGAAGAAATGGTGAAATATTACTTGCAGCCCAACTACTGGGTCTTTTTAGTTACGTGGTCGACAAATAACCACGTAACTAATGCGGTCATTATGATTTGGATGGCAATATCGTGACTCGGGTACGGTTGACTTCTAAGCCGTTAAAAGTAAAATTTCTTTGCGGGTTATTTTTAATTTTACGAAAAAACTATTCAGCACAGAATTAAAGCTTATAAAATTATCTACAAAAAAAAGTTTTGTACTTACTTTTCGCCAGGTTAATATTTCATTAAGTAATGACGTTATAAAATTAAGTTAAATCATTTGACTGTTCAACTCAACAAATATTCAATCCCTCTTGACCTAGCCCTCTCACTTAATAGTATTAAAAATTAAATAGCACTAAATATTAAGATATTTATATTTAAAACGTAATGAAAAACACCGTTTCGCTCAGACCTTACTAAGAATCAAAATTTATTTTGCGACTTTACTGACCTTTAATCACTATGACTTGACTACCCAATAACCCATAATCACTATGACTTTACTATACAGTGGTTCATAATCACTGTAATCTTGCTACTCAGTGGCCTACAATCACTATGACCTAACTACTCAGTAATCCATAATCACTATGGTCTCACTACCCAACTTCTGTCTAGCTGGTTATTTTAAGTTCTTTTTGAGTTTCTAGTACCCTGGTAGACAATTTATATCTCACGTCAACTCCTCTCATTATACATATATTGGACAGTATTTGAGACAAAATTTCTTCAGAATCCTGGGCTATTTAATATAATGTAGCCTATATTAGCTTGGAATTGTTTAGCTGGCCAATAGTAAAAGGATTTCCAAAGTCGGTTGGGTCGTTAATTTGGGAGATTTTTGAATCTCCAGGATCTAGCGGGTAATGCAAATATAGCCAATGTCCATTCTGAACAGTTTAATTTTGTAACAGTGGAGAAGTGTTCAAGATCGATTGAGTAGTTCATTTTACATCATTTTTGGGTCCCTAGAGTTCAGGAGAGCTCATAATCTCATATAACAATATAGCCTATATCAATCTGTAGTTTAACTTTCTAACAGTGAAAAAATTTTCAAAAATCGATTGAATAGTTTATTTTGGATGCTTTTTGGGTTCACAGAACCTTGTGGGACCTCATAATCTCATATAACGTAGTCTGTATTCCGGACATACAAACAAGCTTTCTCTCTTTATTATATGTTAGTAGCTAAAAATTAAACATTACCAAATAATATTTGGTCAAAACATCCAGTATTGTCAAAATAATCTCTGAATAAAATTTTAATTGATAGATTTTCTACCAACTAAAATGTGTCATAGATTTAGTTCCTTACTTATTTCCGCTTTGTAATACCGACACATCTATGAATATAGTTATCTTATCTAACAGATTTAGTAGTCTTTTGACTCTAAAATTTATAAATAGTTTAGTCTTTCTTTTTGACAATTAGACCATCTTGGATTTGAGATATTTGTCGAACTTTGGACTTGTATGATATAATATTTTATACAAGCAGTACCTAATATAAGATAAAAGATGTATAATAGTTTGTATTAACAATGAAGAATGTCCAAAAAAATTTCTTTTTATCATTTAAACACGTCAAAATTATAACAAAAAGACGAAAAAGTTAAAATGGAAATGTTTAAATGTTAAAGATAAATACATCGAAATAAGTTTTCTTTTTTTTTTATTTATATTTATTCTAAGCTTTTACTAGAAAAAATATCCAACATTTATCTTATCATTTACAGCTTTATGTTTTTTTTGGAAGGGGGAGGGGGCGAGAGGATGAACACAAAATTGAATTTTATTTCTAACAAAAAAAATGAACAAATATACGTAATTTTAGCAAAACAATACATGGGTAGTTCTACAAACGAGGGAATTTTGGACGGACCAACTCATTTTGTATATTAATACTTTGAAAAATACATTTTTTCTAGATGGAAACTGTAAGCTATTGCTGCGTTTAACTTGTCACTCAAAATAACCCGGTTTCGAAATATATTTTTTTTAGAAAAAATTACACTTAAAATGTAAAATTCTCAGTCTCTTGACATGTCTCCTTTCCAAAGTAAAATATAGCAGACTAAATAATTAATTTTTCTGAATGTATAAAAAAAAATTTACACTGCAGTAGTAATTTATAATATTGGTACTTTTTTATTGTATAAACAATTTTTGAAATTTTTAATATTTTCTTTAAGAAATATTCTATTAAATTTTATCTCCCGAACTTTGCATCATTCTCCTATCAAACAAAAACACTTAAAAAACATAAAAAATTTATATTCCAATTAAATCATCGTTTGTCATAGTAATTAACTGAAATATAATAAATAAAAAAAGTACATGTTTCACTTAATTTGAGGTTGTATCAATTAATTCAGATAACATTGTAAGTGAGATCGTACTCAGTCTAGTCAATTTCTCAGTATCCTGGTCAGCATTTTCGTGAAAAGTACTGTGGATATAAGAAATTTTTCAGTTGTATTGGAATAGCGGACCTGTTTTTTTTTCTTTTTTATAAAACATTATTTAGCCGATTTTTAAAGAATATTGAAGGATTGTCAGTCTCCTGGCAGCTCCAAAAAACGGGATTAAACTTAAATAATGTAAATAAATTAGGCAAATGTCATGCAATAAAAAATAAATTCCCATTTTTTTTTCTGTATGGTACGTCCAATATAATTAATATAACTACTGACATATATACTACTAATATAATATATAATATGTATTAAACTGTCGTAAATAACTTCGAATACTTTCTAATAAATAATAAATTCGCAATTTTCTTTTTATTTTTTTAATAATTTTATTTTTTTATTTAATAGTTTAATAAATTGTGCTTAATAATAAAAATGAATATAAGAAATTCTTTTGTGTTAACTTTAGTTTTTTATTCATTTTTTCACTTTCCTGGATGTCTCTTTTTTTATAATGGCCATAAAATGTATAATTTTTTATTTTTTTGACTGGCCATTTTGAAATAGTGTGAAAAATGTCATCAATTACTTGAAATAAAACTACTTGCCAAAGCTTATGCATGAAAGAATTGTCGGGCCGGAATTAAGTCCATTTTCTTCCCATTTTTTGTATAACTACCCATATATTAAATTACTTTTTGGAATTAATGTCCTCCTATTCTTTATATTCAGCCGCTATACCTATTCAGTAAAAGCTTTAGTACTTTTCAACGGGAGTGAGGAGGTGCTATACATAAACTTCTATTTATTATAAGCCTCTAGATCAGGGATGAGTAACACGCAACCATATTCGATCTGTAATTTCACTTAATCCGGTCAAGGCCGTGGAGAAAATGATAATCCCCGGGGATAATTGAGCCTAAATCAGGTCCATTGTATTTTTTTTAATAATAGGTTTGTTTCTGAAAATAATTCTATCAGTTTTGACTAGGTTGTTTGCACAGACTAAAGCAATGTGTTCTCAGACAAAAGTTCCAAATTTAGTGTATGGTGTTCGTTTGAACAATTGAACTAATTCAAACTGGTTCTAGAACGACATTTACAGTACTATCTATAAAGCGAATATTTCAATTTTACACACGCGCACTAATCGCATTACTGTATAACTGACAAAAAAATTATAAAAAGCAGTGGCGTATACAGCCGAGCCTCTCAGAGGGAGGGGGGAGGTAGGTTACGCGGAAAAAGAATAGGACTAAAAAAATTTCTGAAACAAAATTTCTAGATGGCTTTTATGTTATAAGTTTCGTTGAACCACGTTGAATACTCCCCTTGTTAAAGATCGTGTTTTATCATATTATTAAAGCGCAGTATTATGGTTTAGATATATTGAAAGTTCAATTTTTTTTCACTTTCTAAAAGTAAAGACCTTTAAAAACGTGTCCTCAAAAGGAAATTTAAAAATATTGAAAACTTAGAAAGTTATAGTTATCTTAATCCTAGAATCATACGTACTCGTTAAAATGACGTACGAACTTCTCTACCTGCTCCAATACTACAATTTGTCGTTGCCTGCATGTTGTGAAACTTGTGTTATCTAATTTATTTGTTATTATAACACAGCAAATGTATAAATTTTGTTTATAGTTCCTGTCGTTTTGTTTGTATTGAAATAGTGTCCGTCAAAAGGACGACGATGTATTTTTTTAGAGAGTTTGTACTTCACATATAAAAGATTTCCTAATTTTTCTAAAATTTATTAAAGATATGGATGTTATAATTAATTTATTCAAGGATTATGATAATGTGAAAGATGATTACAGCTGCTTGGCTTATAGAGACGACATAATACTGAAGTTTTAATATATTGAATCGAAAATAAAAGAATGCGTTTCGAATGATTCGATAAAAGATTAACAATTTATTTTGTGGAAAATATTTTAATTTTACTATTTTTTGAGATCTTATTCGAAAAATTACTGACAAATTTTAGAAAATTTACAAATGTGCCTAATGAGGAAATAACTACATATCTACGGGAATATTTGTGACCGAGAAATTTCACATTCTGTAAAGTCACACATGTTAACCGACTCATAATAGTTCATAAATTGAAATTATTTGAAAGACATGTCTTATGATACAATTGATGTATTTATCTATTTTTTAATTTTTATAATGAAAATATACTTTGATAAAAAAAATTAATAAATATTTATATTAAAAAAATTTTTCAAATGCAATTTTTGTAAATATTTTGTTCGCTTTTGTATTGTTATGATTTTTGCAAATAAACTCTAAAACTCTCCCTAAAAAGTTTATTCGTCAAAATGACGCCGATGTATCTAGGTTTAATCTCGAGTTCTATTTATCCAACTGACTTAGAATTTGGAACGTACCTTCAATACATGTTACTCTATGGCAGGAACTACGGATATTACGAAATTTAAATATTTACTATTTTTAAAAAATAAAAATTTCAAATAAATTTTTCCTAATAGTCGCTATTATTAGATATTCAAAATATTTTTATCGTTGTTTCGTCTAGAATGATATAGTCTTCCTAAACCATCTTTTTAATTTTTTTGTTTCATATAAACACAAACCCCAAAATCATATCAACGAGCACACCATTTTTTTTGTATGGTTATATTAAATTCGCTATAGAAGTCATTGTTTTTTAATTTTTTTTAAAATGATTTTTTTTTACTTGTAAACAGATGGTAAATACATTAAAGTAAAATAAATGTTTTTTTAAGATAAAGCTTTTATTTAAAAATGGACTAAAAACAATAAAATAACTTTTGAGTGAAGTTTGAAGCAATATGCAACATAATTTATAAAAGCTTGAGGCGTTATCATTAATTAGGTATTTCTGTGTTGGATATAACTGTATTTTACTTTTCAGTAGTTACCAAACTTAATTAAACGCCTCAAGCTTTTATAAATTATGTTGCATATTGCTCCAAACTTCACTCAAAAGTTATTTTATTGTTTTTAGCCCATTTTTAAATAAAAGCTTTTTCTTAAAAAACATTTTTTTTACTTTATTTTCTACTTTTTAGTCTGATTACAATTAATTTAAAAAAAAAATTAAAGAAGTAATTTTTTTACCTATATTTTAATCGGTTAATTTACCCTAATCAGACATAACTATGGAAACAAAAAATTGCAATGTAAAATCAATGGACAATATCTGACAATTGGAAATGTCAAAAAGTTGTACAGGACTAAAAATCAACAATTTTGGTTTGGGAAGATTTAGGGCAAAACTAATGATACAATATTGCATTGTTATCAAGGTTAGACAGGTATGCAAAATTTGAAACCTCCAGCTTAGTTAGAACCTGTCTAAATTTTGATTCCAAGATTTGATCTAAACCAACATACTAACATAGCAAGTTAAATAAAAGCTTTTAAAAATGGACAGCAAAACTATTAATAGTTTGTTTTTTTTATTAGTCCCTAAAAAAACCGAAACTTTTTTCCCTAGACTAGAATATACCCTTCACATCTCATGTCTGAAACACTAATTACTTTAATATTCTACTTAAACCCCGCAAAGTCTATCTTAGCCAACAATGAAATCATCCTGTATATAGATATTTAAACGAATATTTCAAGTAGGAATGTTCTACACCAGATACCGATCAGCAGATATTTGTACAAAAATGGTTATAGGCATAATTTAATTGCCGTTAAATTATTTCTTGTCATGTTTCGAATACTACAACAAAATTCAAAGCCGCAGTCAGTTAGATAACAAATACACACGTATACGAATATGCTACATGTCTACCTAACTAAACATTACATGATATTGTAACATGGAATGTAAATAATGTAACAAAATGTAACACTGATACAGAGGCGTAGCGACGGGGGTGCAAGGGGGTCTATCATGCATCGGGCGCGACTTGCAGAAGGGCACCCACCAAATGTGTACCAAAGAGGTGCTAAATATTAACTATACGTGTTTTTTTGGAGGAATGGGGGGCGTCAATAAAGTGTCGTGCCCCGGGCGCCAGTTATGTTCACTATGTCACTGCACTGATAGAGTATGTAACAACATAAGGTTGTATATCTAACATATATATATATATATATATATATATATATATATATATATATATATATATATATATATATATATATTATATATACTGTGTGAGTTTTTCGAGAGTTGCCATTCTGATTACAGCCAAACCGTTGATTTAATCGAAAATTTGTTCAAATAAGAGTTGTAGATATCGATGGGGGCAACAGATTGCTATAGTCAGGAGCCTTATAGTTCTTATGGTTTTCGAGCTATGATACAAACTTATAGATTTTTAAATGGGACTATATATTAATTTTTCGATAAAACTGATCTAATGCATTAATTAACAACATAAATCAGCAAAAAAAAATTTTTTCCCCAAGTTTAATTTTTTAATTATTCTTTAATTTATCAGTTAGGCGGTAAAAACATGCATATGTACTTGAGGCTACTTCAACCGATAGTGTTTTTCTTGGTTACATTTCCATTAAATCCAAGAAAAAAACCTTTTCCAGTACCATTTCTATCATAAAAATTTAGTTGTAATAGAAATGGCAACTCTCAAAGCACTCACATGGTATATACAGGTAAGTTCTTTTAGATGTTACCTTTCTGATTACGGCTAAACTAGTGATAGAATTAAATAATTGTTCAAACTAAAACGGCAGCTACCACCATGGCTAATCGATTGCTATAATTAGGAGCTCCATAGCTCCTTTAGAGCCAAGACACACGTACCACGCGACGGCCACGCGACAGCGACAAAATAGTGGCTACTCTGTGACCGGGTATAAGTACGTATGTAGTTTTCTTATGGAAACACAAATTTCGAGATACACGGACCACAACTTATCGTCGTAGTCGGACACTGTTGCAATGTGTTGTCTACTGTCGTTGAGCGTCGCTGTTGGTGGATGACTTAGTCTGTGGATAGACCGTGACGGGCGCCCGTCCCATTGCCCGTGCGGCCTCCCGCACGAACAATTCAATACATGTATTTAAATGTACGTATTCAGACCAATAAGAACTGGTTTTTGCCGGCAAATTGACGGACAATCTATCTGCGGGCATTTTACGAACTGTGAAGTGGGTAGGTAATAAAATACTTAACAAAAAAAATATTTCAAGTGGTCACCTATTTCAACAAATAGGTGCATATATACCAATATTTTTCTACTTTTTAACAACGTGTTAGGTAAAAAATCTAAACATAAATGCTTTGATTAGTGCAATTAAAATAATACACAATTTTAAATCTATTGTATGGGTCACGTATTCAATTTTGTTTCATTTTTTGGGTATAACATCAGGTAAATACAAAATTTTTAAATAATATTTAAAATTTAGTTTATTAAATGAAAGTTAAGTACATTTAATAGTATTCAATATAATATCATATGCTTTTGTCTTCTTACCAATTATTTTTTAACCAAATAAACGCGGTTTATTTCTAAATCAAAAAATTTATTACAAAGTATTTGAACAGTAAACGAAAGAGATTCCTACTTCTTGCCGAACATTTATTAGCACTTGTAGACCAGAAAACTTTCGCAGAAATAGGTCTAAAAAATATAGAATATGAGTAACAAAATATATACACACGGCTAAACTACCAATTAGGTAAGTAGGTACTGAAAAATACATGAATCGTTGTCGGAAAATAAAAATTTACCCTTTCATGATGAAATATGCATAAAAATATAAAAGAAATGGAAGGTATTTGCAGTCAATGTGCAATAAAATCCATCTTATTTTTTTCTTCCTTTAATATGTATTTTTATTTTTACATATCCTTCGCTATTCAGAAAAGAAGTAATAAAGTTTTTTGGTAATTCCAGATTTTGCATTTAACTGTAAATAGACAAAAAGTATGTTTACTTAAAATATACATAATTTTATGGCCCTGTATGCCTATAATTTCAAAGCCTTTTATGTTTGACACGTTTGTCCACTTGTTGGTTCTATTGTATTTTTATAAAAATAGTTTTTATGAGGTGTCCGCATCGGTGTGAATGTCGAATTTGACCGCATTGTGCCACGTACCATTTTGCGGGAAAATTGCGGGCACGTTCCGATCGCTCGGACCGGTCGGACCCGCCCTTTATAAGCGACAGTTACATAAGTACCAGTAGGTACTACACTGTATACAATAGACAATATTGGTGGGATTGATGTTGTCCAACAGTGATTAAACATCACTCGGCCACTAAAAAGTGGCTCGTAAGTGGTCATCTAAAACGCACGAAGGACAATAGAACCACACGACAACGACAAAAAAGTGGTCGTCGCGTGATACGTGTGTCTTGGCTCTTAGTTTTCAAGCTATGATTTATATTTTTTTTTTTAACTAGAATAGAGTTCAACATACATTGATAATTTTTTATTTTGTATTGTTAAGAATTCTGCTCGTTTTCCAGCACCCTCTAACGGCGTAACGGTTGATCGCAGAAAGAATTGTTATGTACAAAATTTGTAGGAAATTTTGTCTACTTTAATTTCGTAAAGATCAGCTTTTCCGAATATTTACCAAGATTAAGGTCGAAAACCTAATCAATTAACAAAAATTTCACTTTTTCCCAAAGTAATCAACGTTCCGTGCAAAATATCTGTCAGCAAACCTCAAATTCGTGTTCAAAAAACATAAAGAATAAAGGGCTGCGTTTGAACAAAAAAAAATTCTTTAAAGCGCTTTAAAGCAAAATGGTGATTTACTAAGAATAACAAAGCACCAAAAAGCAAAATGTCGTCGTAGATATTTAAACAAAATAACCTCAATAAGAGTTATTTATAGGAAAATTTGTTATTTCTTTTATATTTTACACAGTATGGATAACATTAGAGGTCATATTATTGAAGAATCATCAGAATAAACAACAATTTGGCAGAACTTTGTAATTTATCCCAGTAAAATTTAAATTTGATGTATAAGACAGAACTATATGTCACGTGATTTCTGTCCTGGTAGAAAATTAGTCAGCAATATGAAGCGACTTAAAGCGCTTAAAGAATTTTTTTCTGCTCGAACACAGCTAAGGTTATTAGGACTGTGACTAAACTTTCCCTTAACATTCCTAATATGCTTAGACTAATACGATCAAACGTTAGATGAGTACTTAAATACTTGAACCACTATACTAGTTGCAAAGTGTTTTATCAGTTTCAGAATATAAATTTCATAAAATCGCATCTTTTTAGACATTTTAAATAAACCTACGCAATCAAATACATTGAAATAATCGCTTTACTTAAAATAAGCCTACTTATAGCAAAACAAAAGATACGGATGAAGAGACAAGCGAGAAGTGTTTTCCCAAGAAAATTCAACAGAAAAAATATTTTAAAAAAAAGCAAAATAAATAAAATTAACAATTCCTTGCAAACCGGTCTCCATCCACTGAAAATAATGATTTTTCAACGGAGGTAATTGTTCCGGGAAAGCCATAGATTTAAAAATTCATTAGTAAAAATATTATTTTTTCTCATTCTACACCATTCCCGTGACTACTACCCAAACAAACATCGAATTCTCAGTAATTATGCAATAAAAATACTTACAGTTATTGTTATAGGTACTGTTCTTTATATTACTGGTATTGAAATAAAATTTTTTTTATTAAGTATAATCAAAATATATTTTTTAAAATGTAAATTTTAAAATAATAAAAAATTATCTTCGTATGTTAAATATACACAATATAATAGAAGAAGAAATAAAAAAAAAGACGCATTGTAGTAAAATTTATTTAAAAAAGTTTTATGAAAAAATTTCCATGCCGAATAAAAAAGTAAATTCCTCCAATGTTTCAAATTAAATTTCTCTTATGTAACACATTTTTTCGCTATAAAACTTTTCGTTTTTCAAAATAGTTCTTAATTTATTCAATTTTTTATTTTTTATTATCACGTTACCAGCGCTGAAATATATGAAAATTTCTATTACCTAAATATATTTTATTTTTCTAGTATAATATTACTAGATAAATGTTCTTTTATTATAACATTTTAAGGTTGGTTTTTGAATGTTAAATATATAAAATTTTACACAGTAAAGAAGGAAATATGTTTAAACATGCTTAAAAATGATTAGAAGATGAGTTGCTGACAAAAAAATTCTTTTGAGTAAATGAAATGATATCCCTGTCGCAGCATCCTGCATAACATAGCGAATTTCCGTTTATAAAAATTAGTTTTTCTCGGAAATTAGTTGACATAGAATAATAGTTTAAAGACCTCTTTTATGTAATTTTTTCTCCTCTTTTAAATGATGTAAAAAAATTTGGCAAAAATTTTTGAATAAGTGGAAATTTTGGCAAAAAACTAATTTTTTGCAAGAACAAAAACCATGTTCCTGGCATCCGACGTGTCTGGCTGAAGAACTCATCCAAGATTTTTGGACTTCCAACGTTGTCACCAAATTTCGTAAGCCTAGGACATTTCGTTCGAGAGTTATCGTGCTGATACATATATACATACATACATACATACATACATATATACATACATATATATATATATATATATATATATATATATATATATATATATATATATATATATAATTTTAGTGAATATTATTTTCGGTTTCTAGGTACCTAAAAACAAATTTCTGCCATAGTCCCGGGCTCAAGTCGCGTCATGACACTTACTGTAATAGCTGAATTTCCAGAATTCTTTTTGGAAATTCGCTAAAAATGAACTGTTGGTCAATGACCATACGGGCCGAAACATGTCACAGGCAATTAAAACTCTAAGTAAAGTGGTATTAATAAAGTAAAAAATTGTCTTTTTATTTTAAAATGGATACCATAAAGTAACGCTCAAATCTACCAAATATACAGAAGAATAAAATTTTTAATTTATCTCTAATTTCATTAAATGTTCGTATCTATGGAAATGATCAAAATAATGTAAATTGTTTTATTTACTTACGCGTTGCTACGCAACATATATATGAAATTAAAAACTGAATGATATATTATTCAAAAAACAATCGCAAGCCCATTGAATAATGGTTAGTACGGTGATTTCATTACTCGAAAGGTATTGATTAATAATCATTCCTCCATATCTTTGAATAATGCCCCACTTTCGCAACAGTTAACGGATATGTCATGAGTCTGTTCTTCAACAAGAGTAGAAAAAATTATATTGCGTACCCTCCATATAATTTTAAAGATATTGTGTTTGCTACATAAAACCAGTTTTACGAACTGACCACATTGGTGAGAATGTCCAACACAGATGAGACATATGAAGCTTACATATAAAAGAGTCTAGTCCGAAAGTTGCAATAAGCTGCATTTTAAACAGTTGCTTACTGACTAGTCGTCCATCGGCTCTACAAGAGTAAACATGCAGTGTTACGTCGTGGCTGTGTTAGATCGTGTTAGTAGCAGATACATACATATAGTTGTTCTATAGTATGTACCCACTCCCACCATGCACCTCGCACTACGTCCATCACATACATAACGACTATCACACACACTAACATCCACTATACTACACATACAAACATAAACTCTAAATATGTATATAACCATAAAAAGTAGGGAGGCTTCGCTGCCAAGTTTGATGACGTAAAAAACTAACGGCAGCCGGAATGCTAACTATCATAATAGTAGTTTGGCCCATTGGTGTCCAATTTGACCGCATTGCGCCACAAGCTACGGTCTAGTTATGTTATGGTCTGTCGTACGGGTCTGTTCAGTTCTTTATATAACCATCACCACAGTTGATGTACTATTAGTTGTGGTGACGCCTATAATATGCGGGTACGTACGTGGCTTATATAAAGCCGATTCTGTGGAAATAATACTGAACAAATTCATAACATTTTATCTTGTGTACTCGTTTATAAAAATGACAACAGTAAATTTGCTCCAAATAGTCATAAATTTTTCTTTTATTCCCCGTTTTATGAATTATATTACCTGGCTAAATAAATTACCTTGAAACGCATATCTCGTACAAAATATACATATAAATAGCTCGCTGTTATATTTGTTCAACATTTGAATAATATAATATATTGACGTTACGCTCTTACGCTAGTCTAAATGGGCCCCATATATTTTTTGTATAAATATGTAATTTAAAAAAAATAAACTGAGCAGAAACAATTTTTACTATTAAAAAATTAGATAAATTTCCGTGATAAAACATAATAGTCACAGTGAAAGAGTAGTAACAGCGTCATATATTTTCCCCCGGAAAAAAACAAAAATGTAGCTACGCTCCATTCGGCGCGGCGCACACTTCACTCCGCGCGGCCAGCGTTTGAATATTATAATAAAATTATTGCCAATTTGACATTGATATATATGATGTGAGCCTGTGTGCAATCCAGAAAAAAAGTACTTTTTGGATGTTCCGTATAGGTACGTGTACATATAGTGTACAGCAGCCATATTTATGGCCCAATAAAATATAATATAGGTAATAATATATATATATATATATATATATATATATATATATATATATATATATATATATATATTATATTTATATATATATATATATATATATATATATATATATATATATATATAAAATGAGGACGCAAGGCGCATATTTACATCCTGTAAAATATACGGGACGAGTATACATTTCATTTACTTAGTTGGACAAAAATATTTTTCAATTTTGTTTCGAATTTTAATAAGGTTTCATATTTGTTCGACAACCAGTGTTGTATATACATTTTATTATAGAGCATTACATTAATATAAAACAATATTAACCAGATTTATTTCTCAAAAATACAGAAGATATATGTAGGTACAATGATAATATATGGGTGAACATATGCTATTTGAATTTTAATGGCCCATTGATAAATTTTAATATTATTATTTTACACTTAAATAATAAAGAATATCGTCTTTTATTTAGTCCACTTGGTCAATTCACGACAACTGTTTCATTTAAGGCATTAATAAATTAAAATAGTGCTAAATGTATACCCCTCTGGCTTGCCCATTACCATTTTCTGCTACAATTTTCAACACACATTTTTTAATTAAATTGGTATAATATTTTTTCAAATGTAATCATATAACTAAATAAGCATTAAAACATATTGTATTAAAATACATTGTAAAAATATTTATCAACGTAAAAAAATTACTCATTTTCATACAATCCAACTATAGTGTTACTTTTAACCTGACGAAAATAGGATAATAAAATTTGACTTAGAAATTGGAAACCTGTGTCTTTGAACTTGAGCAACACGCGTTGAATATATTGCACTTAGCGACAACCATACTGCATTGAACATAATTTAAATAGTATCGCGTCAGTGGTCGGGGCGCTCTCAGAAAGTGTGTTTGTGCCAGTAGTTGCAGAATTTCCACTGGTAAGTATATGTTTTTATATTTTATCGTTATGAAATTGTAATTTGTGCAATGCAATGTTCATTGTGTGTAGACTTCATGTATTCCGTTTATTTTTGAAATGAAGAACGCGTGATGTTGTTTTTACAGGTTATGTATGATTTTGTCACTTCTCTGGCGTCACTCCTCTGGCAGCTTTCATGTCTCCGGAGTCGCAATCATCGCATCAGAAACCGATATTGCTACTATCGATGATTTTGCTAAGGAATTAGAAAAGTACTGGCAGGCAAAGTAAAGGTATTCATATTTTTGTGATACTCGAAGAGGAAATTGTATTACAAAAAAAAATAATTGAAGATAATCGATCTGACATCAAACCTTTTGTTGGTACACTGGAAGTACACCAAGTACGGGGAACCATTTGTATGTGTGATAAGTTGTACATGAAGAGCCTTAGCTGCTTTTGTAGCAACTTCTGTGATCACTTCAACTTATTAAGGCGACATCACATACACCCATTTCATTTAAAGAAGTTTTAAACGTTCATTATTAGAGCCTATAAAATCTAAAAAAATTAAAATATCCTATGGCCCTTATCATTACAAATACAAAAATAGTGCCAATTAGTAAAATAAAATGAATAATAAATTAAAAAGATTACTTTCTCTTTAGGGACACAAAAAAATGCAAATACCATATATTCACCCATATACAAGTTAATTAGTACAGTCTGTCACACAAGAGCGTCGTCTGCATATTTAAAAGAAAAATTATTATTTCTCAGAATATCGACTTTGAAATCACATAAATTTACAAATTGTACAATTCAGAGCTAGCCTAAAATCACGAAAATAAAATCATTTTTTCTATATTCAATTAATCACCAATTTGTAAAATTGTTAAAATATTTGTTAAATAAACTTTGTTAACACGATTTTATATCTTTTGATTTTCGATTTCCTAAATTTTTATTTTTCAGATATGTAATTTTAAATTTAAAAATTTTAAAATACCTAATATTACTTATGGACGTTTTTTTTTTGAAATTTAAGAAAAAGGCGGTGGTTTGAATAAAAAGCACAAAATTTGGGCCTGTTTTTAAACTGTTTTCCGTATGAAAGATAGGAAGACTTCAAAAAAAAGCTTCCATAGGTACATAGAGAATGGAATAAAGAATATTCTATCAAAATTTCAAACTTATAGCTTGGAAATTTTCCCTCTGAGAGTGGGTACCGTTTTTAAAAAGGGCATTTCGAGACAAATGCGTTTCAAGTTTGTCTCGAAATTGTTTCAAATCATTGTTTCAACACAAATATGATACTGTGGTGATAACAATTGATCTTATACGTTCACTGGTGGTGGAAACGCTGAATGTAAAGCGGTATAACATCCCGCCAAAAGACACCTATCGATCCACAGAATTTTGCATTTAGACTGAATCGATTGATCCGTGGTCGTAGCGACCGTAATAATTCGAATTTCAATTTGAAATTTTGAGAGGACAAAAAAAACAAGATTAATTTTTTTTCAAAATTCTACACTGTGATAGTATCTTAAAAAGGAATTTAGTGCAATTTTAATGAACAAAGTTTTTCTATTTACTCGAAACTTCCTCGAAAAATCAATAAATGAAATAAACTTTGAAACAAATAAATAGGAAATTATATTTTAGTTTAGAACCAAATAACACAGAAATATTTATTTGTGTTTCATCACGTTTAATCACGTCCTATTCGTTCGACTAAGTTTTTGCATTAAATCGTTCGTTCTTCATATTATTTCATACGGTCCTAATCTAATTCAATTTCTGTGAATACGAAAAAGGATATTTTCTTTGTTGCAACAAAGGACCATTATGTTATAATTGTTGTAGCGAAATTGTAGGCATTGTTTTAAAATTGGACAATAAAACACATTTCTGGGAGGTAATTTTCTTGATTAACTGCCCATTGTTTTGGAAGGATAATACGATTTTCATATTATATGATTCTCCGAAGGATACTTTTGTGGTACAATAAATATTCTTATCTGTTGGTCATTTTTCTGAGAAATTTATCTTTTATGTAAGGCACTGTCAGAAACAAATATTAAAAGGAGAGAAAGATTTCAAGGTTTTATTGTGGAAGGATTATTATTGTTAATTCGGTAATTAGAGAAAAGCATGGTTCCACTCACAGAACAATAGAAAGAATACAACTATCTCTTTTCTACAATCACTTATGGGCATTTATGTGCATTTTGCAGAACTATGTTGTCATTCACTTAGTAGCTACCAATCGGTGTGTTTCAATTGTTTTCGTATTGTTGCCGTCGTATTGCAAGACACCAATACACACAACCACCCATCGGACTAACACACACAACTCCGCGTGCACATGTATAACATATTGGTGGGATATTTCCTATCTTTTGTCGTTACACTGGTTTCAGTAGTATAGAGCTACTAGCGTTCGTTCTGTCATATTCTGTGGTTCCACTAATTGTTGGCTCTAAAACAAAAACTAACGGTCCGATTTTAATGACTTTTTTCAATGGTTCAATTCGATATCAATACTGGAAAGGCTAAAAATTGTTTCAAATATTCGATTGTTATTTTTTTTTAAACTCCTTTCTACTGTTGGAATATAGCAATTCAAAAAGCAATTTACAGTTGAGAAAATTAATGAAAACATACATTGCCAAAAATTCAAGTTCAAAACATTAAGGCGAATGCTGAAAAATGTACAAAATTTTGATTTCCAAGCCCGTAGAGAGAAGTGGTAGGCTCCGAGAGCAAAAAATATTTTGTAAATTTCTTCCCCCAAAAAATAAATGACAAGAAAAGAACGCGCGTTTTACCTTTTTTCGCATCCTTACGGACCTGCTACTGGCCTCCTCTTCCAGCCCGGCCTCCGGGACTGAAGCCTCGGGTATTCCACCCTCTTGTCGAGATTGTTTATTTTTCGTAAGTTTAGAAACAATTTCATTTATCATATTGTGTAAAATGAAATTGAGCTTCAGTAAACCACATTTTATTTTTAAACCTCGTTTACGAAATATTGAACTTTAACGTTTGTATGTTCAAATATGTTTGAGGATATGTACTCTAGTTGAATATTTTTAGATAAACCGTAAAAAATTTACTTAAATTACCTGTATTTTATTCCCGAAAGCTGTGGAGAAGTCAAATCACTGAGGCATCTTGACACAGTGCATGTTCAATACCTACTTATTGGTAGAACATTTTCAAAGTTTTGTCAGTCAAAAATTTTAGAAATTTTTACAAATCCCTCATATTAAACTGAAATTTTCTAACTATACATTGTATATTCTTGAGTCTATCAAAATACTAGTCAGATATTTAGATAAATATATTTCTTCAGAATAAATCATGCTCCAATTTTCAATTTTATTTATATACCTAATTGTTTATAATTGTTGAACAATATTATCTTGCAACTAAATATAATTTTCATAATATAAACATTTCGTAATTTCACATCTCAATTGCATCATTAGAAATTTTAAAGGTAATTATAGTGAAGAAAATGAACCAAGAGCGAGTCGAGTTCGCAAATTTAAGATTCCGAACAGTGAGCACTCAATAGACCAGATTAGAATTGTTTTTACTTATGTATATTTAAATTTGATCCAAATTTGCTTGTGATTGAAGTGATGAGAAACACTTTATTCGAAGTGCCACTTCGATGCTTCTCAAATATATAATATGGATATGATAAGTGTTACTCCCAATAAAATTCCTAAAATGTATAAAATTAAGGGAAAAGCATTCATTTTAAAAATTTATTTGTGAAAATTGTTAATGCGTACTCTTAAAATAACCTATGCGTACTCTTAAAAGCAAGTGCTTGTAAGAGTACGTTTTTGCAAGTTAGAGAAAAAACATTTTTTTCCTTATTAAAATTTTAAAATTATGATTTTTTATCATTATTAATAAGTTAAATAGAATGTTCTTTTTGTAACACAACTATTTTATTTTTACTTAAATTAAAAATAAAAGCGCTATATAAATTTAGAAATTAAGTGCGTACTCTTACCTGCCTTTACCCTATTATAAAAAGAATCCTTGGTGTAAACCTATTTTTTGTTAATCATATTGACTCGCTACAATTATATGAACGCGTTTTTTCAAACGTCATAGTTTTCGAGAAAACCTCCATGACAGAATAACAGACACATACGAGACAGTTCTTATAAAGGTCCCGCTTTACGTTTTAAGATATGGAACCCCAAAGAAGAAAATTTTAAGTGCGCAATATGATGAATTTTTTTGGTCTATATGTAAATTATGCACGAAAATATTCCTAGTCTAATTTCATACTTCAAAATAAGTGATAAATCATATTTCAAATATTATGAGCGTTATTACATAGTAGTTGTGACAGTACACCCACGCAAATATACATAATTCCATGTACTTATGTGTTAAACTAAAATGTAAATGCTTGTGAATATGTAAATTATTTAAGTACACGTATGGACAAAATATAGATATCCAACAACCATTTTTATTTTGAAATTACTGAATTATGTAATGCTAATTATCAATATAGCAAGATTTCTCCCTAATGAATGAAATGAATTACAAAATGCGTAATTTTTGAATTAGGTATTTAAAAAGGTTGAAATTTGAAAAAAAGGAAACTGTTATGATTTGCTCCGAAACGTTACTTTAGTCTTATTATTAATGTGATAAAAAAAAGTCTATGTATTTTTAGGCAATTTATGTATATGTATTTACTGTGTTGTTTAACATTCAAAAAAAATAAAAAAATAAAAATAAAAATACAACTACACAAAACTATGTAAAAATTATACGGATTTATAGAGTAAATATAAAACAAAAACACTATAAAAAATATTCAAACTTAAGTATTTTTCATTAAATTGTGTAAAATTACACTTCATTAGTGTGTAAAATTACGCTTTCTTAGTGTGTAAAATTACACTCTCATTAGTGTAAAAATTACTACACTTAACAAATTTTACTCATTTTTATAGCCTAGTTTTTAAAATGTGTACCTACATATGTATAATTGTTTTAAAATTTAATAAAAATATTTAACATAGTGATTCGATAAAAATTAAAATTTAAACGTGAAAATTATTTTACCCGATACTGTACGATTGTATGATACTTATGTGCGTAATGCTAATAAGTGTCAGTGACCGCACGAAATTTTTTTTAGCAAATATGAAAAAAAAGTTTTTGTTTTCTAAACATGGTACTTATGTTTAAATAATTTTTATCCAACTTCTTTTATCCTAATAAAATTTTGCCAATAACATTAGAAAAAAATATTTGATAATGGGTAATTCCAGGTAACACAAATATTATTACACCGCGCCAAGTAAACAACTTTAAACGCGAAGTTCTCAAAACGTACGTTTTCTCACGCGTCCTGCAATAGGGGTCAGCGAATTTCTAACTGATTTGCATGAAACTTCACAAGAATTATATTCTTTAATTTACTAATTATTATTTCATGACATTCTAGGTTTTTCTGTCCTTTTACTTAAGCGGTTAGGCCACTCTAGAATTTTCGGACAATTGTTTTTTTTCCTTTTTTAATGGTCACCTAGGATCTCAAAAATGATGTCTCAGTTTTCGAATTTTTCTATAAGGCCGCCTAGTCCGCTACGAGCTCCTTTTGTGATATCGAAGTGAATTCAGCGTTTGAATTTCGTACCATAAGCTTTATTAACGTATTTTTGGCAGTTTCGGCTCAATGAATCGGCGATTAGGTACATACAAAACAGTCACGAAAATTTTTCATGATACTAACAATGCAAAAATCTCTGCACAGCTGCCATTTTGAAATTAGTCGGTCCAAAAACTTATTGTATATGTACAGTCACTGATATGTATAATAAACACCGTTTTTAAAAAAGCCAATTTTTTCGGCCTCTAGAGTGGCCTAACCACTTAAGAAAATTTTCGTCAGAACTTCGTCATGCAAAGGTATTTGCATTCTTTTAAAATTTTACTTTTTGATTTTATTTGAGATTTACGGCCGGTTTTACATTCGCAATCAAAACCGACTTTAACACTAAAGACAACTTTAAAACTGATTTTATTTTTGGTACGGTTTTACAATCAAATTTAAAGTTAGTGTAAAAGTCGACTTTAAACTAAAGTAAGAATTATCTCGACTTTTACTGCTAAAAGTCGGTTTTAACGTATTTGTTATTGCTGATTATTATCATTGAATTTTGTTTAAAAGCATAGTTTTTCTATAAAATATTCGTACCTTAAGTAAATAAAATAAAAATTTTATTTGTTTGCCTATTTTCAATAATATTTTTGGTTATTTTTACGTCTTGGTTTAATATCAAACATTCCTTTTGGGTTAAACTGGCTGAACGATTTCTGGGTTACCCGCGATTTCTTTTGATTCATTGTATTTATGAAAAATTTCTTTTAAAAAGAAATAATGTAGTTTCGTAGTTTCCTATTACAATCTCACTGGCAGTAGTGAAATGACTGAAATGCGTATTTTTTGAAATTCAATCATGTTGATATTTTCGTTTCTATAGTTATTTTTTTTAAATGTAAGATTGGCTGCGATCATTCATAGTTCGTTTAATCCATGCAACACTTAAAAGTCCGTTAACAAAAGTAAGCAGACCTGATCATTGTAAAACAATGCTAACCGGCCGTTAGAGCCAAGATACACGAACCACGCGACGACCACGCGACAGCGACAAAATAGTGGCTGCTCTGTGGCCGGGTATGTATGCATGTAGTATTCTTATAGAAATACAAATTTCAGGACACACGAGCCACAACTTGTCGTCGTAATCGGACACTGTCGCAATGTGCCGTCTACTATCGTTGAGTGTCGCTATTAGTGGCCAAAACTTGCGACTAGTGGACGACTTATAAGCGACAGATACATAAGTACCCAGTACTAAACTGTATAATATATAATAACAGACAATATTGGTGAGGTTGATGTTGTCCAACAGTGATTACACGTCACTCGGCCACTAAAAAGTTGCTCGTAAGTGGTCGTCTAAAACACACGAACGACAGTACAACCACACGACAACGACAAAAAAGTGGTCGTCGTGTGATACGTGTGTTTTGGCTCTTAAGACCTGGAGGCTATGTACACGATACGATGCCAAACCAAGGTTTCAACTTCCAACAAGGTTCTATTTGCAAAATGGTAGCGCTATAGCTTTGTTCGTCTAAATCGTCAATCTACTAATCCATTAAGGATTGTCCAATATTTCTAAAAAAAAAAAAAGCACCACTTGTCCCGATAAATTCATCATCATGTCAAATGTTCAAACAAGTGTGTTACTTAAGAAATGAGTTCATTGTACATACAATGGGCCGTACAATTTGTGCTACAAACGCGTATATATACTCGTATTATATGATTTATCATGAATTTATTGGCATTTTGACAACACTCTACCAGCAGTTAAGAGAGGCCGTTTATTTCTTACCTGTATTAAGTACGTGATACACACACGACAACTGTCGTCTAAAATGAAGTGATACAAAATTTATAAACGCAATGACACATTTTATGTAACTGTTTTACGATCATCATATTAGAAACATTATAATTTGTAACAACAATTCAAGTTGTAGTGTTGCGATTGAATGTTTCAACAGAAATAATTGTACAGTAGTATTCAAAACTGTAGACATATTCAGAATTCGAGAGAAGCAGGAATATTTAAATGATAAATTTAATCTTTATGTGGTTAAAATTTTTGTGTTACATAAGTAAGACAACCCTGCGTTAATGTAACATTTCGTGTTTGTGTTAAATGAAAATATTAACACAAATTTCGATTTAACAGAATAAAAATGTTAACCTGTTTTGAATAACAAAGAAGTAACATAATATTTGTGTAGAGCAAAAGTAGGCAAGTTATAAGTAGGTAAATTCGATTAGAATATATGTCTACTAAAATATATATAATAAAAAAGATGAGAGTAGTTCTTATTATTAAACAAAACCGAAAAATTATAAGTTTTTTCAGTTTGCGCCGAATATAGTGTTATTAAACGTTTAAAAATGAAACAATTTTCTTATATTTTAAGGTTGTCTTGTTACAGATTTAGTTACAAAAAATCATGTAAGCTTACTTACATGTAAGATTGTATATTATCTAATACAATCTCAAATAAGCTTGATTTTTTTTTAACTGAATCTGTAACAAAATAATCTTAAAATGTAAGAAAATTGTTTCATTTTTTAAACGTTTAATAAAGCTATATTCGTCAATAACTGAAAAGACTTACAATTTTTCGGTTTTGTTTAATAATAAGAACTACTCCCATCTTGTTTATTATATATATTTTCGTAGATATATATGGACACAAGAATTCTTACAAAGAACTGACTTACTTTGCGTTCTTTGAGTCTCATTTATAATAATATATGAACAAAATCGTTATAATTTTTGACGACTTTCAAATATCTTAAGCTTCAGTGGAATTAAAATATTGAAGAAAAAGTTTAACAACACTAACTTTGATAAATCTGAAAAATTAACACAAAATTTATGCCCTCTTGTGTGTTATATCATTGACACAAATCTTGTGTATAGATTTGACACATATGCTTTGTGTTAAAATAACACAAAAAATTGAGTGGACCGTTCTGGACATATGAAATGTGTTAATTTTAACACAAATTTTTTCACTGTGAAATGGTAAAATTTTATCAAAAAAATCATTAAAAAAAAAAAAATTCAAAATTCAAAACGCGAGTATAATAGTATAAGAAAAAAATTTCCCTTGTCGCAGCGTTTGCATAACATAGCGAATTTCCAAAGGTTGGTCACTGGCGGATCTCATATAATCGTCTGTATCTATTTAAAATAGTTTAGTCCTCTAACAGTGAAAAAATTTTCAAAATCGGTTGAGTAGTTAATTTTTGGCTCTTTTGGGATCTCAGGACGCTGGCACATCTCATATACTGTAGCATATATTCATTTAAAAAGTTTAGCTTTTTAAAAGTCAAAAATTTTTTTTAAATCGGTTGGATAGTTTATTTTTGGCGCTTCTGGGACCCCGAGACCTTGACGGACCTCATATAATATAACTTATATCCATCTAAAACAGTTTAGCTCTCTAACAGTGAACAAATTTTTAAAATCGGTGATGACGCATTCTTGAAAAGTTAGTTAATTTTTATTTTAAAAAATGAAACAGATGTAAGTATATTGTTATTGTAATGATAAAAACAGTGAAGTATTTATCATAAAGAAATTCAGCAAATTTGTTAATTTTTCTCAATACCTAGTTCACTAAGAATATTTTAAAAGCTTATCAAAAAATTTAAAAAACCTTTGAAAATCTGGCCATTTCTCGCTGATATTTTTTTTTCTTAGATCCTAGTTAGTGCCATAACTGTATATGTAGGTATATATTTTCAGAAAGGTGGAAAAATCTGGCAGTGTCGACTTCAAAGCCATTTTTGAATTTTTTTTTTAAATTTGTTTTTGTAATCTCAAGACATGTAGTAACAAGGTTGCATATTTAGTTTTTAAAAGCTTTTATTTCACTTGCTATGTTAGTATGTTGGCTTAGGTAATTAGTTTTATCCGAAATCGCCCCAAACCAAAATTGTTGATTTTTAGTCCTGTGCAACTTTTTGACATTTCGAATTGTCAGATACTGTCCATTGATTTTACATTGCAATTTTTTGTTTCCATAGTTATGTCTGATTAGGGTAAATTAACCGATTAAAATATAGGTAAAAAAATTACTTCTTTAATTTTTTTTAAATTAATTGTAATCAGACTAAAAAGTAGAAAATAAATTAAAGTAAAAAAAATGTTTTTTTAAGAAAAAGCTATTATTTAAAAATGGGCTAAAAAAAATAAAATAACTTTTGAGTGAAGTTTGAAGCAATATGCTACATAATTTATAAAAGCTTGAGGCCTTTAATTAAGTTTGGTAACTACTGAAAAGTAAAATAGCTACATACTTATATTCAAAACATCCAAAACAGAAATAATTAATGATAACGCCTCAAGCTTTTATAAATTATGTTCCATATTGCTTCAAACTTCACTCAAAAGTTATTTTATTTTTTTTTAGCCCATTTTTAAATAAAAGCTTTTTCTTAAAAAACATTTTTTTTACTTTAATTTATTTCATAAAATATTTATTTGTATTAAAAAAAAAAAAAATAATAATAACAATAAAAATGGTTGATTTTTGATGTTTTTTTCGCGAATCTCCCCTTAACGCCGAGAAAATTATTTTTATTTAAACGAAAGCTCAAATTAAATATTAATTCCCACTCTTTCACCTACATAAAGGATTACAAGCAAAAATAATAACCTGGACAATTTTAAAATAATAAGTGGTATGCATAATATGGCCGAGCATTGTGAGACTTTGCTCAAATAAATATGAATATGTTGTTATATACACACACATATACACATCTCGGATACACGCAATAAGTGTATATAACATTTACACTAGTGATCCAATTGAGAGAAAGAAAAATCCGTATATGTATTAGTCACACGGATATAAAAAAACATTACAATTCTTTTATGTAAAAAAATCATTATATATGTACACAGGGTGGAATTTTAATAACTGTTATACTTTTTGGTGAATTTCAATAATATTTTACGATGATTTAGAACGAAATTTACCAAAAGGCATAAGAGTTATTAAAATTACACCCTGTATAATGATTTGTTTACATAAAAGGATTGTAATGTTTTTTTTTTATATCCGTGTGACTAATACATACGCATTTTTCTTTCGCTCAATCGGATCACTAGTGTACTTGAACAAAGTCTCACAATGCTCAACTTTATGCATACTACTGATTGTTTTGTGTTATATGGCATAATATAATAACTTGTTGGTATTCTTCTTCTGACAGTAAGTGAAAATTTATGAATACTTCCGGCACATCCGGGATTTAAATCCTAAACATAAACATTAAGGGTCAACGTTAATATAAACACCGGGGTAATAAATTTGTCATATTAAAGATCCCCCGGGTAAATATAAATATAAATTATTCAAACAAACGCGGCCTACTCGAATAATTTACGAGATAGAAAAAGTAGCAACGTTATATGATATTATTATCAGTATGTATAGCTTTTGCGTGTGTTCAGTAAAAAGAAAAATATTTGAGACTATATGGTATGGGTCCAGTTATCTAATTAAACCTTAAATATTATTTGTAAATACTATTGCCCATAGCTATCAGCTCGTCAGCTACGCCGTTAAATTGCGCCCGTATACCACATTTTCTATCCTAATCCTAACTATTAATATTATAAATGTGAAAGTGAGTTTGTTTGTTTATTTGACTTGCTTTCACGCCTTAACGGCTTAAGAGGATATCCTAGTCTAGAAATTTGAAAAAATCGATTTTTTTCATATCTGCTAACATAAGTTTAGACCTTTAAGAATAAGCCTCTAAAAGGATTTACAGAAATTTGAATTATTTTCGGAGTTATGGTTATTTTCACTCCTGTGAACTGTGTATCTATTCAGTGTTAAATTCAAATTTTTAATATAAATTACACGAAACTACTATTTTCGATACGGTTGACATGATATCTCAAGTTCTAATGCACCGATTTACTTGAAATTTGGTATAGGGGTTTTTGGAATTTTTATTTTTTGTTTTTTTTCCCCAAGATGAGAAAAGAAGGCGAAAAAATGATTTATCTTTTAATGGACGCCATTTTGTGAAAAAATTAATTTTTGCAAATCGGCTACGTCCAACTAATTCTACATTCTTTTTTATTAAGAAGTAGCTACAATTTTATGTTTCAGCTCACTAGGAGGATTGAAATCACGTCAACCAGGAGATACCTTTTTTTTTTGAGTCTCCACTTTGCCGGCCTACACCAATTTCAATTTTAAATTTTTTTTAAAATTTTTATACATTTTTATTCTTTTCAAATATCAATAAAAAAACTGCTAAAGAATGGATACTACATTTTGTTTATTGTGTTTGGAATATGAATCTGTTTTGCAAAACAGAGAAGGAAATATGGTGTTCATTCCAGGTGTTCATATTCCAAACAAAATAAAAAGCTATATATAAGTATATATATATATATATATATATATATATATATATATATATATATATATATATATATATATATATATACCTATGAACACCATCTTTCCTTCTCTGTTTTGCAGAACAGATTCATATTCCAAACACAATAAACAAAATATAAAAATGTTTACCGTTATTTTTTCTTTTTTATTACCTACTTTTGTAAAATCACCTCAAAATCGAGCCTCTAGACTAGAATACCCCCTTAACTAATAAACTTGAAACTTTACACAGACATAGCTTGGAGAACAGAGACGGTTATAAGCTGCTGGCCTGGAAAAAAATTTATTTCCGACAGAAAACTAAAAAGCGAATAATCGGTTTCAAACTTTGTATGTAGTTAACAGAGGGATAAAAAAACACCGACTACTTCTTACCTCGGAACAACATCTCAGTCTCGTGGTCGTGGGAAATTTCATTCCTGTGGGGAAATATATGTGTTTCAAATTATTTCGTTCGAATTTAGCCTATGTCTTCTTAGTATAAAGTACAGAGACAAACACAAGTTATTTTTTACCCCGAGAAAATATCTCATTTGTTTTTACTCAAAGAAAGCGTTTTATTTCCGTGGGAAAATTATCAAAAATAAAAAATAGATAAATAAAAAATAAAATAACAGCCCTCAATAGTGGAACAATGCCAAGCCGAGGGTAAATGCTAGCTAAACATAAAATCAGAACTGAATTCGACGAAAAAGATCATCAAATATATTACACCGGAACTCTTTTTTGTGCGATGCATAGGGACCGCATAAAAAAAATCGCACAAAAAATATATTCAAAAATCTCATAAATAGCTATAAAAAGTATAGTTCGATCCAGATTGTACAAAAAACTTTTTTTGTGCGGTTGGTCGGGACCGCATAAAAAAGTTTCATCGAAAAAACATCACTCAAAACGCTCATAACTTAGAAATTTCCTTATAAGTTGCTTCTATAAACAAGATAAAGCATTAATTTACACGTATAGAAACATTTTATTTCAATTTTAAAATATTATGAAAATTTTGAAAAATACCTCTTTAACAAAATTAAATGATGCAATAACTTATGTTCTTATGCAATGTATTGATTAAATGCTTAAAAGCCGTTAAAAAGTATTTTTATCAAAGTAAGTTATTATAGTAATTGTTTAAGTTTCTTACTGTCTCGTGATTTTAATTCACATTGTACATTATGGCTCATTTTTACAAACCGCATAAAAAAATCGTACAAAAAAGGACCGCATAAAAAAGAGTTCAGCTGTATATTGATATAAAAATAGATAATCTTCATTTGGTAATTTTCCGTTTAACCATTTTTTCTGCCATATGAGCTTTCCACGTCATTGGATTCTATTAAAATCAACTTCGATTAAATGTATTCATGGCGCATTTAAAATCAAATAAGAAAAATTTATTAGATTTTCTTATTAGGGACAATTTTTTTTTTAAATGAAAGAGTTTTCCGAACTCTACGTTCCATTCTTACACCGGAAATTACGTACATTTCTATTTCTGTTTGTGGGGAAATTCGATTGAATATAGTTTTATAGGTTTTTAAAAAATTAGTCAATTAATTTTATTTCCTGTTTGCCTTTTAATTTATTTTTCTTTTTCGTTTTTGCGATAACATCATTTTTCCACTTATTTGCTTTTCTCAGTTTTATAAGTTTATTATCGTGAAGGTTTTCGTACTCAAATCTTGCCGAAACCGAACTATTTTTATCGTATGACAACACCAATCGATCCTGATTTCAAGCTGTGCTCATTTCAAAAAATGACAGGGATTTGTTCTTTTAAATTTTATTTGTGCTTTTAACGAAACATCTGTAGATATTTATTTAATTCAATACCAATAATACGAGCCCTTACAGGAAAGAAAAATTAACTATCCCAATTTTGAGAAAAACGATTTCAAAGTTTTGTAATTTTAACACCCTGGGCTCTTATAGGAAAACTTTATTACTATTTTTTTTTTTTTTTGAATAAAATGAAAACGTGTCAAAGGAATTTGATGAAAATTTAATGTTATAAAATACAAAGTTACAAACCATATTTAATAACAAATAAAAATTATTCACTACGTCGTTTTGAAATATATTCAAAAAATATAGTCAGGTACAACAGTAGAGATAGGTAAAAATAGTCAGGTACAAAAGTACCTATAGCTTAGCGAAAAAATTTTCTTTTATCAAAAACTAAATAATGTATTAATATTCTTCAGTTATTATATTTGTACACCACTTGTTTTTTTGAATTTCCGCGCGCTTATGTTGTAACAATATAAAAGCATTGTTGAAAAAGCGTTGTAAAAACGTTGTAAAATGATGTTTATAAATTATATTTCAAAAACGGCGTAGTCAATAATTTTTATTTCTTATATTAAATGTATGGTTTGTAACTTTGAATTTTATAACATGTTAAATTTTTATAAAATTCCTTTGGCACGTTTTCATTTTATTCAAAAAAAAAAAAAAAAAAATGTAGAATTTTCCCATAAGAGCCCGTGTTAAAATTACAAAACTTTGAAATCGTTTTTCGTAAAATTGGGATAGTCAATTTTAATCGGAATAGGCTCGTATTATTGGTATTAAATTAATTAAATATCTAGAAAAGTTTCGTTAAAATCCTTTCAAAAAAATCGTTTTATGGACCAACCACCTTAACATAGCTTATTGATTATTTCCCTGGAAAATTTAAATATTAAAATTCACCAATGTACTAAAAATAAGATGTAAATATATCTGGTATTTACCACTTACTGTTAGTCTCATGTATTTTTAGCGGTAAAAATTAAATATTTGCACAGGATAAGCGTTACAATATTTAAATAAATATTGATATTTGCATGCCGCATGTATAGATATATTATATCAACTGTATAAAGTAATAGCGACAAACAGATAGTATTGTTGACACGGTAAAAAAAAAATTCCTGGACATACTGTTGTTTGTTATGTGTGGGCGGCTTCGACTGACCTTGAAAAATATTTAAATTATTCGGAAAATATCCAATTACCCGGAATAAAAGAGACACATGCGTAAATAATTATTATATATGAATTAAATTAAACAAATTAATTAATTTGTGAAAAATAAAAATATAAAAAGATAAACTTTTACAGTGACGAACAAAAATAAGCGTACGGATAACATGTCTGAATGTCCAGTCTGAATTTTGTGTAGTCAGAATGAAAATTTGCGACTATCTTCTATCGGGTTTCACGGAATGTGACGTTACAAGATGTGGTCAAATGTCAAACTGATCATTTGCATATTTATTTGTAATTTTTTTCAATAAGCTTCTCTCAATCGTTTTGAAATTTGCAATTTTAGTATGATTCCTTTTGCCTAATGATGGGCTGTCTAATCAACGTGAGACTTTGGAGGAATTTTTTTCACTTATTTTTACACGAAAGGTTTGTATCTTTTCGAATAAATTTGAGTTTGTCTAACGAAAATTTGTTGCCTAGCAATTTGACGAGAAGAATTGTCTACTACCAAAAACGCGATAGCGAAGCTGAAGCTGATCCCGTGTAAGTTACAGCTCAGATTTAGTACAAAATAACAGATTGTGTATGGACTAACAGAAAACCGGGTAATTCCACTTTTCGAGAGCCGGAGAATCAAATTTTAATTGGGGTAACTATAGCTATAGTGTTCTTGCTGTTACGAATAGTGTGTGATAAGAGTTAAAAATAATAAATGTTTTAAGTTTAATACGTTTTAAAATTATGGAAATGTGGTGTAGGTTATTTTTGTCACTGACTGTACGTTAATATGATCATAATACATAGTGAAATGTAATTAATGCAACGTGTTTAATTATGTTTTATTATAAGAATTATTAAAATGGTTGGATATACATAATTATCTATTTGATAACGTGATAATGACGGTATTTTATTAATTTTGATATTTTCAATATTGTATATAGGCATTTTTACATATTCATACGGATTATTTATGAATAAAATTATTAACACTATGAGACCCAAGCACTTTGACAGTGAACTTCCCGGGAAGCCGGCAATATTTTTAAACAAATTTTATGTAAACAAATACATAAAATGATTCCACAAAACACTAAATGTTTCAAAATATATGTGTTAAGCAGGTCAAAAGATGAGTACATAAACAAGCATACAACACACACATACATACATATGTGAATAAAAATATTATTGTAAATAAAAGATGAAGCCTAGATATTTTGATGATAAAACATATTATGTATATTTTATATATACAAAAAATGAAAAGTGTCCGGTACGTAGTACATAATAAATTATTTTTATTAGAATAATATAAAATCTTTTTTATAAGTGTTTGATTTATTATTCTAAGTGTTTATGTGTTTTATTTATTATTCTGAATATTGATCGCGGTCGGCCTCTGAGGATGTTTTGTTTGGTTTCGGATGCCGAAGCCATGGTACTGAAAGTGTTAATAAAAATTTAACTCATATGTTTATCAAATCCCATAAGAATATTGTAGTCCTTCCACTTTAACCATAGAAAAAAAGTTATGATCACAGAGAACAGAGAAAACATTGCTATCACTCTGTTGTGTAAATACACACTTTTCTTCAATTTCAAATATACACACTGTTTGTAGTGGTGTGGGTTTGATGTTTGCAAGTGTATAAGTAGTCACACACACACAACTACATAACACGTATTAGCGGACAGAGCAACGTGTAGTTTAAGTAATAATGGTCTTAATAATACATAGCCGACACCGAACGACTAAATGCCTTAAGCTGTGACAGACTAACAAATGACTCCAAGCGATCCACACTTTTTTGATTTTAGTTTGCTTCTAGTGTTCTATGGTTAGGACAGATTTTTATAGCGAAAAAAATGGCACAAAACATTTCATTGGTCATTTCATTGTAGGTAGTAATCACGATAAAGGCGTAACAAAAATTCGTATTAGTAAATTTAATCGATTTCAGAGCCATACTAACAATGTATTAAAAATAATAATATGAATTATACATACTAATTTATTTTATTCTCTAAATTGTCTTACCGTATTACACTTGAGTTTTATATTCTTTCTGAATAAATTTGTGTTTTCAACTGTAAACTAACTTTGCTGTCGCGTTTTTGTTAGTTGACAGTTCTTCTCGTTAAATTACTGGGCAACAAATTTTCGATAAAACAAACCCTTTATTCGAAAAAATACAAAACTATCTATCATGTAATAAATAATAAGTAAAAATTTTCATAACTGCAAATACTGTGTGAGTTTTTTTAGATTTGCCATTTTTATTACAACCAAACCGTTAATTTAATCGAAAAATTGCTCAAATAAGAGTTGTAGATACCGACGGGGGAAACCGATTGCTATAGTCAGGAGCTTTGTAGCTCTTATGGTTTTCGAGCTATGATACAAACTTATAGATTTTTAAATGAGACTATATATAAATTTTTCGATAAAACTGATCTAATGCATTAATTAACAACATAAATGAGCAAAAAAAGTTTTTTACCCAAGTTTAAATTTTTAATTTTTCTTTAATTTATCAGTTAGGTGGTAAAAATATGCATATGTACTTGAGGCTACTCCAACCGATAGTGTTCTGGTGGGTTAAATTTCCATTACATCCAAGAAAAGAACCTTTTCCAGTACCATTTCTATCATACAAATTTAGTTGTAATGAAAATGGCAACTCTCAAAAAACATACATGGTATACCTAAATTAAAATTTAAATTATAGTATTATTTATTTAAAAAATTGAAAAAAAGCCGACTGCGTGAAAAGTGAACTAAAAAGACATAAACAGAAAAATTTATGTCTATAACAAAACAAAAGCAGTTGGACGCATCAGATATTTCTGCTCCACTTGTTACTATATGTTTGTAGTAAGGTGTAAAACGTAAAATAAGCGTAAAAATTTTCATATTTTAAAAGTGATCACAATACTTTCGCTACGTTAGTCATTCCGGAAGAACAATTATCAAATGAAAAGAAAAATTTAGTGAAATATTAATAAAAGAAATAATAATTAAAAACCAGATATTTAATTTTTTTTTATTTTTTGATTAAAAATAAAAATAAAAAATTTTTTTCTGCATCAATAAATTTTTTGATAGATTTCCTTCTTCTCTGTGTGTTATCTTTAATTACTCAAATGATTTTTTGGGGGTTTGGGAAGAAGATTGCGCAGGCTATATTCTATGAGATTATACATAGACGAAGAGCTGGTGAACAATTTATTCCATTTATTCAAAGTACTTTTGAGATTAAGGTCCCACATCCACAAGCAGGGCCAGCTTAGCCAATAGGCCAACCTAGGCCATGGCCTAGGGGAGGCCAGTTTTTAGAAGCGGAAGATTATGAAAACGGGGCGGCAAAATTTGATTTGAGTTTATTTTTGTTTGCTTGTCAGTATATTTTAAGAGACAGTTTGAAAAAGAAAGTAGGAAAAATTAAGATTTTCTTCTTTTCGAGGAAGGAGCGGCATTTTTCACGGTGCCTAGGGGCGGCACTCAGGGTTAATCCGGCCCTGTCCACAAGTAGAGGAATACTCGGACCGTTGTTTGAGTGAAGGAAATTTTTTTCCGTATTAAGTGACCACGTACGGTACTGTGTATTTCTGTCATCCTTACTAATATTATAAATGCGAATGTGAGTTTGTTTGTTTGTTTGTTTGTTTGACTGGCTTTCACGCCTAAACAGCTTAACCAATCAACTTGAAACTTTGCACAGACGTTGCTTGCGGGCCAGAGACGGTTATAGGCTACTTTTTATTTCGGGAAAGTATTTCATTCCCGAGGGAATATGCATTAAATTACAACAGCTACTATTAAAAAACGGATAAATGATTTCAAACTTTGTATATTGCTAACAGAAGGGATGAGAAAGGACAAAAACTACTTTATACCCCGGGAAATTTCCCGTGGGAAATTCCATTCCTGTAGAAAAATATATTTTAAATGAAACAAAAAATGATGACAGACAAATATGACGATATACAACGATAAACATAGGTTATTTTTTATCCCGATAAAATATCTCATTCCCGAGGGAAAATGTATTTAAAACGAAACAATGAAATAACAACTGACTATTAAAAAAAAGCATGATTGATTTCAAACTTTGCATATTGTTTACAGAGACGATGAGAAAGAACACAGACTACTTTCTATCCCGGGAAAGTATCTAACTCTCGTGGAAAGTCTTATTCCCGTAGGAAAATATATATATATTTAAAACATTATAAAAAAGAATCATTGATTTCATTTGAACTTGGCATGTTGTTAAAGGAATGTTATAGTCTATTTTTTTCCCGGAGAAAATATTTTATTTCTGTGGGAAAATTCCAAAAAAAAGGTAATAATACCTACTCGACGCGTAATAACGACGCGATGAAAGTACACTTTATATGTTTTAACTAGATGCCATAATTTCAAAAGCCACGCGAGCGAAGCCGCGGGTAACAGCTAGTCATTCTATAAATTTAAGTGCAAAATTAATTACGAACTAAAAAGAAAACATGTCACAGGAATTTGATAAAAATTGAATATATTATTTGATACCGTTACAAACCATATTTAATTAGAAATAAAAATTATTGACCACACCCTTTTTAGAAATATAATTTAAAAACATCATTTTACAACGTTTTTACAACGCTTTTTCAACAATGCTTTTAAATTTCCACAACATAAGCGCGCGGAAATTAAAAATACCCCTGTCGCAGCATCCTGCATAACATAGCGAATTTCCGTTTATAAAAGTTAGTTTTTCTTGGAAACTAGTTGACATAGCATAATAGTTTGCAGACCTTTTTTATGTGATTTTTTCTCCTCTTTCCAATAGTGTAAAAAATTTTTACAAAAATTTTTAAATAAGAGGTAATTTTGGCAAAAAGTTAATTTTTTTCACGAAAATTGCTAAAAAAGACATGTTCCAGGCATCGTCCAACGGTTTTGGACTTCCAATATTTTCACCAAATTTCATAAACGTGAGACATTTCGTTCGAGAATTATCACGCGGACACACACACACACACACACACATATATATATATATAAATTTTAGTAACTATTTTTTTCGGTTTCTAGGGACCTCAAAACAAATTTCTGCCATAGTCCCGGGCTCAAGTCGCGTCATGACAGTGGCTGTAATAGCTGAATTCCATTCGCTAAAACTGTCAACAGTTATGTACTTATTTGAAAAATATGTATATTAGAGGACAAATACATTCACACACATAGCCATACGTATATATACATTTTGTACTATATAAGGCGTTAAATTGGTTCCATATCAATATACCATCAATGACACAAATAATGCATTTAAACAAAATATCTAGTAGTGGTTCTTAGCCTATAGGGTAGACGTACCTAAACTGGATCTATATTTTTTTTTTAAATAATGATAAATTTTAAAACTTTATATTAAGTTTCTTAGGATAATACAATTACGTATATGTTTTTTAAACCGAAGTTCCCTATTTTAATGGACTAGTTTCCAAAGGATATTAGTCCATAAAAATTGAGAACTTCGGTTTAAAAGAACTTATAAATTTTCTATAAATGTGTACATGTTTGAAAGCAGATGATTTTATTAAAAGAATCCTCAATTTGATACATTACAAGCACTAACTGGTTTATTTCGGCTTTTTCAGATTATTTTGAATAATTTTGTAGATTTATATTATTAACATTAAATACGTCTAGAAAGTATTTTTCGTCCCCAGATCAATATTTTATTTGAGGATTGTTCACTTTTTACGGCAAAAATTAAACCAATTCTTTCAAAGAAATTAAATTATTTTTTATTGATTGCCATCAATTAGTAGCACTCATGTTAGTATTCATATTATGCAACTAATAAACGTTAACTTTTTTTAGCGTAGGTCAATCTTAAGGTCAAGAATATCCAAAACTAGCAACATGACACATGTGACCGATTT
Source organism: Brachynemurus nebulosus (assembly GCA_035578155.1). Lineage (NCBI taxonomy): Eukaryota > Metazoa > Arthropoda > Insecta > Neuroptera > Myrmeleontidae > Brachynemurus > Brachynemurus nebulosus. The sequence continues at coordinate 3,169,024 of JAPWDM010000030.1, forward strand.
AGGGAAAAAGTAAACAGGTTTATTAATCAGTCTTATAATTTAATTACTTATTTCAAGATTTCACTTGAATTGAACTACCTGGAAACGATTCTACAATAAAATTGATAAGTAATCCGTAGATTCTCTATTAATTGAAATATATAGTTGTTTATATACCTAATTGATTTTGTATTTTAAAAGTACCAAAAGGCTTTACTGACCAACTTTTGGTACATTCATCCTATAAAGATTTTTTTTCAGGAATACATTTAGATGCAGACATATAAGTAGGTACGTATATCCACATACGTATATCTCACTATTGCAGTTATATACATACATACATACACATTATATGATTATACACATACAACATAGTTGTAAACACACTAAAATTATAGAAAATAAATTGACTTTTTTTTTCTTATTTTCTCAAAAACTAGCAAACTTAGAATAAAAGTTTAAAGACCTTTTTTATGTGATTTTTTCCCGTCTTCGCAATGATGTAAAAAAATGTGGCAAAAACTTTTAAATTATAGCAAATTTTGGCCAAAAACTCATTTTCACGAAAAATGTTCAAAAAACCATGTTCCTAAGCTCCGACGTTTTTGGCTGAAGAACTCATCCAAGATTTTTGGACTTCCAACGTTGCCACCAAATTTCGTAAAACTAGCAGTTTTTCCTGAAGAGCTATCGTGCTGATACATAAATACATAAATACATATATACATATATATATATATATATATATATATATATATATATATATATATATATATATATATATATATATATATATAAATTTTAGTGAATGTTATTTTTGGGCTCTAGGGACCTCAAAACAAATTTCTGCCATATTTTTGGGCTGAACTTCGACTATGGCTTACACCATAATAGCTGAATTTCCAGAATTCTTTCTGGAAATTCGCTAAAAAAACAAGTGGTATACAAATATTAATACATTATTTAATTTTTATTTTTTTAAGAAAATTTTTTTGCTGAGATATACTTTTGTACCTGACTATCTTAGAGCAACTACTTTAAGAAAACAACCATTAAATTATACTTATGGGATACAAAAAGCCCAAACATCTGGAATGAACCATACTACAGCTCTCGGACTATTATTAAGAAGACAAAAAATGTTGATAATGATCAATAATGAATGTTGAAACATGAAAATTTCTATTAATTAAATATTGATGATAAGAGGACTCCATTGGATAAGTGACTGACAAGAACGTAAAATATAATAGCGGTCACCCGTGGGCCGTGGATAGCTGTGAGGTGGTATGCGTGCGTATCCGTGTGTTTGTTTTTTGTGAGATAAAAAAAAAATGGGGAAAATGTTTCTCGTTTATTTTTTTAAGCGAATTTCCATCTTGGAATTTCACTTATTACAGCGGGTGCCATGAAAAGACCTATCACGCCGGGACTCTATATATATATATATATATATATATATATATATATATACATATATATATATATATATATATATATATGTATATATATATATATATATATATATATATATATATATATATATGTCTGCGCGATAACTCTCGAACAAGGTTTCCAATTGTTACGAAATTTGGTGTGTAGGTCAAGAGGCTCGAAAGCTTGGCTGAGTTCGTCAGCCAGATACGTCCGATTTTTGGAAGCCAAAATTTTGGCCAATTTTGGCCATTTTTAGGGGTTTTTTACCAAATTTGGCCAGATTTCAAAATGTTCTTAATTTTATTTTACACCATCGAAAAGAGCGTAAAAAATTACATAAAATTTGGCCAGAGTTCAAACAATTTTTTTATTTTTTTTTACACCATTGAAAAGAGCGTAAAAAATTACATAAGACAAGCTTTTAAAATATTGTTCTTGTTAATTTGTTGAGTTTCTTTAGAATAAATGCTTCATCGTCTTTATTTATCATTACAATAACAATATTTATATCTGTTTCAGTTTTCAAAATAAAAATGAACTAACCTTTCAACAGCGCGTCATCACCGATTTTGAAAATCTGTTCACTGATAAAGAGTTAAACTACACGGAGAGAAAATTCCTATAAATATTACTGTGCTCATACTACAAACGACGTGTAACAGGCGAACATATTCAATTTTGTACGGTAAAATTATAAAAATTATAGTTATATTATTGTAATTTTTATAATTTTACCGTACGAAAATTGGATATGTTCACCTGTTACACGTCGATTGTGGTATGAGCACAGTAATTTTTATAGGAATTTTCTCTCCGTGTACTTTAGATGGATATAAGTTATATTATATGAGGTCCGGCAGAGTGCGGAGGTCCCAAAAGTACGAAAAGTAAACTCCCCAACCGATTTTGAATATTCTAAAAATCTTTAAGAAGGTGAATTCGTTTAAATACATATATGCGATACTATATGCGATCCGCCAAAGTCCTTGGGCCCAAAAGCACCAAAAATTAACCACTCAAACTACCTTGAAAATTTTTTCACTGTTAGAGAGCTAAACAGTTATTTTAGATGGATACAGATTGTTATATAAGATCTGCTAGTCACTTGCACCAATTATTAATATATGACAAACTGAACAAAAAACCTTAATACCAATTTTTGCTAGATCGTATGGTTTCGATTAAAATAACTTTTAAAAAAATTTTGACGACCACTGGTTCCCTACCTTTTTACAAATAATCATGCATATAGTCACCATCTGCTCGTACATATTAGTGGTGGAGAACTATCGATAGCACTATCGATAACTACCGATAGTTTTGACTATCGAAAACTATCGAAATCTTTTTTTAACTATCGATAGTTTTCGATAGTTTTTTCAGTTATTTCGTTTACTAAGGAAATTTTTGCTCGCCGGCTATCCAATTGCCGTCCAAGTCAAAAAACTTGACCAATCAAAAACTATCGACAGTCGGGACTATCGATAATTATCGATAGTCGGGACTATCAATAGTTCTCTATCACTACACCAGTGTCCAATCTTTGAAAATTCGCTATGTTATGCAGGTGCTGCGACAGGGGTATTTTTATTTTTACGAATATTGACATTAAATGTGTGTGGGTATATATATATACATGTACATTATTATAGGCGTATGTCTGTAAAATGTTCGTATGAATTATTTAATAGTAACGCATGTCGTTTCTGGTTCAATTATTTATACGCACAATTTTATTTAGGTAGGTTTTTTCCAGAAAAGAGCTGTAAAGTGGAAAAAAATAAAAAGTTTGTTGGTTGGTGATACGGAACATATTAAAATTGTTAAAAATGTTCTCTCAAAGGATTTTTAGTCGGGGCAATGTTGGTCGTATGTTTTTAGTTCTGTTAAAAATGAAATTTACAGCATCTCAAAAATCTACAGCTAACCTTAAATTTCATGCTGTTAACTTTTCGTTTCATGGCCAGGACGGTTTTAGCATTGTCGTAAAGATAAAATACAAGAATAAGATTAAGATACGGATTCATTTATTCCAAGAATTACATAGCATTCTCTCATGACGCATGCTCCCATTTAACAATTACATCGTCACACAAGATGTATAGAATGGTACCTCTCCGTGTTTCAAAGCGAATACGTTTGAATATGTTGGTATGTTGTTTACAATTTAAGTCTTGTGTGTCTTTTCTAATCTTTACCCGCTGTTATCTTGAAGTGTTAAAAAACAAACAATGATAAAAAAAATTTTATTGAAATTTTGTCATCTGAGTAATAGCTTGTAACAGTAAATTATGTAAATACTAGCTGTACGCCCGATGGGATTTCCCATCGGCAACATCTTCTCATTAAGTGTGCTCACTTTTAATGTTTTTCAAAAGCCTAAATCAATATCCACGTTTCTGACTTCAAAAATGACGAACTTCCCATATGAACTTTCATTTTCTGTTTTAACTCCTTAGGGAATAAATTTCCAGAAACAACTGACTTTTATTTATAAATAGAAGCCTAAACGCCAATTTTCATAACTCCTGTGCTTAATTTCGTCCTTCTAAACCCAACAGTTTAGGTTGTGCGTTGTCTGTCAGTCAAAGTTAAAGATTCATTAAAAAAGATATTTTTTATTTTAATAGTCATAGTAACACATTTTTCTAACTTCAAAAATGTCGAATTTCCATCAAAATTTTCACTCCCTATTTAACTCACTTAGGGGGGCGAATTTTCAAAAATCCTTTCTTAGTGGTCACCTACGTTACATAGGGAACTCCTGTGCAAAATTTCATTCTTCTAAACCCAAGGGTTTAGGCTGTGCGTTGTCTGTCAGTCAGTCAGTGTTAGAAATTTATTAAGTAGATATAAATCAGTAACATTGACGCCCATGACCTTTGACTTTCTCATTTAACAATTTCTCCTCCAACGGCCCCAGTGGATTGCGTAATGGGAGAGTCCTATGTAATTATTTTTCAATAACACGTTTCCTAATCACTTGAAATTTTGTACATTCTCAAAACAGTTTTTTGTTCAAAGATTAAAAATTTCTTTGAATTATTGTTCTTTGAATCCAAAAAACTATTTTTTTGATTCAAAAAAAAAAAAAAAAAAAAATCAAAGAAATTTATATTTTTTGAACAAAGAAATTGTTTTGAGAGTGTGTGTCTTTAAACAGCTTTATCTTGCTTACTATGTAAGATTTTTAGCTGTTTAAAGACTTGCAGAAGGGCACCCACCAAATGTGTACCAAAGAGGTGCCAAATATTAACTATACGTGTTTTTTTGGAGGAATGGGGGGCGTCAATAAAGTGTCATGCCCCGGGCGCCAGTTATGTTCACTACGTCACTGCACTGATAGAGTATGTAACAACATAAGGTTGTATATCTAACATATATATATTATATATACTGTGTGAGTTTTTCGAGAGTTGCCATTTTTATTATAGCCAAACCGTTGATTTAATCGAAAAATTGTTCAAATAAGAGTGGTAGATATCGATGGGGGCAACCGATTGCTATAGTCAGGAGCTTTATAGCTCTTATGGTTTTCGAGCTATGATACAAACTTATAGATTTTTAAATGGGACTATATATTAATTTTTCGATAAAACTGATCTAATGCATTAATTAACAACATAACTGAGCAAAAAAATTTTTTTTACCCAAGTTTAATTTTTTAATTTTTCCTTAAATTTATCAGTTAGGCGGTAAAAATATGCATATGTACTTGAGGCTACTTCAACCGATAGTGTTTTTCTTGGTTACATTTCCATTACATCCAAGAAAAGCACCTTTTCCAGTACCATTTATATCATAAAAATTTGGTTGTAATAGAAATGCCAACTATCAAAAAACTCACATGGTATATAATGCATTTTTCTTCATGATGTGTTTTCCTGATCAACATGAAACTTCAAGAGAATTTTTTTTTCGATTCTAAGGTCTACCTATCTAATTTTGTATATTTCAATTGGTTTTCGTCATTTGATTCTAGGGAACTGCGGATGTTAAATTTTTAACTTTAGAATCTTACAAAACCAGGTGGGAACGGTGTTAATGTATTTTCTATAAACAGTTCAGTTCTATTGCTGTTAGAAATGCAGTGTCTTCAAAAGCTTATAGTTTTATAAAGTTTCTACCTTTGTTGTTTTAGATATTTTATTTTTTATTTTTTATTTATTTTATTTATTTTATTTTTTTTTTTTTGTTCCTACTAAAATCATATAACTCTGACATTTTATATGCTTTCTGATATGTTATTATATCATTGTAACAATAACATACGAATGTTATAAGGGTATAAAATTTAAATAATTCCAGGGAACTCATTATTTATCGTTCATTAGTGGTTTGATTTCCCCTTGTCCTGCGTACTCGTTTTACCACCTCACTGACGCACCACAACGTCCAGTAATATTTTAGGGTTCCGAAGAAATAAATTTCGGAACTCTTGTACTGGCAACGTAGTTTTCGACTATCCGTACCAATTTAGATTACATACAGTCTGCCGTCATATTTTTTTGATAATCGTCATAATATACTACTACAAAAAATTAAGTGAACAAAAAAAAATTGTTAATTTTTTAGTGATTTTTGAAGTGCTGTATTTACGTGAAAAATGGTCGTATCAAGATAACAAAAAAAGCATTTTAAAGCTCCAAGATTCTAGTTTTGAGATCTTTCATCCAAAAAATTTTAAGAGTGACAGTTATCGAGTAATCCTACGGAATAACACAAAAATTAAAAATAGAAAATTTTTTGCTCTTTTTTTCGGTCTACGGGCTCGAAAAATTTTTTACAGTAAAGCCATGGTATTGACTTGATAGCTTGTTTATTCAGGTTCAATTTACTTTTTAAAATTTTTCTCTACGTTGAATTGTTCCGGAGATGTCTAACTTTGAATGCAAAAAGATCCTTTTTGCTTTAACCATCTATATCTCAGTAACTAGTGATCGAAGGGAAAATTGAAGGGCAGTTTTGGAATCTAGAATAAATTTCCTACAAGGCTATGCTGCGTACTTTAAGAAAAAAAAAATTTTTCATCGGACCGATCGGTTATTCATTCAGAAGGTCACGATCACTAACAGAGGCACCGATGAATATGTATATATACTTATAAAGATTAGTAATACATGAAGCTATCGGCGGCGGTTTTAGCGAGTACGCCGGGTAGGTCCGGGTCTACCCAAAAATTTTGAAAATTCAGACATAAATATATGTTTGAATATTCAAAAATTTTAATTGTAATTCAGACAAATATTGACACATTTTAGTACACTGGAGAAATCTCTAAAAGCAATTTTTTAACTCTTAGTAGATTTTGTCGAAGCTTGGAATCATTTCCGCCATTAACTAGAGTAACATTAGGTCGTGTAATATGAAATGTCGTTGTCCGACCACTTGATCAACCAAGTAATTCAGATAAATATTGACACTTTTTTAAGCCTTAGAGAAATGTTTTAAAGCAATTCTTTGACCCTGAATAGATGTTTTGTACTCCGGAATCATTTTCGCCATTATCTGAAATAGTATTAGGTCGTGTAATATGAATTGTCGTCTTCCGACCACTTGGTCGACCATGTAATTCAGACAAATATCGAGACTTTTCTAAGCATTAAAGAAATGTTTGGAAGCAATTCCTTATTTTGAAATATAATTCTTGTAGCTCAGAATCATTTTCGCTATTACCTGGAATATTATTGAGTCCTGCAATATGAAATGTAGTCTTATGACCACGTAGTTAAGGAATAACCACTAGATCATAAAATCATAGATAAATGAGACAAATGACTAAGGCCCGATTTTTAGAAGAGTCTAGTCAAAGGGTCTATTTTGAATATTTGAATCAAAATTTGAGATTTGTATTAATTTTTCACATTATAACGTAAAAGCCCCTACACCGGAACACTATTTTTTGGTGTGTAATTAAACTGGCTTATAAAAATTGACAAATAAATTAAACACCCATTTTTTTTTAATAAGCCTGAAATAAAGTTTCCTTAATCCAATGAATATGTTTTTAAAAAAATACAACCCAAAAATTTTTATTTATTAATGTTTTTCTTTTACAAAATGTCGACATCTATATCCAAACAAATAAATATTAATGACACTAGGAGTTGGGAACCGATATACAAACAGGCGTATAATATGAATAATATGACACATAGAGTGACATCTAGACGTCAATGTAGGAAACAGAATGGTTATATATGTATTTCTTTAATTAAGTAAGGAAACATTAAATGCGAGGTGAATTTAAATTGAAAATAATCATTCAATTAATAAAAATTTTTTTTATGAGAAGTTTCTTTCAGAAATAACTTCATTAATACCTAAATGTCAAAACTGTTTCAGTATTGGCTCACGTTCCGGTATAGGGGCTTTTACCCTGTAGTTTTGTTTTGTTTAATGTTTTATATTTTTTGTGTGCTCTATATATCTTTGTAAAGCTGGAATCCGTCCCCCGTTATATAAAAGCTCACCCAATTGGTAGATGATTAAATGAAATGGCTTGTAAATTTTGCTTAAAAATACACTTTCTTTAATTTACAATTATTCTATAAAAAATGTACACTTTCAAGAAAAATGTTACGTATGAGTGACATGTTTACAATACAGAAAAATTCGGGCCTATTCAAAATAGAAATCCTAAAATCGCCCCAGGAAGCCATAAAATATCTCTATAAGGAACTCTAGCGTAATGCGTGTTCAACACCCACTTGGCGATTCTTTTTTTTTTTTCATTAAATAAAACCAAATATTAATTTAAATTAATTTGCCAATTATTATTATTTATTTATATAATTAACAACGTAACATAACCGAACATAATATAAATATGTACCTACATGTACCTACATGTACACATGTAACATGTAAAAGAAATTGGAACATTAAATATTCTCTAACCAACCGCCAATAAATTACTAATTTGTTCGATTGAGTCAGAATATATGATTAGTTGTACAGAGAGTTTCACCAAATTGAATACGTTTAGAGAAATTTATACTAAATGAAGAGATAGTTTAAGTTTGCTTGTTTGTTTAGCCGTAACGAACCGAGTAAAAATTACTGGCCTGACCTTGGACACTCGTCCACAGTTAGAAAGTTAACCTACTCCAAATACGCATAGGCTCTCATTTTAAAATTCTGTAAAAAATATTTGAAAATAACCAAAAACTGATTTTAAAGCACTGTAAAATTATATAGTAAACACAGTGATTTTATCAAGCTAAAACAATTCGTTTTTATCAGCTCAGAATCGTTTTTATTAGAAGTGATCAAAATGACAAAATTCGTTTTAAAAATATGACCAATGATCATGTTAAATTATCTGAACAACTAAAAGCAACTTTCTTCAAAATGAATTGAGCAAACGCGAAATTGATGACAGTATTCAACACGCTCAGAATTTAGATCGTCACGACTTATTAGCACCAACCACTGTCGAAATCGAAAATATTAACTGAATTATTATAAAATATTAATAATTATTAATTATTTGACGTATTTTTACATAAGCATACTTACAAATTTGCATCAAACGGCACTCAGAAAAAATATAAATTGAAATTTTGTTTTGAATGATTTAAATAAAATTTAGCAGCACAAGAGTTATCACCAGACATTTTAAGCCACCATAATAATTAAATACATATCAGAAATATCTTACAGATCACAAAACACACTAAAATTACAAGGAAATATCAAAAATAACTAATGATAAGCTTTAAATAAAAAAATTTAATGACAGTTAAAATTCCACTGCCATCGTTGTTAAAAATTTTAAAAAAGTCAGTGAAACTTAGACAAAATTAAATAATTTACATAATTATCAACTGTAAATTTTCACAAAATAATTTGACCTGCAAATTTATTTTTCTAAATTAAATTTACTTTAGTGATGATATTTTCACTGTATTAGTATGCATAATGTTATGCATTATTTAGGTACATAACATGGATAGCCTTTTGGAATTTTTGAATTCCAAATGACACTCTAACGTCATCTTGTTTCGTAACTGTTTGTGAAACAAACTATTATTTAAACTGTGATCATACTATTACAAACGCAACATCAACGAATGTACATAACAAATGGGATTTAGGTCACTCACACGTCACATTTTGTCCACGCTGAGTTCACTAGTGTAGAGATAGAAATATTGCTTTGGTCTCCAGACATCTATGAATTGTGGTTTTGTAAATTGCTGAAAATATAAAAAGTCAAAAATGTTTGTTACGAAAATATTTCCGTAAATATCGAATCTGATATCAATCTCAGTACCTACTTGAAAAAAAATACATACCTATGTGATGTATAAAATATATATGTATATAGGGGTTTGTTATAGATGATTGTGGATATTCTGGGAAATACTTATCATCAAAGTGAAAATCGAAATTATAATTCAGTTAATTTATTATTAATTACATTTAAAATTTAAATGAAATCTCCCAAGTTGTTTAAATATTAGCTCAATATTATCAAAAGAGTAACAATATAGAATAATGACTTACAAGAATACTTATTATCTCAAGTTTAAAAACGGAAAAAGTATTTGAAGGGGAGGTGCCTGGTTCTTTTCCAACTAAATATATTTTTTTCAATTTTCCAAACTTGAAAATATATTTTCGAAATAAATCGTTTCTTAAATTTCCATTATAGAAAATCTTTGCCGTCGGTGTAGATAACGAAAATAATTCAATTGCCTCGAATTACGACGATTGAACATTTTAACCTCGTCACGCCCATTTGTGAACGTTTCAACGACAATAATTTCGTCGATAACATCTTCATCGTATACGCTTTCATTTCAGTTAACTTACAGTCAACTTACAGTACCCACATATTAGTGAAAAGAGAAATATTTTTCTAATAATTGCTAAAAGTAAAATATCAACTTTTTTTGTTAACTGGTACTATTATAATATTTCCCGGCCTAGAGAGCGGCGTCAAAAGTTACTATCTCTAAGGCCAGGCGCACATTGAACTGCGTCACGCAGTAAACGCAGGGCAGGTCAGAGCCGGAAAGCACGTGTGGTCGGACGCACATTAAGATGCAGTTAACGTAGACAGGGCAACGCAGTTTCTGTGACTCTTGTTGTAGAACGAGATAGCACGAATTTAAAACCAGAGTAGAGCAGAGAAGCACTATTCTGCTTCAATTTCTTCAATTGTTTTCATTTCGACGAAATAAAACCAACTAAACTCGAGAACGAGTTACAATGTCGCGCAGCATTGCGCAGTTTCTGTGTCACATTCACGAGTGCCACATCGGTCTCGTGTGACGCAGTGCTGCTCTGCCCTGCTCTGCGTTTCAATTCGCGCTGTCCCGTTCTACAACACAAGCCACAGAAACTGCACTGCCCTGCCTGCGTTAACTGCGTCTTAATGTGCGCCCGGCCTAAGAGATGAGCACATATTACTTGTGTTAATATAAAATACCGCTGTTGCAGTATCCTGCATAACATAGCGAATTTCCTTTTAAAAAATTAGTTTTTCTCGGAAACTAGTTGACATAGAATAATAATTTAAAGACCTTTTTTGTGTGATTTTTTCTTCTCGTTTCAATGGTGTAAAAAAATGCCTCAAAATTTATATATGTCTTAAATATATATATATATATATATATATATATATATATATATATATATATATATATATATATATATATATATATATATATATATATATATATATTTTATTTTTTTTTGAGACATTTTTGAGACATGTATAAATTTTTGAGGCATTTTTTAGACATATATAAATTTTTGAACCTCAAAACAAATTTCTGCCATGGTCCCGGGCTCAAGTCATGTCATGACAGTGGCTGTAATAGCTGAGTTCTATTCTGGAAATTCGCTAAAAACCAGTGAGAAAACGCATTTTGAAAATAAATTTTTAAAAAATCACGGCTTTTTCGCGACTATAAACAGCCGCTATTTTGAAAATATATTACGGAATCAAAAAATCCTAGTTCGTGCCAAAATGACGGTATCGAGAAATAATATGCACTTTAATTTATTTCGATACGTCAAATACTTTTTCAGATACATGAGGAACCATCTCGAAAAATGTACTCTGGTGAAAATGGCATTTAAATTTTCTTTTTTTAAATTGAATTATAGTAAAGTACGTGCACTAAAATGCCCATAAATTTTTGATTTTCCATTTTTTTTGAAAATAAAATTTTGGGAGTATATTTCTAACACCTTAAAGAACATAATTATGAAGAATAAAAAATCGATTTCTTTTTTTTTTAGCAAATCTCCCCTTAAATTATTTTCATAATAATATAATTCTTTAAAAAAAAAAGAAGTTTCTTCTTAAAAAAAAATAGACCGGCGTCGTTAAATAACTTCATTATTTTTCTTAATTAAATAGTCGAAAGATTTTCGAGTACCTACATGTACGCGTAAGAACGAAGACAGAGCAACTGGTCGGTAGTTGAATATCTTAATTAGTTTAGGCACAGACGAAGACGAGACAATGTAGAAAGAAAAACAATTACGTACATAACCTATCATCTCAATTATACGAAAAAAAATTTGTTTGCTATTCGAAATGCTCATGGGATTTTTGTTGTAGACAGTTCTGTTTTGCGAATGACATGAACGGAATCGTGTCACATATCACGTGTCATGTGTCACGCATCACCGATAGAATTCAATAGCAGATAAATAAATTAGAAATTTTCAAACTTTTCAACAAGAACGATTGGATAAATTTACATGTACTTACGTACGTATGGGTAGTGAATACAGTGCAAGTCCGAAAACACGAATTTGATTTCGATAAAATCAGTTCAAGGATTTCAAGGACATTTTTGTGCTCTATTTTGTAACCCTTCCAGACTGGAAGTAGGTAATTATTCACAAAAGTGTGTGCATTCACGTAGTTAAAAATATTTTATAAAATTCCCGAATAAAATATTTAACAATACCCCTGTCGCAGCTTCCTGCATAACATAGCGAATTTCCGTTTATAAAAATTAATTTTTCTCGGAAACTAGTTGACATAGAAGAATAGTTTAAAGACCATTTTTATGTAATTTTTTCTCGTCTTTTAAATGGTATAAAACAATTTCGCAAAAAATTATAAATAAGTGGAAATTTTGGTAAAAAACTAATTTTTTGCAAGAACAAATGGCATGTTCCTGGCATCCGACGTGTCTCACTGAAGAACTCATCCAAGATTTTGGGACTTCCAACGCTTTCACCAAATTTTCTAAAAATAGGACATTTCGTTCGAGAGTTATCGTGCGGACACACACACACACACACATATATATATATATATATATATATATATATATATATATATATATATATATATATATATATATATATATATATATATATATATATATAATTTTTAGAGAATGTCAATCAAGTTAGCCCCGCCATTTTATTTTTTTAAGTAAAAAGGGTTGTGCTGTATTGTGCTAGACGTGTGCTATAATGTGCCGTAAATAAAAAAATCATTTTATTAAAATTACGACTTTTATGGCTAAAAACTATTTTTGGACATCAAGTTAGCCCCGCCATTTTCTTTTTTTCAAATAAAATAGGTTGTGCTGTATTGTGCCAGACATGTGCCACTATGTGCCGTAATTAAAAAAAAATATTTTATTAAAATTACGACTTTTATGGCCAAAAACTATTTTTGGTCGTCAAGTTAGCCCCGCCATTTTGTTTTATTTAAACAAAAATGGTTGTTCTGTATTGTGCTAGACGTGTGCTACAATGTGCCGTAAATAAGAAAATTTTTTTTTTTAAATTACGATTCTTACAGCCAGTTTTTTGGGTGTAAAGTTAGCCCCGCCATTTTGTTTTTCTAAAACAAAAATGGTTGTTCTGTATTGTGCTACATGTGTGCTACAATGTGCCGTAAATAAAAAAAAATTTTTTTGAAAATTACGATTTTTACAGCCAATTTTTGGGCACATTGTAGGTAAGTTGTAAAAGTCGTAATTTTCAAAAAAAAAATTTTTTTATTTACGGCACATTGTAGCACACGTCTAGGACAATATAGAACAACCATTTTTGTTTTAAAAAAACAAAATGGCGGGGCTAACTTTACACCCAAAAATTGGCTGTAAAAATGGTAATTTTCTAAAAAATTTTTTTTTTTATTTACAGCACAGTGTAGCACACTTCTACCACAATACCCAACAACCATTTTTGTTTAAAAAAAACAAAATGGCGGGGCTAACTTTACACCCAAAAATTGGCTGTAAACATGGTAATTTACAAACAAAAAAATTTTTATTTACGGCACATTGTAGCACATGTCTAGCACAATACAGCACAACCTTTTTTATTTGAAAAAAAGAAAATGGCGGGGCTAACTTGACGACCAAAAATAGTTTTTGGCCATAAAAGTCGTAATTTTAATAAAATATTTTTTTTTAATTACGGCACATAGTGGCACATGTCTGGCACAATACAGCACAACCTATTTTATTTGAAAAAAAGAAAATGGCGGGGCTAACTTGATGCCCAAAAATAGTTTTTAGCCATAAAAGTCGTAATTTTAATAAAATAATTTTTTTATTTACGGCACATTATAGCACAAGTCTAGCACAATACAGCACAACCCTTTTTATTTAAAAAAAATAAAATGGCGGGGCTATCTTGACTGACATTTTTAGAGAATATTATTTTCGGTTCCTAGGAACCTCAAAACAAATTTCTGCCATGGTCCCGGGTTCAACTCGCGTCATGACAGTGGCTGTAATAGCTGAATTCCATTCGCTAATACGTGACCAATAGGGGTAGTACACAGCTTCTTCGTACTCGTAACAGACATAAGTCAGTACCAATATCCAGTATATAGAGAAATGTTGTTCTTAACTGCATGCTATCCTAAATTTCATGTTTAATCATATTATTAAGGTACCATCACAGTGTGATCGGCCGAAAAATAGTCAATTTTTACAATTTTTTTTCGGATGGACAGGATGGGGGAATGGGGATGAGTCTTTTTACGATTAATACCACTAAAAGTATTTAAAAATACAAAAATAATTTTTTTATTTATTTTATTTTATATAATTTTTTGAAAAAGGTGTCTCTAAAAAAGGGCGAAATTTGGTGCCCACAATTGTGGCCGCAGTTTTTATCTGCTTTTTTTTGAAATTTTCCTATTTCTTCACACGGAAAACTGTAAAAAATTTTGTACTTTTTATTCAAACCGCCGCCATTTTTTCAAATTTCAAATAAAGCTCCCATAGGAACATAGCCGCTTACCTACGGATTGATAATCTATTTGATTTTTTTTAAATAAAAGGTTTTGTTTTGTGTTTACTCACAGTAAAATTAAAAATTAAATGTTTCTAGGTAACTACTACTATTTTATTTTTATTATTATAAAATTTATTGAAATTTTTTTTGGATTGTAAAAGTGAAAAAGCTTCAATATTCTTATGGGATTTAATACACATAAGTTAAATTGGCAGGCTAAACGTGAAAAAGCTAATATTCTTATGGGAGTACAATGTACATTCACATTAATTAAATTATCACTTGTTATTACACGAGAAATTTGTATTTGTTCGAATAAATTTGAGTTTGTCTAATGAAAATTTGTTGCCTAGCAATTTGACGAGAAAAACTGTCAACCAACAACAACGCGACAGCGAAGCTGAAGCATTTTTGCTAGTTGACAGTTCTTCTCGTTAAATTGCTTTTAGGCAAGAAATTGGAGTTGTAGAAAATCACATATTGATTCAGGAAAAATATAAAACTCAAATGTAATACGGTAAGACAATTTAACGAAAGTAAGAAAATTCAAAAAATCGGAAAAAATTTTTGTAAAATATATTGAAAATTTGTTGAATATTTAGACGGTCCACTATAATAGCTGAGACGTACGTATTTACTAAGATTTTTTATTATTGAAAAACAAATTTTTAACAAGTAACTATACTTCTATCTCTCAAAATTGAAAACAATAAAAAAAGATGAATTTATTTAATTTAAATGATATGTCACATAAATCACATACATAACATAAACAAAAATACGTTTGATAGTCAATTAAAATTACAGTGGCACTTTTCAATTGTGCAGGTAATAAATAAAAGAAAAAAAGGATGTTTACATAAAATACGTATAAATAATATTTTGATACACATATGTATGTGTGTGTATGTAACTTGTGTACGTTGTTTTTATGAAAATATTTTAAACTTTTAGTCACATGGAGTGCAATATGTATACCTGCATATGCTAAAGACGAAACTGTCTGATCCGAAAGAAATCCTGGTTATTAGCTTTTTTTATTCTCCGAATGAGTCCATAGTTACTAACCAAATAAAAAACCGACAATAAAACAAAATTGTTACGAATTTCGAAACAAAAAACAATTTATTTAAATTTTACAACAGAGTAGCAAAAAAAAATAAAATAAAGTTCAGATAAACGATTTATATATACGACATGGTTAGATATTTATAACAAAAAACACGCCAAATATCTATCTACGTGTTGTCGAAAAAAAGAGACTACAATTGTTAAACGATTTAAATGAATATAGATTATTACCATAGAATGGGACAACTTTGAATAGGTTTCGGAAGTCTGTTATGGGCAACTTTTTTTAACATCGAAAATTTCAGTTTTCTTTTTGCTCCAATAAACAATTAAACAAAATTGTTAACGTAACTTTGGGTGCGTAGTTTTTAACAAGACATTGAAATGTAACATTATAGGTACAGTTAAGTGAGCAATATTAAAATCAACTTTAATAACATGAACCACAACTTGAACCACAAATTTGGGTAACAAAAAAGGAAAAGGTTAAAAGAATTAGTAAAAAAGAATTTTTTAGTCTGTATCTTCACATACAATATTGCCACAGATTCAGTTTTTGTAAGTAATGTAGCATATCCAGTTTGCAGTATGGCTGTAGAACTGAAAATCACATCTACAGATGGGCAATTCCATGAAATGATGGAATTTTAGTAAAAAATAAAAAATGAAAATACTTGATACTCAAAAGACTGAATCACTGATATACAACGTTTTTTTTTTATTTTTTTACCTTTAATTGTTTTTATTTTGTAAATTTAGCTTAAAAATTTCTTACTTAATAAATAAAAAATACTGTAGCTTGTGATTTTTTTCAAATGAATACAGCTAAATTTACCTTTTTCCTTATGCTGAAATAATTAGGTACTATACTCGTTTTGAGTATTATTTTGATTTTTTGTCAAGCTGCGAATTCGAGGAATGGAGGCTATCAAAACCGACGGACGCTTTTTTAATTGCTAAAAATAAGCTTTTATATTTGTTATCTATCATATTTTCCAAAAAATCAAACTAATACACTACTTACTTTTTAATAAAACTTGTTTTAAAGTGACTGTAATATAAGTGACCAAAAAGGTGTAATGTAAGTGACCGATTAAAAGTTATATTTTTATCAAAAATATATAATATTTTATGAAATATTTTATTAAAATAATTTATTGAAACATTATTTGTTTAAATTTACTTAAATGAAGCTGTTTGTTATTAAAACGGAACAGAAAATTCTCATCGTGTACAAGATGAAAAATTATGTTCCTTTTTGAGTAATGTAAGTGACCATACCTACTTTATCTTGCATAAAACAAATTGATATGCATTTTTTGTTGTTTGATTTTCTTTGTTTAAAAATTCAAATCGTATTCGATTTAATTTGAATAAATTTTAGTGGATTTATTCATTAAATACGAAAATTCAAAAGATCTTAATCCAAACTTTAAATAAAATTGTAATGTAAGTGACCATGGAATTACCCAATGGTAACAGACCTTACTGAGCTTCTACTGCCCTTCTTTATACACTTTTTACGGACCAAATTGCTTATTGTTAGAGGAAAATCTATATCAAAAGAAGTCTGGCCTTTCAAGGGGTAAAACTAGTCATTTATGGTTTGAACTGACCAATTATTGTTTTGTAGTTATAACAAACAAAAATTTGCGTGAATCAAAATTTCCGTTAAATAACGAATATTTATACATAAAAAAGTTTAAATTATAATTAGAAGATCCAATATAGGTATCCCAACGCTAGTGATGGCGAAGCGAGGAGCATTTAGTCGATTTATCGACTAAAGTTGCTTTTCAGACAAAATTAACAATTAGTCGAAAATATCAGGCATAGAATAGTCGACTAATCGACTAAATATTTAATCAAATTCATGAATAGGGTAACCAATATATGTAACTCTTCCAAAAACGCAGTTTTCTTTTAGATTTAATTACAAATCTAAGTATTCGTTTAAAAAATATTAATCATTTTAATGTCATTTAGTCGAAGGTAGAATAGTCGACTAAAAATGAGTATAAAAAACAATACAAAAAAAATATTAAATTAGTCGTTTAAAAAATAATTAATTAACCATTTTAATCATTTAACCGAAGGTAAAATAGTCGACTAAAAAATGACATCCGATATCACTAATCCCAGCCGTATTTTGGTGCGCTGTTAAAGAAACCTCAAAAACTGTCCCTTAATATTACCCTCAATGTAAATGTAATCCCGTTTGACGGTACGCTTTGCCGAAAAAAAAGACTACAATTGTTAAACGATTTAAATGAATATAAATTATTCTTTTTTCGGTAGACATGTCAAAATAAAATTGTTTCTGGTCCATTTCTCAAATTTATTCATATAATATAATACGATAGACAATGTGAAATGTATTATTAAGTTATTTTAGGTTGTAATTATTAAATTACGTTAAATAAATTATGTACGCAAGCACTTAGTTGTCGAAATTTTTGTTCCAGCATATTTCATTCCAGTTGTTTCCGGTAGTTCATGTAGATATTTATTAAATCATTTAAATTGGAATCAATTCAATTAATTTTTTTTTCGTTTCGAATGACAAATAGCCAGGCGTACTGTATCCATTGGTTCAAAAAATTTAGGTAACATTATTTACAAATGGTAAAGGTCTACCTACACGTACTTTTTGTCAGTTGAGGTGTTACATCTAACCGACATACCTATTTTTCTTTTGTGAAAATATGCAAACGAACTGAAGTTTTTTCAATAAGTTGAATCATAAGTTGGCGTCTACTTTACGCAGGTAACTTAACGAGTAAGCAACATTAGGTATTTATATTTCTGTTGTCTGATTGCTATAGTTACAAAAAAAAAGAAAACAGGTCATAAAAGTTTACTTGCCTTCCTAGGCATGTAGTGATCAATAACAGCCAATTAGTAAATAAATTTAATTTTATTTTTACTTAATCCATCCTTTTTTTATTGAAAATTTAACTTATTTAACTTACTTGTATTAGTCTACAATATTTTGACACTTCCAAAACTTTTGCAGTTAAAAAACTTTTAAGCCTAGTGCAGTTAAAAATGTAAATTCTAAACATCACCTTAAGGTAATTGGTCCGTAAAACGATTTTTCAAAGGATTTTAACGAAACTTCTCTAGACATTTATTTAATTCAGTACCAATAATACGAGCCTATATCGAAAAAAAAAATTAACCGCCCCAATTTTGAGAAAAACAGTTACCAAGTTTTGTAATTTTAACACGGGCTCTTACGGGAAATTGATATATTCACACGATTTTTTGAATAAAATTAAAACGTATCAAAGGATTTTGATAAATATTTAATATGTTAAAAAATACAAAGTTACAAACAATATTTAATAACAAATAAAAATTATTGACCACGCCGTTTTTGAAATATTATTTATAAACATCATTTTACAATGTTGTTACAACGCTTTTTCAACAATGCTTTTATATTGCTATAACATAAGCGCGCGGAAATTAAAATAAATTAGTGGTATACCAATATAATAACTGAAAATATGTATTAACACATTATTTAATTTTTAATAAAAGAAAATTTTTCTTGTGATATACTTTTGTACCTGACTATCTCGCACCAAATACCTTAAGGTACCAAAGTATTAATTTCTAATTGTTAATAAATTTATTGAAACCACTTCATTTGTAGGTACTTCATACCAAATTGAAAAAATGGTTTCCTGCTCAATTATACAAAATTTTCTTCGAAAGTAGTTGGAAAACTAGGCCAAATTTTTCCAAAAATTAAACTTCTCTGTTAATTAAATAAACTTTCATCAAAACATGATATCGTTAGAATATTATTTATGTACATAAAAATTTTTTACACGTAATTTAATATATTCAACTGATTAATTAAAGAAAAATGCAAAACTTTTCTCCCCAATTATATCGCACGTTTCTTCTTCCTCTCTTTCAATCCTGTTCGTCATACCTTTAGCAAAGGAAAAATAGAAAAGCTTACCTTCAAATATTTTTATCTCTCTCAAAGTGAAATATTTCAACGGTGGAAACAGAAACTTAACAAAAGTTACAAAATTAAAACAAAAAAGCAACAAAAATAAAAGAAAAAAGAAATATTACGGTTCGTTTGTTCTTATCAAAACAAAAGAAAAACTTCACTAATTATATCGATCAAGTCTCATCAAGTTTTTAATTACTTTGAAAAACATTTTTAATGTCTTCGAAAAACAAAAAAAACAATCACAACGGTACAAAAACCGTCAAATTAAAACCAAAAACAAAAAAAGGAAAATTCCAAACACAATTTTCACAGCGTCGTGAACAAGAAACACGATCTGAAAGTTTTCTTTGAAAAATGTAAAACAAAACGCGTGCTTGTTTTAATATGTGAAGTTTTAAATTTCATCAAATTGACTGTACGAAGAACCACGCATACCACATGCAGTATGAAAATATTACGCGATTCCGTCCGTAACAGACAGTGGAAGATCAGAGTCGCGTCTGTCACTGTTACGGTCTAAGGTAACTGACTGTTACGGCAGCCGTCAAAACGTACAATAATAATAATCATCATCGTAACTATACTATTCTCATAGACGCCGTGCGTCGGTAAAAGCGCCGGTATATGATGTGACGCATGCGTCTAAATTTTGTCTATGTATGTATCTATGTAACATGTTGTTTTGGATGAGATATAGTTTTGAGTTGAATCATTCATGTTTAGGTGTTAAGTAATCTGACAATTTAATACCTGTTCGTTTTTTTTTTTTTGTTTTTTTTTTTTGGAAATTAAAATTTATTTTTTGATAACGGTGTGGCTGTGCGCTGTGAAGAATAAGTCGAATTTATTTAAATTCAATTAAGTATGTTGGAAAATTTAAATTTCCATTTTTATGTTAAAATTTATTTTGGGGCAGGTGGTGATTGATCTATCTATTAATTAAAATTACTTTGTAATATACATATGATACAGAATGTTTCATTATCCATCAAACTTTTCTGTCTATAAGATAGAAATTTTAGTATTAGATTTATTTTTATAGAGACGAATATACAGGGTGGATCATTTTAATCTATGCATCTAAATATCTCGCCAGAGGTGCCACTTATCAAAAAATGACCTTTACAAAAGTTGTTAGGTACGAAGGGAGACATTAAATGGTGACCTTAAATTTAACCTTGACCTTTATTCTCAAGGTCATTTTGAGGTCAAGTTGTATTTTTTAAATGGAATGACCTACTTTTTATTTCGGATTCTGAATTCAAATTCAGAATTTTCAATTCTCAAAAGAAAAGCACTCATTTTTTTTCTAACAATCAAAAACTAGGCCACTGAGTAAACCTCAATAATATCATCCAACTATTTTTATGGTAGGAACTTACAATTGGTTTTTATGAAACTCACCTAAAACTCTTTCGTACCTTAAGGGAAGATTCGCTAAAAAAAAAAGAAATGGTTTTCTTTCTTCCTAATTATGTTTCTTAAGGTGTTAGAAATATTCTCCTAAAATTTTATTTTAAAAACAATGGAAAATCAAACAGCTATGGGCATTTTAATGCATGCACTTTTCTATAATTCAATTTAGAAAAAAAATTTTGCTTCTGAGAAAAATTCGTTTTTCTCAAAAGACGTTTTTTGATATGGTTCCTTATGTATCTCAAAAAGTATTTGAGATACCGACATAAATTAAAGTGCATTTTATTCCTCGCTACCTTCATTTTGGCAGGAACTAGGATCTTTTGGTTCCGTAATATATTTTCAAAATAGCAGCTGTTTATAGTCGAGAAAAAGCGGTGATTTTTGAAAATTTATTTTCAAAATGCTATTTCTCACTGGATTTTTATTTTTTTTTCTTACATCCTAGTTAGTGTCATAACTGTATACTGTTGGTATATTTTCAGAAAATCCTTCATTTTTTGATTTTGGTTCATTGGGGATTTCAGAACGCGAGAAACCATCAAGGTGGAAAAATCTCGCAGTGTCGACTTCAAAGCCATCTATACTCGGCTCATTTCAGAATTTTTTTTTTTTTTTATTTTTTTGTAATCTTAGGACATGTAGAAACAATGTTGTATATTTGGTTTTTTTAAGAACATATTTATTTGTATAAAAATAATGATAATAAAGGTCGGTTTTTGATGTTTTTTTTTGGAAAATCTCCCCTTAAAACGAAGAGCAAGTCCGTCTGTCTGTAGCCCACAGAGGTTTTCCTTGAAAAATGCGCGAGCTCTGTAACCTAAACTTAATTCAGCAAACAAAGCTATAATTAAATACTTCTTATAAACATTTTTACTAGAAGGATAAGTTTCGCCTCCTAAAAAGGAATAAATAAATAATTATGGAACTTATGCATTTTGTTGTTAGAAAGAGCTACTTCTGTGAATTTCAAAATTTTTTCTTCAACCAATTCTTTCAGTACTTATAAGAAAAAAAATTTCTTAGTGTCAAAACACCTGTTGCTATTTAGAGAATGTGACGTAACTGGTAATTAATGAACGTTTTCGCGCAAATTTTGGGAGTAAGCTTTAAATTAATTTTTCATTTCAGTACACATCGAGGTTACACTGTCGAACCTTTTTAGAAAACTAGAAACTCTAAAAATTGGAAATTCGTGGTTCTACCTATATTGGTAACAACGACTTGGCTAGAACCCCTGGGGCCTAAAGTAGGTCAATGTTCAGTTGTCTTCTCCTATTAATATTTAAATTTTTTTTTTTTTTACAAATTAAAATAAAATTAGTTTTGTTTAAAAAAATCTTTTCCATCGGCAAAAACAATTGTTATTAGCAAAATTGGAGACAAGCCAATTAAGTTCTAAAAATTTAACGTTTGCCTATATTTAAAATCTAATAATTTTTAATGTTCGGTCGCATGCACTTACATAGCTGCATCTATAATACATATTACATAATATTAGCTTTAATGTAACGGAAAAAATGTAATATAATAAAAAAATTTTGCGAAAAAACTTCTATATATTGTTAAAAACTTCAAGTGGATGCATTCATTCTAAAACGACGACCCTCTATTATTATGTATTTTGCTCGCTATAGTCGCTACTACTATGTATATAGTGCGGTAGTCGATAGAATTGGGCAGACTGCCAACTTGATGTCTTGTTAAGAATGAAAACAATACTTGTAGAAATATATTTCATAAATATAATATTCTTTCGACACATACCAGTTGCATTCCATTTGCAGATAATGGACTGTTCGAATAATATTCGAGTCTTAGGAAGAGAAACATCTTTAGAACGAACAAAAAATTTGAAACTATTATTTTTTTTAATAGAATATTCATGAAATATCCCAAGAATATACCCAAAAATTTTCGGAGCGATATTCGAAGACCTTCATATGTGTTAGCCTCTGACCATAAAACGTACTCGAGAGTGTGTAATAACATTTGTGATTTATTCATATGGTTGTTTCGTTTTTATTCTTACATATTGAAATTTTAAATACGTTTTTCTCAACAGCGTTTTTAAAATTGGCGGTAACTCTCACTCAAAAACTACTCGACCAATTTAGTGTTCAAACAGACAAAAAATTTTTATGAAAATTTAACAATTTAAATTAACAATTACGAGGGCTAGAGTGTCCGCCATTTGAGAACTTGCAGAGTGACACACTCTAATAAAAAACTTCTGTAAGTACCATTTTTATATTTATTGAAACAATATAGCATTTTAAGGTCATAGTAAATAAACTGTCAAACTTCGAAATATAGATCAATTTTTTTTTGTTAGAAAAATTCCCGAAATTGTCTTCATTTTCGCTTGTCGAATGGTGTTTCTGCCATTAACTAATAGGTATTATAAATGTGAAAATGAGCTTTTTTTATTCAAGTTTCATAAGTTTTAATAATTTATTATCTTCTTCCGACTGAAAATTTCCGAATAAAAATAATCAAATGAAAATTTCTTTTCATTGAGTTTTTAGCAGAAATTATTTAATTATTCGATTAAGTGTTGGTTCCCAGTGTGTTTAAGAGATTCCCTTATTAAGAGGGGAAATCACATTAAGAGGTTTATAAAGATCGATTTTTTTAATTTCATAAATCGTTATCTCAACTATCCAAGAATACACTCCACCTCATTGGGTGCAGGTTACAGGCTCGAGCGCACAGCAGGTACGGTGGAGCACTACCTTAGGTAATCGTTTTACTTATAAAGCCTATGAGAAAGAAGAAGGATTAATATATGGTGCTGGAATCGCAGATTATTCGGTGAGCACTTTACATTATTGTTAACTTCCTTAAATTTCTAATTATCGAGATTTTATTTTCAAACATGTTTTTTTCCAAAATTACTTTTTTAACATTTGTGGGATGTCTAACTCAAAAAGTAATAAACTGATTATTATCAAAATTACCAACTTTTGAGCTAATATCATGATTTTAAGGATGTTGCTTATATATAATTAGTGAAAAAAACATGGTGAAAATTGAAGTAAATTTTTCCAACGCCTGCAAAACTGTTAATTTTCATTATTTTCACTTGCATCCAGGTTCATATTCTTAAGCCGGTTCTACACGATGCTACGAACCTTTCTTCCAACGTTCGATCGAACGTTTGATGCAAGTAAGTTCGATAGTTGGTGCTGCGAATGTTCCTGTTACACGGTGAATCGAATGTTTGATCCAAAACGTTTATTCAGTGGACGAAGATGTCATCTGTCTAATGTTATCTCTAATGTTATACACTGATGTTGTCTCTCTTCACATAAACGAGTCGTGTAGCCGTTGAATCGAACCACCCAACATTATCCTTCAAACGTTCGAAGCATCTCTTTGACTCGGTGCCAGAATACCGACATCGAGCGGGACATGGTCAAATGCGAATGTTTGACGCTCGACATTGGACGCTCGTGGGTTCGAACAACGGCCACACGATGCCACGAATCATCAAACGTCCAATGTTGGAAGGTGTTCGGTAGCATCGTGTAGAACCGCCTTTAGAAAATTAGTTATTAATTTAAAATGGAAACCTTTTTGATTTTAGATGAAAATTAGAATGGCTACACGTCCCGCAATTAGAGACCTCTGCATACGACTCTCAGCGGACATCAATGCGTAACTTTGTTATTTTTGGCTGAAATTATTCACAAAAATTCATAAAAGTTGTTCGAAATTGGAGTAAGTTCTAATTAATTCTTCCCACCCAAAAAAAAATCCTAAAAAATCAGTGAAAATGAGCCCTCCTAATGTGTTTTTCCCCCGTAACTAGTGTCTACAAAACGTTTTACCTCATCTATTTGCGATTTTAAATACCTACGCGCTTGTAAGTAATGATCGGTTCAGTATTTATAAATGGAATGAAACTACTACACAACATACACCACACACACAAGCCATTTATTACATCTCGGATGATAGTTTCATACTTTTCTCAACTTTATAGCGTACTTGTTCGTACAAATTGCTGTTTAAAATGTGAACACGACAGTGAAAGGCATTAAATTTTTAATAAGTTAAAATTTATTTATTGTAAAAATCAACACCACAAGAACATAATACAACAATAATAATAATAATAATATGAATAATTAAATATGCCTCAAAATAAAAATAAATATACCTACTCCACAATAAGACCGCTTCTATCAGATTAACAATTTTTTATAATAATTGAAGAGGTGGATTCCAAAACGCGCTAAGTCACTTTTTGCAATTTTTCAGAAAATGTAAAAAACTATCTAGGTAGGCAAATGTAGTAATCTGTTTAAATTATTTTCAAGTTCTTAGATAATAATTATTATTGATGTTATTTATTTGTTCTTATTTATACATATAATTTTCAATAGATTATATTGAAAAAAAAACCTTTAAACAGATATATTTTATTCAAGAAACATTTTAAACAGTGCATTATTAGCTATTTCATGTGTTTGACATAACAGAAAATCTGTCTACAAGCAATTTTGGAAAAAAATACCAGCAATTATTGGAAAAAAATGCAATGGTTTACGAGTAAATTTGACTTAGAGCGTTTTGAAATAAAACTGTCACTGACTTAGCGCTTTTTTGGAAAACATTTCATTTTTCATCATTCATTTTACAGTAGACTAAGCACATTTTGAAGGGTGGCATTATGAGAACCGTGTAGAGCTGGGCTTGAACATTCTGCATCAACTAAAATCTCACATTAGACAAAAAATGACTTAGTGTCTTTTGGAATCCACCTCTTCGATTGTAACACTCTATGTTTCCGAGGGATTGGTTTATCAAAATGGTTCCAAACTGGTGGTTCACGATGGA
This sequence comes from Brachynemurus nebulosus, assembly GCA_035578155.1. Taxonomy (NCBI): domain Eukaryota; kingdom Metazoa; phylum Arthropoda; class Insecta; order Neuroptera; family Myrmeleontidae; genus Brachynemurus; species Brachynemurus nebulosus. The sequence continues at coordinate 3,194,990 of JAPWDM010000030.1, forward strand.
GATCGAAATTGTTTGCGAGACATGTCAAGTGGGAAAGGCGTCACGTTTTTCTCGAAGCAACATTTTTAAGACTGGTTTTCTTAAGGTAGTTGCTCCGAGATAGTATGACCCAGCAAAAGTGTAACCCAGCAAAAGTGTAACCCAGCAAAAGTATAAGTTTATTTTATCAAAAATTAAATAATGTATTAATATTCTTCAATTATTATATTTCTATACCACTTGTTATTTATTCTTTTTAATTTCCGCGCGCTTATATTGTAGGAATATAAAAGAATTGTTGACAAAGCGTTGTTGAAACATTGTAAAATGATGTTTTGAAATTATATTTCAAAAACGGCGTAGTGAATAATTTTTATTTCTTATTAAATATGGTTTGTAACTTTGTATTTTACAATGTATTAAATTTTTATCAAATTTCTTTGACATGTTTTCATTTTATTCAAAAAAAAAAAAAAAATAGTTTTCCCATAAGTGCCCTTGTTAAAAATACAAAACTTTGAAAACGTTTTTCTCAAAATTGGGGTAGTCAATTTTAATCGGAATAGACTCGTATTATTGGTATTGAATTAAATAAATATCTAGAGAAGTTTCGTTAAAATCCTTTGAAAAAATCCTTTTATCGGCAAACTACCTTATAAATTTGTCAATATTTTACATTTTACAAATAGTAATTACGGTGACTAGAGTGCCCGCATTTGGAAAGTTCTGGTGGTAAATAAAATGCTAAACTTCCAAAATATAGATCAGTTTCTACATTTTTTCGGTTAATTTTATGTTTATACATATTTCCGTCATAGATATCACCAATAAAAGTATAACCATTAGAAAGAGTGTACAGTAGAATTTTAACTAAAAGAAAGAGCATAAATTCCTCTTAGTTACAATTTATTTCTTTTTATTGAATATAAAAGATATATAATTATCTCTCGTTCATTTATTTGACAGTGTTGCCTTGGTTAACATTTAAATTATTTGTAATCCCCTTACCTCAGAATTCCCCTTAAAAAACTTTCTTTTAGTTAAAATACTACTCTATATTATTTGTTATATCCCTGACCCATTTGTTTCACTATAAGTAAAAATAAAAAAATATAAATAATAATTAGTAAGCGTCCGAGTCTATATCCTAAATCGGTCTTGATCCGGACACTTACTTAAATAATGCAATAAGATGCAAACTAATCTCTCCCGTCGGGGTTAGGACAGTGTTTTATATCGTCTGATGTCTTTGAACCTGTCAAAGGCTTCAAAACATTTTGTGGGAAGGGAAAGGGGTCAATGTATAGTATGCCTCTCTATGAGGCAAAAATGCAATATAACAACAGAAGGAGGCATAAACCGCGTAATTCTGGAGGGAATATAACGCATTGATAGTGGAAGTTACAGCCAATGCGAATCGCGGCCATAGTGTAATAAACTGATGTGTCCGGGTCTACACGAATATATGTATGTATATAGCATGTATTTTTTTATATATACATCTAATATAACTTCAAACATCATTAAATGATGCGCGATAAAATTCTGAACACATACATATCAAAACTAAAACAATATGACAAAATTATGACGAAAATTAGATGTCTAGGTTAGACACACATATTTTATTTCTTTGAAAAACTGGAGGATAGGATTAAATTTAAATGATAAATAATTTGTTAATATAGTTTTCGTTGGAATTTAATATTCAGCACACGTTAGAATGTTTGGCGGTATTTTTTTGGTAATAAATTACAGTGTAAATACTTGGACAGATATTTCTATGCGTAATTCGTCGCTCCTCAATGAACAATTAATAGCACTTTTATTTTCAGTATATTAATAAGTATTTGTCGCATGGGATCAGTAAATCGTTACCGTAAAACCGTCTAGACCCGGACACTTTGCACCAATCTTCAAAGTAAATAATTTCTACATTAACTAGCAACAAAAAACATTTGTTCTTGACTTCATTAGAGAGAGAAAAACATCCTCTAAACAGCTGCACCAATAAAAACTACGGATTTCAATTTTTACTATCTCATTTTACAGGATTATTATTCTCCAGTTTTTCAAAGAAATAAAATGTCTGTCTAACTTAGACATGTAATTTTTGTCATAATTGTCATATTGTTTTAGTTTTTATACGTATGTGTTCAAAATTTTATCGCGCATTATTTAACGATGTTTGAAGTTATATTCGATGTATATATAAAAAAATACATGCTATATACATATATCCGTTTAGACCCGGACACATCAGTTTACTACACTATGGCCGCGATTCGCACTGGCTGTAACATCCACTATTCATACGTTATATTCCCGCCAGAATTACGCGGTTTATGCCTCCTTCTGGCGTCATATCGCATGTTTACTTCATAGAGGGGCATAATATACATTGACCCCTCTCCCTTCCCACAAAATGTTTTGAAGCCTTTGACAGGTTCAAAGACATCAGACGATATAAAACACTGTCCTAACCTCGACGGGAGAGATTAGTTTGCATGTTATTACATTATTTAAGTAAGTGTCCGAGTCAAGACGGATTTAGGGTGTAGACCCGGACACTTACTAATTATTTTCTATTTTTTTTTTTTATTTTTACTTATAATGAAACAAATGGGTCAGGGATTTAACAAATAATATACACTCTTTCTAATGGTTATAACTTTACTGGTGATATCTATGACGGAAACATGTATAAACATAAAATTAACCAAAAAAATATAAAAAAGTGTCCGGGTCTAGGCGGTTTTACGGTAGTTCTGTGTCCGGGGTTACACTGCCACTTTGTATAAAAGAGTCGTTCAACAATAGCTCTTAGGTTACAAGTTTTTGTTCAATTTGAAATATGTAAAATGTATTTAATGCCTATCTGATATTCATGTACTTTCAAACAGCCAAAGAAAATTCCCTATTAACTGGCAGCAAATGAGATTACTTACAGTATTACTTGACGTGGAAAAGTTTTTTTCTTTCTTTTTTTAATTGTGTGAAAAAATTCATTATAACTTCCTCCTTCGATACACCGCAACTTTTTTAATTTACTTTGTTAGTTCGTTAATTTTGTTTATTTCATACTTTTATTGCAAATTAGAGTTTGCAAAACGTAACCAACAAACAAACCACAGCACTCTTTAATTTTTATTTTTTTTTTTTCAGAAGCTAAAAAAAACACTGAAAGAGAAAACGGAAGTAATTATATTTGGTTATTATTTCTTTTTAGAGGGAGTGGAGAGGGTAGTAAAAAAGTAATTAACGGGAAAAAAAATTGAAACTTGAAAACTCATTAGCTGGTACGTTTAAACTGAAATAAATATTCAAAATGATTCACCGACAGCTCAATTAGACGCGGACTATAAACCTGTAATGGGCCTTGTAGACAAAAAATAAATTGGGGCTTTTGTTAAACCATTGTATATAAAACACTAATCACACGAGTAGATACAAAGCGGGAATTGAGCACCGGAAGTAGGGTGATGGCTCCACTGTAGCAGTAGCAAGTAACTGGTTTAAACTGGCTGTTAGCCGCTATTAACCAGACCAGTAACCTCTTTTAACAGGTCAGTTAACAGCAGTTACTGACCTGTTGAAAGCTGTCATTCAAAAAAATCAATTAAAAAAAATCATGTAAGCTTATTTGAGATTGAATTATATAATATACAATCTTATATGTAAGTAAGCTTACATGATTTTTTTAACTGAATCTGTAACAAAATAACCTTAAAATGTAAGACAATTTTCTAAATTTCTAATCTAAATTACGTAAGGGAAAAGAGCCGAATATTGGATGGTTGCCTAATTTCGGATATATCAATATCTGCTATACAAAATAATGCCAGCTATCCAGCAGCCCAGTTACTATTAATACGAAACTAGATGGAAGCACTGCAGAGCTTTCATCGACCTCTCTGTGAAAATGGCGACATAACCAATACACATTTGATTTTTGTCTCGAAAAATATTACATTGCGGTTTTTATAGGCAACATTTTGAAAAAGTACTTTATGGTTTTATGTCTTCATTGTACTTTATTAATTGCTATAACTATTACTTACTTAAAAAATCAAGTTTTGTAGAAAATTTAGACATTCTTTTTAAATATTTTTATCTTTTTATTTACATGTGTGATTTCTCAATTTCGGATACATGGCGATGCTCAATATCGGATATCCGATTTTAGGAGTCACGTTATGTGAAGTAATAAGGAAATGGGATATCTTAAAGCTTCAAAAACATTTGGTGTTCCTAAAAGTACATTGGAAGACTATCCGATAATCTTAAGACTGGATATCCGATATTAAGACATCCGATATTAAGACTGGATATCCGATATTAAGATATTATTGGGTATCCGATATTAGGAGCCTACTTGGTTAAAATCTGAATTTCTTATTAAATTGAAATACATAATTTTGTGTACGATTTAACACTACTGGTGTCTAATTCGTTTAAAGTTCATATAATATATAGAACCAAGATCACGTACACAAATTTTTATTTAACTACGATTACACTTAATATATTTTTTACCTAATTTTAAAAAAGTATCCGATATTCGGGTCCTTTCCCCTACTTATAACATTCTTTTGCTCTACACAAATATTATGTTAATTCTTGGTTGTTCAAAACAGGTTAACATTTTTATTCTGTTAAATCGAAATTTATATTAATATTTTCATTTAACACAAACACGAAATGTTACGTTAACGCAGGGTTAACCACTATTTTTGGTTTACGCAGAACACAATTTTTTTTACTGTGCAGTAACCGCTTTTAACAGGTCAGTTAAAAGCAGTCACTGATTTTTTAAAAGCAGTTACTGACCTGTTAAAAGCAGTTAGTGACCTGTTAAAAACGGTTACGAGCCAGTTTAAACCAGTTTCTGCTAGTGTTACAGTGAAGCCATCGCTGCACTTCCGATGCTCAATCCCCACTTTGCAACTACTCACACGGATCAACCAAAGCGTGGTTACGAAGGGTGCTGAGCAATCGGCTCAATTCCGTTGATTCAAAGTTTAGTTTTTCCTAACTTTCAAGAGATGGTGTGATGTCTATCATGATATTTATGGGAGTTAGATAGTATTGTTAGGATTCCATACCTTAAAAATAGAAAAAGGACCTTTATAAGATCATTTACGTTTTGCTGTTTTGCTTTAAAAGTTCATTTGAACCTTAAGGAATTGTGAACGTTAGCCGAGTGCCTAAAGGATATTATCCTTGGCAAGAGGCGTTGAGGTCCGAACTCGTTAATTACGCCCAATTCGAGGATGTTGAGGTGCTGAGGGGGAGTGAGACAAACATTATATATAGATAAAAAGAAACAAAATATCACAGTTTATTTATAGCATTACAACTAAATAAAAAAAAATAATAAGTAAAATATAAAGAATTTACTTTTAGAGAAAGATGCGTACCCTTCTTACGTGTGTATATGAACCTGACTTCGGACTGGACCCCTTGGGAGCCAAGGCTATCTAGCGGTGTTGACTGGCCTGCCTTGACTGCCCTTGGACCGAACGAACGAATCTTTTTATAGTAAAATATTTTGCTGAAATATGCATTTTACAGAAATAATAATAATAATACAAGTTTATGTTATTTATGTGCATACTTCAACAAAAGTTCGTAAATAAACAACGTAAATAAAAATATTGAAATATTACAACAACACAATACTAGGACATAAATATTGATAATAAAGACCCGTTCGTTACAATGCTCCCCCCTTAAAAAAAGATGATCGCTTTACGAAGCGGTCAACTTTTCCGAAACAAAACAACAACAAAACTTTATTTTAGTAAGCACTCTTTTCCTTCAACAAATTATATACTACAACTAGAATTAAATACTTTACAATTTATGTGTTTAAGTATACTGATATTTATAAAAAAAACTACTTAACGAAATATCCCGATAAAGCCCAAATTAGTAATTCAAAGAAAAAAAAAAAGGTAAAAATGTAAATCCCTGTCTTAAAAAGTTCAATGCACAGTTAGCGGTAACTAAAAAAAAATTAGTGTCCTTCTCACTTAAATTCTTCTGGGCAGTACCCATGGATGATCGGGTACTGGCCCGTGGCGTCTGGTTGTATATGGAGGTGTTGCACCTTGTGCTCCTCGATTTCCATTTTCTCCCATATCCCTTTGTTGATTAATTTCATTTTCGCCTAAATCTTCGTCGTCGACGTCCCTTCTCACCTCAGCACGATCTGCTTCTTCTCGTGCCTCTTCCAGATCTATGTCGATTCGTAATGGAGGTAAAGATTCACCTTCGTCTCTTCCTACTCCTTGAGTATCCTCATTTTCCCCTTCTCTATCTATGGTGTCCTCGTATTCTTCATCTGCGGCTCCATCGTCTAACGAGTTTATTTCCCCTCGATAACGTTTTATTCGATTTACGTGCACTACTTCAGATTTAGACCCGTACACTTGTTTGATTTTTATAGTAACTGGCCCCTTTTTCTCCATAATTCGGTACGGACCCTCCCATGGTCGTGTTAACTTTTTAGATTTATGAAGTTTCGCACTCGGATCATGAAGATATACAATCTCCCCTACTTCGTAGTTTACTGGTTTAGTTTTCTTATTGTACTGGTGGCTCTGTCTTTCGACGGCTTCAGCATTGAATTTTCGAACTTGTGCATATGCTCCCGAGAGTCGTTGAAGCATTTCGGCCACATAATTTTCGTTGCAATCATACGGTACTTTTCTTGGTTGTAAAACATCCTCAAATGGCAGCATCATATCTCTGCCATGTAATAGGAAGAACGGTGTCTCCCCCGTTGAACTGTGTATTGTACTCCGATATGCCATAAGGATGTACGGAATCCAGCGATCCCAATCTGTTTGCTTTTCGTTGACGAAGTGTGACAACATATCCTTTAATACTCTATGGCTCCGTTCCACCATCCCATTGGATTGGGGATGATATGCGGTCGTATGTATCTTAGTAATACCCAATTGGCGGCAAAGTTCTTCAAACAATTTCGATAAGAAGCTCGTACCTTTGTCGGTGACCAATATTCTTGGAGTACCGTGACGCGTAATAATATGTTCCGTGAAAGCTCTTGCAATAGTCTCAGCCTTTTGGTCTGGCAGTGGAATAGCTTCCAAATATCGTGTAAAGTAATCCTGTACCGTCAGAAGGAATTTATTGCCTGCTAGAGACGTAACCAGCGGCCCTACCACATCTAAGGCTATTCTTTCGAATGGTTCGTTGATGGTAGGTAGTTTGTGTAAAGGTGCTGGCTTTAAATTCGGAGGTGTTTTTCGTTGAGTACATGAAATACATCCATCACAGTACTTTTTGACATCACTTGCCATATTAACCCAGAAAAGTTTGCTTCGTATCCGGTCCAGCGTTTTAGCGTATCCCATATGTGCACTGTATGGAGTGTCATGATAATCATGTATAACCTTGGTAACCATGCTTTTGGGGATAACTAGTTTATCGTGTCGCTCGGTCGCCGTTCTTGCTTTATACAATAGTCCATCGTCATCCACAAAATAGGCGTCATACTCCGGATCCTGTTGGATTTTCTCGAAGATGACTTGTAAAGTGCTATCAGCCCGTTGTTCCATTTTTATCCAGTTTCTGTCCCAGAAAGGTTCGTATGTTGCATTTTCTTGCACAATATTAACTTGAATTCTCGATAACGCATCCACATTCCCGTGTTTTCGTCCCGGTCTATGCCTGATTTCGAACGTATACTCGCTCAAAGTAAGTGCCCACCTGGCTAGTCTTGAACTCGGATCCTTTATTCCCAGTAACCATTTGAGTGGACGATGATCGGTAATTACTACGAATTCTCGTCCATATAAATAACAACGGAAGTTTTTAACTGCCCAAACAACCGATAAGCACTCCCGCTCAGTTGCACTGTAATTTTGTTCCGACCTTGAAAGCTGTCTACTCGCATACGCGATTGGTTTCTCCTGTCCTTCATACATCTGGCTCAAAATCGCTCCAATCGCCGTTCCCGACGCATCTGTACTTAAATAGAACGTTTTTTCGAAGTTTGGATATTGAAGTACTGGTTCTTGACACAATGATCCCTTTAAAGCTTCAAAAGCTTGCTGAGCTTCGGAATTCCACTTGAATACTTGATTCTTCTTTGTTAGTTCGGTTAATGGTTTAGCTATGTGTGCAAAACGTGGGATGAATCTTCTATAGAATCCTGCTAATCCCAGGAACGCCCTTACGTCTTTTGCCGAACGTGGATGTGGATAGTTTTTAACCGCTTCAATTTTCTCCGGTTCGGGCTTAATCCCGTTTCCGCCGACTATGTGCCCTAGGTATCGTATTTCCGGCTTCAGGAAATGACATTTTGAAGGCTTGAGTTTCAGGTTGGCTTTCTTCATACAATCGAAAACTTCTTTTAATCTTTGAATGTGTTCTTCTATACCCGTTGAATTAAAAACTATAACATCGTCCAAGTAAATGAAGCATTTTATTCCCTTGAGACCCGGTAGTACAGTGTCCATGAGTCGTTGAAATGTACTAGGGGCGTTGATTAATCCGAAGGCCATTCGACAGCATTCGAAATGGCCGTCGGGGGTACTAAACCCAGTCTTCTCCCGATCTTGTGGCGCAATTGCTACTTGCCAATATCCGGAAGCCAAATCCAACGTTGAAAATAGATTTGCATGTCCAATAAGGTCAATGGTCTCGTGGATGTTCGGAAGTGGATAAAAATCTCGCTTGGTTACTTCATTGAGACCTCGAAAGTCGATACAAATGCGAATCTTCGGTGTTCCATCCTCCGATTTCTTTGGAACCATTACGACCGGTGCTGACCATGGCGATTGAGAAGGTTGAATGACTCCATCGTCGAGCATCTCTTGAATGTGTTGCTTCAAAGTATCCCGTTGTGCAAATGGGACTCGATACGGACGTTTAGCTATTGGCGGTACGTCTTCCGTAATGATACGGTGTTGGACTCCGACTGCTTCTCCCAATTTATCTCCTTCTAATAAGAAAATATCCCGATAACCCGCTAAAAATTCTAATAACCTCTGGCGTTGGCCGTCAGGTAGGTGTCCTAAATCAAAATGTTCTTCAAAAGGTTTCACTGATGTTCCATTTGTAGTTAATAGACATTGATTTGTAGTTCGTTGGTCCTTTATCCCATTGTGTCCCGAGAAATCAGGTGCTTCTTCTGCTATCCCTATAGCAGTCCCCTTGGGTATTTCGATGTCTTGTTCGCTCATATTTATAACTCGTACTTGGACTAATCCCTTGTCCTTGCAGTTAGTTAAAATCCTCGCTGACATCACCCCTTGAATTAGGATTTCCTTTGGTTCAATGATGATTGTCTTTCCACACAACTCGGATGCAGTCTGCGCTTCGCATGTGCATTCATGTCGTGCAGGTAGTTCAATACGTTCCTTTAGCGAAACTAGGAAGCGGTCAACTTCCTGTTTCTGGGAACTATTCAGTATTGACCGTACTGAAAGCGATTGTCCTCCTACTTGACTACTATGCGTTCTGTCATCCATTTTGCTGTTGATTATGGAATTATTGAAGGTAGCCATATCTTGCGGCAATTCTTCCTTATCATTCACCATTGAATCCGCTTTGGAATTTTTCCTTAATTTGCCCGATTGATTCGCCCTCGAATCCATTTTTTGTTTACCCGATTGATTCGCCCTCGAATCCATTTTTTGTTTACCCGATTGATTCGCCCTCGAATCTGTTTTTAATTCGCCCGATTGATTCGCCCTCGAATCCATTTTTGATTTACCCGATTGATTCGCCCTCGAATCTATTTTTAATTCGCCCGATTGATTCGCCCTCGAATCCATTTTTGATTTACCCGATTGATTCGCCCTCGAATCTATTTTTAATTCGCCCGATTGATTCGCCCTCGAATCCATTTTTATGTTTTTTCGTTGATTCGTTTTGATTTGGACTGTAGGACCAAAATTATCTTCAGGATTAGGACCTCTTGAACTCACGAACACCTCTTTATCTTCTCTTTCTGTTTTGATTGCATCGTAGAAGACGCCGTCCTCGTATTTACTAGTTTCTACTAGTAATTTTGTATTTACCCCATATTCGGGTATAAAAAGTTGTCCCGAACCAAAGTTAATAACAGCTCCGTGTTTAAATAAAAAATCCCGACCCAACAGCCCTGCGACAGCTAGGGGTAGGTCTTCACATACCAAGAAGTCAGTGTAAAATTTAGTTTGACCCATTTGTAGTGTTACGTTAGTCTTTCCATATACTTCTAAGTTATGTCCAGTGATACCCATTAAATTACATATGTCCCTATTCCAGTCAATGTTATGCCCCTCTATGATGTCCCTTTTGAGAATAGAAACCACTGATCCTGTATCTACAATTAAGAAGCAATCGATATTATTAATTTTTACTTGTATGTAACAAGGTACTTCACAGGGTTGGTTTCCATTAATGTGAGTTATTACTGATTGTTGCTCCGACTTGTCCCGGCCTGGGGCGCGCCCGGAACAATATGCCCGTTTAAATCTTGAGGTTGTCTCAATGTACTATCATTTCTCCCGTTTGATGGCGGAACAGTCGTTCGCTGCATTTTTTTTCTACAGTAAAATTCTCTATGACCCGGTATCTTGCAATTTCTGCATACTGTTGCACTACGACATTCTTGGGCTCGATGTCCTTGCTTGTAGCAGTTAAAGCAATACAGCTGCTGGCCTCGATTCGCTGATTGCTGATTCCTTAACAAATTCCCTCTTCGAGAATTCGGTACACTTCGTGGTGATTCATTTTTTCTCGCAGTTTCCCCGTTCTCTTGAAGTTGTAGTATACCAGCGAAATGTTTAGACGTATTGAGCATAACCTGGTTTAATTCTTCTTGTTCTGCGAATTCGATAGCCCTTTCAATGCTGAGCTCCTTCTCCCGAATTAACAAGATCCCAATAACTTTCATAATTTCTCGGCGTAGTCCCAGTTTGAATTGTGACAGCAACATATCGTTATGTTTTCTTACGATCCCTTCGACCTGAGTTCTTGTTGCGGTCGCTAAATCTTCTTCTAGCACTTCCTGGCCAGCTAATTTAAGGCGAGTTACAAATTGACTCACATTTTCGTTTGCTCGTTGAAAAATTTGCGACAGTTTATATTGTGCCGCACCCGGTACCCGTAATGGAGTAAATTTTGAAATAAATTTTGCTTTAAAGTCGGAATAAGAAATAGTTCCGGATTGTAATGATGCCTCGCTTTTATAAAATTTGTATGCTTCCCCTGTTAATTTACACTTGACTATTGCTAGAATTTGATTTTCTGTTAGTGTGTCTAGCGCCGCCCGCTGTTCTAGTCTATCAAAGTATTCCCTAACATTTATGTCTTTTCCCGAAAATGTGTCAATACTGTTAGCGATAGTTCCCAAACTAGGTCTGGGTACTTCTACTGTAATGACCTTTTTGGACTCTTGACTGGTTGCTGGCTCTTGATTAGGCATCTTGAAAAATTTTTTTTTTTTTTTTTTTTTTTTAAAAGGAAAAAAAATAAGCTGAAGAACAGCTGTGACAAATATTCTCACTTGGGTTAATAAACAACAGTTATTTTAATTACCGAGATTAAAAATAAAAATGCAATTCTGCGAGAAAAAAAAAAACGATAGAAATTAATGATACAACAATATTTTTGAATGTCACCGTTTGTGTACTATAAATTCATATAAACCTTGATTGTTAAACTGTCAATCATTCTCTGAATGAGTTCCCAATTAATAATTAGTAAATTTTTTTTTTTTTTTTTTTTTTTTTTTTTAATAGTTAAAATTTTACCCAAAACGAAAAATACATAAATAAATTCTCTAATTATATTTTTAAAATTACACGATTTGTTAAAGTAATAACATTATTTGTATATTAATAATAAAAGCCAGTTTAGCTGCGACAGCAGATTACAATACCCGTGTAAAACAATTAAATTATTTATTATAATTATGAATGAATGTAATGTGATATACTAGTAGGTATCACACACATACATATGTACATTGTGAGGCGATTTAATTAATATTTACAAATTTGTGTCGCGTGCAATGGTTATCATTTTACGATTCATCTATTTTTTCTTTAAGGGAAACGTGATAAAAAAAAAATTATTTTTATATTATTTTTCCCGATTCTATACCCATATCCTTAATTATTATTCTAAAAATTGTGATAAAGCTATTTAAAACGTAAATATTTACCTATACGGCTATACTTGTCCCGATTACCCATCCAAATCCCTTAATTAGCACTCTCAAAATCCTGATTTAAGGCGTAATATTTTAATTCCAGTGCTGCCACCATTGTGAACGTTAGCCGAGTGCCTAAAGGATATTATCCTTGGCAAGAGGCGTTGAGGTCCGAACTCGTTAATTACGCCCAATTCGAGGATGTTGAGGTGCTGAGGGGGAGTGAGACAAACATTATATATAGATAAAAAGAAACAAAATATCACAGTTTATTTATAGCATTACAACTAAATAAAAAAAAATAATAAGTAAAATATAAAGAATTTACTTTTAGAGAAAGATGCGTACCCTTCTTACGTGTGTATATGAACCTGACTTCGGACTGGACCCCTTGGGAGCCAAGGCTATCTAGCGGTGTTGACTGGCCTGCCTTGACTGCCCTTGGACCGAACGAACGAATCTTTTTATAGTAAAATATTTTGCTGAAATATGCATTTTACAGAAATAATAATAATAATACAAGTTTATGTTATTTATGTGCATACTTCAACAAAAGTTCGTAAATAAACAACGTAAATAAAAATATTGAAATATTACAACAACACAATACTAGGACATAAATATTGATAATAAAGACCCGTTCGTTACAGAATATATTTTTAATGTTTTAATCCCTACAGAAAGATTATCTTAGATAACGATAAACTGCTTTTAACTCTACTTTTCAAGAACGAAAACATGTAACATGTACTATACAATGTAACTTCATTTGATACAATAAATGTATTCAGTTTCTTAAAACAAATTATTAGAAAACCTGTTGTCTGGAGGACCCTCTCGTCCAGACTTTTCGGTCCAGTTGTTAAAGCTTTCTAAAGCTAATTTTTTTATTTTTATATAGGAATACACCTAAGTGTATATTGAGTCATAGATTAAAGAAAAACTGCGGTTTCTTTTGATAGTATAATAGTAGCTCAAAAAAAAATTTAAATAGCAGGGGGGAAACAGTAATAACTTTAAAATTTGTGTGTACAAAATTAGTTAATTTAATAGCCATAATAATATATTTTTTAATTTATGCTGATCCAGTTATCTAGAAATTATTTTCTGTCAGCGCCTAGTTTAAAAGTTGCTGTGATTAGTTTGAAATTGGTTGATTTTCATTGATTTATTTTTTCTAGTATTTATTACCTTAAACACTGTCTATTTTAAATTTCAAAACTCTAGCTCGATTAGAATTATCCTAGATTTTTGATAATCTATTAGTCAGTCAGTTAATGAGTGCCCAAAATTATACGTTTTGTACACTAGTATCTTGGAAACTACCTATTCCATTTAAACATATGAAATTTTGTTTGATAGATTACTTCCATTAACCTCAACCTTCCTGAGCAAAAATTTAATCCTGTAACGTAACTAATCTCGGAGATTGAGACGGACGAAAATTTGGATAAGATTTAGATATACCTACTTAAAGCAAATCAGTTTAATTTGGTTTAATTTGTCACTGTACGGAACCCTAATTGTGCGAGCCCGACGCACTCTTGACTAATTTTTTTCTATTACAGAATACGGTCCTAATCTAAAGGTCATTTACATCTTTTACGATAAAATTGAGTAAAGTTTTTGATGTAATTGTATAGAATCTGCGAAAAATCAGTAGTTGTGGAAGCTTCGGATGGTACAGATTAACGTAACCAAACACCGAAGGTGAAACTAGAAAATTCCCTGTTCGAATAAAATTACATAACCTTGGAAAATCGAAGTTATCGAAAGTTTATATTATACATATTCGGCCAATAACATTTAAAAACATATTAGCCAAAATTATCTGACACTTCCCTTGCCTCTCTTACGATGTAATTACCTGAACAGAAACGGTCGATTAAACAAATATATTATACTGTTAGCATCGTTTTTACAGTAACGAACAAAAAAATGATTACATTTTTCACTGATATATAAAACCACAGTATAAGTAAAAAATTATTACGATAGAGAGTAACGAAACGCATCTTCTGTCTTTGATATAAGTACAAACAATTATGTATGTCCTTTTTTGCTTATGTGACTATATGCGTTTATACGTGCGAAATTTATGGTTGATAATGGTCATGTTATAGTTTATTGTGCAATTAGTGCGGGAAATTGTCGATTGCCCACGAAAGTGAAGTTGAGCGCACGAACGTAGTGAGTGCGCTCATTTGCTTGAGTGGGGCAATCGGCAACGCCGCACAAATTGCACATACTATTTTTTATTACGAATTTCACATACTTTTTTCTATTATTATCACTATTTTTGACATTTTTATTACTTTTTAAAATAATATTTTTTTTTAAAACGAAATCATTAAACTCTTGAAATCCCAATTAAAACTACGTTAATATTTTTAAGCGTTCGTCTTTTTTTTCTGAATTAATTATCGTTTAAATTACTTTGTTGGTGGTTGCTATGGAAATAATTATGAAATATTTATTAAATGAAAAATTAAGAGGCGGCTTTGCGTGCCTTAATTAAATTTTGCGTGTTTTATTGTCAATTTGCGTGTGGAAAGTTAGTTTCCACACGCAAAAAATTATGCGGGAAGAGTACAGTGGGCAAACAGCTATTTTGCGTACAGAAATGTGTGCGCCAAGCTAGTACTTCTCCCGCATGAGTAATAAAAAATTATATGAACAACTAAAAGCAACTTTTTAAAAATGAATCGAGCAAACCCGAAAGTGATGACAGTATTCCACACGAGAATTTAGATTGTGTTACGACCTATTAGTACCAACCACTTTCAAAATCTAAAATATTAACTGAATTATAATAAAATATTTATGTATTTAATAATAATATATCAAAAATAATTAATGACAAGCTTTAAATAATAAAAATTTGTTGACAGTTAATATTGCACTGCCAACGTTGTTAAAAATTTAAAAAAAATCAGTGAAAATTAGACAAAGTAAATAATTTACATAATTATCAATTGTAAATTTTCACAAAATGATTTAACCTACAAATTTGTTTCTCTAAATTAAATTTACTTTAGTGATGATATTTTCACTGCATTATTATGCATAATGTTATGCATTATTTAAATAACATGGATAACCCTTGGAATTTTAAAATTCCAAACGTACATTCTGACGTCATCCTGTTTCGTAACTGTTTGTGGAAGAAACTATTATTTAAACTATGTGATAAAACTGTTTTTTATATGTGTAACTGTATCATAGTTTTGTTGTCAGTGACTGTACCAAGCTGATGAAGTTTATTATATTATGTTCATTGGAGAGACGAGGATCATTGTCCTTAAACGACATATATAAAGAAAGGACGCGATAGATATCAACGTCCTTGGATAACACACGATGCGATGAGTTGGGAAAAAGTTTGAGTTTACTCAGAATATCATCTTCTTTTCACCTATATCATTAATTAACAATTTTCAAGTCAGAATGATCTCTGTTAGTGACATTTAAACATGCATAATAGGTAATGAGATATACGAGTACAGTGCATTTGCAATAAGTGAGTTGTTACAGAACTAAAGTGTATTTACTGTAACCAGAAAGGGATAATTAGGGTTAAAAATCCAAGAGAGCTTAATTAAGACAGCTAAAAAAAGTATCAATAAGATAATAATAATTAAAAGTATAATACATAATTCATTTAAATCACTCAAAAATTTATAATTAGTAAATACTTATCTATAGAATCGAATGTTAGAAATGTTATAAATAAAATAAAATGCACATCTTCAGGCAAGTTTACCCTATTCCCATAGTTACTAATTTCGTCAAAAATGGTTTCAAGATTTTTTTTGGAAACTTCAAAAATCTAAAAAAGAAACAAAAAAAAAAACACAGTATACATAATTCTATTACAAAATTTTAATGACATAGGTAGCGTATTTTCCATTGGCAGCGTATTTTCATTTCAATTGGAAATACATCTTCCAGTGATTCTTAGGAAGAACAGGATGACCCGAAATTAACAAAACCTGAACCTCATCACGAATATTCCTACATAAAAATTGAACTCTAGCGCAGGTAGACAAAAGTAGTTATATCCATTTTTTAATTATTTATTTATTTTTATTTTATAATCAGGACCAAGAAAGTCTATCTCATATGTTTCCAAAAGGGCAAAAGTTAATTCCACCCCAACATTATTATTTATGCGCTTGTTAAAAAAAATTCTTTTCAGAAACTAACAAAAGAAGTTAATACCTTATAATTCTTAATAAAATAATAAATAAGTACATAGTTTAATTAAATTGGAAATGTATTTTTATGACAACAACTACCCGCTAAAACAGGTTAAGTCCACAAATGATTTATAAATGAAATTTATTGTTGGTTTTTATATGTTAAGTCCATAAAAATGTCTTAAAAAATTTTAGTTTAAAGTTTAAAGTTAATTTTTTTTTTATGATTTACTGTGTTACATGTTAAGAAAGTAACTTGAAGATAATTCAAATAAACTGATGTTGCCTGCATTTCATTTTAGTTTTTACTTTCTACTGTAAAGTTGATATTTTGGATTTAACTACTTTTGTCTACCTGCGCTAGAACTCATCCCCCGCAAATTATATTTCTGTTAGTTTTATGTTTCTAATACCGGAAACATACAATTCATTTCAAATGACATCGTCTAGATAAACTTCTAAAATAATTTAGCAACTATTCCATTAAATGTCATGTAAAATTAAATTTATTATAAACGAAATATACCTGAGAATAAAAGAAAATAAATGAATATGTTCACTCGTCGACTCTCTGATACCTCTAGCTCTGTTGTAATTCTATATACACAAATAAATAAGTATACTTATATATCATCAACATATTTTGTAATTGGGGATTTATATTTTCTACCGTTCCAACCGGTTCATACGACTGGCTTGGGTACCCACCCATTTAAACAGTACCGGAAAATTTCTAATTGGCATTTCAATTTTAATTAATTGTTCCGAAAGCCACCATCAATAATTATTATTGTTATAAATTACTCTATCAGCCTTCTGTCTGCTGGTAATACTTCTGGTATAGGTACTACTTAAAACATAAACTATTGTAAAGGTAAACGCACACTACGTTTTTTTCCGCTCAGCATTTTTCCCGTCTGGCAACTCCAGCTTGCACAGCGTTTTTAATTTGAATAAAGTTTTACTCTATATACACATGTTTGTGTTATGTGTTATCCAAACGACACTATAACATTTAGTGTTTGTGTTAATTTTGATTTAACAGAATAAAAATATTAATCTGTTTTGAACAACAAAAACTAACACAATATTTGTGTAATTTGGAAGAATGTTTGTAAGTACACCGTTTTTTATGTATTTCCCACACAAAAAATTGGTTTCGCGCACATTTACTGCATTAGTTAAGAGTGGGGGTAGTAGTGATTGGTATAGTATCATTCGACAATTGTGCATTCAACAAAAACATATTATTATATATGTACGAAGACGGAATATTTCAAGATAAAAAGTGTATTTCTAAAGTTAAATTGGTTTTAATTATATAGATACTAAATATTTATTAGGTAAATTAATTAAAAATATTATAGATTGAATTTCTTTGTTTGTTTGCAGAATTTACTTCAATTCCAACGACAAAGAAGATCAGGTAAGGAAGGAAGAGTATAGAGTTTCCATTTTGTTTTCGACGTTCAGTTTGACAACAATCTTCACAATTTTTGGGTATTGCTTCAACATCACTTTCATCAAATGTCAAGTGAAATGCACCAATATAATCGTCGAAATCTTTACAAAAATTGTAGAAATATTAAATAAAAAAGCTTAAGTACTGAAAAATTATTTTTTACTATTTTCTTTCCTTTCAATAAATAAATAAAAAAATACGAACTTAAAAATAGTGTCAAAATATACCAACACATTTATTGAGTAAACTTCTACATTTCAACTACTACTCGGGTAGGTCCGAGCCTATCTAAAAATTTTGAAAAAATGAAAATAAAGAAACACGATATGAAACATCGTTTTCCGACCACTTGGCCAATCATGTAATTCACACAAATATATTGTCACTTGTTTAAGCTTTCGAGAAATGTTTAAAAGCAATTCTTTAACTCTGAATAGATTTCCTGTAGCTTGCAATCATTTTCACCATTACCTACGGAATAATATTAGGTCGTGTAATATGAAATGTCGTCTTTCGACCACTGGGCTGACCATCTAATTCAGACAAATATCGACACTTTTTTAAGCCTCAGAGAAATGTTTAAAAGCAGTTCTTTGATTTTATTCCGTAATTATTTCCACCATTATCTGAATATTATTATTAGATCCCGCGTCAAATCATCGCATAGTCAAATTAGACAAATAGCCAGGGCCCGATATTTTGAAGAGTCTGGTCAAACTATTTTGAACATTTGAATCAATATTTCTATATCTGTTTTGAATATTTATTTTAGTTTCTCACATTATTTAGTTTTGTTTTATTTATTGTTTCATAATTTGTGTGCTATAATTATACATATATTACTAGGGGGGCAGGGGGCCTGATAACAAAAAAATATCTAGGGCCCCAAAGTGGGTTAATCCGTCCTTGATTATATATAGGCTCTGTTAAGTGGTATGTGATTATCTGAAATGACTTGTAAATGTTATTAAAAACTACATTTGGTACCTGGTACCTGGTAACGTCTTATAATAGCTGAATATTTTTGAATATCGCTACAAGTTTTTAAAACACAACGGCCATTTTGACTTTTTAACTTAGTGATCAAAAAACAAGCCGAAACAAATCTTGTGATTTCAGTAAATTTTATAGTGATATACTAAATATCACTATATACTATGAGTGGTTAAATATAAAATACGCTGCCAATGGGGTGTGCCACACAGCTTCCTCGTACTCGTAAAGGCACCTTGGTAATTTAATGCCCAATATATATTTGTATAAGTTAATATAGGTATATAAATTAATAAAAATAAATAAACACAACGGTTCATAAAAATTGAGCGAAGTGAGACTAGCAGTGTAAATAAGATATTGACATTTAATGGGATTTCATGGTAACGTCGTGGATACTATTGCTTCGAATGCAATGAAATTTGTAGGGAACCATCTAGGAACCAGACCGCATAATTTCTGACAATTTCATAAAAAAGAACTGAATAGTTCAGAAGTTATGCCACTTGGTGCAATTTAGTATATTAATGGAATGACATGGTAGCGGCGTAGCTACCGTTACTCCGATTTCGATTAACCATCTAGGAATCAAACTGCATAATTTCTGAAAATTTCATTAAAAACTCAAATTTTTATTTTTCAAAAGTGATCACAATGCCTCCGCTACCTTAGACCTTAGTAGTCTCGGAAGTAAAAACAAAATAAAATTTCATTCAGGGTCACTAGATGACAGCACCTCTTACGTCTTACATCATATGGTATTTATTGTATGAAGTCCATAACCACATTAATTAAGAAAACCTCATGCTGAATTCCGTGGCAATGTATTTTAATAGTGCGTTCTTTTTTATGGGAACAAAAAATATAACTTATTACGTTTTCTTCCGTCGCGTCGCGGAAAAAAATCATAATACACTCGCTTATATAAAAAAAAATGTGCAAAAAGAACTGAATTTTTTCTACTTTCTCATCCTACGACAGTTTTTTTAAATCTCTTTTTATGTTTTAATTAATTAGTATCATTTATTATTTATTTAAATGTTGCATTGGGCAGACAAATTGTTAATTGTTTTTTTTCGTTAGTCTTTTGTAATTTTGTTAAATCCAGATGTGGTAAACAATATTCATTGGCTTGTTGTAGGAATAATTGGTGAGGATTTAAACGGATAATAATGATTTATGGTTAAATGAAGATTCTTTTTGTTTCAAAAATGAAGTTGCACAGTTATAGTGGTCATTATCGAATTTATAATTTACAACTACAGAAAAATTTCTATTATTCCTTTTTGTAAAATCAATCACTGAAAATATTTTAAAAACACAATTTAATGATGAAATAAAGCCTTATTGATTTTTAACTGTATGATAAATTTTCGAATTCATTCTTAAAGTCGGTTCTGATTACAAAACGTTTAATTTTTCGTTTTTTTTTTTTTTTCACTTATTATTACACGAAAAGCAGTGGCGGATTTACCCTAAGTGCCGATCTTGGCTCAGTGAAAAATGCCGCCCCTGAAAAGCTCAAAAAAAAATTTTTGAATTCTTGTCGCCCTTTTTGCCAAATCTGCAGCCCTAAAAAAATAACTTCAAATTCTACATTTTGCCGCTCAAAAAAAAAAAAAAAATTGTTCTACATTTTGCTGACCTTTTTCCCTAAATTTGCCGTCCCTAAAATCTGCCGCCCCAGGCTCCAGCCTACTCAGTCTGCTCGTAAATCCGCCACTGACGAGAGGTTTGTATTGTTCAAATAAATTTTGGTTTGCCTACTGAAAATTTGTTGCCTAATAATTTAACGAGAAGAACTGTTAACTAACAAAAACGCGACAGCGAAGCTGAAACGTTTTTGGATTGACAGTTCCTCGAGTTGAATTGCTTTTAGGCAAGAAATTTGAGTTGTAGAAAACACAAATTTATTCACAAAATAGATAAAACTCAAGTGTAATACAATAAGACAATTTAAGGAGTAAAATAAATTAGTATAATTCATATTATAATTTGATACATTAGTTATTACTATGCTTCTGAAATCAGTTAAATTTACCAATACGAATTTTTGTTTCGTTTTTATCGTGTTTACCTTCAGTGAAATGACCAATGAAATGTTTTGTACCATTTTTTTCGCTGAAAAAATCTGTCCTAACTTTTTTTCCATGGTAAAAGTGCGAAAACTACAATATTCTTATGAGACTTAATACACATAAGTTAAATTGTCAAAAAAAAAAAATCTGAATTCAAATTTTTTAAGTTTGTATTGCGTACTTATATGTAAATATTTTAATTTTTTTAAAGAGTTAAGCATTTTGCAGCATCATATTATGGGCCAGTTTTCACTGAATGGTAAGTTATTTGATAAACGATCATGAAAAAGAATTATTTTTAATTAAAATTTTTTCAATTACAGTAAAAACAATACAAGCTATTCACTATTTAAATTTCTTTTACTTTAAAAAAAAAAAAAAATTGTTAACACAAATATAACATATGCATGATTGAAATTAAAACATCCTGTAATTTTGTTAAATACCAGGGGTCCATATATTGTTAACATTTATTAAAAAAAATATTTTATTACAAAAAAAAATTAATATAAAGCCACATATTTACATAGGTATTAAAATTTAATCTCCAAAAATAAGCAAGTAGGGTTGGCCGGGGTAAATATGAATTGGGGCAATTGTGAACGGCGCCTATAATTTCTAAAATAACATTAATATGGTTAAAAATCAACTCTTAATATGTTTTTCTGTCCTTTCTTAATACGCTATTAAAATTTCATAACAATTCTCCAAGTATTAGTATCTTTTTTTTTATTTTGAAAAAACCCTTGCAAAATTTTATGTATCTTACTTCGACCAATCCTCAAAAAAAATTTTTTTTAAATACATTTTCTTTTTTAAAAGGTAAGAAATGGTTAAAAGTACTTTTAAAGAAGTGGTCTAAGCCCTGAGAGGGTTCCTTATTAATTGCTAAAGAAATTGGACAATTTATCACCAATTCACAATTACCCCATGATTTTAAAATTGTGGGGTAATTGTGAACGTCATTCACAAATGCCCCCATTCGGTCAAAAATTTTAGTAGTGTCCTTTTCAGAGTTGAAAATGTTGATGAAGGTGCTGGTGACCTTATTGTACAAGTTTCCGTTGTACAAACAATACAAAAAAAAAAATTGTTTTTTATTCATGTAAACTAAATGTATTTCCTTGAAAAAGTCTTATTTTCCTTGTTTTTGTGTGAATACATGAAATTTTTCGATTTTTTATATGATAAAATGACAAAATATCATCAAAATATCATTTTTAGCTTGTAATAAATTTGTTCCTACAATTTTTGGTTATTAGTCGAATTTTCTCCGAAAAATTAGACTTATACAGTCTATACGATAAGAGCTGCGAGAGGCGAGAGTAGGGGCGCTATCCGTTTTCGGACCCGTAGAACACGAATATGTAGAAAAAAAAAATGTCTGATATATATATATATATATATATATATATATATATATATATATATATATATATATTTTCCCGCCACCTTTTAATTTGTGTAGGGCCCCCCTATGGAAGTTAAGAGATGAAATTTGGTAAATGGGGCTCATTTTCGAGGCACCTCATACTATCAAAGTGGGGTCAAATTTTGGGCAAATTTTTTTTCTGACCCGACCTTTAAGGGGGTGGTGGGGGGCGGAAAAGCAATAAAACTTTTCCAAACCGGTTTTAAATAATGTTTCGGTCAATTATCTACAACATATCCAAAATTCAGCTTCCTAGGATGATATGGTGGGAGTAGAGGGGGGAAAAACGATTTTCGCTGGATCTAACAGCCCCCCAGCCCCCCAGAATTAACGTAGAGGGTTGAAATTTGGTGTGTTGATAAAGTTCGTACCTAGGTTGTGCTTTTTGGAGGTTTTAATATTTTACCTCCACCCACCTCATTTTTAAGCTACAATTTCATGCATTTTCGACGTTTTCGAAGTTTGTACCACTCGCACAGGTCACCCGAATAAACCTAGAGGGCTGAAATTTTGTATTCGGATTGAGTTAGTATCAAGGGGGTGCCTTTTGGGGGTCTCGACTTTTAACCCCTACCCCCACCATTTTTATACCCAAAAGAACATGATTTTTCTTGTTTTTTAACAGTTTCGTTCGGGTCAAAATCTCCCCAAATAAACCTAGAGGGCTGAAATTTGGTGTACAGGTTAAGCTAATAGCCAGACACTGTTTTTTGGAGGTTTCAACTTTTAACCCTTACCCCCACGATTTTTACGCCAATATTTCCTTAATTTTTTTGCTTGTTTTCTAACACGTCTAGAGACTCCATAAGGAAACCTAGAGGGCTGAAATTTTGTACGTGTATTCAGTTAGTATCCAGCTAGTACCTTGTAGGGAGTCCGCATCACTTTTCCCCCCACTTCTCCATTTTTACATCGGAATTGAATGCTATTGTTAAATGTGTTTTAAAAGCATTATGTTTATTCTAAATACAAGTAGGCGAATAGTAATTTTAAAAAATTTAAAAAAAAGTGAACTTACTTTTATGACAAATGAAATACATACATATTAAGTAATTTAAAAATGTTATTAAAGTCACTGTTTATTTATAAATTAGGAATTTTGGATTTTTAGTATTTATAAAATAGAAATTTTGGATTTTTTTGGAAAGAAAAAATATCTTTATAAAGGCCTTCCAGTTTACTATTTAAGGTCCTTTTTTAATTTTTAAAACTAAAACATAAAGGCAATTAGCGGATAAACATGGGCAGGAATGTCCTCGTACGAATTGTGTTGGCTTTTTTTCTGCTACCTGTTTTCGGCACAAAATTGAAATTTACTGAGATACAGCCCTTAAATACTTAAAACCTTTTTTTAAAGCCTCGATCAGCCGAACACTCATCACCAGTTTTGAAACCAACAAAATGACAATTCGGTTGTAGACTTTCAATCACATTTCGCTTGTAGACATTCAATACCGAAGATGAAGGGGAAAATTCGACTACCGTGATGGGGCCCCGCTGCTCACGGCGTTTTTTTTCCTTAACTTTGATTTTTTCCAGAAATTTGGGGTATGCGTAATTTGCATTAAACAAAGAGAAATTGTGACCGCTAAAGTATGATGAAAAATTTGAAAGTGGAGTAAATGTAAAGAATTTGAGCTGGGCTTTACTCTGACGTACCACACTTCTCTTGTAATCTATTCTAAATAATTTTTCTGATGGAATTTACTTTTACCCCGAAATTCATAAGATTTGCAAAACCGCACCGGGGAAATTTGAATGGCTTATAAAATTTTTATTTTTCATACGAATTTGCTCAAAATTTATGTGGTGCATCCTGTATAATGTAGAATTAAAAATAAATCAACCATAATGTGATATATAAAATAAACAATACTTAAAACAACGCTTTTATCTCAACTCATGAAAATCCATTCACAATTACCCCGGTCAGCCCTACCTGTGCAATATTATTAATAAAAAAGTTATTAAAAAAATTTCGGTATTTTGTTTGGTATTCTTTCATGAACGACCGCATCCCTTTTTCCAAATAATTTCAAATTAATTTTTATGAAAAAATATTTAATTGCTGGAAGTAACGTAACTAGATTTACTACTGCCTGGAACGATTTTGACCTATAAGCTTCTTCCGTTCTTTATTTTTTGCACCCGAATCAGAGTTATAAAAAACAGATAACAGGGTAAAAGTTATTTTTTATTTGAACAACTTCATCAACCATGCTCAAAGGCTTAAAATTTTGCCAAGTGATAAAGAAGATAAAATAATAATATTAGATGAGTTCCCCTAAAATAACTGAAAAATTTTTTAAAAAAGCCTATTGCAACAGTTTCGCGTATAAAATCGATTTTTGAGTATATTCTAAAAAATGTTTCCCAACCGCCTGTCTGCGTGCTGGTACCGGGTTGCTAAAGTATCTTATAGGTCCACAGAAAGATGTGTGCATTACTATGAACGACATAAAATTTTTATAATTTTTTGCGTTAATTTAATTTAATTTTTTTATTTACGACCCATGTCTAGCATAAAGGAAGAAGTACACGTCTAGCACAAAACAGCACAACGTTTTTTGTTTTGAATAAAAAAAACGGTGGAATTTAAATTCGAAAATAATATTTGGCTATGAAAAACATCAATACTTCTGTAAGCATTAGAGAAATATTTAAAAGCAATCCATTAATTTTAAATAGAATTCATTTAAACTGGAATCGTTTCCGCTATTAGTTTGAATTGCATTGTTTCGTGTTATATGAAAGGTACGACCATTTTGTCGACCATATGTTTCTACCAAAATTACCCCCACTGTTAGATTAAAAAAATTAGATTCCAGAACATTCGATTCTAAAAAACTCTATTTTTTTTTATAAATTTAGCCCCCCCCCCACTTTTTTTAAGGCCAAAAATTAAATATTTTTGTAATTCATTTTATAATTCACACATCTCTCTCTGCGCACTGGTGAGATACTTTCGTGGTCTGGCACCGGTCCACTGACCAACGCTTGAGAAACACTGATTCAGAAGTTTCGTCTAGATTGCTTGGTATAAACGCTTACAAGGGTCATTTTAAGATATCTTTTACAAGTATTGTCTTTTACAAGTTCTATTGAAAATAACACTTTTTTGGAAGGAAACTATTTATTGTAATGAAGAGAAAACTTTTGTAGGTACATTGAAGTATATATAATTAAGCGTATCCTAAATAAGTATATTTTATTTTATCTTTGATTAGCCATCTGCCCTTGTAAGCCTGTTGAAGGTCAGAGGCCTAAAAAAACGGTGCCAATGATTCAAACAAAACTGTAAGTCCGATTGGACTAAAACTGAATGTATTCTCTTCATTATCTTGTTTTTTATAAGATTATCTAGAATCGGCCCTTAATATAAAAATTTCTATTTTTTAGAACGCCTGAAAAGTCAAAAAACAGAGTAATTTTTCTGACTTTTTATTCAAAATGACGCTAAAAAAAAAGTGCAAGGTCTGATGGGCTGATTCTAGATAGTCTTACAGAAAACATCATAATAAAGAAAATGTATCCAATTTTAGTCCACTCGGACTTATAGTTTTCTTTGAATCGTTGGCACCGAATTACAAAATTTACATGTGATATTGAACCGGCCTATAAGAGTAGACGAAAGGCCAGACAAAAAGAAAAAAAAATTCAAAATATACTCAATTATATTTACTATCACTGTTAAAAGCACTGCACATCACTTGTAAAAGACCACTTAATTACTGTACAACACTTTAATTCATTAGATCAATCTGAAACAATAATATTTTCGGAACTACTTATTGAACGGTCGACTAACTATAAAAAATATATTTAACAGATCATAATGTTTAAGATGAAATTATCAAGATTAAACCGGGTGACACAGTCAATAGAGAGAGATCAATACAATTGTTATTTTATGTGGTAAATAAAGGACAGAAAACTAACTAACCACCCAAACATAAGTGGCTGTTTTCATGGTCCATTTCTTCCTGCACAAACACGTCAAGTTATGTGTCGTTAAGAATAATATCAAGTTATTTGTTTTCGTTAGGGAAAACAAACTTCTGGGTCGAGATTGTCATTATTTTGTTAAATGGTTACATAACCGTACTTTTTTTTGATTGATATTTTAGTTGTGCTATACGTAAAACGTGTATGATTTTGTCACATATTAATTTAATATATTACATAATATTAAGGCGTTACATCACTTTTAAATGGCCGAAAATATGTCAAGTTTTATTGGAAAATCTTTTTTCTCCGTTACGAATAATGCCATCAATGTAAAAAACGGGAAAAATATAAAATACCCCTGAATTTCCAAAGACTAGACACTGGCGGATCTCATAATATAACAACTTGTATTCACCTAAAATAATTTAGCTCTCTAACAGTGAAAAAATTTTCAAAATCGGTTGAGTAGTTAATTTTTGACGCTTCTGGGTCTCAGTGTAGCACATATGTATTCAAAAGAAATTAAAATTTTAAAGGTGAAAAAATTTTTAAAATTGGTTGGGTAGTTTTCTATTTGGCGCTTTGGGACCCCCGGACCCTAGCAGACCTCATATAACATAACTTATATCCATCTAAAATAGTTTAGCTCTCTAACAGTGAACAAATTTTCAAAATCGGTGATGACGCGCTCTTGAAAAGTTAGTTAATTTTTATTTTGAAGAATGAAACAGATATAAATATTGTTATTGTAATCTTACTAATAGTATAAATGTGAAAGTTTGGATGTTTGGATGTTTGTTGCTCAATCACGCTGAAATGGCTGGACCGATTACGATAAAATTTTATGTACACACTCTTTATACACTGAATTAACATATTATAACAATTTTATCCCGGTTGTAAGTTCCTGAGGGATACAAAAGCAATTATTTAAACATGTCCCACAAAATTAAACTCAATTCGATGAAATCTGGTACACAGGCACTATTTATCCTGAGTTAACACGTAGGATAATCTTATCTCGATTAAAGGTTCCTGTGGGATGACTGAATCGAATTTGATAATATTTAATATACTGACACTATTTACTATGAACACATACAGCAATAATTTTTAAATAGTTTTAGTCGGGATAGTTTTATCCCGATCGAAAATTCCCGGGGGAAGAAGGGGGATACAAAACGGGGGGAGGGGATCGAATTCAATGCGGGCGAAGCCGCGGGTCAAAGCTAGTGATAAATAAAAACGATGATGCATTTATTCTAAAGAAATTCAACAAATTTCTTAATTGTTCTCAAAAGCCAGTCATTTAGAACAATGTTTTAAAAGCTTGTCTTATGTAATTTTTTACGCTCTTTTCGATGGTGTAAAAAAAGATTTTAAAAAAATTTTGAATTCTGAGCAAATTTTTCAAAAAACCACTAAAAATGGCAAAAAATTGCCAAAATTTTGGCTTCTAAAAATCGGACGTATCTGACTGACGAACTTATCCAAGCAATTAGGACTTCTGACCTTCTCACCAAATTTCGTAAAGATTGAATGCTTCGTTCGAGAGATAGTGAACCTCATTTTCGGTTTCTCGAGGCACGGATTTTAAAAATTTGGTGCACGCATTTGTAGCAATTGTCCCTGTACTATTCTAATGGTTATTATTGCGATGAAACGTTGATGAATTGTTATTCGCACGACCGTGAAGATTTCGGAATTAGTGCAACCACTTTATAATAGATGATGCGCAAATCGTTTCAACAAATATGTGTATTTTATAGATATGAAAATAACTCATCGCAAGTATCATCGCATTTCATGTAGTATAAATGAAACTATGGAAATAAAATTGTTTTTTGTAGGTATAAAAGAAAAATTAGAATGACCTAGGTTTTCCTGGTACAAAAAAATAAGGAAGTTGTCTATACGGAAGCACTAGTTTCCGGTAATAAATAAATAGAAATACATTATATTTTATGATTGTTTTTATAGTTGATTGTGAGAAAAAAGACGTATATGTAGGTTCGATGATATTAATATTGTGTAGTGCAATCATTTCAAGTTGATTCTAGTTTATAGGACGAACGGAGTCCATTGATATATTTTTTTAGTGATCATATCGGAATAACAAGTCTACCAACAAAAAATTACTGGTATTACGTATATTTTTAATGAAGTGAAAATGCGTTACAAAAACTGAAAAAAAGTTTTGATGTTAGTTAAAAAATTATTGTAACCAACCCCGTTTTGTTATCACAACTAATACTTGTTTATTCGGGTGACTATCTTTATTTATAGTACCGTGATCTATAAAAAGTTGTCAGAGCAACTATTTCAGGTAATTAAAATTTTTTTGTAACAGCAAATAGACAGGGTGGAATGTAACGGTAACTGTCAATGGGGAACGATATCGTGACATGATTGAAAACTTTTTAACGCCACAACTGCATGCTTTGGGCTTGATTAACATGTGGTTTCAAAAAGACGGTGCCACATCGCATACAGCCAGGATTACAATGGAATTACTGCGAGTACTATTTCCACAACAGGTTATTTCAAGAAATGGTGATGTTGATTGGCCTCCACGGTCGCCTGTTTTGACTGCTCCGGACTTCTTTTTGGGGGGATATCTGAAAAGCAAGGTTTATGCAAACAAACCAGAAACGCTTGAGCAACTCAAACAAAATATTCGTGATGAAATTAATGAAATACCGCGTGAATTGTGCGAGAATGTAATCAAAAATGTGCTCAAAAGGGCTCGCATTTGTGAGGCTAACAGAGGCGGACATTTATCTGATATTGTATTCCATACATAATTGCCGACATTAAATAAAACATTTATCGATATAAGATCCATTCTCTTTCATTTAGTCAAAAATTATAAACAAAGTAGTATACTTTCCCAGCGGACACCCTGTATGTTTCATACCTATTTATTTAATATTTATCTCCTTTGTTGTTTTCCGGTAATACCTCTTTTTCATTTATAATTTTCTCTGCAAAACCCGCAAAAAGCATTCTTAAATAATTTTTTAAAACTATAGAGTTCAATAAATCTTTTTCAATAAAATGTTTGTTTAAAAAATTAAAATTTATTAGGAGGTACAATAAGTTCCAAAAAGTGGGATTTTAGATAAATACAACCTGGATAACAAATTGTTCCATTGTATTAAAAGTTCTATAAAATATGATTGTGGCAACAAAAACTATTACTATCGATAGTTCTCTATCACTACTGTCTAACATGCTAAAAGTTTATGAATTTTCAAGTCTTATTAAACAATCATGTGCTTCACTGTAAAGATAAATACCCCTGTTGCAGCATCCTGCATAACATAGCGAATTTCCATTTACAAAAGTACTACGTTTTTCTCGGAAACTAGTTGATATAGAGTAATTGTAAATAAAAAATTAATTATAAATTTTTTTCACCAATT
Organism: Brachynemurus nebulosus; assembly: GCA_035578155.1. Classification (NCBI taxonomy): domain Eukaryota; kingdom Metazoa; phylum Arthropoda; class Insecta; order Neuroptera; family Myrmeleontidae; genus Brachynemurus; species Brachynemurus nebulosus. The sequence continues at coordinate 3,224,681 of JAPWDM010000030.1, forward strand.
AATTGCAAATTTTTTTCACGAAAAATTTTATTTCACGAAAAAAATTTGTCCAACGGTTTGGGTCTTCCAATATTTTCACCAAATTTCGTAAAGCTAGGACATTTCGTTCGAGGGCTATCGTGCGGACGCATACATATACATATATATATATATATATATATATATATATATATATATATATATATATATATATATATACCTATATATATATATATATATACCTATATATATATATATATATATATATATATATATATATATATATATATATATATATATATATATATATATATATTAGTGAATATTATTTTCGGTTTCTAGGGAGCTCAAAACATATTTCTGCCATAGTCCCGGACTAAAGTCGCGTCATCACAGTGCCTGTAATAACTGAATTCCATTCTGGAAATTCGCTAATAATAAATTCAGTTTATATAAATTATAGAACAATAAGGTTCAGTTAGGTTAGAAAAAATTTTGTTGCGTTCGGTTACGTTACAAAAAATTTCCTTAGGTTCGGTTAGGTTTGAGACCAAATTTTCTTAGGTTCTGTTAGGGTTAATCAAGTTCCGTTAGGTTCAGTTAGATTAGAAAAAAATTTCGTTCACATTATTCCACCCGCCGCCGAAGGTTTCTATAATAGAACCGCCCCGGTAGGGATTTTCTTATTTCCTTATTTTCTCAGAAACTAGCTAACCTAGAATAATAGTTCAAAAACCTTTTTTATGTGATTTTTTCCCGTCTTTGCAATGGTGTAAAAAAATGTGGCAAAAACTTTTAAATTATAGCAAATTTTGGCAAAAAACTAATTTTTTGCAAGAACAAAAACCATGTTGCTGGCATCCGACGTGTCTGGCTGAAGAACTCATCCAAGATTTTTGGATTTCCAACGTTCTCAACAAATTTGGTAAACCTAGGACATTTCGTTCGAGAGTTATCGTGCTGATACATAAATACATACATACATATATATATATATATATATATATATATATATATATATATATAAATTTTAGTGAATATTATTTTTGGTTTCTAGGGACCTTGAAACAAATTTCTGCTATATTCCCGGACTCAAGTCGTGTCATGAGACCAGAGGCGCATCTAGGGTGGGGCAAATAGGGCACGTGCCCTGGGCGCCTTTCAAAGGGGGGCGCGCAAAATCGCCAATTATTAAATTTAAAAATGAAAATATAGCACAATAAAATAATTCATATCAAACAATCCCGTTCAGAATTCCCGCACTTCGCAAATGAGTGAGAGGGAGTGAATGGTGTGCTCAATTCAGGTGCGTTGAAGAGCTACTTGAATTTATTGTGCAGTATGGTGATGAAAGCGTATTTCAGAATTTGTGCATTTTCATTCAAATTCTGCTCATAATTGCAGTATTAATCGCAAGTTGTGAGCGATCTTCAAGTAAGTTAAATTTAATACTTTCGTATTTGAGGGCTACAATGGATTAAGAAAGGTTATACGACCTAGCTTTGCTCAGTGTAGAGCAAGAAAAAACGAAACATCGGAAACATCATCGATATGTTTGCAATTTTGCGAAAACGAAAGGAAATTCAAATGTATATAAGGGCTTATTTATGTAGTTTCTTTGGGTCTAATGTGATGTCACAATAACAAAATAACATTCAGTTTAAATTTTTGGCGTTCGTATCCAATTATACAGGAAAGTTTCTTATACAAAGAGGATACACAAAACAACCAAACTATACAGATTTTGTATCCAATTATACATTCTGGCAGCGCTGATTGTAAGTGTAATGGTCTTACGGTCTTACTTTCGTTGTAAAATAGAAAATAAATGCAATAGCGTAGGTAGGAGGGGGTGGGGCAGGGGGTCTATCATACCCCGGACGCCACTTGCAAAGCGGCGCCAAATGTGTACTAATAAAACGTACCATATATTACTATATATGTCTCTGAGAGGGGAAGGGGCGCCAATAAAGGAGTCATGCCCCAGGCGCCAGTTATGTTCGCTACGCCACTGCATGAGACCTACTGGAATAGCTGAATTTCTGGAAATTCGCTAATAATCGACCTATGTTGTGTTATAAAGAAACTTTGTCTATACCAGACACTTTTTGTCCCTGTTACTCAAAATTCATTCATTAATCAAAAGCAAATTGTGACATTTTGTTTAAATCGTCTGCATGGTGGTCTCACTAGTCTGGATAGAACAATACATTCAGACACACTACAAAAAACGCTTAGTTAGTTAAGAATGGAAAGATTAAAAATTTCCGATGGTGCAGAATACAGTGGATAAAACCGTGTACACAAAATAGACTTATAGGTAACCGCAAGCACTATGTCTGCGACCCTGAGGTATACGGCGGTGGTTGAAGCTATAGTTGTGAAGTGACGTTATAGCGACCACAATTTTTGGGAAAATACATTCACTAACAGACGTACATACTATAGAAACTCATTAACGTTAATGCGTTTTGTTATAGCGAAATATTAAAACGAGTCTACACTATAGAATTGTTGTATTTAATTACAATTTTGGAAAATTGTATCTAGAATTTACTGCAGTTTTCAACAATATCACCATGATACGTACCTGGAATAAAAAAATTTAATTTAAAAAAAAAAGTTGATTCTTTTCTTTTTTTATGATTCAAAATAAAACAAAAGTGTGAAAAATATTTATAAGGGGATGGCACGGCACAGCCATGGGGTCGCCGATTTAGCTGAATTTGTTTTTTGGTGTTAGAGTACACTTAAGGTACCATCACAGTGTGATAGGCCAAAAAATAATTAATTTTCACAATTTTTTTTCGGATGGATGGGAGGGGAATAGGGATGGATTTTTTTAGGAATAATACCGCTATATAACAATCAGCCATTCTTCTGAAACGTACCCCTTGCAGTCAAAATGGTTCATTCTAGTTCGCTCCCGCAGTCAGATTTTAATATTATCCTGAAAAAGGGTCGTAGGTTAGTTCGCTTCCGACGTGTTACCTACTGACAGGTACAATTAATTACCTAAAAATATTCAAAGTCATACATATACAGCCATCCTTTTGTTACGGACGTGACATTTTCATGCCGTTTACACGCCTTCGTATAAGAAAAAAAATAGAAGGTATTTTTTTCTTATAAATTTTCAATACTAAACAGATAGACAACCGTGTACACAATATTTGTACTGAATATAAGATACATAACATTATTAGTTTTAATGTTATGTATCTTATATTCAGTATAAATATTGTGTACACATTTGTCTATCTGCTTAGTATTGAAAATTTATAAGAAAAAAATAACTTCTATTTTTTTTCTTATAAGAAGGCGTATAAATGGCATGAAAATGTCACGTCCGTAACAAAAGAATGGCTGCAATACAAAAATATTTTTTTTATTTATTTTTTATAACGTAAAAGCCTCTATACCGGAACACTATTTTTAGGTGTGTAATTAAACTGGCTTATAAAAATTGGTAAATAAATTAAACACTCATTTTTTTTCTTAATAAACACGAAAGAAAGTTTTTCTTTTTAATCCAATGAGTGTTTTTAAAAAAATACAAACCAAAAATTTTTATTAATATTTTTCTTTTATAAAATGTCGACATCTGTATCCAAACAGAGAAATATTAATAACAGTAAAAGTTGAAAACCGATATACAAACAGACGTGGAATATGAGTAATATTACAGATAGAGTGACATCTAGACGTCAAAATAGGAAACATAGAATGGTTTAAGTATCAGATGTAAATAAAAGATCAAAATGATTTTTTCCTCAGCTAAAAACGGGGGCTGCAATTATGGGCACCAAATTTCACCCTTTTTTAATGACACTTTTTTCAAAAAATTATAATAATTATAAAAAATAAATAAAAATTAATAAAAAATATTTTTGTATTGTTAAATAATGATATTAATCGTAAAAAAAAATTCATCCCATTCCCCCATCTTATCCATTCGAAAAAAAAATTGTGAATATTGGCTATTTTTCGGCCGATCACACTGTAATGTTACCTTAATATGTTAAAATTTTAAAATAATAGAGGCCCTATTGAGGAAAATCTCTAAAAAAAAAATTTTAAAATTCATTCATTAATCATCGAATCTATATCAAAAGTAGTAAGCTTAACAACGGTTCTGTACCAAAGGTAGTAAAGTTACAGCTGTTCTGTACCAAAAGTGGTAAGGTAACAGTGGTTTTGTGCCAAAAGTAGTAAGGTTATTGCGGTTTTATACCAAAAGATTTACGAAAACCAAATAATAAGTAGGTAGGTATAATATTAGGCCAGTAACTTGACTGAACAATTTTAGTCCAGTAAGAATCGATCATTTGTTCAGGATTGCCAAGAATTTGTGAAATGTAAAAGTAGTGAAATGCAATATATTGTTAGGCTGTTGTACGAAATTTGTTTCAAAGCCCTGAAAGTCAAGTAGACTGTCACATATTTTTTTTGGATATAAATTTCATAAATACCAATTTTATAAATACCAATTTTAATCGTCACGTTTTTTTTTCAAATGTATCCTAGCCCCTAAAAACATACCCACATTAAAACAAAATGTCGTTCTTTCTTTAAATTAGGTATTTTGAAAACCTAGGATTAGGACACTGAACAATCTTTTTACCAAATTTCAAACATAAAAAATATGATTTGTTGATATCATAATATCTTATACGAAAAATATTTAAAACAGACACCGTTTTCCCCTATATTAGAGCTTTGAAAAGACCTCAAACTGTACATAAAGTGATGTTAGAGAATGGTGTATACAAAATTAGTAGACCATAGAAATTAAACCGGAAAATTTTTTTCGCTCATTAACTTCCTTTTCATACGAAAAATTGTCTGGATCGCTCCCATGTGATTTTTATTCGAAATTATTTAAAATTCAATTTATTGTGGGCCTTACTCCAAAATTGTACATTATAATCATAACTTTACTATCCCATTTTACCTGAAAAAATAAAAAAATTTTGCAAATATTGTTACATTTTCTCTTCAAAAAAGGTTTCGTTTTGAAAGTAGTATTCAATATTGTATATTTTACATATCAAATAACCGTGTTACACAATAGCGTATAATTTTCTCGGAAAACTGAATGTGAATATTTTTTCTTTTATTCAATTTTATATAGTAAATGCAAATTATAGAAAATTGTAGGTTAATTTTTACCTTTATTACTTGGATATTTTTGGTAGAAAATCAACTGCGATTGTACGTATCAATTTACGAAATGACTAGCTTTTACCTAGGACTCACGTGATCTCCTAAAATGCCTACATTTTCCGTCGGGAATGAAATATTTTCGTGTGGCAAATAGAAGTGTATATACGTTTTCCGCTGTCTCTTCGTTATTGAGGCTTAAGGGGATATTCTAGTCAAGAAATTTGAAATAATCGATTTTTTGTTGTTAATATTTTCAAAGTTCAGACCTTTAAGAATAAGCCTTTACGGAAATTCGAATTATTTTCGGAATTATGGTTATTTTTAAAAGCTTTTATTTAACTTGATATGTTAGTATGTTGGTTTAGATCAAATCTTGGAATCAAAATTTAGACAGGTTCTAATTGAGCTAAAGGTTTCAAATTTTACATACGTGTCTAACCTTGATGACAATGCAATACTGTATAATTAGTTTTGTCCTATATTGTCCCCCCAAAAAATTGTTGATTTTTAGTCCTATGCAACTTTTTGACATTTCGAATTGTCAAATATTGTCCATTGATTTTACATTGCAATTTTTTGTTTCCATAGTTATGTTTGATTAAGGTAAATTATCTGATTAAAATATAGGTATGACTACTTCTTTAATTTTTTTTCAAATTAATTGTAATCAGACTAAAAAGTAGAAAATAAATTAAAGTAAAAAAAATGTTTTTTAAGAAAAAGCTTTTATTTAAAAATGGGTTAAAAAAATAAAATAACCTTTGAGTGAAGTTTGAAGCAATATGCAACATAGTTTATAAAAGCTTAAGGCGTTTAATTAAGTTTGGTAACTACTGAAATGTAAAATAGCTCTTATATCCACAACAGAAATAATTAATGATAACGCCTCAAGCTTTTATAAATTATGTTGCATATTGCTTCAAACTTCACTCAAAGGTTATTTTATATTTTTAGCCCATTTTTAAATAAAAGCTTTTTCTTAAAAAACATTTTTTTTACTTTAATTTATTCCCAGTGTACTGTGCTTCTTTTCAGTGTTAAATTTAAATTTTTAATGTAAATTACTGGAAATACTTTTTTCAATACGGAGGACATGATATCTCAAGTTCTAATGCACCGATTTACTTGAAATTTGGTACAGACCTTCTTAATACTATCGCAATTGATCCGACGTGACGTAGGGATTCTTGGATTTTTATTTTCAAAAAAAATTCCAAAGTTGAAAAAAGGAGGCGAAAAAATGATTTTTTTTTAAATGGACGCCATTTTGTGAAAAAATTTACTTTTTCAAGTCGACTACGTTCAACTAATTCTACATCCTTATTTATTAAGAACTAGCTGTTACCAACGGCTTCGCAAGCGTGAATTTCCTAATTTAGTAAAGGTAATTATTTTATGTAGTTTGCTAAAATATTTTGTCCCTATTTTCTTATCGTAAGCTGAAATGATAGGCTTTATTTATTGATAAGCTCACTCATCAATCCTCTTTATTTTTAATTTCTCCCTTTGGCTAGTTATTTAGGAGAAATTGAAAATTTTTAAAAACTAAATGGTCATTTTTTCAAGCATACTTATACCGTAGATTAAAAATCTAAAGTAAGCCTATTAAGAAGGGGTAAATGATTTTGGTATAGAAATAAAAAAAGTATGTTGATTTAAAATATGTACTCAAATATTATATATTTTAAACATACCTTTATTCTAAATAACTATCCTCCCTATTTCTATTGGAAAATTAAAACCCCTACATCCCCTATAAGTCTGTTTGCATTATATTTGAACATTTCCTAAAGTAACTGACTCATTATTGGAGACGCTAGAACAGTAGGCGTTGAAAATGTAAAGTTTGACCTCTCCCCCAATTTTTTGCGTTTATTTACTATTTTACTCTTTACAGGATTAATTTTCAAAAAGTATTGAAACATGTACTCATTAAATTTATTTTTGACAGCCATGCCCTCCAGTTTCATTCGTGTAAAATTATCTCAACTCTGAGTAAAACTACTTTAAATTAGTTATTCCAAAACAAATCGGACAAATTTAGTTTCAAATTAGTTTTTTTTAAAAGCTTCGCTTCGCTTGCCCAACAGTTCAAAATTCTATAAAAGATTAATTCCATTTAATCCTTCGCTCCGTTCGCCAAACGACTCAGAGGTAACCATTAATATATCTAATTTTTACACTCTGACATCTTTCCATAGATTTCCATATTGATGGTATTAAAATTAATTCAATTTTAGATCCTTTTCGGGAATCCAGAACTCTGGGGGACTTTTTAAAATTATGTTCAGTTTCTCCGTAATTAAACTTTACTACTATCCTTCTCTAAAGTGAAATTTTAATAAAATAGTTTTGAAGTTGGCATTTAAATTTTTAAATATTATTTTTATCCTAATCTTTTGTTTTTCTTTCTTTTGTTTCCGTTTATTGTTAAAGGAGTATTATTGATGTATCAACTTTTGTCTTGAATTTATCAAACCACATAACGAATATTGTGATAATTTTGACTGGAGATGTTCTCGATGTTGAGATGGTGAAGCGTCTAAGGAATAAATTTATAAAGTTTTACTGAAATCTGTCCCGTGGTTTTTGTGTCAGCCGGGCCTACGGAAAACCTAACTGATCATTTTATTATATAAATTCTATGTAACTTCGAAAATATCTGTTTTAGGTATAAGAATATCTTATAGTAATAGATAGACCTTACATTTTTCTACATAGTTATGATAAAAAATATAGGTGATTCATTTGAAAAAAAAAAGATTTGCACAATAAACAAGAAATATTTAAAATAAATGCTTTATGTGACCATCCTGTATCAATTCAAAAAGCTGAAATGTCAATGTCACATAGAATATTAGTAACAATTTCCAGCGAATTCAAATTTGCTGTCAAAAACACTTCAAATAACAAATTTGGTGTCAACTTCCGGTATAACCGAAAATGGCACCTAGCTAAAAATATTTTAATTAAAATCTTCATAATTGAAAACTTCTATAACCAAATTTTCAAAAATCGTTCTTTTTAGAAAACCATAAACTTTTAATGAAGATTCTATTTGAATCATTCTGTACATAACCATTTGGGAGATCACATTAAAATGTGGCTAAGATTGATCGGGAGGTTAATATCTATATTCGGTGTAAATTTCAACTCAATAACTTTAATAGCATTTGAGTTAAATCGGTTCGTACAAACAGACAGACAGACAGACAAAAAAATTTTTAAACTTATATTTGGTATATATGTCGAATTTGCTAACTGGAAAATACATTAATACCTAAAAATTCGAAAATCACAGACAAACCCTTCTATATTATTTATTGGTATTGATTAACTAAAATGTTATGTTTCAGATCACCAGGAGGGTTGGAATAACGTCAACCAGGAGACTTTGAGTTCCCACTGTGTCGGCCTGTACCGATTTCAATTTTGAATTTTTTTAAAATTTTTATACATTTTTATACTCTTCAAATATCAATAAATAAAAAATTAGTAAAAAAAATGGATACTAAAAATAATTACTGTTGTTTTTTTTTTTTATTACACCCGTAAAATCACCTCAAAATCGAGCCACTAGACTAGAATACCCCCTTAAGAATGAAACAAACAACGATTTAATACATTTTTCTATGGCAGTTTGATGTTTTTCTGATGCAAAAAGTAGTGTATGTTCTCCCCTATAGGGTTCTAAGTCAACTGGTTAAGCTGCTGTAATGTGAAGTCACTTTTGTATTATTTAGTAATATAAGTTAAGATGGTATTTCTTTTCACGATAAAGTAAACTGTCAATTGTATCTATGATTGTTATAAGAAGAAACACTTGGTTCGTATGGCGAAAAAAAATTATGCTATTACTTATGATCTGTTGTGAGAAAGGTGGTTGCAATGTCAAAACTTTTTAAATTATCCAACAAAATTTTCTTTTACGTTCCAAAAAAAATTTTCATCTCAACAAAAATATGGTAAAATTATTAAATATATATGTATGTCTGAATTCAGACGCTTAATTATTATCAGTACAATTTTTTTTTTTTGATAACATGAGATATTTCGTATGTGTGAGTACTCCCGAAGTTGTATAGCACATAATCGAGAAAGTTTTAATAATATTTCGAAGATGCGAATGATATTATTTGGCACGAAATTGATTACGTTATTCAATGATTCTTTCAAGAAATGTTTTCTACTGTACTGATATATACGAGCAATTTCATATCGACCAAGTGCATCTTATGGTCCGGTTTCTTACAAGGAAGATGCCCCAGGTGTACATCATACATTTCTTTCATTTTGTGATATGTTAGAGTTTAACAAGAAACATTTTGACGTTAGCTTTATCTCAAAATTCCGAATAGTTTACGAGATATTTAAGAAATACACAGTGAAAAATTTTGTGTTAAAATTAACACATTCCACATGTCCAGAACGGTCCACTCAATTTTTTGTGTTATTTTAACACAAGGCATATATGTCAAATCTATACACAAGACTTGTCTTAATGATTTAACACACAAGAGGACATACATTTTGTGTTAATTTTACACAATTACTTAATTATAATTTTACCACAATTATGTGTAAAATTAACTGATTTAGAATGTAAAAGTTTACTCAGTAAATGTGTTGGTATATTATTTTTGTAAGTAGGTATGTATTTTTTTATTTATTTATTATATAAATGAAAGGAAATAGTACAAAATAATTTTTCAGTACTTAAACTTTTTTATTTAATATTTCTACAAAGTTGTGCTCTGATGAAAATAATGTTGAAGCAATGACCAAAAATTGTAAAGATCGTTGTCAAACTGAACGTGGAAGGCAAAATGGAACGACTACTTTCCTTCCTTACCTGATCTTCTTTGCCCTTTGAATGTGTTCTGGAACGCCGAATATTCGATGATTTTTTAATTAATTGAAGTAAATTCTGCAAACAAAGAAAAAAATTCAATCTATAATATTTTTAATTAACTTACCAATATTTAATATCTAAATAAATAAAAACCAATTTAACCTTAGGAATACGTTTTTGATTTTGAAATATTCCGTCTGCTTCTATATATAGATACGTTTCTGTTGAACGCACGTCACACAATGTGCAATACTTCAATGATTATGGCAATGATGCTACCGATGGTATTAGTTACCATTACCGCCGCTCTTAAAACTAAAGCAATAGATGCAAGCAATTTGGTGTTGTAAATATACAATAAGTGTATTTATGACATTCTTTAGCATTTTACATAAACATTGTGTTATTTGTGTATTGTTTAAAACAGATTAACATTTTAATTCATTTAACACAAACACTAAATGTTACATTAACACAGGGATGGGTTACTTATTTAACAAAAAAATTTTAACCACTAATTTTTTTTTACGCAGAACACAATTTTTTCACTATGTACTTTGGGGTTATTCCAATTGCGGACTCGTATGCCACTGTCTAATTTACGTATACTATTGTCGCGGTAATTAAAATAGTAATTCGTGTCATGACTGACAGACAACCCAGCGTATTTAAGGCAGTATGCCCACTCAAGCATATGAACTTTTGTTTATCCGTGATTCGTTACTATAAAATTTAGGAAATTTCCGTTTTAATTTTTATTTTTCGAACACGGCATGCCATTGGCGTGATATGAAGCTGGTATAGGGCGAGGAAGGGAGTAATGTATTCTATTTCTTTCTCTTTTCTAAATATAACTCATAACAGAATTAATTCAAAAAAAGAAAAAAATGTGCTATTTATATACATTTTCAATCCCGTTAGAAAAATATGAATATCAATCAAATTGAATATATTTTTTTTCTTTTTTTTGAAAAATAAAATAGGCTGATCAACAACCGGGTGAGGCGAGAAAATAATATTAGTTACATAACGTTCAAACAAACAATTTAATTCAATATTGTAACTGAAACATACATTCATAATCATTTGTATGGAAAAAAAAACTGGCCACACACGCAAAAGATTTATCGCAGGAGCCGGCTTTTGAGGAACTTCAATAAAAGGAACAAGTGTTACATAAATAACATATACACATTTAGACACAAAAATAAATGATCTATTTTTATATATATTTTCATCCTTTTGTGCAAGTAGGGACTGCTTATAGCCTGTGCATGTATACGGACATCTGTTATGATTTTTAATTTAAACAAAATTCACCAAGTGAGTGTTGGACCCGCATCACGTCAGGGTTGCTCAGTGATTAGAATTTTTCATAGATATTAAGATAAAATATAAGATATTCAATAGCCAGCCGAGTGGTCGAGCGTCCTTAGACCGCGATACTTGTGAACTAATGGGTCGTGCGTTCGAATCTAGCGACCGGTTATGCTCACAATGCCAGATCAATATCTCTATATCTCAGCGTTTTCGGAACCCTGAAAATGATAAAATTTAGTAACAGAAAATCATGTTTTATATAAAGCTTTCTGGTAAATACAAGTAAATATTGTATCGATCGTATTTATGTTTAAAAACAGAAAACATAGCAAAAAACAGAACTTGAATCATGTAAAAGATGCATTTTGAAATACTGTAGAGCACTAATTTTGTCAATCGGAAAATTTTCTTAATGTGGAAATCAAAGCGCCTTCGCTCACATACGACAATTTCGTCTATTTAGCATGACAAAAATTTAAAAATCATTTTGGTATTTTAACATCAGTAACTATGGATTCATATTCTCCAATAACCCTTACACCTAACGCTTACCCATAAACCTATTGTTTGAAGCTAATACAATAATTGAAAGGCTCGCAAGTAGAAGTTTTTTCTTTCTCAGTTGGTGTGTTTAGTTGGTTTCGAAACTTAAAACAGGGTAACAGTGATTCTTTTGAGAATTGTACCAAATATTTTTTGAATTTTGATAATTAATGTTGTAGCTTCAGGTACGTACTACAGATTAATAGTATTATTTTAAATGTCCTTTATATTTTGACGGCATATTGCATTAAAAAATACTCATGCGGGAGAATTACTAACTTGGCGCACACATTTCTGTACGCAAAATAGCTGTTTGCCCACTGTACTCTTCCCACATACTTTTTGCGTGCGGAAAGTTTACAATAGTCGACAATAAAACACGCAAAATTTAATCAAAATACGCAAAGCCGATTCTTGATTTTTCATTTAATAAATATTTCGTAATTATTTCTATAGAAACCACCAACAAAGTAATTTAAACAATATTCAATTCAGAAAAAAGAAGACGAACCTTGAAAAATATTAATTTAAAAAGTAATAAAAATGTCAAAAATAGTAATAATAATAGAAAAAAGTATGTGAAATTCATAATAAAAAATAGTATGTGCAACTCGTGCGGGATTGTCGATTGCCCACTCAAGCGAATGAGCGCACTCACTACGTTCGTGCGCTCAACTTCGCTTTCGTGGGCAATCGACAATTTTCCGCAGTTATTGCACAGTATACTATTTTCCATATTATAATACTACAATTTTGCCTAGAATTTTCAAAAAAGTTCCATCGAGTACCGCTTTGTTTGCTATTTTACTTCTTTTTTTAGTATTCCAGTAAACTATAAAACAAATTTTAGCTATCCCAAATAATCCTTTTTTTAGTTTATGACCTTTTATTTATAGGGAGTCGCGATATCCAAATTCAACTACAAGGACTATTGTGAGAAGGAATTGATTAAATTTTCAGAAAACACTGATACCGAACACCAATCAGATGGTGATGAAAACTAATATAACATAATATTGATACCTTACTTCATTACGTCTGTACATTTTGTTCTATTAAATTTTAATTATCCAGTTTCATGTCTTATTTTTTTACCCTCATTGAACCCGAAAACTTAGTAATTAAACAAATTAAGGTAAAATATCACTATAATGATTTAAAGTATATGATTTTATAATAATTAATAAGAAAAACATTTGGTTTTCTTTACACTAAAAAAAATAAAATTTTTGTCGCGCTAAATGGGTGAAATTGCCGTATGTGCGCTGACCCGCTTTGCCTAACAGCATATAAGGTAACTGCGGGTAATAAGGCCTAGCTAAGGGAGATCTTCAATAAAATGAAAAATACCGAAGATTATCAACTTTTTTATTAATAAATCAACTCCAAAAGTGTCAATCAATCAATAAAAGAATTTAAATTGGGAATTAAAATGTGGGATTAGAAAATATTTAACAATTTTGAAAACTCTGTTCTTAGGCCGTATTTTACTATGGAAGGATATTAAGGCCTATTATAAAAAATCAACAAAAAATGACAGAAAAGAGCAAAATCTAAAATTCTAAACAGTATTTGGTAAGAATCTTCATAATTGTGATCAGAATCCAAAAAATAAACCGTGCGCTAGCAACTTCTTTTAATACGCTTAATTGATATTTGACCAGAATGAACGTTTGCTTCAGATGTTGATACTACACGTGATGAATACGGCTTTGGTGAGTTGGATTTTCATCCTTAATTATCAGGAATCATTTCCATTAGAACTTCGGACAATATCGAGGGTGTAAAACAGTTTCAGGTATTAGGAGCATTATAAAGCTTATGTGTAATTTTGGTAGGCCTTATTTGCTGCCGACACCCAAGTAAATGAAAAATAAAATTTTATTTGTTATGACAGATGTAAAATTATTTAGTGAATTGAATTAACAAAAAGAACTGAAGGACAAAATTAAATGAACAGAAAAATAATTAACAGCATTAGTATCAATAAGCGCGGTAGCGCGTCGGCAAGTTCTCACCAGCCGTACGTGCACCAAGCTATATTTACACGAACCATTTCAAGCCATTTTTGACCCCTTAAAACTCTAGTTCTATTTGTTGTATTGAATTAAAATTTGGCATACACAATAACGCACTTGAAATCACTCTCAATTTCAAATTTCATCGATCTAACTTTCGTAGTTCCTGAGTTATAGGTCTCCAAAAATCGACAATTTTGGCACTCACTCACTCACTCACTCACTGAGGGATCATCAAAACCTCTGGCCTATTTCCAGTGGACCTAGGAAATTGAAATTCAGTCAGAATATAGATCTTAGTCTTACAATAAAGGAAAAAATCTAAAATCATAACATTTTTCGTTATTTTCGTTATTTGTACCCTTTCTTTGGAAAAATACAGAGCAATTTTATACAAAAAAAAAATATTACTCAAAGCCTTCCTAAATATTTAAATATACTAGTTGCCGGTAACTATGAAAAAGAAATAATTATTTATAGCAACAAATTACCTACTATGAATCGTATAAATATTTTCACCTATTATGATTCATAAATATCAAAAATAATTTAATTTACAAAAATTTGGAGTAAAATACTTGGTTTACGATAGCCATGGAAATGATTTTTCAAAGTGAAGGTACAATTCAGTCATGATTTAATTTATGACTTAGAACCTGTGAAAACTAAGTTCAAAATTTTCAGTCGGGCTTACGTATACAGGGAACAATTCCCACTTTGTTTGGCGTACGCTATAACGATTCATAAAAGTCAAGGTTTAAGTCTGGATAGTGCCCTTTTAGATATTGGCTTATCAATATTCGCATGTGCTCAGGCATAGGTTGCACTATCCAGAGTAAGACATCTCCAAGGTGTTCACTTAATAAATTTTGACCCGAGTCAGATTAAAGCACAATAAAGTGCCATAGAAGAGTACAATAGGCTTAGATCTTTGTATCGAAGAGATCTAAACAAAATTATCCTTAAAAAGAACAAAATTCGAAAAATTCCGGACAGAGAGTGGATTTTGCGACTAAATTTTATCGCTGTTTAAATACCAAATGAATCCTATAGTAAAAGACCCAGTGAAAAACGTAAAAATGAAACTAAATTAGACTGCAAATCGAAAAAAAGAAATAAGTACTGCTTCCTTACTATCCTACTATCTAAATTGAACCAGTTTGTATTAAACTACATTTCTTACAAAAAGTCGTGAAATCCCACGAAAAACATAAATGTGAAAAATGGGCAAGTTCTAATATGTATTGTGTTAGCCTGAAAAAGAATTGAAATCAAAATAAATTGTCAAGTTCCAAACATATTTTTCGTGCAAGATCGAAATAAGATAAATTGTTTTAAAAAATATACATCAAGCTTTTTTAAGGTAAATAATAGAAATTTTTCATTAGAACTTGGGGAGTTTTTAACACCAAGTAATACATGATAAATGAATAAAAACTCCCCAAGTTCTAATGAAAAATTTCTATTATTTACCTTAAAAAAGCTTGATGTATATTTTTTAAAACAATTTATCTTATTTCGATCTTGCACGAAAAATATGTTTGGAACTTGACAATTTATTTTGATTTCAATTCTTTTTCAGGCTAACACAATACATATTAGAACTTGCCCATTTTTCACATTTATGTTTTTCGTGGGATTATAATTACTTGAGATAATTTTCGTTGAAATTTTATTATTTGAACGACAAAATCTGATCTTATGATAAATGGCTCATTACTGGAGACAAAGCGCGGGATGGCGACCAGTGGCGCATATGTTGCAGCTTGTCGGTGTCTAAGGTTTGCATGCGTCAGACTTTGGTACAACTATACGAATATTTGAACGATTTATGAATTTTAGGCCTTATTACCCGCAGTTACCTTATTTTGGTTAACAAAGAATAACATCAAAATCGAGGTTCTTTTCTAGTTTCAAAGTGAAGTATGTAATAGCAAAATATTATGATAACATCCAAAAGATTCCTACCTAATATGAAAGTTTACTTTGGCTAAAACATCTATCAGTTATAGTACTTTTATGGAATTTATTGCAATTAGTTGGTGTTTTGGTGTACTAGCGGTTATCTATCCACTTTAGACGACCCTCCCCTATACCCAAACTCATTCAAAAATTCCAACAAACATGACCGGCTGCCGTTTGTACGTCGTTACATTTATCAATTGGCGAATGAATCAATAGCGAATAAATAAAAAACAAAAAATAAAAATAAAATAAAAAATAAAAATTCGAGATATAAAAATATCTTTGCATGTTTTCTACTCTCTTGTTTTGATACCTACAAATACGTACATGTAAAACAGAAATTTTTACAAACAAAAATCTTGTTGAAAATGTTGTCATACAATGCACGAATAAAATGACATATGTAATGACATGGGACAGGAAATCAAAAAACCCTCCACTTGTTATGCCGAATGTCACTGTGCACAATTGTCGGTCACATCCAGCACACACAAATGGAGGTATAATGGAAACTTGGTATATGGAATCTGAGATATAAATTGAGAAAATTTTATCAGCTGAGTGATGGTAGGTCGAGGGTTCCAATTCCGCGGCCCATGGCTATATGCTCGTGAATATATTTTCCAGTTTTTCTTCAAAATTTCAGGCGGATATTTGTATAGTTGCTTTAAAAAGTGGCTACCGGCGTACACTTTTCAAATCTCTACCACTCCCTCCCCCACCACCACCACTTTCTTTGTTCGCCACTCACATTATAAAAATATAAAATGTAAAAGTATTGTAAAAATGTACAAATAAAGTATGCAAATATTGATGTGAATGGTGTCTCAAAATCAAACACACGTTGAACCGCATTTGACATGACCTCTTAAGTGGCATTATTCGTATTATTATTACTGAAAAAATGTATCCATTATAACATATTATAGAATTGAGAAGTATTTTAAGAATTACCAAGGCGAATTTAGTATTTGAGGTATGATCTAGACTTTTTAGCTAATTTTCGAATAAAAAATTCAGCTATTACAGCCACTGTCATGACGCGACTTGAGCTTGGGACTATGACAAAAATTTGTTTTGAGGTCCCTAGAAAACGAAAACAACATTCACAAAAATTTATATATATATATATATATATATATATATATATATATATATATATATATGTGTGTCCGCACGATAACTCTCGAACGAAATATCCTAGGTTTACGAAATTTGGTGAAAATGTTGGAAGTCCCAAACCGTTGGACAAGTTCGTTAGCCAGACACGTCGGATGCCAGGAACATATATATATATATATATATATATATATATATATATATATATATATATATATATATATATATATATATATATATATATATATATATATAAATATATAAATATTTATGAATATATAAATTTTTGTGAATGTTGTTTTTTTCGTTTTCTACACAGAAAAAAAAACTCACTGTATATTACAAAAACGTGAATTAATATTACAAAATTTTTACTCCAATAGAACCCTTTAGTAATATTACAAAACCACTTTTATTAAAAATCTGAGTACTAAAAAGTTCTATTAATTCAGAATAATTTTTGTAATTATCACAAAGACTTATTTTTGTGAATAAAACTCAACGTATGTTTTGTTGAACATTTAATAAACTTTGTTATAATTACTAAATGGAATTTGTAATTGGTATGATTTATTTATTAATAAATACTAAATTTTATAGTAAATTTTACTATATTTTTTTGTTGTACTTACAAATAACCCCTGTAAATATTATTAAGGATATTTGTGAAGGAAAGGAACTTATTGGATATACTTTGATAATTAATGTAAAAAACAAAACAGATGTGACTATAAAATCTGTACAAAATTCAAACTTCACATCTATTTTACACAGCATTACATTAATTATCAAAGTACATCCAGTTAGTCCCTGTAAAATAAGAAAAATTTTATTTTATATAAATGAATTTATTAATTAATTAATACAAAAAAATAAAAAGTTATGTTAAAATGTATTAACTTACAGGAGGTATGGCAAATGTTTTAGAAATAATTCTAACATATTTTTATATTCAGAACTAATATTAAGCAAATTTCAACAAAAGATATAACTGTAGTCCAACATTCAATTACATCTTCAAAATCCAGTGAAAAATTTTAAAAAACAAAACGAAAACAAACATGTTGTTTATCTGTAAAAAAGCATCTTTTACTAAAATATGAAACATAAAAAATGTCTAACCAAATAATAAAAAACTTACTTGAATTTGAAAAAGAATCCTTTTAATTTGTTAGTAATTTACTTGACTGAGGTTTTTCACATATAGTCGAATAATGGATAATATATTCGATTCAGAATCAAAGTAAAAAGATAAAATAGGAGCACCTAGCATGTTTTCCACCTGTAAAAAAAGAATATTTTACTGACTAAAATATGAAGCTTAAAAACATGTCTAACCAAAAAATAACCCTTACTTGAATTTGAAAAGGAATGCAAATTTGCTAGTGTTTTATAAATTTCTGAACTGAAGGAACTTTTCTTTGGTTATAAAAAAGTTTAACTGCAAATCTGAAATTATTTTTTCCATAATGTTCAAGATTGCTTTTAGTATCTGAAAAAAAAAGAGATAAAATTTTAATAGGAATATTAATAATATTTGTGAGCAAAAAATAATTTATGAAAATACTTACTAGCCATTGTCAGATTTTCGATAGTAAAACCATTAGCAAATTTTCTTGTCATATTTCTAACGTACAAACAATCTTTTAAATTGAGATTGTATACTATGTTTTTTCATAAACTCTTGTCAGGTTATAATAAATATTTATGAAGATGGACTGTATCACAGAATGACGCTATGAATACTACACAACATTCTAAAAATCATAGAATTCGTTAATATTGCGCTTGCGTCAGTTATTTATTACAAAACTTTTTGTTATAATTACAAAACACAATTTTTAAATGAGAAATACAAAACTTTTTGATAATCACTAAATCAGGGTTTCTTTAAATGCATATATAGGTATTATGAACGTTTACAAAATATCACATAAACGTATCAACTTGTCAACTCTGCGCAAGCGTCATTTAATTGTTACAAAAATTTTCGTTTTAATTACAAAAGAGACTTTTACTTTAAGCATGCGCATTTTGATTTTTAAAACAGTGTTATAATTACAAATATTTTTCTTATATTTACTTAAAATATTTAATAGAACTGTAATTAATGCTACAAAAATATACTACTAAATTATTTTTTTTGTTATTACAAAAGTTTTTGTAATATTTACAAAATTTTATATTAACAAATTAATAAAACGCAATTTGTAGGATTAATAAAACTTATATTAATCACTGAAAGCGACTTTTGTTACAATTACTCAAATTTTAGTTCTAACAAAGAAAGCTAAATACTAAAAGCGGTTTTGTAAATAAAATCACTGTTTTTTTTTTGTGTAGGGACCTCAAAACAAATTTCTGTCATAGTCCCGAGCTCAAGTCGCGTCATGACAGTGGCTGTAATAGCTGAATTATTCATTCGAAAATTGTATATAATCATACATGTATATATGTATACAAGTATGTATATATGTGTCCAACAATGGAAATCGCAAACGCTTGGATGAATTCTTTAGCCAGACATGTCCGTTGTCTCAAATCTGGGAAAAATGAGTTTTTTGAAGGAAAAATCACATTAGATACGTTTTGAACCATTATCCTATGTAAGTTGATTTTGGAGAAAAGAAATTTTTATTACAGAAAATTCACTATGTTATGTAGGATGCTGCGGCAGGGATATTTTAAAGGTTTTAACGACAAAATTCACACTTTAAGATCAGTAGTAGCTACGTTCTCTGGTGGTATTTAGGAGTACCCCGATTTTAGGTTCTTCTTAGAGTCCAAAGAGCCTGGAGGAGGATTTTAACCTCACTTTCATCCATCTCTAGGATCTCACTAATCTTGAAGGAAAATTATTTTTAATACTAGTTCAGCCGTTTAATTTGGAACCAATTTGAAATCTCTGACCGAAAAGTTTAACCTCATGTTACTTTTAAAATTCTCATAAGTCCTATACAAAATCAATTCTTTGTAGTGCTTCACACCGCTGACATAATGACTCTAAAGTAGCCATATTCATATTTAAATAGCGTATATAATTTCCATACTTTAGGATCTTTCCGTACATTGATTATTTTCGAGGGCACTTTAATTTCGAATGCCCAGAGTTCTGGAAAACATTTCTGACTCGCGTTATTTCGGCGTCTCAATAATATTTAATCAAAATTTGGTTAAGATCCACCCAGGCGCACAATTCTTAGCGTCTCGTGAGTGCCCACGACCCTAGTGGACAATATTAAACTCACCTTTATTTTTTTGTTAGGATATCAATATTAATTGAGCGAAATTTGCTTTTGATCAGTCCTGCCGTTTATTTTGGGCCTTGTTGAGTTCGTATTTTTCAGAATATCAATTCTATGTATTTGAGCAACATTTGATCTAGATCTGTCCAACGCTAGGGTCCTGTGCGACATTTTTTATTTCGCCTTTTTGGTAGACGGTTAAAAGTACATTATGGCCAAATTTTCTACTCCAATTTTATTACAGATACAAAATTTTTCGTTACAAGGAGTTTTACACTGTATTTCAATCCGTACGAATCAAACATTTCACAGTATTAAAATATTTTTTGTCTGATAAATGTCAATTTATGCCTGTGTTTTAAAATCGTTGACCTAATTTTTATGGTAAGCTCGGTCCCTCATTATTTTTGTCCCGATCAGATCACAACATCATAATTTTATTTAATTCAATGCAAATGGTTGTCATTAACAAATCGAAAATAGTTTCAAATACATATATGTATGTAACCGCGCATAAAGCTGTGTTTGGTGTGATTAAAAAAAAAAGCGTAATGGTTTAGTATAGATGGAGGACTTTTTATAATAGAAATTTGGGTGCCACCATAATAGACGGTACACCATCTTGCTGTTTGCAACGCTGACGCTATACCACGTTGTGTAACAGTTAGTTAGATTTAACTTTACGTTGCACAGTGGCTATTACGTCCATCGAGGTGTTCAACTTAAGGGGAAGTTTACTTGAGAGTCGTTAAAAAAATCGATTTTTTTTTTTTGCAGAAATTGGTAGCTAATTATGTGTAGAATATGTTCCCAAAGTGATTTTGCTGAAAGTAATTTAAGGGAAGGTTTACTTGAGATTTGATAAAAAAAAATCGATTTTTTTGCCGAAATTGATAGCAAATTATGTGTAGAATATGTTCCCAAAGTGATTTTACTGAAAATAATTTAAAAACAAGATTCTTGCACATTAACCGAATCCAGGTTTCTATAAAAAAAAATTCAAAAAACGTAGTTCACGCAATAATGAGTATTAAATATAAAATTTTGAAAATACGTTTCTTTATATATATTTTATAATATCTCGGAACTGCATTTTTGGAACTGGTGGACACGATAACTCAAAAACTATTCGATGGATCCTTTTTTTTGATTTTTTATTTTAAAGATAATTCAATTCTTCGGCACCTCTACCTAAGTTCGATACTCTTTCAATATTTTTTTTATTTTTAAATTTACTTTAAAGAGCGAAAAATAAGACAAAAATCGTAATCAAAAGTTCAAACATCCTCCATTTTTTTTTCTTTCAGCAATTTATTGATATTATAGGCAGAGGTGCCGGTACTCTTCATATATTTTATAATTTTTTTTTTGTTTTTGGATTTCGGTGGTTTATTACCAGCGCTAGGATGTCTACCAACAATGCATTGAATTTTCGGATCGTCACACTGCACTATCTATAAAATGAACACTTTTTTATAGTTTTCCTTGAAAAATTTTTTTTGTGTAGTATAATACTTAATAAATATGTGCACAAAATTTTAAATTAATATTTACTTCCGGTCTTGAGAAATAAATTCTAGAAAAATTCATAATTTTTAAGTACTCTCGAGTAAACTTCCCCTTAAGGCAGTACTCTAGTTTAGAAATTGGAAAAAATCGGGTTTTTTTCATATTTTCTATATTCAGATCTTTAAGAATAAGCCTCAAAAAGGATATACTGAAATTCGAATTATTTTCAGAGTCGTGGTGATTTTTTCCCTGTGTACTGTGTAGTGATGAGCAAATGCAAGACCAAGACCAAGACTACCAAATCTTGGTCTTGGTCTTGTTCTTGCATTAAGAATCTTGGTCTTGGTCTTGCTAGAGCGGGTTGAGTCTTGTCTTGGTCTTGGTCTTGCAAAATGCAGTCTTGGTCTTGGTCTTGGTATTGCTAAAAAATCTTGCACTTTCTTGCATCTTTTTTTATTAACAAATTTTCGAATCGAAAATTCAGCTGTCACAGCCACTGTCACGGTGCGACTTTATAATTTACCGCATCATAGTGTCAAGCCCGGTTCTATGCTAGAACGTTGTTTTGAGGTTTCTAGAACCCAATAATGCAGTGGTGAATTTACCAGCAGGACGAGTAACCTGGAGCTTAGAGCGGCAGATTTTAGGGGCAGCAAATTTGGGGCCAGAGGGTTTTTTTTCTTTTTTGCTCGTCATTAATTTTTTGGTAAGAAAAAGGGCAATAATAACCCACAATTTCGCTCTTAGAATTATAATTATTCAAGAAAAAAGTGAAAAAGTTATTAAGACATTTTTTAGGGAAAGGCAGGGGCGGCAATTTTTCCGGTGTCTAGAGCGACACTTAGAAAAAATCCCTTACTGCAGAAATGATACCTATTTTATATAAATATATATAATTTAGGTATATAATTATATACATATATACATACATATATATATATATATATATATATATATATATATATATATATATATATATATATATATATATACACTGAGAAAAAAGTGGGCAGTAAATGCAACTATTTTCATCAGTAAGAACTGAAATAGTTGCAAAAATTATTATTTTAGTAAAATTTACTATAACACAAAAAATAATAGTTGAATAAACTACTTTAAATTAGTAAAATATACTTCGCAAAATAGTTCAATAAAAAATAGTGCTCATTACTAATATTCTTTAACTATTGGAATTTAGTTGAGAGAACTCTTAGTCATTAGTACAACTAACAAATAATTTTCATTATTTTACTATTAATTTATCGTAATTTACCTACTAATAACTGGCGGTTTAACCTACAAATAGTAATAGTAGTAATTACCTACATAGGTAACATAATAATAATAATGCGAACTATGACCAGTGTTGCCACCAGTGGCGGATTTACCAATAGGCTGAGTAGACTGGAGCCTAGGGCGGTAGATTTTAGGGGCGGCAAATTTGGGCAAAAAGGGCGGAAAAATGTAGAATTGATTTTTTTTTTTTTTGCTCGTCACTTACGTTTTTAGTAAGGGCGGCAAAATATGCAATTGAACTTTCTTTTTTTGCTCCTCACTTACGTTTTTAGGAAGGGCGGCAGATTTTTAGGGGCGGTAAAAATGCACAAAATTTTTTTCCCTTTTTAGGGGCGGCAAAAATTTGAATAGCATACGGGCGGCAAATGTGTAAATCCGCCACTGGTTGACACACTGATTTGCCTAAAAGTTACATTGGCATGCTTAAAAAGGGATATTTTTAAACAGAAAGGTACGTAGTGGTAACTTTTTTAATGACAGGTGAGTTTTAGGTAAGTTTTTCTCCAAAACAAAGTTGGCGAGCAAAAAAAAAAAAAAAGAAAAAAACAAAAAAAAAAAACAAAAAGAACACCATAACAAAACAAATATGTGTGACGAAATTTATGAAAATTAAGCGGGAATTATGAATTTCTGAATTACGATATCATTATAACAATATTGGAAACTTGTAAAATATTATAATTATATAATTTTTAAGAAAGGTACATAAATACGTTTAAAATTTTTTGTTACATGTTACATGGATTGATAAAAAGGTACAAAAAATGTATATGTACGAAATATACTCTTCTGGAAACGGTGACTATGACCACCACAGATATATACAAACAATCCATAAGAGTGTGACAGTAACACCTGTAGCACACCCGTAGTATAGTGCTCTCTTTTTTTACCCGTGACTCTAAACATAACAACATACTTTAAGAAGTATACCTCGTCATTTATTACATACATTAAATAAAGACAAAATGTAATATAGGAATTCAAGTGACTGCTGCTTTTCTGTAATGAAAATTTAACTTCAAACGACTTTTTGTGTTGCCTCTTTAAATAAATTTCAACACAGAATACATTTCAATGTTTATTTCTTTAATATTATTAAATTTTTATTTTAAACAAATATAGGTATACATAATTATTACAATTTATAATAATTAATTATGTACATTGAATTAATTAAAATCTGTAATAAAATTTTTAGATATACATATATACGCTTAATGATATCGTAAACTGACATTACATATTTATTTTCAAACCATTTTCAAACAAAGTATGTATGGTATGTATTCTCGGAAAAGAACACCTATGTATATGTATGTATGTATTCATGTTTACAAATTTGATGAACGCGTCTGCCGCGTCTGCAGAGTGCAGTGGTTTTGGTTATTAGTTTTTGAGCTATTATACAGAACGTATGTATGCAAACACGTTTTAGTGAAATAAAGAAATGGATTTATTTGTAAGGCAAAAGTTAATGGAGTGGAATTTGGATAATTATATTGATATTTTTGAACGTAAGTATACTTAAATAATAAAATGCATAGTTATTTTTCTTTATCAGTATAGTGATTAGTGTAATTTAATGTTATAATAACTTGAAAAAAAAAAAAATTATAGAATGCCAAACCTTTTCTAAAATATTTACAGAGAACGAAATCGATCGGGAAACTTTTTTGTCTTTGCCAAAGGAAGAAGTAGCTGAATTAATACCAATAATTGGTCCACGTTTTCGATTTTTGAGGAAAAGGGATGAATTTGTGGCTTCAAACGAGGACTCATCATATGCAAATTGTGCGGCCAGTGAATTAGTTGTACCTGAAGGATATAATGAAACCGAGAAAGTAACAAACAAACGAACTTCTTTAGAAACCTGCGATTTATCAAATTTAGTAAGTTTTTTTCATATATTCATTGTTAAATAATTTTGAAAGAATTTTTTTTTACTCTTTCAATAATATTTGGGCTATACTGTAATTTGGCAAGCCCGATCATATTTCACATATTCAAAAAAACAAAAACAAAAAAAAAAACAAACAAACCAATACTGTTATAAAGTTATAATGGACACGTGTTTATATTATAGCTTGTATTTATGTATACCTATTCCAACGGTTATTTCATTGTTAAAAAAAATTTAAATATTTCTGTTTCTTTGTTTGTTATCAGTATCATATTATTTTTGGAATATTATTTAGTGTCTAATTATAAATATATACAATTTTTTATTTATTTTTTAAAATTTTTAATTTATCTATATTTATTTTAATTTTCTTTTTACTAACTCTAACTTTGTCGCTTAAAATTTAGATAGGTACTCTATCATTTCATTGCTTAAGTTTAGAACCGAGAAAGTTGCTTTAAAATCTTAAATTCCTTAAAAATACTTGAGTTTCACTATATTATGTTAAGACAAGAAGGAATTTACAGATATTTTGACATAACAAAAGTACAAACAGTTGATTAAACAATTTATTTTTCGGTTCAGAATAAAAATATTTTATCAAATAATCTTATTGCAGTAAAAAACGTTATAGACCGGGGGATAATAACAGAAAACCGTCCCCGATTTTCGCACTTATACCTCGGGGAGTATTGAAAGATATGAAAATTTTAAGAAATTTGAGGCTGTGTGCTAAGTGTGGTTACGCGATGGAAAAAATGATTTTTTGCATCGCGTAACCACACTTAGCCATGCCGGCGACTTATGCCAATTCCTTTAATTAGCGTTTCAGGATGATAACTTTCTAACTTTCAATTGGCATAAGTGGGAAAATCGTATAAAATTTCCTTTTTCTATGCAAGTTTACACAAGAAACTTAATTTCCGATATAAAAGTCACGCGAGCGGAACTCAAATTTATGCTTAAATTTCTTAAAATTTTCATATCTTTCAATACTCCCCTAGGCATGATTGTTATCATCTTCCGGTCTATTAATAGTAGGCTAAAAATTCACCAAGAATTTCGAAATAAAAACATATAAGTACGGTACTTTGTCTTCCCAGATAATATTTTCCCGCGTCGCTACTGGTAATGACACATGATAAAAAAACTATATGCATTTTAAATTTTTTACAGAAATTACAATTAATTTTACAAAAAACTGCAATAGGACGGACTCTGTTGTCGAAAAGAAAGTTGGATTCGAGAGACAGAAGCGATCTTGTAACTGAAATAATTAATTATCATTTAAATCTAGACAAAAAGTAAATATTTTAAATTATTATACTCTTTCAAATATTTCATTATTCATAATTCATCATAATTGTAAAATAGATGTTTAAGGGGGAGGGTCCTCCAGACAACAAGTTTTTTAATATTTTTTTTAAGAAACTGGATACATTTATGGTATCAGATGAAGTTACATAGTATAGTACATGTTATGGTGTATTCACTCATAAATTTTTATGCAAAAAAAGAAAAAATGGCAGCGCTACAGCTGTTTAAAGTTGACTCCTTTCGATTTGCGCCGTGGAATGCCCAGCCTCTTGTAATCAACTGAATTCAATCGGACAAAAAAATTTTATTAAAAGAAGTCATTACGCTTTGCGTATACCTATTTCTGATGAGAAATTCTTTTTCACAATTTAAAATCAAAAAGAAAAAAATTTCACTTTTTTTCATAAACAAATTGTTATAAACAATATTTATAGTAATAATTATAAAATAAAATTTATAAAATATTTTGATAATTTAAAAGCGATCAGTATTAATTCTAATGATAAATTATTTATAGAACAAGAGTTTGAAGAATTACAGAACATTTTTTCAGATATGAATACAGAACATAAACGCATAAAAAGATTAAAAGACTTAGGCTACTATATTGAACCTGCTAAAATTTTATTAGGATGTACTGAAGAGGGAAATTCTGCTGGTGAATTAGCAATAATTAATAATTACGCACAATTTATACCGTTAAGACATGTTTTAAAAGCTTTTTTTGAAGTTCCAAATGTTTTTGATAAAACTTATAAATATATTTCTGATTTGAATCAAAGTACTGATATAGTGTCAAATATAATTCAGTCAGATCTTTGGAAATTAAAAAGACTAAATTTTTCTAGTGATGAAATTGTTTTTCCACTATTTTTATATCAAGACGATTTTGAAACAGGGAATCCATTGGGATCACATTCAAGTCTGTATAAATTATCAGCTATATATGTATCTGTAGCATGTTTGCCACCAGAATTTCGTTCGAAATTACATAATATTTTTTTATTTCAATTGAATTTCTCAGATGATATTAAAATCTTCCCGAATGATATTATTTTTTCCAAAATCATAGATGAATTAAATTACTTATCTCAAACTGGTATTACTATTTCCGTTAATAATATGACAAAAAATATTAAATTTCAATTGACATTAATTCTTGGTGACAATTTGAGTTTGAATACATTGTTGGGATTTATGGGTAGTTTCACGGCTAATCATTATTGTCGGTTTTGTACTATGAAAAATGAAGATTGTTGCAAGACAATAAGAGAAGATGTTGAAAAATTACGAACTAGAGAAACATATGAAAAAAATGTCTAATTAAACAATCCCAAAACCACAGGTATTAAAGAAAAAAGCGTATGGAATAATGTGAATAATTTCCATATTATAGACAATTACAGTGTAGACATTATGCACGATATCCTTGAGGGTGTCGCAAAGTATGAAGTTAATTCAATATTGAACGAGTTTATTAAAAAAAAGAAATATTTCAATTTAGAGGAGTTTAATTTTAGATTAAAATATTTCTCGTATCCTGAAAATTGTAATAAACCCTCATTATTAACTGATTTAATTTTAAAATCTGATACTTTAAGATTTTCTGCAGCAGAAATGCAATGCTTTTTATTATATGGCTCGGTAATGATTGGTGATCTCATTACAAATAAAAAAGATAAACATTGGAAGCTATTTCTTTTACTTCGTCAAATTTTTTCTCTTTGTTATGACCATTCTTGTGACAATTTTTCGTATGATATGTTAGAAGAATTAATAATAAAACACCATACATTATATCAAGAATTGTATCCAAATAGCTTTAAACCTAAGCATCATTTTATGCTACACTATTGTTACATAATGAAAAAAATTGGTCCACTTCGTCACATTTGGACAATGAGGTTTGAAGCAAAACATAAAATTGCTAAGGCCATTGCAATGACGACTTGTAATAGAAACAACTTATGTTATTCTGTCGCATCTAGATATCAGTTACATTTTGCTTATTTTTTGTGTAATAATTATAAGTATGAACCATTGATTGATTTTAAAGAAAGTAGAACAGAAATTCCGTTGATTGTAAAAAAGCATCTTCCTTCTGAGAACGATTTTATTGAACTTTGTAATTTAAATTTTGAAAACATATCATACTCACCTGGATGCTTAATACGAGTAAAAGAAGAAAATATTCTTCCACAATTTTCTAAAATTGAAAATATATTTTATATTGGTAGTCGTGAAAATACTGAGGTCGACGTAAATAATTTCGGATTTCTCGTTAGATTGTGTATGACGGTTTCAAGCAATGATCATTATCAAGCTTATGAAATAGAGTTTACAGAAAACTTGAAATTTGTAAAATTAAATTCTTTAACATTAGTCGAGACACGAACTTTCCATGTTTGTTCTAATAATAAGTATTTTGTCGCCTACGATCATCATTTTCGATAAGCATTTATCTTTTAAGCTATTTTTATAATTGTATTAATTATTACTGGCGACACAAAGATTCCCGCTCACGCCTCTGTTGGTAAAATTAGAACTAGCATCAGGTAAAAATATACGTATACATTTAATTGGTTATATAAATTTTAGTAATCCGCACATAATTTGTATAATACATATTTATATGCCAATTGAACGTATACGTGTATTTTTACTTGATACTAGTTCTAATTTTACCACTAGAGGCGCACGTGTAATCTTTATGTCGTCAATAAACCTTTATGATAGTTATAAGGTATATAGTAAAATTATTCCACTTACAAAAATTTTTGTAATTCTGATTTTGTAATTTTTGTAATTCTAATTTTTGTAATTTTTGTAATGATTGGTATGCTCGTTCTTACAATAAATTCACTATAGCTATTATTTATTGTTTCTTTTTTTTATTTGACAAATCCTTTTAATTTACTAATATTGTGCATTAATATTCAACAATAAACTAGTTATATTTACTTCATATTAACAGTAAAAATATGGTGCTCTTGACTATTATTAAATAGTAGAAATCATACTATCAATAAATAGTAAGTGAGTTTACTATGAGCTATTAGTTAGAATAATGGTATTCATAACTAAAAATCATAGTTCTGTGAACTACTAAATTTCAGTATCAGTAACAAACAAAATAGTTATATTTACTTCATATTAATAGTAAAAATATGGTGCTCTTGACTATTATTAAATAGTATAAATTTTACTATCAATAAATAGTAAATGAGTTTACTATGAACTATTAGTTAGAATAACTAAAAATCATAGTTCTGTGAACTATTAAATTTCACTATCAGTAAACAACAAAATAGTTATGTTTACTTCATATTAAGAGTAAAAAAAAATGGTGCTCTGGACTATTATGAAATAGTAGAAATTTTACTATTAATAAATAGTAAGTGAGTTTACTATGAACTATTAGTTAGAATAATGGTATTCATAACTAAAAAGTCATAGTTCTGTGAACTATCAATTTTTACTATTTTTCTTTGTTGAGTCCTTTTCGAACTCAGAAAAATAGTAAAAAAAAAGTTAATTTAACTATTTTTTTCTCTCAGTGTATATATATATATATCTATATATATATATCTATATATATATATATATATATCTATATATATATATATATATATATATATATATATATATATATATATATATATATATAGTCTGGAACGAAATATCCTATTTTTATGAAGTTTGGTTACCTTGAAAGTTTGGAAAGTTTGAAAGTTCAAAAATCTTGGAAGAGTTCGCTAGCCAAACACTTCAATTCAAAAATCCTTAAAAAAGTAATTTTTGCTAAAATTCCAGTCTTTTAAAATTTTTTACACCATGGCAAAGAGTAAAAAATCCCATAAAATAGCTTTTAGAATCAGCATCCTATGTTAATGGATCTTCGAGAAAAAATAATTGTTAACGGAGAATTCGCTGTTATATAGGATGCTGCAACAAGGGGTATTTTTAATTATATAGTCATCAAAATATAATTTGGATATGGTTTTGTGAAATCGCACTAATTTAGAGCATGGGTAAAGATTTAGAATTACATACTCTGCAATATGTAATACACAAGAAGTCGAAAATATATCAGAAAATGAACTAATGCCTTTTTTTAGTGATGTATTTATCTAAAGATGAGAAGGGTGATCTCCCAGGGCGACTTCCCATTATCTTGTTATGTGAAATTGTATTTTATGAGGCTAAAAATTAAAAATAGTTAATTTCCGGAAGTTCCAATCAAAGTTATGTCGAATTTTGTACAGTTATTTTTCTTTTTTATTTAAAAAAAAAGAAGTTGGCCATAAATCTAGTTTTTTTCAATTGACCTACAGTAATAAAAGATCAAAATTATGTGACAAAAAGAAATTGAACAATCGTAAAGGGTCGCTTGAAAAAATAATCATAAAATAATAAAATGTCTCCTTGGCATTCGTGCTGCTTTGGTTGGAATGTTTAACATATGTGCGAAATTCTCTTAATGTGTAGACATACCGGTACGATCGACCGGACAGTCTAAGCTCCAATATAATTTTATTATCCTACTTCACTCATAACTAAACACTCAAGTAGGTAATAATTTCTGAACAATTAAAGTCAAGTAGATATTAATTTAGGATAAACAAAATTTGATACATGTTTTGGCCAATTTGTCCATTTGTGTCAAGGTATACGATATACTCACTTTCTGATTTAATAGCTTTTGGGTCCAACAGTCGAATTGGTCTAATCGATCCTTTACCTATTCTGTGGATTAGTATAGAAAATTGGTTTATTTTGTAATTTGTATATATGTCAGTAAAACAAAATAGAAACAAGTAAATTAAAAAAAAAAAAAATTTTTTGTTAACGTTTTCTTGCTTGACCGTTCTTATATTCTATTCTACATATTGTATTTAAACTGTTTATGTTTCAAATTTTAGGGTGTCAACAACCTATCATAAATTAGTTTCCTTGCTTTTTACTGACTATACACATAACCTTCGATTCCATTTCGCCTAACCATTATTTTGTTTCCTAATCTACCAAAATAACGAAAACATTATAATCATCTTTGTGAGGTAAAAATTTTTTCTTTCAAAAATCTGAATTTTTACTCTTTACGGTTCCTAAAAAAATTTTGTCTTGTGGCTGCCTCTTTGTCCACCTGAGTATTCGTAAAACCTTCCAACGCGTAACTTTGGAACTATTCGACTAATTTCGATGAAATTTTCAGGGCTTTAGTTAGTAATGCCACATGAATTTTTATTAAACGTGGTAAAATCTATTATTATTATTTAAAGTTGTAAAACCTATTAAACGCCGATATTTTACTTACTATTCGACCAAAAGATTTTGAAGGTAGTTGAAAGCATTATCTTGATTTATGGCAGCATCACACATTTTTAATTGCAAGTATTTAATTAACTTCGAATTTTTAAAAAAACAATTTTTAATATTGCTTTAAAAAGTTTCACTACTAATTATACTTTCAAATTATTTAAATAGTTTAGCAAGAGTCTTGCTTTTTTCTTGCTTTTGTCTTGGTCTTGCTCACGCGAGTCTTGGTCTTGGTCTTGCAATCATACTTAAGGTCTTGGTCTTGCTATACATAGTCTTGGTCTTGGTCTTGCAAAAAATGCAAGACCAAGACAAGACTGCAAGACCAAGACTAATTTTGCTCATTACTAGTACTGTGTATCTTTTCAGTGTTAAATTCAAATTGTTAATATAAATTACTCGAGACTACTTTTTTCGATACAGTTGACATGAAATATCTCAAGTTCTAATGCACCGATTTACCTGACATTTGGTACAGACCTTGTTAATACTATCAAAATTGGCTCGATGTAGGGGTTTTTGGATTTTTTTTTACTATCTTTAAAAAATTTCTAAATTAGTATTCGTTTGTAGTAAGTGAGAACAAGGTCGCACACGACACTAGTATATACCGAAATTATTATGTATTAGTACATACAATTTTTTATTGAAAAGTTATCTTCACAGTTCACGTACACTCAATAGTAATACAAAAAAAACGGGACAAATATTTTATAAAATTTGGGTAAATTCACCTTTCTATTTTTATGGACGGTTATGTTTACGAAATATTTTTATGGCAAGTATAGAGAATATTGACATTTCGAAGCTAAAATGATCAACTATTATCCCAATAATTTTTTTTTTTAGCAATTCACTATAGCTACATCTTTTAGCGAATTTCCAAAATGGAATTCAGCTATTACAGCCACTGTCATGACGCGACTTGAACCCGGGACCATGGCAGAAATTTGTTTTGAGGTCCCTAGAAATCGAAAATAATATTCACTAAAATTTATATATATATATATATATATATATATATATATATATATATATATATATATATATATATATATATATATATATATATATGTGTGTCCGCACGATAACTCTCGAACGAAATATCCTAGGTTTACGAAATTTGGTGAAAATGTTGGAAGTCCCAAACCGTTGGACAAGTTCGTTAGCCAAACACGTCGGATGCCAGGAACATGGTGTTTGTTCTTGCAAAAATTAGTTTTTTGCCAAAATTTCCACTTATTCAAATATTTTTGCGAAATTTTTTTACACCATTTAAACGAGGAGAAAAAATTACATAAAAAAGGTCTTTAAACTATTATTCTATGTCAACTAGTTTCCGAGAAAAATTAATTTTTATAAACGGGCATTCGCTATGTTATGCAGGATGCTGCGACAGGGGTATATATAATTATGTATATGAAAGTAGGTACTATCACATATTATGAATAATACTACGTATGTACATAGCACGATAATATAGCTTGTCGTATAATGGCTTGTATAGTCACATACATATGTATATATTATGTTTGTATGTTATAATATGCCTTCTTTTTAGGGTTCCTAAGAAAGTCCTATTTTTTAGAGCTCCGAAAGAAATCTTTCGGGACTATAATAGATATTAATTTTGAGGTCTCTAGAAACCAAAAATAATATTCACTAAAATTTATATATTTGTTATTTGTCCCACACCGTTGGACAAGTTCATTAGCCAGCCATGTCGGATGCCTGGAACATGGTTTTTTAGTCTTTTGCCAAAATTTCCTCAAGTCAAAAAATTTTTGCGACATTTATTTACACCATTAGAAAGAGGAGGAAAAATTACTTAAAAGGGTGAAAAATCACAGAAAAACAGATTTTTATAAACGGAAATTCGCTATGTTATGCAGGATGCTGCGACAGGGGTATTTATCCTTTAACCAACTCCTCAATTCCCCGCGTCACGAATTCTGTACGCGAAATTATTGTACCTTGAACATTTCAGACGTGATAAATTGCGTAAAATGTTAAACGGTCATTTGCAGATAAATAAATAAAATATTTGTAAATACGTGAATCGACTGAATCAAAAAGAAAAAAAATAGAAGCCGTGAAGTGCAAATTGTACTTGCGCAAATAGTATTTCGTACAATCAGTGGTTTTGATAGATTTATGAAAGTAACATATGAAAGTAAAGAAATTATTTTCCTTGACGAATAAATTTTATTCCCTGCTTGCCCTGTTTTCGCTTATACTTAAAAGGGAGACATACATATATTTAGTAAATGTATATCAATAGTGGCTACTCATTTTTCTTTCAATAATTTTAAGTCAATAATTTATTTAATAGTACAAGATCCCGCAGCTGATTTCTACAGGTATCTGTTTTTTAATGAAACTTAATTTAAATGAATCCTTAATGGCAATGTAATAGATTGCTCCTGGGTTGCCTATCGAAAATTAGCCGCAAGTACCTTTAATTGCCGCCATTAAGGGAATAATCGAAAAGACATTTTTTAACGTTTTAAAGTGTCAAATATTTTCAAAAGTTTTTAAAATTTACAAATTTTTCTCATAGTAACAAGAAAAGTAAATAATTTTTTCCTAGTTACAAATACAAAAATAAGCCAAAAACCATGTGATTTGATTTTTTACTTTTTTTTTTTGTAACATTTTGAGACAAGTTCAAGTTCATTCATCGCAATTGCTTAAAAAATTAAAATTGTTACTTGCGATAATTCGAACCACTCTATAATTAACTCTCTATAGTCCCTCGAGTTTCGAATTAACGAGAGTCGGCTGTATATCATTGAATTCGTGTTTTAGTAAACTTTTCTTTGATACCCTACTCAATGCTCTTGAAGGAAAAATTTTTTTCCATTTTTCAGATTTTCTTACCTCAAATTAATTACTAGAATTAAAATTTAACTTCACATCTATAAGCAAGTCAATACACTCTCTCTGTGCTAAATTCAAAATTTTCGCATTGAATGGTTTCAGAGAAAATCGCCTGTAGCAGATGGACAGACACCGAGGTGACTGAATAAGTATTCTATTTTGCTAATTTTTGATACGGAACACTAAAAATTTGTATCAATACATACCTATACTCTGACGTGTTTATTGTCTACAGTAATGTAATTTTATATCAGTTCATATATTGGGGCGAGAAACTGAGAAAAGAGTGGGGGTAATTAATATGTTTGGGATTGAATGTGGCGTTCCACTATAATTTAAAAGATAACGTCAATATACGCAATAATAAAATATAATTTTCAAATATATTCCATTCACACAATGATAACATTCATAAGCTGCAGTTATTTAGTTTCCAAAAAAAACAAGTAGTTTAATTGGAATTTTGTTCTTTTAAACAGGAGTTCAACAAAAAAAATTTTTTTGATAATCATAATCGATGATTTTTTATGACGAAAAGTATACAATTTAAGCGTCGCGTCGCGTCGTAATGTGTTTAGAATATCTATATCTTACATTTTTTTTACTAAAGTACACCGTTTATGAGATATTTACAATCAAAAGTATACGATTACGAATACACCACTTTTTACGTAATGTACTTTTTTGCACGATCGTGTATTTTCATGCATTTACCGATGCTGTTGATAATGCTGGTAAGTTATATTTCCCGAACCTTTGTTTATATCCATGGAAACCAAAAAATAACAATGGGGTAAGTGAAATAGATGCATGGTAAGTGAATAGGAGTGTGGTAAGTGAAATTAGCTCAGAAATGATTGTATTTATTTATTTATATTGAAATTAAAAGTACAATTTGAAAAATTAGGAAAATAAATCGATTAATATGAAAATTTTCACTAGTTTGCACATTATTATTATTATTGTTGGCATTAATCTTCTTATTTTATTGACATTTCAAAAGGTCGTTCAATCATTAAAATTTTCTGCGGTTTTATTAATCTTCCTTTCATTTTACGAGAATAAATTTGCAGCTAAAAATAAAATGCTTCATCAATTTCATTATTCTCACTAATATTATAGTTTAACAAACTATTTTCCTCAATTTTTTAATTGAAAATTCAAAAAATATACTCACACCAATGAAATATTGACACTTAATTTTTTATTTACAAATATAGCTGTCAATTGTCACTACAAAGATTCGTATTAGTTGCTATTAATATTTATAATATTTATTCATGGCATTCTATGTCATAACATAGAAATATAAATTTCACCTATATTATCGGAATTTTATTTTTTATTTAATATATTTTTATTCTTTAATAATTTTAAATCGATCGTGCAAAAAATATTATACAATACACGATGCGTTAAGTGCATTTACTGATATCGAAAATTGTAAAAACTCGACCCTACGGGTCTCGTTTTCGCAACATTTTCTCGATCAGTAAAAGCAACTTATCGAAGTCATATTGTAAAATAGTATTTTGCTTATTCGTTTATGGCTTAAGGGAATTTTCTCGAAATGGGGGGAGACATACGTTTCCTAATTATTCGCAGAATACTAAAAATACAACTAAATGCGAAAATACAAGTCTTACCGAATAATTTAAGCTTCAAATATTTTTTGTTATTGTTATCTTTTAAAACATTCTATGTATATAAAAACGTACGCATACCTCCGAATACAAATGCCTTTGTTTACTTTAGAATTAATTCATTCATCTTTCAATCATATAAAAAAAATTTATGAAACCAACAAATGAAAAGAATTTGTTGGTTAATGTTTCAAATAAACTTGAGAATAAAATTCGGAGAATGAAAAATTTTTTTGAAAATTATTTTTAGTTTTAAACGGTTTGAAATAATAATTCGTTTGATTTGTAGGAGGAACTGATAGTGGCTGATTTTTCTTTTAATCGATTTCTAAATTTAAAAAGGAATAAAAACCTTAAAATATTATTTTTTTATCAAATGCCGGCGTCACACTGAAAAGTAGCATTAATGAAAATAATAGGTAAGATACATGTATAAATTTTGTATTAAGAAGCGTCCATAAACTACGTAATCTAATTAGAGGGCGGGAGGGGGTTATGCAAATGGCTACGCTGACTACATGGTCGTTAACAATTAAACAAATATGAACTTGTAGTTTCATTATTTGACTTTATTTGGCGATAAACCTCAATATTAAGACTAGCAAAAAACCAAACAGAATTTTTTAACGAATCTTCAACAAGTCGACCGGTTTCGGTGTCTCAACACACCATTATCAAGACAAGAATATAAACATCAATAAAAATAAAAATAAAAAATTAAAAAAAATTTTTTCATAAACAAAAGAAGCTAAAAACCTTTTAGTTTGGATCAAAAACAATAAAATCAAACAATGTCAAATATAGCAACTCGTTGGTTGCAAAAAAGAAAATACGTACATCACTAAAAATGATATACAAAAACGGAAATGTGAAACAACAAAAAAACATCTGAAGACCAAACTTGCAATAGAGGACAGAAAAAGTAAAAGAAGTAACGAAAAATCATTTTTAGAAAAAAACACCTGTAAAAGCCACAAATCGCCTTATGAATCACCTATTCAAATTAGGTCCATTGACTTTCCTCTAAATCCATTGTCAGAAAACATGTTGATAAATCCATTTTGAAGAACTTTTTTATAGAAAGAAAGGCAAAAAAATGTTTTTCTTCCTAAAAAAAAATTTTTCAAAATAGATTTTAAAAAAAAAAATTTTCAAAATGGATTTATCAACATGTTTTTTGACAATGGATTTAGACGAAAGTCAATGGAACTAATTTGAACAGGTGATTCATAAGGCGATTTGTGGCTTTTACAGATGTTTTTTTCTAAAAATGATTTTTTGTTTCTTCATTAACTTTTTCTGTTCTCTACTGCAAGTTTGGTCTTCAGATGTTTTTTTGTTGTTTCACATTTCCGTTTTCGTATATCATTTTTAGTGATGTACGTATTTCCTTTTTTGCAACCAACGTGTTGCTATATTTGACATTGTTTGATTTGATTGTTTTTGATCCAAACTAAAAGGTTTTTAGTTTCTTTTGTTTATGAAAAAAATTTTTAAATTTTTTCATTTTTTATTTTTATTTTTATTGATTTCTATATTCTTGTCTTGATAATGGTGTTTTGAGACACCGAAACCGGTCGACATGTTGAAGATTGGTTAAAGAATTCTGTTTGGTTTTTTGCTGGTCTTAATATTGAGGTTTATCGCCAAATAAAGTCAAATAATGAAATTACAATTGTTTAAATTCTTTGGCGAAAATAGAGGTAACAATTTATTTAAACAAATATGAATTTGAACGTGAAAATTTATGAATAATCTTGAATTTTGAATTCTGAATTTGACAAAACTTCCTCAAGCGAATGAGGCAACCATATGGTCACTGTCTTTACATTAAAATTCTTACCGTCAGGAAATATTCGGTCCAACTGTAAAAAAGTTCCTTAATTTTCATATTTTATAATAAAATCGTTATTATTATTTTAATTGACTGTTTTTTGGAATTACTAGAAAAAAACTATGTTCAATTATAAGGAAGGGGAGGGGGGGTCAAGGTAAAAGTCACCTTTAGTCTACATTAGGGGTTAAAAATTGGCAAAAATGGAACTACATAATTTTTGAACGCTTCCTTAGTAGTATTCTATAAATGCATTTTATATACAAAAAAAAAATATTTATAAAATTTTTTTTAAAGAGAAGAGTATCTATTGTAAATATGATGATATTTGAAATGAATACGTAAAATATGATATGAATACGTAGACTTAAATCAGATAGGTATTTAGTACTTAATATTTGAATTTTTGATATTATTTTTAATTCTGCAAAAACTCTACAACTACAGAAAGCGAAGGGAAAATTTGTTTTCATCAATAGATTTGTTAAAATTAACAATCAATACCTACCTATAGAATTATTTTTTACTGCATTTTTTATATTTAAAAAAAAAAAAACAAAATCTAATTTTTTATTTCGAAAATACATATACATAATACTATTTGAAATGCAATTTTGTTTTATTTTTATTTTTTATTGCTTTTTGTTTTTAAAATAAATAAATGAACATAACCAAACAATACAAAAAACAATGTGCTCCCTAGCGAATTGCTTCTACCCAACCGAAAAAAATGTTCCCATTTAATTTTTTTTTAATTGCAATTTTGTTTAAATTACTTAAATTAGTTTTAGCTAACTATAGAGTGCATTGAATAATA
The DNA here is from genome assembly GCA_035578155.1 of Brachynemurus nebulosus. Taxonomy (NCBI): domain Eukaryota; kingdom Metazoa; phylum Arthropoda; class Insecta; order Neuroptera; family Myrmeleontidae; genus Brachynemurus; species Brachynemurus nebulosus. Next base: position 3,263,406 of record JAPWDM010000030.1, read on the forward strand.
TATTTTTATTACTCATGCGGAAGAAGCAGTAACTTGGCACACACATTTCTGTACGCCTTCTGTTTGCCTACTGTACTCTTCTCACATAGTTCTTTGCGTGCGGAAAGTAACTTTCCACACGCAAATTGACAATAAAACAAGCAAAATTTTATCAAAACACACAAACCCGCTCCTTGATTTTTCATTTGGTAAATATTTAATAATTATTTCCATAACAAAACCACCAACAAAATACTTTGAACAATACTTAATTCAGAAAAAAAAGACGAGCACTCAAAAATATATTATTTTAAATAGTAATAAAAATGTCTATGTAAAAATGGTTTACAAGTAAAAGTAAAAATGGTTTACAAGTAAATTTGACCTAGGGCAGTTTGAAATAAAACTGTCACTGACTTAGCGCTTTTTTGGAAAATATTCCATTTTTCATCATTCATTTTACAGTAGTAGACTAAGCTCATTTTGAAGGATGGTATTATGAGAATCGTGTAGAGTTGGACTTGAACATTCTGCATCAACTAAAATCTCACATTAGACAAAAAATGACTTAGCGCCTTTTGGAATCCACCTCTTCAATTGTAAATTGATTAAAAATAATCAGGACTGAAGTATTTAAAAAAAAAAAAAAAAAAAAAAAAAAGAAAAAAAAACAGAAAGAAAACTTATTATACGAAACACTATTCGTACAAGTTCGACCTGTACTTGACCAATTTTTTACAAATTATTTTTATATTATTTGCAAAATTGTTTTAGTGAGTTAATAAATAATGACTGGCATATGGTGTAATTCTTTCGTATTTAATTTTCACTATAATCGCGCGTTCGTTGCTTCGTAAGAGCTTATGTTTGTAATTTTTTTTCCGAAATGTCAACATGTCACAACTAATTAACAATATTTATATAAAACATGCGTTCATATTATGTATAAAAAAACTACATATGGATCGTCCGTACAGCTAAATGGTTTTTTTTTTTTTTATAAAAAACACATTTGAATGAAAATAATATCTTTGATTACGAGTTCAAAAGAATATGTCACTAAAAATATATGTCGTATTATCGGAAAATAAAAAAACAATAGAAAAGCTAACGATACCGTTGTATACGACTTACCGATCTCGTTTTTATTTTCTGGAAAATGCTGAGGGAAAAGGCCTGGATTAGTAACTCACAGGGAATCGATATGTAAGTATATTTATGAATAATAGCCAAAAAAGAAAATGTCAATGAAAAATATCATTCCACTCAAGGGTTAAAAATAATCAAGATCTATTCTGCTATTTTAGGGGGTAAATAAGTTTTGGAGAAAAATCACCAACAGTTAACGACATAAAATAAGTATTTATTTGGGACTTTTCGAAAACATTGAATATTCATCCTCAGGCAAGTATTTTCCTTTTAAAAAACTAAATACATAAAATAAGAAAATTACAAATTAATGTAAGCAAAATTTGGTACTTACATGTGTTCAGATTGTCATAATTAAAACACAAAAAGATTACACATAAAATCAAAATTGATAAAAAAAAAAATTATAAATAAAAACTGTAGGTAATGTCATATTAGTGTAAAAAACAAAAGTTAAATTGTTAAAAATTATAAAATTTGAATATTAAAATATATAAATACGATACAAGGTACATTTTTATTTAATGTATTTTATAAAATGGATCACAATGAGTGTTGATAAGCTAGAACAAAGAAACCCGGATTTTTATTTAAGTGCCGTAATACATGGTTTATTTCAGTAGTTGTCGCGCTGTACAACAGATGAATTCATAGTTGTTGATCTAAGAACTCTCGTTCTGATTGTTAATATTTTGGCTTTCGGTAGCAATCCACAAAATCTCGATAATGCATCGTCTTTTATAATTTTCTTCTGTTTGCAGTACTTATGCTCGCTTTGGTAAAATCAAAACGATGGTCCGTAGAGATGGCGTGTTGGGACAAGCCAGTTTTTTCTTCTCCTCTTCTGGTGTTGTTTTAAACGTTTTTCTAGTATTCCTGAAGTTTGTCCTACGTACACACTTGGTCAAAACTGACAAGCTACACAGTAAAAAAATTTGTGACCTGCGTAAAAAAAAACTAGTGGTTAAAATTTTTGTGTTAAATAAGTAACACAATCCTGCGTCAATATAATATTTCATGTATGTGTTAAATGAAAATATTAACACAAATTTCGATTTAACAGAATAAAAATGTTAACTGTTTTGAACAGCAAGGAAGTAACACAATATCTGTGTAGAGCAAAAAAATCTAACTTAAATTAGAATACTCGTATATATGTACCAAAACATATATAATAAAAAAGATGAGAGTAGTTCTTATTATTAAACAAAACGGAAAAATTATAAGTTTTTTCAGTTATTGTCAAATATAGTTTTATTAAACGTTTAAAAATGAAACAATTTTCTTACATTTTAAGATTATTTTGTTACAGATTCAGTTACAAAAAATCATGTAAGCTTACTTGAGATTGTATTATATAACATACAATCTGGTAAGCTTACATGACTTTTTTTTAAATGAATCTGTAACAAAATAACCTTAAAATGTAAGAAAATCGTTTCAATTTTTAACGTTTAATAAAATTATATTCGTCAATAACTGAAAAAACTTATAATTTTTCGGTTTTGTTTAATACTAAAAACTACTCTCATCTTTTTTATTATATATATATTTTGGTACATATACATATATGGAGACAAGATATATGGAATTTTCCCCGTGTTAAATTTCGTATGTTCTTATACTTCGCGGAAATAGACTGTATATGTGTATTCCTATTCGGTACAGATATAACCTTTGTATGTAACTTAAAACATGTACGTAAAATAACTAAAAATTTATATTATAAATAGTTTTAATTTCTTTTAGAGTCTAAAATATTTAAACTGCTTTATAATGGTAAAATTTTTAATATTTTTTTTTTTATTTCGGAGTATATCATAAATTGGTAAATAAAAAAATATTGATTTGAAATTGCAAATAATGAAAAATTGTCGCCATTTTGACAAATTAGTTTTAGAACTGAAATAAAATAAAATAACCACTGTCGTTTTTTACAAAATACATAGATGGCGAAACAATATTTGTACAAAATACAGTATTTTGATCGTTTGCTTCATCGAATTTTTAACGCGCGTGTTTTTATGCATCCGAACTATTGATGTAAATAAATTCCGATATGGGTGATTGCAATTTGTGAAAGAAAAACATTAATAATTAACAATTGTTGGGTTGCGTTCGTTTAAAAACATATTCATTGGATTATAAAAACTTGGTTTCATGCTTATTAAAAAAAAAATGGGAGTTTAATTTATTTATTAATTATTATAAGCCACTTTTATGACACACCTAAAAAAAGTGTTCCGACATGGGTGCTTAACGTTATATATAGCCGTAATAAAAATTTTGAATGCTGCAAATGAAACTACTGGAAAACCCTGATTTAATGCGTAACCAACACGCAGCTGGCGAGTTTTTTTAACAAATATCTCACACAAAAAATAAAAATACACTTTTTTTTTTAAATATTTTAATTAATCATGGTTTTACCACAGTAATATGTTTCAAAATGCCTTTCAACAATATTTTTCATAAAAAAAATTTCATGTGTTTTACATTTTTCAATTTATTTTTATTGTGAAATGTATTGTGGTATTATACGGAGTCCAATTATTTGAATTTTGGTTGAACAAAATCAAATATAAACGGAATGTAATTTAAAAGAATACATTCTATCATGTTTTTTTCATTGTTGTCAGGGAGGAGGTGGATGATTGGGGGTAGAAAATGGAAATAGATCATTGATTATCCATTGTTTTGCGAAATTTGCATTGAAAAACAATTTTTCTATATTGTGGTTGAATGAACAAAATCCGTCAATGGATCAGACTTGTAGATTTGCATACATAATATAAATATGTAAATTATTTTTTTTCTTTTTACAGAGACGAATATTTATTTGGCTATTACAGTCATTAAAAATGATTTATAATTAAATATTTCAAAACATAATCGAATAAAAATCGACGTTTAATTAATATATATACAGTTATTATTTTTAGTCGAATTTTTCCCTGAAAAAATTAGACTTATACAGCCTATGCGATAAGAACGGCGAGAGTAGAGGCGCTATCCGTTTTCGGATCCGTAGAACACGATTCTGTAGAAAAAAATGTCTGAAATATATGTATATATATATATATATATATATATATATATATATATATATATATATATATATATATATATATATATATATATATATATATATATGTATATATTCTCCCGCTACCTTTCAATATGTGTAATATCAGACCTTTGTTACTTGACCTGCACGTTGCTCTATCTCATAATACAGTGTTCCTTCTCAATAGTTCCGCAAAATGAAACGAGAGGGGAATAGCTTTTCCAGGAATTGATGTTCCCCCACCGAATTCCAATTGCTCGCTAGCAAGATAATAAATTTCTTTATGTCTAAATTTAGAAATTGTAGTTCAATAATTTATGATTGTGTCAAAATTGAAAATTTTTCCAGGAGCGTCAAAACAAGTACGGGGGTCTAAAAATAATGGTGTAACTTAAAAATTTAAATTAATATTTATATAACCATGTAACGAAACTCTAGTGGTTTACGTTTAACATATGTATAGATATGCTGATATGCATAATTGTACTATATGAGTATAATGTACCTGTGTACGGAATTGGACTTACAGTTAGGTATAATTACTTAATGGTATATCGTTTTCATTATAATTATCTATTTATGTACGCAGTTAACAAGTTTATTTTATTTCTTTTTTATTTATTTTTAAAAATCTAATTATTAATTAAAAAGTACTGACTATTGTGTAACCTTTTTCTTTTATTGATCAAATATGTATCTCCTCATAAAATTTTGCAAGAATACGCTCGCATCTCTACATGTATTTTTCTAATTTAATTTTTATACCCTCATGCATAACACCGATATATGTCACATAATAATTTATGTCTATCTGTTTACATAATGACGACACTAATTGATACATATCAGTGAAACAGTGGAACAGTATAAACAATGCTGATCAGTTAGTCGAATAATGATGTTACAAACTTAAATTGTCTTACTATATTTATTATAGCACACAGAAGCAAACATCAAGCCAACACCACTACAAGCAGTGTGTACCCACACAACATAGTAATGTGAGGTGGGGAGAATTTTACGTCACTTTTCTGCTACACTCGGAATACTAACTATCATAATAGTAGTTTGGTCCCTTGACTAATATGGTAGACATCAGACAGTATAGTTAATGTGTTTTTAAACAAATAACGCTACTCATATCAATTCTACATATAAAGCTAGTCCTCTGTACCCCGTCGGACTTGTGTGTCTCTCCTCCCCTACACGAATGTCTTACGTATCTGTTATTTATGGGACATTTGATTCATTTATCTATTTTCGACATTATTTGATGTAATGCTACATTCCTACATCGAAATAGACATTTCGATATATCAAAATTTCAGAATAATAATACAAGTGGATAGGTATATATTATGTTATAGCATGCTCTCGCTTTAATATATCATTGATTATAATTAAGAACAAAAGAGATAGCGAGAATGTAATCGAATTAAACTGAAATTGTATGAAATTATTTTTATTTTTACATAGATTATCACAAAATTAAGTACGTTAGGAAATTCATTGGAAACATCGCAACGATGTAATTTAACAATTTTTGCTCGTCGATAATATTATCTACGTTTTTTTTACATCCATGTTTTTTTAACAAAATTTCGAAAAGATTTGAGTGTAAAAACGCTTGGTATCAGAACTTATGCTTAAAATAATACGGGTTATTTTGAATCAATTTAAAAAAAAAAAAAAAAAAAAAAAAAAAACACAGATAAGAAAAATTTCCTCATTGCACGGAAAGACATAAAATCATGGATATGCTTTAAAGCACAATAACTACACATCGAGAACAACACTATCACAACTTTCAAAAATAATATAACATGATGTTAAATATATCTACTTGAGGTTTGTACCATTTAAATTGAACAATCTGGAATATCTTAGCGAATTTCCAGAATGGAATTCAGTTTTTATAGCCACTGTCATGACGCGACTTGAGCCCGGGACTATGGCAGAAATTTGTTTTGAGGTCCCTAGAAACCGAAAATAATATTTATTCAAATTTATATGTATATATATATATATATATATATATATATATATATATATATATATATATATATATATATATATATATATATAATATGTGTGTGTGTCCACGCGATAACTCTCGAAGGAAGCATTCAATTTTTACGAAATTTGGTGAAAACATTAGAAGTTCCAACCCTTGGATGAGTTCGTCAACCAGACACGTCGAATGCCAGGAACATGGTTATTGTTCTTGAAAAATGTTAGTTTTTTACCAAAATTTCCACTTATTCAAAACTTTTTGCGAAATTTTTTTACACCATTTAAAAGAGGAGAAAAAATTACATAAAAAAAGTCTTTAAACCATTATTCTTGTAACTAGCTTCCGAGAAAAACTAATTCTTATAAACGGATAAACGGAAATTCGCTATGTTATGTAGGATGCTGCGACAGGGGTATTTTGAAAATTGTACTGGTACTGTAAATAGTTATCGATGTAGATATCAAAACAGCGATTTTTAAAAATGTTTGTCTGTCTCTCTGTCATGTAGATGCTCAAAATGGTTTCTGTATTTCCCGTGGGAATGAGACATTTTCCCGGAGTAAAAAGTATCTTAAGTGTTGACCCAAGTAATAAGTTAGCAACATACCAAATTTCATCGAAATCAGTTTAAGAGTTTCTACATAATGTGTGCACATGTTCAAAATGGTTTTTGTATTTTCCCGTGGCAATGAGACATTTTACCGGAGTAAAAGGTATCCTAAATATTGACCCACATAATAAGTTATCACCACACTAAATTTCAACAAAATCCGTTGAGTAGTCTTTGCGTGATGCTTGAACAGACAGCCAGACAAAAATTTTTAAAATAGCTGTTTTGATATCTAAATCAATGACTATCTACAGTGCCAGTACATTTTTCAAAAAATATTTCATGTACAGACACAGTCCCGTTACAGTTTTATTATATGTATAGATTAGAATTTCATTCGGTAGCAATGTTACAAGCTTTTATAGAAGTCAATATTTTTTTGTCAATTTAATTGTCATAGTTCAATGGTACGTGAATATACGTTATTTTCTACTATCCGTACTTAGATTATACGTAATCTGGACTCGATTAATTACAAGTAGATCGTCACATTTTTTTGGTACCAAAGTTTTCAACTGTATCCCCAGGGCCGCGCCAAGCGGGGGTGTTAGGGGTGCCTAGTACCCCGGCGGCAGGCTTTGGGGGCGGCAAATAAAATATAAAATTATTACTATTTTTATGTGGTAATTTTGATGACACTAAATGTTACCCGCATTTTGCTTAAATACTTGTCTATTATGATTGTTGTGACCCGTCGGTAATCCGAGTATTCCGATTGTCGACCAGCGACAACAATCATTTGCGCGGTAATCGGCGAGATCAAACAGGATCGGGATCGAACATGTTCTTGCACGCTTTAATTTTATAAAAACCGTCGTTGAATTCTACACATAAAACATTTATCAATCTTTAAAATTGTTTAGTTTTCGTTGCGTTACGTTGTATATAGTACGTGACGATTAGTAAACAAAACAAACTAAAAATTGATGACGGAGGATCTCTCAGTAAAATATTATTCTTTTAAATTAGACTTAGAAAACACTGTATTGAACAGTCGAAATATAATAAAAGAGTTTAAGATTTCAATTGTTTGGTTTTAAAACCAACATTTTTATTTTATCTTCTTTTTCCTATTTGGTTGATATCTTAAACCTAATTTATTATTTTTGTTTTTTGTTATTATAAATTTTGTTTTCAATATTTGCTTATCCACATCTGCAAGCAATTTAGTTTAAAAGATACATGTTCTTTCGATATTGCTTATTCCACTTAGGATAAGATAAGATTTATGGATGTTCTTTAAATTGGAGCACTCCATACTCTTTTCTTGGAAAAGTTACATTATTTCGTTTCTCAGAAATTTAAGTAAAAAACATCCCCTTTTGGGCTCTGCGGAACGAATCTGATATAAATGCGTTAGATTTATGTGATGAAATAGAAACTCTTTTAACATATATTAATCCCGACATGAATGCATTAACAGTTTTAGATTATATATTTTCTAATGATCTTACTACAATGTTTCCGAATATGACAATTGCATTAAGAATATTTTTGACAATACCTGTGACAGTGGCATCTGGTGAGAGAAGTTTTTCGAAACTTAAGTTAATAAAAAATTATTTAAGATCTAGTATGTCACAGGAAAGAATATCGTATTTAAGTTTAATTAGCATAGAAAACAAAATTGCTGCAGATATTGACATGTCAGATTTAATAAATGAATTTGCAATAAAAAAGGCAAGGAACGTGAATTTTATATAAAATTTTAAAATTGTTACTATTCGTTTTTGTTTTGTGTAAAATTATTTATTTTTATTTACTTGTTCTTGAAATTTATGCGAAATAAATTGTTAAAAAAAGTTTAAGTGTTTTATTCCATTTATAATCCTAAATATTTTATAATATTTTATGCATTTCATTAAAGTAAGTATATATACACCACAAATCCAATTTTACGTAGTGGTTGGTGCAAATTTAAGGGGAAGTACGTAAAATCGGAAGATCAGGGGCGTCGGTAAACTTTTGTTTCGGGGGTTGGTAAATATTATTTATCTAAATTTATTTAAAACAAAATTATCTTAAGAGACAATTTGCACCTAAAATTCGGTTGTGTAGACAAAGGAAATCTAATGTTATACTAATGAATATGAGTGACGACTTTTAGAAAACTGTCGAAAAATCAACTTCACTATCGCATTCATCAGCGTAAAAGACGTCAAATAGCGGAAGCCCCAAAAATTCTAGAATATTCTACTCGTGAACTAGCAAAAATACCAAAAAACAAACTTCACTATTGAATTTGACACTAAAAATTAGATTAAGCAGGGCATTTTGACAAAAATTCTAGAATGTTCTATTCGTCAACTAACAAACATATCGACAAATCGATTGCACCATTTAATTGGTCATCGAATAAAAGACGGAATAGCACATTTTGATAAATGTTCTAGAATATTCTATTCGTCAAATAGCAAAAATTGTTTGTCAAAATCGGACATTTGGTTTACATTAGTTTAATTTCGGTTGAACAATTAAGTGGTGCAGTAGATTTTCCAATATCTTTGTTACCTGACAAATAGAATATTCTAGAACATTTCCCAAAATGTGTTATTTGGTCTCTTTTTTGGTAGCCAATCTAATGGCGACGTTTGTTTTTGAATATCTTTACTAGTTGACGAATAGAATATTCCAGAACATTTGTCAAAATGTGTAATTTGACCTCTTTTTTAATGGACAATTAAGTGGTACAATTGATTTTTCAATATCTTTGCTAGTTGGCAAATAGAACATTCTAGAATTTTTGTCAAACTACACTGTTTAATCTCATTTTTAATGACCAATTTAACGGTGAAGTCTGTTTTTTGATATCTCTGCTAGCTGACGATTAGAATATTCTAGAATTTTACGTTACTCATTTTGCATTTGCATTTTGCGTATTACGTATACAGAATATGTGCATATATATCTGCATTAAAATTTTTAAATTTTTAAAGGCTACGAGACCCTCAGACAATATTACCTACGGCCCTGACTCTGACTTGGTACATAAATTTTCACCAACACAGACAAACAACAACATATCTGTGAGAGGAGAACCCCACTAAATCGCTGACGTCACAACGTAAAATCGGAGTACGTACCATTGGATGGCCACTGTAGTAAGTAAACTGGTAGCCGGGAGGCATATATTTTATTATCAAAAATGTATTACAAATAAGTTTGGCGTTTTAGGGGCGGCAATTTTTGTCTTGCACCCCAGCGCAAATGTCCCTTGGCGCGGCCCTGTGTATCCCAACCCAAAAATCATATTAATGTTAAAATTAATTTATTTTACAGAAGAAACTCAAAAATTGCAACAGAGTCTCCTGTTCTCCACTGCCAATTACTATTCCTGGAATTAGCTGTGACATTTTACATACAACAAACCATGAACCTACTTACTTTAGATGAAATAGACATGCACTGTCTACAAACAAAAGACAAACCAGTGAAGCGCTATAGACACATGTTGGTACTCGAGTATGAACGATATATTATATGTTATCTAATCTTTGTATCGTTCACTTGTGCACTTCTTGAGAGTGTGCAATTCTTAAACATATTCTGTACCTTTACAAAAGTATACTCTTTTCTAATTTCTTATACATCCAATCTGGTGATAATGTGTGCATGTATATATTTTTTGTTTCATACATCAATTTGGAAGACACGTCTGCAATATTTGAGATAAAATTTTAATCGTGCTCGTTTCTTACTCACCATGTACATATGTATAACTCTGTGCAGTACACCTAACTTGACTGTTATACGACTGTGGTATTTTATTGATGTTTCTTTTTATCATATTAATTTTTTGCTGAAACTCTGAAATGAAAAAGAAAACTCAAGAAAAAATTACCCTGTCTATGTTTGATCTTGTAAATGTAATATAATCATTATTGTAAATATTTTTCTAATGTCTAGTCAATTTTGACATATTGAATAATATTGTGTAATGAATTGAGGTTATGGAGGTTATGTTTTTTTTATAATTAACTCAATTATTTATCTGCTAGTAGTTTTCTAACTTTATTCATGTTTTGTACCATAAATTTTGATACGAACTAATTTTTAAAACATCATATAATAGCTATCAAATTCTGTGTTTATTTTTTAATATAAGTACAATATAAAGAAAATTATGAAAATCAGTTGAGACCACAGACCAATCAACACTATTATATTATACTACTAGACAAAGCGTAAAGCAAGTTCCTAGGTATTTTTCTTGGAACACTTAACGGGGTGAGACGGGTGAGATTTAAAGAATATTATGTATTGTTTATTTTTGAACAAATGGGACTATAATTATTGCAGGACATAATTTGTATACGTACGTATTTTGAAAATGAAACGAATACCACTTTCTATCGTTCAAAATTTTGCAGTTTCTTCTCAAAAAAGTAAAATTTTATTATCAATATTATATTTTGACGATAATTATTTGAAAACGTTACTACGGATACTATCGGTTATTTCATTGAATTTGTTGTGTTTTTGTTGTGCTTTTCACCTGAAGATGGCGTAATGGCCGAAATCGGCTCGTGTTTATACGATTTTTGTTGTGAAAAGTGACAAAGCAACGATCCCATGTTTTGGATTTTCACAAAGTAAACGCCAAGATGGGGGTCCGTAAGGTAAATTAAAGGCCCCGGGAAAGATCGTCGAGCTTTTTTTTTTTTTGCTCACCAAGCAAAAGTGTTTTGAAGTATGAAGCGAAAATTTTCGTCTATCCGGGGACCTCACTCTCGCCGGCCCTGCCTATCCTTCTTGCAATAAATCAAATTAAATCAATTTTATTCAAATGTTTTTTACATAATATAATTGATATGCATAATTGTCTTTATCGTGTTATCTCCCTCCTACACATACTCAACATAATCATGAATAAATAAAGATAAATAGATTCATTAGAATGACATGGAAAAGATGGAGTTGTGCCGATAGTGAAAGAGCATTGAAAGAAAATTCAATATGACATCTTTATATTGTGCTATATACAATATTATTATTAAAAAGAACATCCAGAAATCAATATGTAGTTCTGTGCCACAGCTGTCGACATAGATATCATCGGGGTGTTTATTAGTAGTCCATCCAACGGTTTGAGGCGTTTCAGGGTCGTGATCTTGAAGTCGTATGCGGTACGTCAGTGTTTCTCAATATTTTTGCTCTCCTGATAATTTTTCTAACAAGGAGGGGTTCCATAATATCAATATTAAAAATTTACAATATTAAAGACCACCTCTCAAAAACACAGGAAATTTTTTTTATTTAAAATTTGGACAAAATTATAGATAAGATATAATCAAGTTATTTGAAACGTTTCAACAAAATGGTGACAGCTCAACGGTATGGCAATGGAGTGTGCATAGTGGGGTATCGGGATCGAATCCCGATACAAGTGATTATTCATTTTTTTTAATAACAATTAATTTATTAATTTTGCTAACAAAATTAAGCTACGAAATATTACTTGTCGCAAAATTAATGAATTAATATAATAATTTTTCTGAAAATCTTTTCTTTTTCGATATGAGTACATATATCACATAAATACATATAAGTCAATTAGATACATTTAAATCTTTTAAAATATGAAATTTTTACGTCCAACTAATTCTACATCCTTCTTTACTAAGAATTAACTAAAATTTTACGTTTCAGATCACCAGGAGGGTTGGAATCACATCAACCAAGAGACACCTTTTTTTGAGTCCCCACTTTGCCGGCCTGTACTGATTTCAATTTTGAATTTTTTTGAATTTCTATACATATTTATACTTTTCAAATTTCAATAAAAAAAACTGGTAACAAAATGGATACTAAAATTGTTTTTTTTTTTTATTATGCCCATAAAATCACATCAAAATTGAGCCTCTAGACTAGAATACCCCCTTAAAATTTTGCAACATAAAGCAAAAATATACTGTGACATACCCTTTGAGGAACTCTGCGCCACCTATTTCTATCATATACAATATTGATATTTTTCGGGTAAATAATGATATCAGTTTGAAATAATTTTAGGTTCAATTCCGGGAACTTGTTGAAAGGAATGATAATAAGGGACTGCTGGGTGAGTTTTCCAATGACGTAATCTATATAAATTGATAAATTTGGTTATTGATGTGCGCGGTTGACGCAAAAAATACTGAATAAATTAAGTTGAAAGTTTATAAATTTTTCTCTTACTTCCTGGTTTCTTGTTACCAAAACAAAACACTCTTAATTTTTGTTTTTGCTTTTCTTGACAGTACCTTTAATTTTCCCGTATAGACTGATATTAAAAAAAGCTACGCCGTGAGTCTTTTCCTAATTTCCATAGTTATCGATTAGAAAAAGTTACGAAGCACTTTACCTGCTCGTGTCTAAAAGTACATGACGTTAATAATATGATAAGAAGCAGTATAAGAAAACTATGTGCCATTCCACAGGTACAGCATATTTATAGTACCATAAATTTTAGAAAGGTGTTGGACTGTTGGAGCAACTATTTCAAATTTAACTAATTCTTTTTCTTTAGTAACAGTACTGAATTGTACTCAATTTTTTTTAAGAAGAAGAGAAAGCTCATAAGAAGCATCTACATTCATAGATAAAACCGCGCCTAAGTGGAGGACCATGAGCTTCACGACCACCACCTGCATCCACGTTCCTAAATCCTATACCCAGGGCCAGACCTACAGTTATTACGAGTGGGGCCAAACTTTGCTGTTGGCGCACTTCGCGGCAAAAATGCCAAATTAAAAATTTTGGCGCATTGATATTGTTTCCCTGCAAAAGGGAAGTGATGAGCTCAAAAAAAAAAGATCAACACTTTCCATTTTTGTAAGCAAGAAAGCGAGTAACCGAACAAAAATGCAGTATTGACGTTTCTTTTTTAGCTCATCACTTATTTGAAAAATATCGATATGCATTTTATTTTAGCATTTTCACCGTTCTGGCGGCCCTCAACTTGCGTTTTTGCCGCCCCTAAAAGCTTGTAGGGGGGCACGTGCGCCCGCTGCCCTCCTATAGATTCGGCCCTGCCTATATCTACAAACTTAATTTTAGTAAAAATAACGAGAATGACTTCAAAAACTTATACTTGGCTTTTCATCGTTCTAGCAGTAAATTTGCTACTTACAAGAATTCAAAAAAAATTAGTAACCTTGGTGACGTCATCAAATTAAAAAATGCCTCTTTGGTCAAATCAAGCTTGAGGCAAGTGATTTGAATTATTGTATCTGGATGAAAATGTGCGAAAATCCTAATTGGACAACAGTCCTCAAAAAGGAAAAAAAATGATATTTTTTGAAACGCACTTGTATGGTAAGTTATAAGGTACCTAAGGCATTTAAGGCCCAGCGGGTAATAAGGCCCATTAGCTATATTTCTTACCAAGAAAAGTTCTTTAACTTATCAACAAGTTTAAAATGAACTTTCAATCATTTCAAAAGCAGATACAAAAGTTGAGCTACTCAGAGTAACAAACTCATCTCATATTTAGCAAACAAATTTAGAGGTTAGATTTTCGTTCGTTGATATAAAAATTGTGCACATTGTGAGTGTTATGTCAATGATTTTTTAAAGATATCTTTCTTTCAAATTGTTATCAAAATTGAAAAAAATTAATATTCTTTAAGTTTTACATCAATTAATTTAGTTTATTTCTAAAGTATTTATATAAAATGTATATAATCATAAATATTGACATGTTGATAATAAGGCCCATGCAAATTTTGTTTGGGCTTTATTACCAACACAATTAAAATCAAACACTACAAAGTCAAATCAATTAAAACAGGTCTGAAGTCATTAACAAATGAAGCAAAATTAGACGCACAACTTAAATTACTATAGTTACTCTAATATAAAAATAACAAACAGGAAAAAAGACAAAAAACTAAGTACATTTAATTTTGCATTATTTGTTGCATTTGTTTAATGATGCCAGATCAGTTTTAGTTGGTTTGGTCGAATTTTTATTTTTATTCCTTAGTGTTTGGAAGTATGGCTGATAAAAAGAAGAGAGCGTTATGGTCTGGGGAAGCACTGGCATCAGCCTTAAGTTATGTCACTCGACATGGCAATCAAAGAGAGGTTGCAAGGAGATTCGGAATTCTACGAAGAACTCTTAGATTTAATATTTATTTATTTCGACTTAATATATTCAAACACCTAGTACTTGACTTATTCGAAAAATATGATAAAAAAATTAAAAATTAAAAATAATGACTTAGGTAATTTTTTTTATTGTTGTTTTCAATAACAGTCACGCAGTCAAGCGGGATTCAAGGATTTTCGAAACTTTTTTGAACGTGTAAAAATAACAAAATATTTTGATATATAAGTTCAAGTTATTCTTAAAGTACTTTCAAGTTCAAGTTATTCTTAAAGTAATTAAAATCCCCCAATTAATTTAAAAAAAAAAAAATAAATGTACTATTTCAGGCAGTTGTAATAGGTGGGCCTTATTTTCTACACCAGTCGGAAATAAGGCCCAATTGCAGATACTTTTTGGAATCAAATTTTTGACTTGTATAATTACAAATTCATTAAATTTTTTTAGGAATTTTTATCAAAAAATAAGTAAATTTTTATAATAAAATACTATATTTTTGATATTTTATAAGATATATAAATAATAAGCAAATTTTGCTTAGGTGGGCCTTAATTGCCTTAGGTACCTTATAATAAGTAACTTGTATATAATAAGTAAGCGTGAGGATCAATTTACCATTCTGAAAAAGTTTACTTACTTTCCAGGGCACGTAAGTAATTGCTTACTTGCTAGACGTCTACAATTCATTTTTATTAAAATTACAATTCCAATAAATATTTCCTTTTTTTATTTTTTATTTTTGGGTTTCGTAGTTTTAGTAACAAAGTCCTTATGAATTCGTCATTTCTATCATCACATTAGGTGATATACTGGCACTTGTCAGTGTCGGATCTTACGCAATCTGAGAGACAGTGTCGTTTTTTTTTTTTTACAAACTATCAATGAAATTTTTTTTAAATCATATAGAAAGTAAAAGATTTAGATAATCATATTATTTAATACATAATAACAAAATTTTCTCCCTTAAGACAACAGGTTTTTCAATTTTTTTTTTAAGAAACTGGATACATTTATTGTATCAAATGAAGTTACATAGTATAATACATGTTATGATGTATTCACTCATAAATTTTTATGCAAAAAAAAGAAAAAATGGCGGCCCTACAGCTGTTCCAAGTTGACTCTTTTAATGTTTCTGTTGGGATTAAAACATTAGAAATATATTCCTTAAGGTTCAAATGAACTTTTCAAGCAAAACAAAAAATGAAAAATTTGAAAGTTCTGGAGGAACCTCCCCCCTTAAGGACCCACAAAAAATATAAAATATAAAATGTTCACCAGACCGGTTTTGGCTACTTTTGTAGCCCTCTTCAGTAGCATAAAATATAATAAATATAAAAATCATAAATATAATAAATATAGAAACCAGAAATATAAATATAAAAAAAAATCAGAAATATAATAAATATGAGAACTAAAAATATAATGTAAAAATAATATAATAAAATAAAGAATTAGGAAAAATATTTTCCTTGGGTAAAAATGAAAGTAAAAATATGTAAATATAAAAATATAATAACAATAAAAACAGCAATAAATAAAAAAAATAAAATAGAAGTAGAAATATATAAATATAAAAATAAAAACAACAATCAAAATAAAAATAAAAATAAATGTAAAAATAAGATAAAAATAAAAATACCATATCCATAACCAACCGGATTTTCTCTTGATTTTAAACCGCCGAAAACAATTTATAATCTCAAAAACATAATATTTGCATAAACGTCACTTTGATGATAGTCGTAAGCTTTAAACAAATAGCAAATATTCTGAAATGGATGCCTGTTTTATACAATTTTTCGTTGAAATTTTCGTGTTTCAGTATTTGAACAAGTCACGAGAGATGGGGGGGGGGGGGGTGGTCCATTGAGCACAGGACCCTTATCATTATTCAAAGAGTTCTTTCCCATCCTACTGATATACAAACTTTCGTAGGCATCCAATTTAAGTGGATTGGATACTAATTTCAACAACTCAATCTCACCAACCTGATGACCCGTTTCGTGTACATGAGAAGCCACTGCTGACTTTTCACAACGACTATAATATATGATATGTGCACCGTGTTCTTTGTATCGCACATACAGAAGCCGAATGTGGCCGAAATAAAAGCAACAAATATTTTATTCCGAGAAATGTGAAAAACTCTAGCTACTGAACTACGAAAGCCCAACTTGACGCGTGTCTAACACACACTTGACAATTTTTTGTTACATTCAAATATTTTTTTAATTTAGTCATAATTTTTTGAGGGGAGAGAGTGAGGGGTTGTTCGGTTGGAAATATAACTCACTGGTGCTCGTCTCGTAAGTTTATTTTTGTCGCCATGAATGTTTATCTGAATCCTAGGCTTCAATAAATTGTATCAATAATACCTACTCAGAATACATTTACTATTTTACGAATATATTCCATTATATTTCTCCTTAGTCTGCTGACATTCAGAATATTTCTTAGAAAGCATTTTTTGTTTCAATACAGTATATTCTGATTTGATATTTAAAACATTTTTATTTTATTTAGAATATTTATATACAAGTTTGGAAATTCTCGCTCTTTATAATAGAAACAAAAACAGCAACTTCAAACAGAGAGTAAACAACACTCGCCTGGCACCTAGTGTGAATTTTCAGAACTACCTAAATTTAAACACATTGAACCTAATGCTGTTACCTATCAGAAAAATATGTAACTTACTTCTACTGCTGACTAAAGTAAACACAAAACAAAAAATAATACTTCCTTCATTTTGGGCTCAAGTTAAAACTAAATTTAAAAAAAAATTAAATTATTAAAAGTAGAATTTAACAAAAATTCAATAATCTCGCAGGCATTTCATACTTTCGGTATTATTTTCGGTAAAAATAATCAGGTCAGTTCATAAGTTCGTGCATATTAGTAGCATGCATGGAATTCATTATGACTGATTTACTAAACCCATACAATTTTGAACCTGTTGAAACTTGTCATCGTTTGACTAACATGTTATTCAGTTCATCACCAACTTTCGTAAATATTTAACGCATTTTAGTACCCATAGAAGATGAAATTAGCTAATCAGTACAAACGTGCTGTGCCACATCTTTTATTTTCGTGTGGTGAATTTGCCAGGTCTGCAGCGATAAAAGTTAATAGTGTACATGGTGTATACACTATTAGTGTAAGGACTGTCCAGAAATGGTTTAAAAAATTTAAAATTGGAGAAAGCAGCATTCAGGACGTCCTGTTAATATTGATGCTGGCATTCTTCGAAATCTTGTGAAATCAGAGCCCCAATTAACAGTGGATCAAATCGCAGAAAGGATGAATTGTGTTTAATTGTGTTTTTTTTTATATTATTTAAAAATTTACCAAAAAAATACGCACGAACTTATAGACTGACCTGATATTTGGCTCGTTTTTTAGTTTCAGATTCCGGTAAAGATTTAAATTCCAGAACCACCATGAAAACAATGTCTGACTGAACTCAATTTTTTCCGAATCTATTATAAATAAATATTAAAATCTGTAACGAAACTATTCGATGTGCACGTATGGCAAATCAAATCGTATCAAACCGCATCTAGAATATTAAATTTAACCTTTCTATTTTAAATCAAGATATTATTATTCAATTTGCTATGAAAAACGTAATAATGCGAAAAAAAATGAAAACTCGTTATAATATTGTGGAAAATATTCTTTATCATCAAACTCCATGCCTACATGTTTCTTACTTTCTCGTTATCAATCGGTACATATACGTTTATCTTCATTTTGCACATGTTTACAGACAGAAAAAAGAATACGACTTTGATAAGAAGCGTTATATGAATGCCTGTCTACTATAGAACGTTTGAGTAAAGAAATTTTTATAGTAAAAAGTTGTTGCTTTTTTCTTTTTTTCTTTTTTTTTGTTCTGAAATATTTCCAAAAGATTGCAGTGGAACTTGCACTTTTCTACCGCTTGCAACCGCCGCTACGAAAGTCATCGACCACCTTGTGAAAAATCGACCATTTTAGTCGTACTTTCTAAATATGGATGAATATATCTCGGTATGTGTAAGTCTAAAAGAAAAGAAAAAATTTGAGGCTATTCGTTATGATATAGACTATCAGCGCGGTTACAATATGAAATTTCTATCTGTACACATAACCTTAAAAAAAATAAAAGCTGGATATATCTGGACAAATCTAGTTTTGAAGTAAGTTAAATTTTATACCATCGCTCTAAAAAATGCGATTAGATCTGCCGGACCATACCACATTGGTCCTATCTTCTTCAGAAGAATGCTGGTGTCTTAAAACCCATTCTAAACGATTTTTCTTGATATTGTCGGAGAGCCAAGGCTTTTTCCTAGCTTTGCGGCTTTTTAAACCTGCTTCTGTGGGTCTTCTTCTTACAGTTCGAGAACTAATTGGTTTCCCAATGTCTCCCGATAAAGCTGCAGTGAAGAAGTATTTTTGCGGTCCTTAAGTGAGTCACGGATAAGTTTTCTAATCTGGCGGTCAGTAGTAGCGCGTTTTCTGCCCGTTCTCATTTTGTTTGTGTGAGAGCCAGTCTCCACGAACCTTTTAATTGTAAATTGCACTGCACATCGTCAAACTTTTATTAATTTAGCAATCTCTATTTGAGTCTTCCCTTCTTCATATAAAATCTGGATTTTTATTCGTGTTTTTGTGTTAAGTTCTGGTTGTTTCGGCATTTCGTATTACAAACTGTCTCTACTATACGAATAAACAACACTCAGCAGCTTCTTGTTATCCTGAAAGTTAATAACAGGCTAACAAATAAGTTACGTTATTTTTCAAAAAACTTTAAATTTCACATTTTGTGGGCCAGGTGTTTTAGGGTACCTTAAATTCCTTTATCAATTGTTTAAAATTAACTCTTACAATTAGTATTGCCTTTCATTCTATTATTAAACAGATAAATCATTTCTAAATTAATTTTAGAGGTACACGTGTTTTATGGGGGTGCTCAATACTTTTGGCTAAGGCTATAGAATTTTTGATGCCGTATGATACGTCTACATATGTCATGTTCTTCCTTTAAATTTTATTGTTATATATATATATATATATATATATATATATATATATATATATATATATATAATTTTTTTGCGCAAGCGCATTCAGCAAGTGAGTAAGGAAATACGTGAAAGTAATGTACATACAGAGAAGAAGTATACTTGACTCAAATATTATGTGTTTTGTATAAAGAGAATTTCAAAATTTCGTAATCAACTAAAAAACTAAGCCAAATCAGCTAAAAATTATCTGATGTCGTTAACAAATGAAGCAAAATTAAACGTACAAACAAACTTAAGTTATTATAGTTCTCCTAATATAAAAGTAACAAAAATGAAACGAGACAGTAAACTAGATACGTCTAATTTTGCTCCATTTGTTGCATTTGTTTGGTGATATCAGATAAATGTTAGTCAATTTGGCGTATATTATGTGCTTAAATTTAGTTATGAGAAAATTAAATAAAGGATTGAATTTCAAAGCTTCTAAAAAAATTTAAATGTTTTTTAGACATTTTATTTTTCAGTGTATTTTTTCGTTTAGTCAATACTCAAAGAACATATTATTTTTTTTCTATATGTATAGAATAAAATATTTCTATACAATACAAGAAACATGAAAACTAATGATGACATGACAATATTCATAGAAAATAATTGATCAGAATGGTGTCGATCGTCAGAGAATAGAGAAAATTATTTCGATATAACGGTTTCGAGTGTTTCGTCGAAACGTTTAATTGACAATATTATTTTTACCATCATTTTTAGAAAATGATGCTGGAGAAGAAGACAAACGAATGGATCTCCGGTTGTCTACAATTTATGTGATTTTCTTCGAACTTGTTCCCGTCGTATGAAATGTGATGACGTGCTTTGAGAAATGAATCGCTGATATAGTTTACACTTTGGGTATGGTATCTGGTGCATACTTCCTTACCAAGGCTAAATAGTATGTTATACACCAAGGGGATAAAGTGTGAGTTTTAATTCCGAGTGTGAAGTTTGCTGCCAGAGGGCCTATAAAGGCCCGAGGGCAATAAATCATACAAGGAATGAAAAGAAACACTTTAGTTCTGTGGTGTATATACTATTTTTTACAATTCCGGATAATTTAAAATTATAAAAGTTTAAAAAACAAATTACTTATATATCATTCAAATTGTAATGTAATAATATTCCATCAAGTATACTTTGGATAAATCAATCGATTTGTACAATACAATATAACTGTTTGTCTTTATCTACAAGTTTGAATTTGTTTATTATTTTCAATTACCTAGCAACATGTGTTCGGTATTTAAGTTAAACTTTTCTAAATTGTGCTTACTGCTTGGTTTTAAAGCGGGAGCAAAATAATTTTTTAGTCCCTTGGGACTAAAAGTGGCACTTTACTCCCTATTATGAGGGACTAAATCATGTCCTTTAGTCCGGGAATTGCAAAAAAAAAATTATATAATAAATATAGATAAATTGATTGGCTGGCAGTACCGGCCTTCAACAAAATTGCCACTATAACAAAAATTATCTTACATTGAAAAATTTTTCGGACAAAATCCGATTATGTTGTTTGTCTAAGGATTATTTGGGCTATCACAAGGAAAGATGCACCACTTGTTGTAACGGCTATACGACGTGGTTGGTTATTCTGAATTTAAATCGTAAATATCAAGTGTGCCACTGATCACTTGTTCGAGTGCCACTCCAATTCAGCAATCAATCAAACACAACCTCTCTCTAATGCGAGACGCAGTTTTATACTTTTAATTTCAAATGTTATCGAGTGCCTGTGAAACATTATTAGTGTATGGCGGATTTTTATCCGTATTTAAACATACACCAATATTCATATGTTCACTCAATGTCCAGCTCTGGCTGATACTTGAACACTCGATATACTTTGGCAAATGGCCAATTCATTATGTTAATTAAAATTGACATAGTGTTTGAAAAATTACCAAACTGGATCGGCTGGGACTCGATCCCGGATCTCTTGGTTACCAGCCAAGCGCCTTACCAACTAGGCCACCGATCACTTGTTCGAGTGCCACTCCAATTCAGCAATCAATCAAACACAACCTCTCTCTAATACGAGACGCAGTTTTATACTTTTAATTTCAAATGTTACGTGTGTGTTCGATAGTTATAATCTCGGAATACAAAACTTGTTAATCGTACATGAAAAAATCTAGTTACCTGAATAACACGACAAATGATTGTTTTCAAAATATATTTTTGTAATCGTAAACTATTGATCATAAATATCTCGTAAAGGGTATAACGTAGTAAAAAATAATGAAATTTTTGAAAGCTTAAAGAAAGTATGAAGCAAAGGTCGTTAATGTCGTTAAATATTTGTCATCGATAATTTTCGACAACGAAGACTACATTTCAATAGTCATAATATCTTTAGGATATTTTGACAATTTGTATTAGTCAAGCTTTCTAAGCCTTCGTTATTTTTTGCAACGACGCGACTTACTGTTTACGAAATGTTTACGATCAAAATTTTATGATAACGAAAGGTAAGGGAAATTAACGAACAATGTGCAATATATCTAAAGAAAAAAGATGAATTTAAATTGGAGCAAGACAACGCGACTGATCGAGTTGTCTGAATGAACTGACTTTAGATCGCATGACCGTCTCTGAGTCCCCCTATCCAAAACAAAACACATGCAAGAAAGCTTATACATCATTCAATAAATGTATATACAAGTCTTGTTATCTGTGTCAGTCTATGTAACAATTCCGTTCGTAATATTACATAAGTTAACGTTCGCTTATCGGCAATTCTGCCTCTTAGTAAATTATACACAATTTAATGGATTTAACGTTTCCTCTTACACCCTCCCGCCCAGTGTCACCCAGAAGATTATAATAAAATTGTATATTCCGTGCATCCTAATAGGAAATTAAAAACGCTGACTTGTTCAAGTAGTTAGAATAGGTCGTCGGTTTATATATGAAAAACTACTAATTTATAAAGTCATATTTAGAATATAAAAATTTACGTAAAAGTCTGGTATCAGGATGGCATGACATTGCATGCCGGCTAAAAAAATTATATGTAAAATTCACGCAGACGAACAAGATAAAACGTCTTAGTTCTTCATCAAAATTTAATAAGATTTATATTAGGTCGAGTTTCGAGTTATAGGATTATCGATTCTCGAAATAAGTAGGTATATTTAAATGCGACATCAGGCGTAAGTCATCAAATTTTATTGGTGTATCAACGATGTCGGCTTTTCTTATTGGTTGGTGTATATAAAGAATGATATTTTGTGTTTTAATGAGAGTTTTTTGTTTTATAAGTGAAATCTAAGAACATGGAAATACTATATGATTGACATCCCGGTGTTATAACCTGCGCTCTGTAACATAATTCAGTTTCGATGGCATTTATGGTAATATTCTAGTCTATAAATTCAAAAAAATCTTTTTTTTTTATATTTTCAAAGTTCAGACCTTTAGGAATAAGGCTCTAAAAGGATTTACGGAAATTCGAATTATTTTCGGAGTTATAGTGATTTTTTCCCTGTGTACTGTGTATATTTTCAGTGTTAAATTTAAATTTTTAATAAAAATTACTCGAAACTACTTTTTTCGATACGGTTGACATATCTCAAGTTCTAATACACCGATTTACTTGAAATTTGGTACGGACCTTCTTAATACTATCAAAATAGAACTTTTTAAAATTTGAAATTTGACGTAGGGCTTTTTGAAATTTTTTTTATTTTTAAAAAATTTTTAAAGTTGAAAAAAGTAAAAATTTTCAAACCGTCTACGTCCAACTAATTCTACATCCTTGTTTATTAAGAATTAACTAAAACTTTATGTTTCAGATCACCAGGAGGATTGGAATCACGTCAACCAGGAGACACCTTGTTATTTTGAGTCCCCACTTTGCCGGCCTGTACCGATTTCAATTTTGAATTTTTTTTTAAATTTTCATACATTTTTATACTTTTCAAATATCTTCTTTATACTTTTATACTTCTTTATTAAGAATTAACTAAAATCACAGACTATAGAATAGAATGGACTAGCTGTATATAGGTAGTATGTCGGTGAAGCTTTGAGTATGTCGTACCTGTCATTCATGTAACCACGGTAATACTATTGAAAGTGTAAACATTCAATATTACAAATTATTTTTTTAAAAATAAAAACAATACGAATATGGTTTATTGCGCTGTAAGGATGTGTACTAGTGAAAGTGGAAAAGATCCAAAACAAAAATCTGGAATTTCATTTCACATGCAACTATCAAGTCAAATTTAATTTTAAGAATTATGTCGTTCACATCGACTCCATGTTGATTAATACATGACATTAATGTACCAGTGGCGTAGTTATCTTTTGTATACATAATAAACTACATTATTAAAGTACATATCGGGAAAGTATATATATATATTCAAATAAATATTAATATAAAAAATTGATTTTAATTTTCTCTATATTACGTAAAAAATAAGAACGTAGCAACGCAAATAAAAATATAAATTTATTTTCAAATTTATATTATATATGTATTAAACATATAGGTACACTATACATAATTATGATATATAGTATCAAACTATGTATTTATTAATGTTACATATATATTTACATATAGTGAGTAATTTATGTAACTTATTTTTATACCTAGTACATAGTATAAATACCCCTGTCGCAGCATCTGCATAACATAGCGAATTTCCAAATCTTGGGCACTGGCGGATCTCATCTAAGACCTGTACCTATTTAAAATAGTTTAGCTTTCTAAGAGAAAAAGAATTTTTAAAATCGGTTGGGTAATTAGTTTTGGTATTTTTGGGGACCCAAGAACCCGAACGAATTTTGTGCAGCATAGTTGTATCCATCTAAAATAATTTAGTTCTCTAGCAGTGAGAAATTTTTTAGCATCGGTTCGATAGCTTATTACTGGCGTTTTCGGATCTGCAAGATCCCGGTGGACCTCATTAAAAAATCAGCTCGACCGTATATTCTAGGCGGACTTTATGTAATATATATATATCATCCGCAGGACAGTTGTGGATCTCAGATAACACAACCTGTACCTATCTAAAATAGTTTACCTTGGTAATAGTAAAAAGGTTTCAAAATCGGTCAGTTATTTTATTTTTGACACTTTTAGGTCCTACTGACACTTCAGACCTTACATAACGTAATCTATATGTATCTAAAATAGCTTAGCTCCACAACAGTGAAAAAATTTTCAAAATCGGTCGGCTAGTTTATTTTTGACGCTTTTGGATCCGATGGACCCTGGCAGACTTTACATAACGTAATCTATATTTATCTAAAATAGTTTAGCTCTGTAAGAGTGAAAAAATTTTCAAAATCGGTCGGTTAGTTTATTTTTACCACTTTTGGGTCCCATGGACCCTGGCGAACCCTAAATAACGTAATGTATGTCTATCTAAAATAGTTAGTTCCCCAACAGTGAAAAAATTTTCAAAATCGGTCGGTTAGTTTATTTTTGACACTTTTGGACCTATGGACCCTGGCAGACCTTACATAACGTAATCTATATTTATCTAAAATAGTTTAGCTCTGTAACAGTGAAAAAATTTTCAAAATCGGTCGGTTAGTTTATTTTTGACACTTTTGGATCCCATGGACCCTGGCAGACCTTACATAACGTAATCTATATTTATCTAAAATAGTTTAGCTCTATAACAGTGAAAAAATTTTCAAAATCGGTCAGTTAGTTTATTTTTGACACTTTTGGGTTCTATGGACCTTGGTGGACCTTACATAACGTAATTTATATTTATCTAAAATAGTTTAGCTCTGTAACAGTGAAAAAATTTTCAAAATCGGTCAGTTAGTTTATTTTTGACACGTCTGGATCCTATGGACTCTGGCAGACCTTACATAACGGAATCTATATTTATCTAAAACAGTTTAGCTCTGTAACAGTGAAAAAATTTTCAAAATCGATCAGGCAGTTTATTTTTGTCACTTTTGGGTCCTATGGACCGAGGCGGACCTTACATAACGTAATCGATATTTATCTAAAATAGTTTAGCTCTGTAACAGTGAAAAAATTTTCAAAATCGGTCAGTTAGTTTATTTTTGACACTTTTGGGTCCTGTGGACCCTGGCGGACCTTACATAATGTATTCTAAATCTATCTAAAATAGTTTAGCTCTGTAACAGTGAAGAAATTTTTAAAATTGGTCGTTTAGTTTATTTTTTACAATTATGGGATCAGTAAATCCTGGCGAAACTCATACAAGTCTAGTACTCTAACAGTAAGAAAAGGGTTCTAAGGATCTCATATAACTTATGGCAGTCCGTAAGCTTCTTGCGGACATCATTTAATTAATTAATTCAAATACTTTAACTTACTAACTGTGAAAAAATTTTTAAAATCGATTGGTTAATTAATTTCTGGCCTTTTTAGGTCCCGAAAACCTTGACCTCACATAAAATACCTTAAATCCATTTGAAATGGTTTAATTTTTTAACATTATTAATTATTAATGGAAAAATTTTCAAAATCGATTCAAAATATTTTTCCGTACATACATATGTACATTGTACATATTTTCTTTTGTTTCATATTTAATAATATTTATATCATAACATAATCTTCAATTTCTTGTTTACTTAAAAATTCAATAAAAAAAAAAAAAATTCTTCATTACATTAGCTTAGAAAATCTGTTTAATTTACATTTTTTAACATGGGATAGAACCATGCTAATTATAATGCAATAAATGAGAAACAAAACTCTATACATGTATGTGTGTTATATCACATATATGTGAATAGTTTTCACTTGTTCTCACAAAATTCTTTAATAAAAAAGTGAAATATTTTTATACTTTATAAAGAACTGAGATATAAATATAAATTACTTATTAGACTAACAAAGAAAGAATAAAAGTGAAAATTTACATTTTCTCGAAAAATACTTAAAATAGAAAGAAAATTATAAGAATATTTTCTTCATAATTTTTTTTTTCCTTTTCAACGATGTAAAAATTGAACTGCCTTATGATAGGATCGAATGATAAAAAATGGCCAGAAAACCTACTTCTGGGCATCCGACGTGTCTGGCTAACGAACTTAGCCAAGCCAATTCAGAATCCAGTCCGCACACAAAATTTCATAAGCGTTAGACGTTTCGTTCGAGAGTTATCGTGGGAACACATAAATATATATATATATATATATATATATATATATATATATATATATATATATATATATATATATATATATAAATTTTAGTGAATATCATTTTCGTATTCTAGGGACCTCAAAACAGATTTCTGCCATAGTCCCGGACTCAGATTGCGTCATGACACCTACTGTAATAGCTGAATTTCGAGTTTTCGAAATTCGCTAATAAAATTAAAAAAATATCTACACCACTGATCTTTTAGTGAACCCCTCTACACACTTCCAAAGCTTCAATGTTGATATCCCAAAAATTAGGTAATGGCAAGTCCATTTTATTCTATAGTCCGTGACTAAAATTTTATGTTTCAGATTACCAGGAGTATTGGAATCACGTTAACCAAGAGACACCTTGTTTTTTTGAGTCCCCACTTTGCCGGCCTGTACCGATTTCAATTTTGAATTTTTTCTAAATTTTCATATATTTTTATACTTTTTAAATATCAATAGAAAACTATTTAAAAAAATGGATAATAAAAATGATTACAGTTTTTTTTTTTTTTTTTTATTACGCCCATAAAATCACCTAAAAATTGAGCTTCTAGACTAGAATATCACCTTAAATCGGCAATCATAGATTGTAATTTATATTAGAAAAAGTTTATTCTCATCTTGTAAAACACAACTTCATTCAGTCCTAAACGGAAATGAGGAAAGATACTTCGAGCAAAAGATAACACACCGAGAAAGTACATAATATATCATTTAATTTGTTTAATTTTTATGGCCCGACATGGGAGATAGAGGCGAGCTCAAATCCCTATAGACACAAGGCGGCACATTATTCAAAATGAAATATTATATATTTTTGTATGAGGAATATATCTATATAATTTACATTCAATGAGTATAATTTTACAAAATTTATATAGACGATAATGATAACGATAATACCATCAAAAAGAAAAGAAGAAAAAGCCAAGAATCAAATTAATTTCAATTTAATTCACATGTTGGACTTTAATTGCTTTCTAATTTTCTTAATAGTCGTTGTAAAAACGTCAGTCGATTTTATTCAACACAAATGAAATGGATTTTGAAAATATATTTAAGAAGAAAAAAATTCTTACAAAATAATCAAAGTAATTGGTCTGGATCATTAAGTAATGTTGTTCGTAAATTTTTTATTCGAAATATCTCTGTATATATTGCTTTGGTTTTCCAAATTTACAATCTTGTGATGTAATGCCATCTCAAGATGGCATTACAAAGTGACCTAAGAGGGCATTGTCTAAAGTAGTTTCATCTACACTAGGCGTTGTGATTAAAAGAGAGTTTGGTTTTAATAAGCTTCAATAATATGTTTTCGACATAGCATACAAAATTCTTGTATTCAAAATTTAAGCTAAAAGTGAACTCTTTGAACGGAATACAGGATTACTTTCATTTTTAAAGTACCATCACATATCTTACTACTGTTGGTGTTGAACTGCTGTAGCTTTACTACTTTTAGTATAGAAATTTGATGAGCTACGTCACTGAAAAAATAATTTGTTTTTTCTATAAATATAATGGTAACCGTCTAATTGATAAATTAATATAGTTTTCAGGAACTGGATACAGTTTAAATAAGTTACATATTTCTTTAAAGTAAATATTGTAATATATATTTTACTTTCGATTTCATTAAATAAATCAAATATCACCGTTCAAACGTCACATTTATTTATCTATTTCATTTTGAATTTACACAATTTTCCACCCAAAATTTGGAGTGGCCAGCAAAACAAAAGAAAATATCACCAGTCTTTGTTGGTGCTCAATTTTTCCTCCTATTACGCCCCTTTTTACATGCACCTTGGAGCGGCCTCCCCATACCTGCGCCATTGTAATTATGCCTCGGAATTTCAATATTTTTCTAGAACATTAAACACTAAAAAACGTCATTGCAGTATACAGAAGAGAGTTAGTTCATAAATCAACTTTAAAAAAGCTTCAATGCGGTATAAAATACATGTAACGTCTTTATATATACTTCTAATGAACTCTAAAACTATAATAAATATATCAAATGGATGTTGAAAGTCAAATAAAACCTATCACTTGCACATTACAATCAGTTTATAACAATAATTTTATATCGTTCTCTGTATATTGTTCTATTACTGTTCCAGTTCTGTCCAGCATGACGGACATTAAAATTTTATTTTTATCGAAATAAACAAACACACACACACGAAAACATCAATCGTTCAATTCTAACAAAAAGTTTTATCGTGATAACAAAAATAAAAGGTTTGATATTAAATCAGAATTTATCCAGCATTTATATACAGGGTGTTAGTGAATAAGTGCGAAAGATTTTAACAGGTGATTGCTGAGGTTCTCTTATGTAAAAAAGTTCATATGTACCCAGCAGGCTCAGATATAGGGTGGGGGGGCTGCCCCGGGCGTCAGCTTCAGGGGGCGCCAAAATCATACTACGTCGATCTATATCAAATGGTCTAAAAAAAAAAGTCGGTTACTCGACCATTTTAGAAAGAATTAATATTCATCCAGTTGTTTCTATATTATATTTGTAGTATTGAGAACAATTCTTAAAAAAATTATCTTGAACCGTTTAAGCGTGGTAGCCATTTTTGTTTTCCAATATGGGCTGATTTTTGTATTTGCAGCCTTTTATGCCAAAGCACATATTTCATAAACGGTTCATCCTAAAAGGTTGAAATAAAAACCATTTTAAAGAATGCCTCTTTATTTTAAGTAATGTCCATATTTAACCTATTTTCGTCCGTTCGATAAGAAAACTTTACCTAAAGTTGGATATCAAAATTTAGCAAAATTCACTTTTTGAACATTTTCTTTCTTATAGAAGGAATGTTTTAAACCTTTTAGTATTTTTTATGAGAATAGCTGTATACGGGTACAATTACCCATTATGAAACAAATACACACTATTTAAATTGTGAAACTTGTATCCTTTAATTTTTACAAACTTCCGAAAACTGACTTTTTTCCAAATTTTGGAAATTTGAGCCCCTGTATCTCTGACGGGGCTGGTGATAAAATTTTGCAATTTTCACAACTTGTAGTGCTTTCGGAGTAGATTTATTAAAATAAAAAATCAGTTTGTACCTATATTGATCCTTTACAAGATCCTCAATTTTTATCATTGCCGTAACGAGAAAAATAGGAGTTTTGTAAAGGACTTATATATACTTATGAGTTTTTTTGACAACTTATGTCAAAGTTTTTGCCCCAGTTCTAAAAAATTGTAGATCCGGGGCTGATACCCAGGTCCGAAGATGACCTATTAGATAGTCCATACCGGTTTTGTGGTAGGAACAGTAACTGGAAATTATTTTTTATCTTGAAACGGTTACATAAGCGACAAAATACTAAGAGGTCATTTTTGTCACCAACTTAAGGGACATTTGAAAAAACATTTTCAAATTGGAAAAAATCATTGGCGTCCCTTTTTTTGCTACAAAAATATATCATCATACGGCTGTACGAACGCCACTGGTTTGAGGGAAAATATTCTGTCTACTTCAGAATATGCCTATTTATGATATTATAACGTGTCCCAAATTTTATGTCAATATCTCAAAACGGTTTTGAAATATTTAGGAAAATTTTAAAAAAGACTAGATATTGAACACTCTGTATGTTGGAAACTAAGCGTTTTCGTACCTGGGTTTATATGAACTTTTATACATAAAAGAACCTCAGCAGTCACCTGTTAAAATCGTTTCAAATCGCACGTATTCACTAATACGCTGTATATAGAAAGCCACGAATACGGTGAACTTGTATAATGTTTTGTATATATTTCTATAAAATATTAATAAAATTTGGTAACTTCAAAGGTTTAAATTCCGCAAAGCTTTGGATGTATTCATCATAGGCAAGAACCATTTCCGTTTATGGAAAATAAATAATTTACTGTGGGTAAATCCAAAAGTTTACACATCAAATGTTGTTTTAATATAAATAATAATACCCCTGTCATAGCATCCTGCATAATATAACGAATTCCCGATTTCAAACGTAGTTTAAAAATGAAATGCCCCTGTCGCAGCATCCTGCATAACATAGCGAATTTCCGTTTATAAAAATTAGTTTTTCTCGGAAACTAGTTGACATTGAAAAAATGTTGAAAGACCTTTTTTATGTAATTTTTTCTTCCCTTTTAAATGGTGTAAAAAAATTTCGCAAAAATTTTTGAATAAGTGTAAATTTTGGCAAAGAACTAATTTTTTGCAAGAATAAAAACCATGTTCCTGGCATCCGACGTATCTGGCTGACGAGCCCATCCAAGGGTTTGGGACTTCCAATCATCTCACCAAGTTTCGTAAAAATTGGATACTTCGTTCAAGAGTTATCGTGCGGACACATACATATATATATATATATATATATATATATATATATATATATATATATATATATATATATATATATATATATATATATATAGCCAGACACGTCGGATGCCAGGAACATGCTTTTTGTTCTTGCAAAAAAATTAGTTTTTTGCCAAAATTTCCACTTAATCAAAAATTTTTGCCAAATTTTTTTACACCATTTAAAAGAGGAGAAGAAATTACATAAAAAAGGTCTTTAAACTATTATTCTATGTCAACTAATTTCCGAGCAAAACTAATTTTTATAAACGGAAATTCGGTATGTTACGCAGGACGCTGCAACAGGGGAATTTTAAGAAATTACCAACAATCACAATAACTTGCCGCGTTAGAACCTAACAGATATGTAAATAATGATTAATGAACCTAGAGCTTCCTTGGATATTTTTAAAAGTATTAGAAGAAAATATGGAACTTTCTGCGCCATCATATTTGGTCGTAACCATCTTCATTTTTACGTTTAAAAATGATATCTCAGTCGATAGCTCTTATCAGAAAAAAAAATATTCATTGTGTTAGTCATTCAAATTATTTGATACTTATCTTTCGACAACATTATTAATAATTTTTATCGTTATCTTCGGGGTGAAATAAAAATCTCGAAAAAACATATGTCACGGCATAGTAACAAAATCAGCTGTTGATAGACGGTGATAAAAAACTTGTAGAAATTAAATTTTCTTGATGGAACATCGACAAAAAAAAATACATTAAATATAAAATTTTTATTTATTTAATACAAAAAAGTTCTTCAATATCAAAAATAATATTTTAAAAGACAATAAAAAATAAATTTAAAAAAAAAGCTGACAACTCAAGTGTACAATTTGCTCGTCCCGTTTTTATTTCTTAAAAATTGATGACGCGGAGGGGTTAACGTTGGTTAAGGTGCTTTTGAATAACAGATTCATATTTTAGGGATGTATATGAACATCAGGATAATTAAACTTATGGTACCAATTATTCCATTACTTATGGTTAGGGAATAATTTCGAAATAGATACTCCTACTTTAAATTACTCGAAAAAGGTATTATTTATCGAAATGTAACAAGTATACCTTTTTGCGTGGAATTGTCTAAGGAATCATATTGTTGACAATTTTGCTTAAATAACATCAAATTAGGAAAGAGAAGACGTGATAAGTCACACCTACTACCCAAAACCACCAGCCGATCATATATGGTGGAATAAGTGTTTACATAAATTTAATCCTCCAAACCCAAAATACGTTTTCCTAAAATATCAATCCGTTATTCAAAAGCGTTTGGAAAATATTCAGGAAAAAGTGGTTTTCGTTTCACCCCTTTACAAGGTTGTATCTCCCTTATTACTGAGTTTTGGAAAAAAGCGTATATGAAAAGGTACCATTATTTTTGAACGTACTATCAGCTCCAGCAGTTACGGTACATAATTCTGGACCACCTTGTATAAGCAATTTTTAATAATGACCAACAAAAAGTCAGTAGGAAAGACTGCATTCAAAAATTACAAGGAATCAAAATTAATTTTCCGAGTTTATGGGTAGATGGATAGATTATTAAGAAAAGTTTCTCGAAACATATTTGTTACAAATTATATTTTAACACCACGACGGTGATAAGCTAAACTGACAAAATGCCTAACTGGTACACTATTTTGTATATGGTAACATTTATGATTAGTCCATCAGTTTAGTAATTATCCAACTTTTAATTATTGAAAAGTAAGTTTTTTTAACATAATATTTTATCAAGCATTTAATTCATCAGAATTAAAGAATGTATATGTCATTGTTTTAATGGAAATGAGTTTTGTTATTAATTTAGGTATATTTTGAAAGTACTGTATAAAATTTTAGGTTGGAATTCCGCGCTATGCTTGCTATAACAACATGCGGCATCTATCCCAACAGAAAGGAGAGATGCCGCATTTAAATCTGGTATAGATGCCGCATCATATTACATTATTTTTTTGAATTTTTTTTTTTTGGACTGTAAATTATGCCACGTAAATATAAAAGATCCATTAATGGATCAGGAAGAGCTCTCATATTAGTGAAGATAAAGAAAATAATGATGATTGCCTGTGTATTGAATGTTTTGAAACGTACTCAGAAACAAAAAAAAAGTTGACTGGTTAAGATGTATAAAGTACCAAAAATGGTTACATATGGCATGTATCATGTATGGATATGTGTGTAATATGCAAAATTTTTAATATGAACTATGCGGCATCTCTCCCTTTTTGATGCGGCATTTCTCCCATAGGTGTGGGAGAGACGCCGCTTTGCAAACTCTACAAAAATGTTAATTATGAATCCTTTATGATACAAAATTTAAAATTATTTATAAATAATTTTAAAAAATAATGTTTACATTTATTGTGTACCAAATTTCAAATCAATTAAATGCATACTTAAAGAATTATCAAGTGTTTTCAAAATATGCAGCATCTCTCCCGCATTCATCCTATATTATCTATATAAGAGTATTAACTTTTCCAATTAAATAATAAATCTTTTAAACTTTATGAACTTTAAAAAATGCTTGAATAATTCGAAATAATTAAATTAAATTTTTGAAAATTTTCATCAAAGAAGCTTAATCTATATATATGAAGACATAGGGATAGCTGAATGTGTTTGAAAACGAGCACATTTGGCTTACTATTGATATGTATAATGCATGTGTATATTCCTGTCTCAATTTCCATGTTCTAGTGAGAAGGGTGAGAAATATATGTAGGTACATAGTTTATAGTCAACTATTAGCGTTGGATATATACTTGTCACCCTTCTCACTAGAACATGGAAAGTGAGACGGTCACTGACATCATAAGACGCCAAGTTAAACCTAACAAACTCACACACTACGTCGCGCAACGTGAAAAATTCTATATAAAGTGTATTAGCTGCCAAAATAATGTAGCAGTTGGGCGTTTTGCCTACATAAGTTATTTACATCTGGAAATATATTATATACTCTCATATCGCGCGTTTTCTGTCTCAACCTCGTATCTGAAAAATCGCAATTTTTGGACACACAAACAAAACGTATTTAAATCTGTATCTTCATCACTATGAACTTAAAGCGGGTTCTACACGATGCTACGAACGTTCCTTCCAACGTTCGATCGAACGTTTGAGGCAATTAAGTTCGATAGTTGATGCGACGAATGTATCTGCTACACGGTGAATCGAATGTTTGATCCAATACGAATGATGATGTGTTGGTACTCAGTCGACAACGCTGTTATCTGTCTGATGTTATCTCTAATGTTATACACTGATGTTGTCTCTCTTCACATGAACGAGTCGTGCGCAACCAACGAACGCAACCAACATTGACCTTCAAACGTTCGAAGCATCCCTTTGACTCGGTGCAAGAATACCGACATCGAACGGGACACGACCAAATGCGAACGTTTGACGCTCGACATATGACACTCGTAGGTTCGAACAACGGCTACACGATGCTATGAACCATCCAACGTCGAATGTTAGAAGGTGTTCGTAGCATCGTGTAGCAACGGCATAAGATTTATGCTAATTACACCCATTGATGTTGGCTACCTATATATACTCCTCAAAACAAAATAAGGGCCACTTGAAAGTTTGTATTTTAAAACTGATTTATGTCGATCCACGTCAAAATAACTTTTCTAAATGACTGTTGTTATGATATTAAGTGGTTGAGTAAATGATAACAGTTAGGTTTAAGTGATATTATTATTGAGGGGAAGATTTAAACGTTTTTTTTGTCTCGCACAGCGTCATTGGTTAGTTTTACTTATTTTTTTGAATTTGATTTTAAGTCAGTTTGTGCTAGATTATTGATTGCTGAGGTTGTTTTTTGAAGCTTGGCGTGTTATTCAATCATTTATTTTTACAATGCCGAGAATTCGACACCACATGGACGAAGCTACTGCTACCAGAGCCGTAACGATAATTGAGGGTGGTCAATCTCAACGTTCCGTGGCTCTGCAGTTGGGTTGTTCACGAAGGGCTATTCAAAATGTTTGGAATCGGTATCAGCAGACCGGTAGTGTAACCCGGCGCCGTGGCTCAGGAAGAGTTCGTGCTACCACTGCCCGTGAAGACCATTACATTCGACTGTGTGCACGACGTGAGCCGACTGTTACCGCAGGTACTCTGCAAAATCGCTTACATCGATCTACTGGTACTGTTGTCAGTAATCAGACCATACGAAATCGTTTGCATGAAGACCAACAACGTTCAAGAAGACCAGTAATCCGTACCAAACTCACCGGAGCGCATCGTGCAAACCGTTTAAGATTTGCACGTGAACACCTTGAATGGGGCTTGGAGGAATGGCGTCACGTACTCTTCACGGATGAGTGCAAGGTGAAGTTTTTTAGTGATAATCGACGTGTAAGAGTGTGGAGAAGAAGTGGGGAAAGGTTTTCTGATCGTCACATTCATGAACGCGACAGATTTGGCGGTCCTAATGTCATGGTCTGGGGTGGAATTAGTTTGCAAGGCAAAACTGAGCTTGTTTTCCTGAACGAGGGTACTGTAACGGCTCAAAGTTACATCGAACAGGTTGTCAGACCCCATGTGATCCCCTTTGCACAACGAGCGGCCAACGGATTTATCCTGATGCAGGGTAATGCCCGCGCGCATACCGCTCAAGCGACGACAACTGTCCTTAGGGAGGCTAATATACAGGTTTTACCGTGGCCTACAAATAGCCCTGACTTGAACCCAATAGAACATCTTTGGGATCAATTAAAACGGCGAGTCAGAGCAGCCGGAGAGGATGTGCACACCCAACAACAACTGATTGATGTCTTGAGAAGATGTTGGGAGGAGATTCCTGATGAAACCGTTAGGCATCTTATTGAAAGCATGCCGAGGAGGCTTCAAGAATGTGTTTTAAAAAGGGGAGGGCATACTCGATATTAAATCACCGAAAAGTTGCATAATGTGTGCTTTTACTCAAAGCGTGAACGTTTGTTGATGACTGTAAAAATGACCATAAAAATGATAAAATCCTAAAAAAATGTAATTATGGATTAATTTTTTATTTAATCTTATTAAAATTAATTTTATTTAGTAAAAAATTAGTTCCTTAATTAAATGTAAGCATACCTTATACTGTAACTTATATAAAAATAAACTTATGCAGCAAAACATGAGTGGCCCTTATTTTGTTTTGAGTAGTATATATAAATATATATAGATAAGTATATGTATAAATACAGTATTTAATATAATTTTTGTTTGTCCTAAAACATGTAGTTTTTGATATACGAGGTTGAGACAGAAAATGCACGATATGCTATATTACATCAAATCCGTAATAACTCGTTATTACTTAATAAATACTTGAAAAATAATAATGGACGTTAATATTTATTTTTGCAGTTTCAGAAATATCTGAGGTGTATTTGAGAAATCGCTGTCACTATTGCATATTTCCGTCATACAGGGTGGGGCAGGGAAGTATCCCTAACTTTGAAGGTAAATTAAAAAAAAACGAAAAGTGTTAGAACAAAACTTTATTGTGGCATCAAAAGGGTACAGATGGAAGTTAATTCTTACTTTGTTTTAAACAATACATCATTCAAGTGATGTCGCTCATTGTCAACACACTGATCTAGTCTGGTTCTGAAGTTCTGCATAACTCTGCGAAGCATTTGTTGTGGAATGCGGGCAACTTCAACGCGAATTGCATCCTTCAAGTCTTGTAGGGTTCTGGGTCGATGTTTAAACACTTGACAATGCAAGGGCGGATGCATGCTTGCGGGCAGAACGCTTAGGAGACTGCAAGATCGATCTTCTGACACGGTCAATGTTTTCTGGAGTTCGGACAGTTCTCCGAGCCCCAACTCTCTTTTTCACTACACTACCACATGCACGGAAGTTTCCCACCCACAACAAAATGGATTTGCGGTCAGGAACAGGGTTGCGAGGGGGAATCCGATAACGAGTTCGCAGCGCACGCTGCACTGCAACAATAGACTTATTCTGAGAAAAATACGTCTCGACAGCAAAAGCGCGTTGCTCATTCGACCAAGCCATGTCTACAACTGACAGCGCTACTATCGGAAAATTCCGTGGCCACAGCGTCATTCGAACCTACCCCCACTCCTCCAACATGTCCCCACTACTCACAATGCCACCTCGAAAGTAGGGATGTTTCCCTGCCCCACCCTGTATATGTAGGTATATATAGTATTTTTAAATTATTTATTAACTTGTTATTTATTGTTATTCATAATTAATTACTCCTATTATTTTAAACTAGCCGTACCCGTGACGTTGTTCACGCGAAACGTTGAGTAGTTTCTTTTTCCAATTTGTAGTTTCTTGCAACACAAAATGCATTAAATTGTCTCCAAATTGACAATTGTGTATTTATTGTATTTTTCGGTACACAATTAGCAACATTTTTTTTGATTTAAAATTCAGAAAAAATTCCAAACTACAAAATTTATTTACATTTTTTATGAAATATGTAAATTGACGTAATGTGTGTAGATGCTCAAAATAGTTTTTCCATTTTCCCGTGGGAATGAGACATTTTCCCGGAATAAAAAGTATCTTAGATGTTGACCCAGGTAATAAGTTATCATCATACCAAATTTTATTAAAATCCGTCCAGTAGTTTTTACGTGATGCGTGAACAGACAGACAGACAGACAGAGACAGATTTACAGTTTTATTATATGTATAGATTAATATTATGTAGGTAGTTATTTTAAAATTTAATAAAATTGATATTTCACTTGTTCACTATTATAAAAATAATATGAAGTTTAGAATTTGTTTATTTATTTCCATAGAAAGTACAAACAACGCCTACACGATTTGTAATTAAATATATGTTGAGGGAGCAACAAAGTAGGTTCTTTTCGCTTTAAAGCGAAAAGAAACAGTCTTCGACAATCATATGTTGGGGCCCATTAAAATAGGAAAATATATACGACAAGTATACATTTAGCGCAGGTAGAAAAAAGTAGTTAAGTCCATTTTTGATTTATTTTTTTTTTTTTTTTAATTTTATAATAAGGATCAAGAGAGTCTATCTCATATATTTCCAAAAGGGCAAAATTCAATTCCACCCCTAACATCATTTTTTATGCACTTGTTATCAAAAAAATTACTTTCAGAAACTAACAAAAGAAGTTAAAGTCTTAAAATTCTTAATAAAATAATAAATAAGTACATAGTTTAATTAAATTGGAAATGTATTTTTATGGCAACAACTACCAGCTAAAACTGGTTAAGTCCACAAATGGTTTTAATAATGAAATATGTTGTTGTTTTTTATATGTTGAGTTCACAAAAATGTCTTAAAAAATTTTAGTTTAAGGCTTAAAGTTAATTTTTTTTATGATTTACTGTGTTACATGTTAAGAAAGTGATTGATTTAATAGTATATTACGTGATTGAGATTGTAAGCTGAATATTACACACGAGCAAAAAAGCTACAGGGTGTGTAATATGCCTTACAACCGAGTTACATACTATACTTTATCTACGACTAATGTGAAATCCACTATAAATGACAAAAATTATATAGTATTTGAAATTTACTAAGATCAAACGTAAATAATCAGTATATACAATAATATATAATAATTATAAGAATTAATAAAAGTGTAGTAGGCGTTGTTATTTTTAGCATACAGGCGTGTAAAGCGCCATTTTTTGTACAGCTGGATATGTGGCTGTATGTAAAACGTAGCTTACTTAGTAAATGGGAGTCGTAAATAAAAAAATTTACAAAATGTCATGTAAACTTAAAGATAATTCAAATAAACTGATGTTGCCTGCATTTAATTTTAGTTTTTATACTCTCTACTCTAAAGTTGCTATTTTGGACTTAACTAGTTTTGTCTACCTGCGCTAGACATTATCTCTTATTATGTTCGTTGGAAGTACTTTAAAAATATTACTAACAACTTTCAATTTTCTAATTTTCTTAGTTGTCAGAAGAAAATTGCAAAAACACTTTTGTCATTAAAATAATTGAATATGTCCAGACGGAGGAACGAAAGTCATGTTCATGTACATAGTATACAATTTGTTTTCATCTCATCCTAGTAAAAAACTACATAATATGTTTTAGTGTTTTTATTATGTTGAAATGTCGTTTTTGAACGACGACGGCCATTGTTAAAAAGAACCAATATGTTGTTTCTTTGACCGTTATTGCGAATATAATTTTCTTTCAGGAGATACGTGCCATTTAATCCATACAGGGG
This sequence comes from Brachynemurus nebulosus, assembly GCA_035578155.1. NCBI lineage: Eukaryota > Metazoa > Arthropoda > Insecta > Neuroptera > Myrmeleontidae > Brachynemurus > Brachynemurus nebulosus. The sequence goes on from JAPWDM010000030.1 coordinate 3,303,118, forward strand.
CATAATGGATAACGCATTTTAAATAAATAACGTACAACAAGGGCGTCGCCAGCTGTTAAATTAAATGGCGTGTCAGGGTAGGGTGGCAGGATGAGAGAAGGAATGGGGAAAATATGAATTTTGGCTACAGAGTTTGGGTACAAATTTTCAGTAGTGCCACTTCAGTAAAAGCAAACAACCAATAAATTAATTAAAACTTAAAATATTTCTTTGAGTGATTATGAATCACTCCATCTGGATAACACCACTCACAGTAATACTATCGCCAAACAAACAATATTTAACAATAACGTAAAAACCCTTATACCGGAACGCGATCATATGTCGGGACAGTTTTGACATTTATATATTAATGAAGTTATTTCTGAAAGAAACCTCTGATAACAAAAATTTTTATTAATAGAATGGTTATTTTTCAATTTAAATTCACGTAGCATTCCAAATTTATTTACATACTAACCGTACCCGCGACGTCGTTCGCGCAAACATTGTTATCAACTCAATGACAAGTATGTAAGTGTAATAATTATACAGATTTTGCAAAGAATAATAATTTTTGTGTAATGCATGCACATGCTCAAAGTGGTTTTTCTATTTTCCCGTGGGAATGAGGAATTTTCCCGGAGTAAGAAATATCTTAAATATTGACCCAAGTAATAGGCTATTACCACACCAAATTTCATCAAAATTCGTCCAATACTTTTTGCGTAATACGTGCACATGCACAAAATGGTTTTTCTGTTTTCCCGTGGGAAAGAGGCATTTTCCCGCAGTAAAAGGTATCTTAAATGTTGCCCTATTAAAGTCCAATAGTTTTTGCCTAATGTGTGCACATGCTCAAAAGGGTTTTTCCATTTTCCCGTGGCAATGAGTAAAAAGTATTTTAGATGTTAACCCAGGTAATAAGTTATCATCACACCAAATTTCATTAAAATCCGTCTAATGATTTTTTGCGTGATGCGTGAACAGACAGACAGACAGACAGACAAAATAAATATTTCATGTACAGAAATGGTCTCATTACAATTTTATTATATGTATAGATTTTAAGAAAGATATCACTTAGATAGAGAATTTTTTGGTATAGAATTTTTACACTTAAATACATTTCATACTTTTTTTGTTTCAATTTTACGAGTTAATTAAAAAAATAATGATACTCGTTAGGACGTGAACCCCATGACGAACAGTAACAGACTAAATCAGCAGCGATGTAAATTGACACCACATTGCACCTTACATTGCACCTTACATTGCACCTTACATTATATGTATTTCTGTTACTTACCCCCACCCCACCCCACCCTGCATTTGTACTACTTACTAACGGTTCCATCATTTATAATTATATTTCTTTTCATTAAAACATTCTTTGTATTTTCTCATTAAATCCTTTTATGTATATATTTTCAGCGTTTGCTATTTAATTATTTGTTACTATTTGCTTTTAACTAGAGTCTATATGTAGGGTTGACCGGGGTAATTGTGAATTGGGGCAATTGTGAACGGCGCCTATAATTTCTAAAATAACATTAATATTGTTAAAAGTCAACCCTTAATATGTTTTTCTGTCCTTTCTTAATATGCTATTAAAATTTCATAAAAATTCTCCAAGTATTAGTATCTTTTTTTTATTTTGAAGAAACCCTTGCAAAATTTTATGTATCTTACTTCGACCAATCCTCAAAAAAAAAATTTTTTTAAATACACTTGCTTTTTTTAAAAGGTAAGAAATGGTTAAAAGTACTTCTAAAGAAGTGGTCTAAACCCTGAGCGGGTTCCTTATTAACTGCTAAAGAAATTGGACAATTTATCACCAATTCACAATTACGCCATGATTTTAAAATTGTGGGGTAATTGTGAACGTCATTCACAAATGCCCCTATTCCGTCAAAAATTTCATTAGTGTCCTTTTCAGAGTTGAAAATGTTGATGAAGGTGCTGGTGACCTTATTGTACAAGTTTCTGTTGTACAAACAATACAAAAAAAAAAAATGTTGTTTTTTATTCATGTAAACTAAATGTATTTCATTAATAGATTTGAGCGTTACTTTATGGTATTCCATATTTGTAAATAATAAACAAATACTTTACTTTGCAATTTTGCAATTCTGTTTGAGAATGAACTAACGGTTCGAAACAATATTGTCACAGTTTCAAAAATAAAGGTGGTATTTTGCAAAGTAAAGTATTTGTTTATTATTTATAAATGTATTTCCTTGAAAAAGTCTTATTTTCCTTGTTTTTGTATGAATGCATGTAATTTTTTGATTTTTTTTATGATAAAATGGTAAAATATCATTAAAAAATCATTTTTAGCTTGTAATAAATTTGTTCCTACAATTTTTGTGCTTTTTCTTTAACTTTAATTTTTTGTAAAAATTTGAGGTATACCTAACTTGCATTAAACAAAGAGAAATTGTGACCGCTAAAGGATGATGAAAAATTTGAAAGTGGAGTAAATGTGAAGAATGAGTTGGGCTTTACTCTGACGTACTATACTTCTCTTGTAATCCATTCTAAATAATTTTTCTGATGGCATTCACTTTTACCCCGAAATTCATAAGATTTGCAAAACCGCACCGGGGAAATGTGAATGGCATATAAAATTTTTGTTTTTCATACGAATTTTCTCAAAATTTGCGTGGTGCATCCTGAATAATGTAGAATTAAAAATAAATCAACCACACTGAGAAAAAAATACAGTAATTTTTACTGAAATTTTTGGTAAAAAATTACTGAGCTCTCTGGTAATGCGGACATAAGTGACAGGCTAAGCAAAAAATACGATAATTTATAGTAAAAATTTTAAATTATCCTATAGCTCAGTAAAAATTACCGTATTATTTATAAATAAGGCTTTTTTTTTATTTATTAATAAATAATTGAATTAAAATAGTTTAAAAGGATATTGATAGAAGGGTAAGCATTAAAATCAAATTATTAATAGAAAAAAAAAATTTTGTGGTTTTTTATTATTTGTGGAAAAAAATATATAAATTCTTTATTTGACATAGGTATTACATGATAAAAATTTTTAACAATAAACACATTACAATAATTTGTATAAAAACATATTTCAATTAACATATCAAAACTATACAAAAATTCATGAAACAACAATTTTTTGTTTTAAAAATTTATTATAAAAAAAAAACACTATATAAACATCCAGTCACGTTGGTTATTGAACAACTAAATGAACCAGTCCTGGTTAGTTGCAGTCTGAAGTCGTGTTGGTCATGTTATTGCGCATGCTCGGTGCTATTGCGCATGCTTGTTTTATTTATTCTCAGTTTATGTGATGCTTGGATATGCAGTGGTGTGTGACAAATAACAAATGCACGACGACTCAGTAAAAATTATTCATATGTCCAGTATATTTTACAAAAAATTAAGTAAATTTTCCCGGTGTCCACTTGAAATTTTACTAGCCCATCGAATTTTACGCAGCTGTATAGGAAAAATTCTTAAGGTGTATAGGAAAAATTCTTAAGGTGTACAGGAAAAATTTTCAAATGAATCGTAAAAAATAATGTTTGAAACGCATTTTTTATATTTTTGCTTAATAATTTCCTACGGACTAGTCACTTAAGACTCGTTTACCGGAGGCAGCTCAGTAATTTTTACTGGAATTTTTTCTCTGTGCATAATGTGATATATAAAATACAAAGTACTTAAAACAACGCTTTTATCTCAACTCATGAAAGTCAATTCACAATTACCCCGGTCAACCCTACTTAATATGTACGCTTTGCCAGTAGTCAGTAATTGCTCTAACTGAGTAGGTGCTCACAAAAGTACAATGATAGTAATAATATGTTCCGGTAATTATGGAATATTTTATTATATTATGCTAACAGAGAAAAATACCAGAAACTAATTCTTTGAAAAGAAATTCATTTAAAACTTTTCTTTCTCTATTCTAAATAAGCATGGCAGTCAAGTAACCAACCAAGTAGGCAGTAGTAGACGTGTAAGTTGTGGTTTGAGTGTACTAGGTGTAGCAGTGTAATATTAATTATATTGTGTCTGTATATACTGTATGTTTAATAAGAAGAGATAACCATAAAGGCAAACCGGGTGTATAATTTAAAAGGAATCTAACAAGGGGACGGCCCAGCCTTGGGTTCGCCGATTTAGCTGAATTTTTTTTTTTTTTTTTTTTTTGTAATTGAGTACACTTAAGGAAGGAGTTCAAATAAAAAAGCTACTTTTTTATTTATGATTATTTTGCTTGTTGAAATTTTTTTTTTTAAATTAGGGATGGTTTCAAATAGAAAATTTTGTTTTTGAAACATTCATTACTCTTCCCTATGGGGGGAGGGGACCCTTTTTCACAAGTTTTTATGCGTTTGCAAGGAACGCCATATCTCAAAAAGTAATGAATATTTTTTAAATATTTTTTCATTATTTTATTCCTAAACCTATCCATAAAGCTGAGTATGGGTTTCAGGTAATTTTAAAAATTAACTATAAAATTGTAATCCCAAAGTTCTAAAAATTTATTATAAAACCCAATTTTTTATTAAAAAAAAATGTTTAAAAATAGTTACAATTTTTCAAATGGAAAAAGCATACTCCACTTTATGCGCAATTTGTTTATGAACAAAATAAAAAAAAAAAATTAAGTCTCTATATTTTCTAAAACTTGAGATATGATTTTCCTTGTCGGGAAAAACATAAGTTTCGGGAAACGGTAAAAAAAAAATAATAACAAACGAAGCCGTTTACTCACTGTCTATTTGAAACGTCTACAAAGGCATACAAATCAAAGAACACTATCTCAGTGCATACTATAACTTGTGTACAACCAAAACTAAATATTACTGATCAAATCGCGAGGGGGGGGGGAGCGTTATCTGCAAAGGAACAGCAACTTGGCTGTACAGCGGCTCACAAATAAATATTTTTCTACTTGAAAAAAATATTTTTTTGGCCATATTTTATATATCACCGTGTTTGTAAAGAACCACAGAACGAAATAAAAACAAAAAACGAGATTCGAAAAAAATTAGTTTATTAGCCGTTTCTGGCGTGAACTCCCCCCTTAATATGTTAATATCCTAAAATAATAGCGCGCACTATTCAGAAAAACTTGTAAAGAGAAATCTTTAAAAATTTTAATGAAGCTAGTGTACTTAATAAGTTTAAAAAAGATTGTTTTCCGTAAGATGCGAAGTAGATTGGAGGTAAGGTTCTTGGCTCACTATAGAATGGTCCTACGTTCGCAACCGACTCTGTTCAACAGAACTTTTTCTGTATTAATTTTTTTTTTTTTTTTTACAAAAATCAAATTTATTTATAAAACATTAAAAATATGATTGCATTATGAAAGGTTGTTGTTTTCTTTTATTTGCTCGTCACATATTATTTTGGAGAGTTTCTAAGAAATGGACTTTATTCCCAGGGCCCGTCATTTCTCTTCACGGTCCTGTCTACACGGACCTAACAAATTCTTGTTATAAAACTAAGACTGTTGAGTGTAACATTATATTTCTGACAACAAGTTAAATTTAAACATTCTAATAACAAAAATGGACAAAATCAAAAACTCCAAAATTTCATCTCTTTGACATCATCAAACTAACAATACTTTTAATATAAATCAGAAAGGCCCTTAGTCTACTGTTGGATACTTATATGGTGTTTAATCAAAGGCCTTAGAATCGACAGAAAGTAGACTCTTAGATCACAGTTCATACTTCTAATCAAAATTTCTATTGCAATAATGAACATTTCATGCTAGAATTACACAATTTTACGTACAATAATTCATGTATTTTAAAGAATATTATTGATAAATGACGTCATCAGATGAATATAATCGTTTTAATCGAATTCGTATAGTAGCTTAATTGTTTATGCTGGTTTTGAATTCTAATAAAATTATAAATTGTGTTTAAAATTATCTGCTGAAAATAGCTACCAAATGTTGAAAATCATCCAAATTTCAAATCACCACTGATTTGACTGTAGTGAATAAGAAAATTTACACCCGGTACGGGGGCTACTTACATAGAAACTAGTAGGTACGCGCCATTCATATTTATTTTACAATTTTCCAACAAAGACATTTATTTGGTTTTCCATTGCATTTCTTTCAGTGAAAAATTACTTTTTTCATTAAATTTTTATTCACTTACTTATGGGGGTGTTGGTTGAGCTTTTTATACATCTATACAAACAGATACGCCACCTCGTACTAAGTGCTAGAAGCTAAGTTTTAATATTAATTAGTAAGAAAGGGAATAATTTAAGAAAAAGTTTTTCTTCTCAAATACAGAAAATATCGAGTTTACCATAAAACCATTTTTAAAGTTTTACATCATTTTTTTGTCCACAAACACAAAAGTGATTAATAATTTTTACTGTAAAATGGAAATCCTTTGAACGAAAATGTAGGAAAAATATTTAAAAAAAAAAAAAAAAAATATTTTAAGATGTAGAAATTAAGCTTGTGACGAATGAATACCCGGTTCGGCCGTTAATCGGGTAACAAATATTCGACCAAATACTATTCTCTCGAAAAGTTAGGACAAAATATTTTTGAATATTTTTTAAAAATATTTTCTTTATATAAAGCATTCAGATCTCAAGTAGATCAAGTCCAAAATTTATAGTTTTAAGGTAATCAAGGTAAAAGTTCGTTAACACTAACTGAATCTTAAAGTGATTTAGGAGATAATTTTGTTGTTGTTGTTGTAAAATTAAGCCTGACTTAAATATGGGTCATAATTTGAAAGTTTAAAAATAGTTGAAGACATGAGTGGATGAAGGTGTTATGTAAGTAAGTTTTTATTTACATATAGATACTTCTCATGCAATAGCTCGTGTTTATTATTGAATTTCTACAAAACTATTGCACGTAATGAAACCAAAATTTTAATATATCATACTTTAGCATAGGATATATAAAAATATTACAAAATATGAATTTTTGAAAGGTTACATAACACCTTCATCCACTAACGTCTTCAATTATCAAAACGCCAATTAATTTTTAATCTGAATTTATTGGACTTGAATTGGTCATCTGTGAGAAAAGAGCAAACAAAAGTATTGATTTGGTGTACTATGGCTCCAAAAACATATCCCATTACCAAGTATTAATTCGCAACAAATTGTTTTCACCTTTGGACTTGATTCACTTTGGTTCTGAACGACTCATATGCTGTTTAAAATTATTATTATTATTATTGTATCCCTTATAAAAAGATATTTTAAGGGAAGATTCGCTAGAAAATAAAAAAAATCGATCTCTCTTTATAATTTTCTTCTTTAAGATGCTAGAAATATTCTCCTAAAATTTTATTTAACAAAAACGAAAAATCAAAAAGTTATGGGCATTTTAGTGCACGCACTTTACTATAATTGAATTTAAAAAAAAAAAAAAACTTTAAATCCTTTTTTCTGGAGAGTACGTTTCTCAGTATGGTTCCTCATGTACCTATCTCAAAAAGTATTTGCGATATCAACATAAATCAAAGTGCATAATTATTCCTCGATACCGTCATTTTGGCAGGAACTAGAATCTTTTGGTTCCGTAATATATATTTTCAAAATGGCGGCTGTTTAAAATCGAGAAAAATCGGTGATTTTTGAAAATTTATTTTCAAAATGCGATTTCTCACTTGTTTTTTATTTTATTTTTTTTTTCTAGATTCTAGTTAGTGCCATAACTGTATGTATACGTATATTTTCAGAAAATTCTTTGATTTGGGCTTTCAGAACGCGAAGAAACCATCAAGGTGGAAAAATCTCGCAGTGTCGACTTCAAAGCCATTTATGCTCAACTCATTTCTAAATATTTTTTTTTTTTTTTAAATTTCTTGCAATCTCAAGACATGTAGAAACAATGTTGTATATTTAGTTTTTTAATAAAATTTTTATTTGTATAAAAAATAAATAAATAAATAAATAAATAATAAAAATGGTCGATTTTTGATGTTTTTTTTTGGCGAATCTCCCTTTAAACAAATCTCCCCTTTTCTTTTACTTATTTGCTGTTTTGGAATTTCCCATTTCCTAATTTTTTCTACCTCTCAATTATTTCTGATTTACATTCATACTTTAACTGATTCAACTTCAACCAAATTAGCTCGTAAAATATATTGTAATTTTTTAAATGTAGATTTAAGAAATTTAATAGTTTATCAAAATTATAATGAGATCTTTCAATATCCTTATACTATAGGCATATATGTTGTTATGATAAGGGTCGTTTTCTATTTATATAAATACAGATATCAGAAACAGAAGTGATTTTTACAGCATCCGATATTGATCTTCATTGTACGTAATTAAATAAACATCAAAAGATAATTATCTTTTGTTTGATGGAACGTTTGGTCACCTTCAACATAATATATGTACAATTTTCATAGACGGTATATGTAATTAATCTCGGTCAATTATATTATACGTCTGTTAAAGTATGTTCCAACATGAACAGTTAATGCTAGGATTTCGTACCGAGCATTCGCTTAAAAATAAATATAATTATAAAATAAAAATTTTTCCCTGCATAAGCGTTATTTTTCCTTAAAAAAAAAACTGAAAACCGATTTTTTTGAGCGGTTTTAACCGTCCGCTATATACACCGCTAAATAAACCGAAATAACCGAAAACCGGTTATTATTGAAAAACGGACATCCCTACGAAATTTGGTGACGAACGGGAATACCATAACAAAAATTGTAATCAAGGCAACCGATAGAGATGACGTTAAATAAAACGGAGACATAAAATCAAAGAAGAGTATAACTAAACATCTCATATCCTTCCATAACTTCATTTGGTTTCTTTCCTTTATATCTTAAAAATAATTAAATATTTTTCTCACCTCATTTACGTCAAAATTTTCGCCCTTTTGCGTTTTATGTGCGTGCGTACCTTCCAGTCTGTTCAAAAGAGGAAAAATAATAGGTAAAAATATGGGAATAATCTTTTATGTTATTTTTTATGGATAACAGGAAGGTACCTATAATTTAATTAAAAAGATATTACGGTTCTAGTCGATACCTACGTAAGTCGAACTTTTGTACATGTTGCTTGAAATATTTGTGTTGTTTTTATTGGCTCTTATGCAGTATACCCTCTTTTCGTACGGTGGATAGGGACCGCATAAAAAAATCGCACAAAATCACACGTTCTGTATAATTATTACACTTATATACTTCTAATTCTAATATTTACAAATATTTTCAATATTCACTATTAGCCAGTCAATGTATGCATTTCTGTACATGGAATATTGTTTGAAAATTATACTGATAGGTACTGTAAATTGTTATCGGTGTAGATATCGAAACAGCTATTTTTAAAATGTTTGTCCGTCTGTCTGTTCCTGCATCACCCAAAAACTATTGAACGGATTTTAATGAAATTTGGTGTGATGTAAACTTATTACCTGGGTCAATATTTAGAATACTTTTTATTCCGGGTAAATGTCTCATTACCACGAGAAAATACAAAAACCATTCTGAGCATGTGCACATATTACGCAAAAACTACTGAACGGATTTTGATGAAATTTGGTGTGGTGATAACTTACTACTCGGGTCAACGCTTTACTCCCGGGAAATGTCTCTTTCCCACTGGAAAATAGAAAAACCATTTGTGGAATGTGCATGCATTACGCAAAAATTATTGTTCTATGCAAGTTCTGTATACATAATTATTACTCTCATATACTTCTCATTGAGTTTATAACAATGAGTCGCACGAACGACATCGCGGGCACAGGTACAAATATCTGAGCAGCATATATGAACCAACAATTTATATGCTGCTCAAATGAATTTTGTTGATTTTCCGGGAAATTATAGGCGCTGGAAAGATTTTAATAGCAGTTATGATGAGCGCCAAAATAGCGCGTAATTCCTATATAAGTTTTATCTAATTATCGCCGTTGGTTTAGATTTCGATATTTTCAATTTTTGTCTTTATATGCTGCTCAAATGAATTTTGTTGATTTTCCGGGAAACTATAGGCGCTGGAAAGATTTTAATAGCAGTTATGATGAGCGCGAAAATAGCGCGTAATTCCTATATAAGCTTTATCTAATTAGCGCCTTTGGTTCAGATTTAGATATTTTCAATTTTTGTCTTTATATGCTGCAAAAAATGAATTTTGTTGATTTTCCGGGAAACTATAGGCGCTGGAAAGATTCTAATAGCAGTTATGATGAGCGCCAAAATAGCGCGTAATTCCTATATAAGTTTTATCTAATTATCGCCGTTGGTTTAGATTTCGATATTTTCAATTTTTGTCTTTATATGCTGCTCAAATGAATTTTGTTGATTTTCCGGGAAACTATAGGCGCTGGAAAGATTTTAATAGCAGTTATGATGAGCGCGAAAATAGCGCGTAATTCCTATATAAGTTTTATCTAATTATCGCCGTTGGTTTAGATTTCGATATTTTCAATTTTTGTCTTTATATGCTGCTCAAATGAATTTTGTTGATTTTCCGGGAAACTATAGGCGCTGGAAAGATTTTAATAGCAGTTATGAAGAGCGCGAAAATAGCGCGTAATTTCTATATAAGCTTTATCTAATTAGCGCCGTTGGTTCAGATTTAGATATTTTCAATTTTTGTCTTTATATGCTGCTCAAATGAATTTTTTTGATTTTCCGGGAAACTATAGGCGCCGGAAAGATTTTAATAGCAGTTATGATGAGCGCCAAAATAGCGCGTAATTCCTATATAAGTTTTATCTAATTATCGCCGTTGGTTTAGATTTCGATATTTTCAATTTTTGTCTTTATATGCTGCTCAAATGAATTTTGTTGATTTTCCGGGAAACTATAGGCGCCGGAAAGATTTTAATAGCAGTTATGATGAGCGCCAAAATAGCGCGTAATTCCTATATAAGTTTATCTAATTATCGCCGTTGGTTTAGATTTCGATATTTTCAATTTTTGTCTTTATATGCTGCACAAATGAATTTTGTTGATTTTCCGGGAAACTATAGGCGCTGGAAAGATTTTAATAGCAGTTATGATGAGCGCGAAAATAGCGCGTAATTCCTATATAAGCTTTATCTAATTAGCGCCGTTGGTTTAGATTTAGTTATTTTCAATTTTTGTCTTTAAAAACTGCTCAAATGAATTTTTTTGATTTTCCGGGAAACTATAGGCGCCGGAAAGATTTTAATAGCAGTTATGATGAGTGCCAAAATAGCGCGTAATTCCTATATAAGTTTTATCTAATTATCGCCGTTGGTTTAGATTTCGATATTTTCAATTTTTGTCTTTATATGCTGCTCAAATGAATTTTGTTGATTTTCCGGGAAACTATAGGCGCTGGAAAGATTTTAGTAGCAGTTATGATGAGCGCGAAAATAGCGCGTAAGTCCTATATAAGCTTTATCTAATTAGCGCCGTTGGTTCAGATTTAGATATTTTTAATTTTTGTCTTTATATCCTGCTCAAATGAATTTCTTTGATTTTCCGGGAAAATATAGGCGCAGGAAAGATTTTAATAGCAGTTATGATGAGCGCCAAAATAGCGCGAAATTCCTATATAAGCTTTATCTAATTATCGCCGTTGGTTCAGATTTAGATATTTTCAATTTTTGTCTTTATATGCTACTCAAATGAATTTTGTTGATTTTCCGGGAAACTATAGGCGCTGGAAAGATATTAATAGCAGTTATGATGAGCGCGAAAATAGCGCGTAATTCCTGTATAAGCTTTATCTAATTATCGCCGTTGGTTTAGATTTCGTTATTTTCAATTTTTGTTTTTATATGCTGCTCAAATGAATTTTGTTGATTTTCCGGGAAAGTATAGGCGCTGGAAAGATTTTAATAGCAGTTATGATGAGCGCGAAAATAGCGCGTAATTCCTATATAAGCTTTATCTAATTAGCGCCGTTGGTTTAGATTTAGTTATTTTCAATTTTTGTCTTTAAAAACTGTTCAAATGAATTTTTTTGATTTTCCGGGAAACTATAGGCGTTGGAAAGATTTTAACAGCAGTTATGATGAGCGCGAAAATAGCGCGTAATTCCTATATAAGTTTTATCTAATTATCACAGTTGGTTTAGATTTCGATATTTTCAATTTTTGTTTTTATATGCTGCTCAAATGAATTTTGTTGATTTTCCGGGAAACTATAGGCGTTGGAAAGATTTTAACAGCAGTTATGATGAGCGCGAAAATAGCGCGTAATTCCTATATAAGTTTTATCTAATTATCGCCGTTGGTTTAGATTTCGATATTTTCAATTTTTGTTTTTATATGCTGCTCAAATGAATTTTGTTGATTTTCCGGGAAACTATAGGCGTTGGAAAGATTTTAACAGCAGTTATGATGAGCGCGAAAATAGCGCGAAATTCCTATATAAGCTTTATCTAATTAGCGCCGTTGGTTCAGATTTAGATATTTTCAATTTTTGTCTTTATATGCTGCTCAAATTAATTTTTTTGACTTTCCGGGAAACTATAGGCGCTGGAAAGATTTTAATAGCAGTTATGATGAGCGCGAAAATAGCGCGAAATTCCTATATAAGCTTTATCTAATTAGCGCCGTTGGTTCAGTTTTAGATATTTTCAATTTTTGTTTTTATATGCTGCTCAAATGAATTTTGTTGATTTTCCGGGAAACTATAGGCGTTGGAAAGATTTTAACAGCAGTTATGATGAGCGCGAAAATAGCGCGAAATTCCTATATAATCTTTATCTAATTAGCGCCGTTGGTTCAGATTTAGATATTTTCAATCTTTGTCTTTATATGCTGCTCAAATGAATTTTGTTGATTTTCCGGGAAACTATAGGCCTGGAACGATTTTAATAGCAGTTATGATGAGCGCGAAAATAGGGCGTAATTTCTATATGAGCTTTATCTAATTAGCGCCGTTGGTTCAGATTTAGATATTTTCAATTTTTGTCTTTATATGCTGCTCAAATGAATTTTGTTGATTTTCCGGGAAACTATAGGCGCTGGAAAGATTTTAATAGCAGTTATGTTGAGCGCGAAAATAGCGCGTAATTCCTATATAAGTTTTATCTAATTATCGCCGTTGGTTTAGATTTCGATATTTTCAATTTTTGTCTTTATATGCTGCTCAAATGAATTTTGTTGATTTTCCGGGAAACTATAGGCGCTGGAAAGATTTTAATAGCAGTTATGATGAGCGCCAAAATAGCGCGTAATTCCTATATAAGTTTTATCTAATTATCGCCGTTGGTTTAGATTTCGATATTTTCAATTTTTGTCTTTATATACTGCTCAAATGAATTTTGTTGATTTTCCGGAAAACTATAGGCGCTGGAAAGATTTTAATAGCAGTTATGAAGAGCGCGAAAATAGCGCGTAATTTCTATATAAGCTTTATCTAATTAGCGCCGTTGGTTCAGATTTAGATATTTTCAATTTTTGTCTTTATATGCTGCTCAAATGAATTTTGTTGATTTTCCGGGAAACTATAGGCGCTGGAAAGATTTTAATAGCAGTTATGTTGAGCGCGAAAATAGCGCGTAATTCCTATATAAGTTTTATCTAATTATCGCCGTTGGTTTAGATTTCGATATTTTCAATTTTTGTCTTTATATGCTGCTCAAATGAATTTTGTTGATTTTCCGGGAAACTATAGGCGCTGGAAAGATTTTAATAGCAGTTATGAAGAGCGCGAAAATAGCGCGTAATTTCTATATAAGCTTTATCTAATTAGCGCAGTTGGTTCAGATTTAGATATTTTCAATTTTTGTCTTTATATGCTGCTCAAATGAATTTTTTTGATTTTCCGGGAAACTATAGGCGCCGGAAAGATTTTAATAGCAGTTATGATGAGCGCCAAAATAGCGCGTAATTCCTATATAAGTTTTATCTAATTATCGCCGTTGGTTTAGATTTCGATATTTTCAATTTTTGTCTTTATATGCTGCTCAAATGAATTTTGTTGATTTTCCGGGAAACTATAGGCGCCGGAAAGATTTTAATAGCAGTTATGATGAGCGCCAAAATAGCGCGTAATTCCTATATAAGTTTATCTAATTATCGCCGTTGGTTTAGATTTCGATATTTTCAATTTTTGTCTTTATATGCTGCACAAATGAATTTTGTTGATTTTCCGGGAAACTATAGGCGCTGGAAAGATTTTAATAGCAGTTATGATGAGCGCGAAAATAGCGCGTAATTCCTATATAAGCTTTATCTAATTAGCGCCGTTGGTTTAGATTTAGTTATTTTCAATTTTTGTCTTTAAAAACTGCTCAAATGAATTTTTTTGATTTTCCGGGAAACTATAGGCGCCGGAAAGATTTTAATAGCAGTTATGATGAGCGCCAAAATAGCGCGTAATTCCTATATAAGTTTTATCTAATTATCGCCGTTGGTTTAGATTTCGATATTTTCAATTTTTGTCTTTATATACTGCTCAAATGAATTTTGTTGATTTTCCGGGAAACTATAGGCGCTGGAAAGATTTTAATAGCAGTAATGATGAGCGCCAAAATAGCGCGTAATTCCTATATAAGTTTTATCTAATTATCGCCGTTGGTTTAGATTTCGATATTTTCAATTTTTGTCTTTATATGCTGCTCAAATGAATTTTGTTGATTTTCCGGGAAACTATAGGCGCCGGAAAGATTTTAATAGCAGTTATGATGAGCGCCAAAATAGCGCGTAATTCCTATATAAGTTTATCTAATTATCGCCGTTGGTTTAGATTTCGATATTTTCAATTTTTGTCTTTATATGCTGCACAAATGAATTTTGTTGATTTTCCGGGAAACTATAGGCGTTGGAAAGATTTTAACAGCAGTTATGATGAGCGCGAAAATAGCGCGAAATTCCTATATAATCTTTATCTAATTAGCGCCGTTGGTTCAGATTTAGATATTTTCAATCTTTGTCTTTATATGCTGCTCAAATGAATTTTGTTGATTCTCCGGGAAACTATAGGCCTGGAACGATTTTAATAGCAGTTATGATGAGCGCGAAAATAGCGCGTAATTCGTATATAAGCTTTATCTAATTAGCGCCGTTGGTTCAGATTTAGATATTTTCAATTTTTGTCTTTATATGCTGCTCAAATAAATTTTTTTGATTTTCCGAGAAACTATTGGCGCCGGAAAGATTTTAATAGCAGTTATGATGAGCGCCAAAATAGCGCGTAATTCCTATATAAGTTTTATCTAATTATCGCCGTTGGTTTAGATTTCGATATTTTCAATTTTTGTCTTTATATGCTGCTCAAATGAATTTTGTTGATTTTCCGGGAAACTATAGGCGCTGGAAAGATTTTAATAGCAGTTATGATGAGCGCGAAAATAGCGCGTAAGTCCTATATAAGCTTTATCTAATTAGCGCCGTTGGTTCAGATTTAGATATTTTCAATTTTTGTCTTTATATCCTGCTCAAATGAATTTTTTTGATTTTTCGGGAAAATATAGGCGCAGGAAAGATTTTAATAGCAGTTATGATGAGCGCCAAAATAGCGCGAAATTCCTATATAAGCTTTATCTAATTATCGCCTTTGGTTCAGATTTAGATATTTTCAATTTTTGTCTTTATATGCTGCTCAAATGAATTTTGTTGATTTTCCGGGAAACTATAGGCGCTGGAAAGATATTAATAGCAGTTATGATGAGCGCGAAAATAGCGCGTAATTCCTGTATAAGCTTTATCTAATTATCGCCGTTGGTTTAGATTTCGTTATTTTCAATTTTTGTTTTTATATGCTGCTCAAATGAATTTTGTTGATTTTCCGGGAAAGTATAGGCGCTGGAAAGATTTTAATAGCAGTTATGATGAGCGCGAAAATAGCGCGTAATTCCTATATAAGCTTTATCTAATTAGCGCCGTTGGTTCAGTTTTAGATATTTTCAATTTTTTTTTTATATGCTGCTCAAATGAATTTTTTTGACTTTCCGGGAAACTATAGGCGCTGGAAAGATTTTAATGGCAGTTATGATGAGCGCGAAAGTAGCGCGAAATTCCTATATAAGCTTTATCTAATTAGCGCCGTTGGTTCAGTTTTAGATATTTTCAATTTTTGTCTTTATATGCTGCTCTAATGAATTTTTTTGATTTTCCGGGAAACTATAGGCGCCGGAAAGATTTTAATAGCAGTTATGATGAGCGCCAAAATAGCGCGTAATTCCTATATAAGCTATATCTAATTAGTGCCGTTGGTTCAGATTTAGATATTTTCAATTTTTGTCTTTATATGCTGCTCAAATGAATTTTTTTGATTTTCCGGGAAACTATAGGCGCCGGAAAGATTTTAATAGCAGTTATGATGAGCGCCAAAATAGCGCGTAATTCCTATATTAATTTTATCTAATTATCGCCGTTGGTTTAGATTTCGATATTTTCAATTTTTGTTTTTAAATGCTGCTCAAATGAATTTTGTTGATTTTCCGGGAAACTATAGGCGCTGGAAAGATTTTAATAGCAGTTGTGATGAGCGCGAAAATAGCGCGTAATTCCTATATAAGCTTTATCTACTTAGCGCCGTTGGTTCAGTTTTAGATATTCTCAATTTTTGTCTTTATATGCTGCTCAAATGAATTTTTTTGATTTTCCGGGAAACTATAGGCGTTGGAAAGATTTTAACAGCAGTTATGATGAGCGCGAAAATAGCGCGTAATTCCTATATAAGTTTTATCTAATTATCACCGTTGGTTTAGATTTCGATATTTTCAATTTTTGTTTTTATATGCTGCTCAAATGAATTTTGTTGATTTTCCGGGAAACTATAGGCGTTGGAAAGATTTTAACAGCAGTTATGATGAGCGCGAAAATAGCGCGTAATTCCTATATAAGTTTTATCTAATTATCGCCGTTGGTTTAGATTTCGATATTTTCAATTTTTGTTTTTATATGCTGCTCAAATGAATTTTGTTGATTTTCCGGGAAACTATAGGCGTTGGAAAGATTTTAACAGCAGTTATGATGAGCGCGAAAATAGCGCGAAATTCCTATATAAGCTTTATCTAATTAGCGCCGTTGGTTCAGATTTAGATATTTTCAATTTTTGTCTTTATATGCTGCTCAAATTAATTTTTTTGACTTTCCGGGAAACTATAGGCGCTGGAAAGATTTTAATAGCAGTTATGATGAGCGCGAAAATAGCGCGAAATTCCTATATAAGCTTTATCTAATTAGCGCCGTTGGTTCAGTTTTAGATATTTTCAATTTTTGTTTTTATATGCTGCTCAAATGAATTTTGTTGATTTTCCGGGAAACTATAGGCGTTGGAAAGATTTTAACAGCAGTTATGATCAGCGCGAAAATAGCGCGAAATTCCTATATAATCTTTATCTAATTAGCGCCGTTGGTTCAGATTTAGATATTTTCAATCTTTGTCTTTATATGCTGCTCAAATGAATTTTGTTGATTTTCCGGGAAACTATAGGCCTGGAACGATTTTAATAGCAGTTATGATGAGCGCGAAAATAGCGCGTAATTCCTATATAAGCTTTATCTAATTAACGCCGTTGGTTCAGATTTAGATATTTTCAATTTTTGTCTTTATATGCTGCTCAAATAAATTTTTTTGATTTTCCGGGAAACTATAGGCGTTGGAAAGATTTTAACAGCAGTTATGATGAGCGCGAAAATAGCGCGTAATTCCTATATAAGTTTTATCTAATTATCGCTGTTGGTTTAGATTTCGATATTTTCAATTTTTGTTTTTATATGCTGCTCAAATGAATTTTGTTGATTTTCCGGGAAACTATAGGCGTTGGAAAGATTTTAACAGCAGTTATGATGAGCGCGAAAATAGCGCGTAATTCCTATATAAGTTTTATCTAATTATCGCCGTTGGTTTAGATTTCGATATTTTCAATTTTTGTTTTTATATGCTGCTCAAATGAATTTTGTTGATTTTCCGGGAAACTATAGGCGTTGGAAAGATTTTAACAGCAGTTATGATGAGCGCGAAAATAGCGCGAAATTCCTATATAAGCTTTATCTAATTAGCGCCGTTGGTTCAGATTTAGATATTTTCAATTTTTGTCTTTATATGCTGCTCAAATTAATTTTTTTGACTTTCCAGGAAACTATAGGCGCTGGAAAGATTTTAATAGCAGTTATGATGAGCGCGAAAATAGCGCGAAATTCCTATATAAGCTTTATCTAATTAGCGCCGTTGGTTCAGTTTTAGATATTTTCAATTTTTGTTTTTATATGCTGCTCAAATGAATTTTGTTGATTTTCCGGGAAACTATAGGCGTTGGAAAGATTTTAACAGCAGTTATGATGAGCGCGAAAATAGCGCGAAATTCCTATATAATCTTTATCTAATTAGCGCCGTTGGTTCAGATTTAGATATTTTCAATCTTTGTCTTTATATGCTGCTCAAATGAATTTTGTTGATTTTCCGGGAAACTATAGGCCTGGAACGATTTTAATAGCAGTTATGATGAGCGCGAAAATAGCGCGTAATTCCTATATAAGCTTTATCTAATTAGCGCCGTTGGTTCAGATTTAGATATTTTCAATTTTTGTCTTTATATGCTGCTCAAATAAATTTTTTTGATTTTCCGGGAAACTATTGGCGCCGGAAAGATTTTAATAGCAGTTATGATGAGCGCCAAAATAGCGCGAAATTCCTATATAAGCTTTATCTAATTAGCGCCGTTGGTTCAGTTTTAAATATTTTCAATTTTTGTCTTTATATGCTGCTCAAATGAATTTTGTTGATTTGCCGGGAAACTATAGGCGCTGGAAAGATTTTAATAGCAGTTATGATGAGCGCGAAAATAGCGCGTAATTCCTATATAAGCTTTATCTAATTAGCGCCGTTGGTTCAGAATTAGATATTTTCAATTTTTGTCTTTATATGCTGCTCAAATGAATTTTTTTGATTTTCCGGGAAACTATAGGCGTTGGAAAGATTTTAATAAGTTTATTGCGAATTAATACTTGATAATGGGATATGTTTTTGGAGCCATAGTACACCAAATTTCTAAATTTAGTCTTTTAAAAAAGGTTTGTTAGTTATAAAGATATAGCTCAAAATGTGTGAAAACACACGTTCCCTCACTCTGAATTTCAAGTCAAAGTTGAAATTTCTACGTTTGACATTTTTCGGAAAAAATCGTCTGTGAACAAAAACAAAACGCAAAAGCGATTTTTCTAAGACACGAAACCTTAGGAAGAGACATTTTCTACGTTTTTTATCATAATAAAGTCGACGTTTCACGTAGGTAGCAACTTTTCTCGGAAGCATATAAGCATTCTTGTTTTCTATTTATTTATTTTCTGTTTAAGTACGAAAAAAACAAACATAATTTTAATGCAAATACTTCTTTACTATATACTAAGGACCAAGCGGATGAAGGTGTTGTAAGACATTTTCTTCAAAAATTCATATTTTATAAAATATAAGAATATTCTATACCTACTAAAGTAAGACTGAGTTTGAACGACATAAAAATATACATTTTCTGTTTAACGATAGTAATGTGTTGATAAAAGTATAGCATACACATAAAAAACTCCCATTTAACTATAATAGTGACGTTAAAAAAGGTAATACTTTTCAATAAATTAATAAATATAGTAATTCAAATGCTAATCTGTTAAACTTATTTATTTTTTGACAAAAAAAATTTAAAGTACTGAATGTAGGTTCGTGACATCTATAGGTTAAAAATTAAATTACCAATTTTTAATTTTTAATTAATAATTGCTGGTTCGTTTCTCGGATAACAAAAATAAAATTATCCCAACTGAACCTATCCTCTACAAATATACGTATATATCTGCTGTCACAAGATTAATAAATTTAAAAAATAAAAAAAAATTAACTTGGAGAAAAAATCTCTTTCTTCCATTTATGTTTTATATGAATGCACTGAACTATAGTTTTATTAACAAATTAATTATATAGTTCCACTTAAAATAGTATACGTTTGTACAGTCATAGCTCAACAATTAATAGAGCTATAAAGCTTCTGGTTGTAGCATTCAGTTGCTCCCGACAGCTGAATATCGACAGCTGTTATCTAAACAATTTTTTTGATTTTGTCAATGTATACAACTCTACTACTATCTTTTTGTTTCTACTATATAAAGGTTTACAAATGTCATGTAACACCTTCATTCACTTGCACTTTCAACACGTGTCTACATCTGTAGACACGTGTGCTCTTCATTTGTGTAAAATAAAATGTCTTTATTTGTTTTACTGTTTACTTGAAAATTAAATTACAATAAGTACTCATGCACTGAAAAAATATTTTTGGAAAAAAGAGAAAAAGTAACATAATATACCTACATACCTACTTATTTTTTTAAGACCTTATACTTTCTAATATTAATATAAATACTAGCTGCACCCGCGATATCGTTCGCGTGACGCATTGTTATAAACTCAATGAGAAGTATGTATAAAAGTGTAATAACTATACAGAACTTGCATATAGAACAACAATTTTTGGGAATGAGACATTCTCCCAGTCATTATTACAACCACCGCACGAAGCCACATACATGCATATGTAGTATTATATATACGTATGCGACACCAAGCAACACACCTCAGATCACTCACACACACAAGATAGATCACATAAATAGAAACTAAACCCAGTGCACATATATTATAACATATTGGTGGGATATTTTCATCTGTGTTTGGTTTCAGTAGTATAGAGATGGCACTGTTACCTCTGTACTCTATGTCTGCAAGATAGTCTTTAAGGGCATCCAATGGAAAGTTGACAGTGTGGGTATAATAGACCTGTCTCTTCAAATTTTTTAAACATGTTTCTATGCCACCAACAGTCCTTATAATCCTGATTTATTTATCTTGGAGGCGTTTCCCGTAATATTTGTATATGTTCTTATGTTTGTCAAGAATATATCAAAACATTTTTTTTTTGCTAAATGTCAATGATTAAGCTGGTTAGCGAAAAAGCAGAAATTTTCTTTTGTTACTACTCAACAAAAATTGTTTTAATCTATGAAAACATAAATTATGATAAAAATGTAAATGTAAAAACAATTTTATTATCATATATTTAAGAAAAATTTTTTTTATATATATTCTGTCTGTTGCTTCATATTTATTTTCTTCTAATTTTGATACATAAAATCATGCTAGTGTATCAGATAAAGATGGTAAAACAAGTAGTCGAAGTACCGTCAACACCCCTAACCTTACCAATTAAACAAAATTTTACCATACAGGATTTTGTGTTAAAAAATTTACGTTTCATGTGGTACAATGTCTGTAGCATTTTTTAAATAACATATATTTCTCTAACAAACTTAAAACTTTTCGTATTCTATAAACTTTTCGAATAATTTACAGTCGCTATTTCTTTGAATTAATTTTTTCAAATTCATATACATATTTCTGTTTTTCAACAAGTGTGCAAACTTTAGTTATGTTATTTTATCATGGGAAAAATTACATAATCTCATAAATATTTATTCATTAGCTTATTAGCTTATTGTTAAATAATTCATATAAAGGTAAAGGTGGCAAAATGAGCCCTACATATAATATGAGCCCCTTCAATACCTTACTAATAAGCAAGTTCCATCTGGCGGTTATTTGAGGAACTTCTGAATTTAGGTATTAGTTGTGACACTGAAGTATTTGAGATGATCGATATTAAAAAAAACATCGATGTTGACATCGATGTTAACATCGATTCAAGAGTATCGATATACGATATATATCGAAAGAAAGACATCGATGTTCGAGAACATCGATGTTTATGTAACAAAATAAACAACCATTATAATTTATTATTTTATTTATTAAAAATTAACATTGCCAGTATTTATTTGGTACACTTTGCAAAAAAGTCACTTTGTTAGCAGTTTCCCTTTTAATATGTTCCTTTGTATATATAAATGCTGCCCAGCTTGTGAAAAAAGTATCTCTGAAGCTGTTGAAGTTGCTGTGAAACACAAATATTTAATGGCAATTTTTTTCAAGTTTGGATAAGTGGATCCTAGAACTTGTCATAAAAGTATTGGATCTTGGTTTATATCAGCTACAAGATTTTATAAATACTGGATAGCTTAGAGTAATATCGATGTTTGGATATTATTCTCAGGAATTGATTTTTGGAAAATAATCACTAGTTGTAATTTAAAAAATTATTTTTTATTATTTTCAAATTATTACTGGTGATTATTTTCCAAAAATCCTTTCCTTAATATACAACGTCACCAAAAACCCTTTATAAAGATATTATTCTCGTAACATCGATGTGTCGATGTTATCGAGGACATAACATCGATGTTTTTACATCGATGTTTTCCCCCTAAACATTGATGTTTTTCTACCATCGATGAATATCGATCATCCCTAGTTCAGTTGTTTGTTTTGTTATGATTGTGAGTGTATGTTTTCTAATTTTTCGTGTAGAAGAACTTTGAGAGCTAAGTTTTTAGTAATTTATTTCGTTGGTTATTTGTGCAAGTAAAAAACATTCAATAACGGTATATGATAAAGTAGAAAATACAGATTATTCTGTAGTAAGTATTTATGGAATTGTGCAATCTCGAAATAGTTTATGAATCTTAGATTTCCAAATTGACCGCGGTTGTAAAATGAGCCCTCTTTTGTGTTGGTGATATGAGCCCCCAATGTAAAGGGGTTCATATTACATATATTATAAGGTTTTGTTTGATTTTTTGTCACAAGTGCCAAGAAAACAATTAAATCCACCTAAAAAACGCAAAGGAAAATTATGGGAAATGGATGATATGATTAAAACTGTAAGAGCTATTAAAGGTAAAGAGATGGGATTGAAAATAGCCCCAAAAGTCTTTTATGTGGCTAGACCCACACTTCAAAGACTTGCCCGTTTGGATAAAACCCCTTAAGAAACTGTCTCCACTAAATTAGGGAGAAAGTCCATTATGAATGAAAACCAAGAGAAGGAATTTTGATGTTGCATTATATTTCATAGGGGCTCATATTACTATCACAAACCGATTTTCCCATAAAATGACTTTCTGAGCATTTTTTTTTTTTTAATATACTAAAAATAATAACAAAAGGTTTATAAGTATTTGTACGTTAGTTGCTGACGACAGGGCCGGATTAACACTGAGTCCGCCCCTAGGCACCTTGAAAATTGCCGTCCCTACCTTTTGTTTGAAAAAAAAAAAAAGAGTGACGAGCAAAAAGAAAAAAACGTAAATCACTATTTTTTCCGCCCTTTTTAAAAATTTGCCATCCTTTATTCCCTACCTTTTTTACAAACTTTCTCTTAAAAAAATAAGTGACGAGCAAAAAAAAAAAAACGTTAATTACTCATTTTTCCGCCCTATTTTAAAAATTTATCGCCCCTAGGCCTAGCCAATTGGCTAAGCTGGCCCTGGATGTAGATGTTGTTGTTGACATTTCTTAAAAAATTTTAATAAAAGAAACTAAAAAAAAAATTTAGTAACAAAAAACAAAATGGGGGCTCATTTTACCACCTTTACCTTTAAGTAATGATTATGCTTTAACAATTAAGTGATATTACGAACGGACCCTTAATACAAAGTTTAAACATATAAGGTAGTTGGTCCGAAAAACGATTTTTCAATGGATTTTAACGAAACTTCTTTAGACGTTTATTTAATTCAATACTAATAAAGCGAGCCTATACCGAAAAACAAAATTGACCGCCCCAATTTTTAGAAAAACGGTTTCAAAGTTTTGTAACTTTAATACGGCCTCTTACGGGAAAACTCTTTTTTTTTTTTAATAAAATAAAAACGTGTCTAAGCAATTTGATAAAAGTTTAATATGTTATAAAATACAATTAGTTACAAACCATATTCAATAACAAATAAAAGTTATAAACCATGCCGTTTTTGAAATATAATTTAAAAACATCATTTTACAACATTTTTAAAACGATTTTTCAACAATGCTTTTATACTGCTACAACATAAGCGCGCGAAAATTAAAAAAAAATACAAGTGGTATACAAATATAATAACTGAATAATATTAATACATTTTTTTGACTTTTGATAAAAGTAAATTTTTTCGCTGAGCTATATTTTTGTATCTGACTATCTCGCACCAAATACCTTAAGCAACTAGATCAACCGTTAAAAATTTTTCATTTTAGATATTACATGAAATTAACAAGGTATAAACAACACTGGTATATTATTTAACAATTTTACAATATCTTCCATATTTCACTATAAACAGGTGAATGTAAAATTATGAATTCGTTGAATGAATGAATTATGAAGAATTTAAATAAATAAAAAATTATGGCAAAATTAGGTTATTAAAACAGTTAAGTTGAACGAGTTAATTTCATCTTCATTATATTTAAATTTAAGTAAAAAATTAAGTATGGCAAAATTAGATAAACTGACGGTAGCTGGTTTAGTAACAAATGGATGAGAAATTGGGTGTTGTGTATTTATTTTTATACAGTATTGTCTTATTGAACTTTTTCTTGTACTTTCTATTTATTATAAAACTGAAGCGACAGCTGTTTTCTGATGTCGGATTTCAAAGTGTTGATGCAGACCATTTTTCTTTATCATATATTTCGTAAAAATAAAACAATTTTTTTTTTCATAAAACAACACAATAATTGCAAGATTAATGTTTATTTAGATTTTTTCAAATTCTTAGACAATAAATTAAAACTTTTCTGTAGCTTTCGGTTTTCTTGCGAAGGAAAATATCGGAGTCCTTAGATATAGCTTCGACATATCCTTCTGTCTGTCTCCCACACCCAAGGCTGGACCTATAATTATTAGGAGTGGGTGGGGGGGGGGGGGCGACAAACTTTTTCAATTGGCACCCACCCTGAAAAAAACGATAAATTCAACATTTTGGCGGACCAACTTTTTTCCCGCAAAAAGCAAGAGAATAGCAAAAAAAAAACTCAAATTCAGCATTTTGGCACCCCCATACTTGCGTTTTTGGTACCTATTTTTTAATTTGATGACGTCATGATGAGGTTTACTAAAATATGTCAGTGCCTCATTGCAAAATCGTAAAAAAATGCCAGAATGGTGCAAACGAAAGAATATTATAAAAGACATTATGAAACCTTTAAAAAAGTGTAACCCTCTCCTAATTTGAAAGCTGGAGTCGTTCCTGACCAGTGTTGGCATTTGTAACATAATTATAGTACGCTTGACATAATTATCAATGAAACATTTGAAATAATTTTTTCTTTTTCTTGCTTCTTTAACTGTATTTTTGGCCTTTTTCATAATTTTTCCATAAATATTATGAAATACTCCAATTTAGCGAGCCTCATCACATAACTTAAAAACAAAAAGCCAACACTGCTCCTGACTCATATGCTGGAAATTACTTTCAAACCGTAACTGCCACAAAATCATCTTGCAAACAGGAAAAACAGTTATCTTTAACTTAATTCATAAGTGTTTATTGCTAAAAGTACAGTCACTTTAAGAAAGACACTTTTTATAAAAATTAAACTGATATATCAAAATGAATAACTACCTTTTAAAAAATTCGGCAATATTATAAATTTTTAATTTATACCATTAGTCCGAAACGAATCTTTTCATAAATTTCCAGGAATATTCTCTTTATTTTCACTTTATATAGTATTCCAGGTAATTTCATAATAACATGAAAATTTCTTAATTAGAGCTAATAAAATCATTTTATTTCGAAATAAAATCCATTATATCATTAAAATAGCTCATGTAAAGCAATATAAGAGCTTTCATAATTAAATATAATACTAGATAGGTATATTGAAAAGTTTTAACCTTATGTTTTTTGTTCATAATTTTTAAGACAATATTAATATAAAATTTTCTTTTATAAAGGAACTTTCACATGAAAACAAGTCGATATTAATTATATAATTAACTCAGTTTTTCATCAATAATATTAATATTGTTAGCTCCCATATTAAAAAAACTAAAAAGTTTCTAGAAAGTTATTAATTATTAATTATCAAAGTTTTATATTATCGATTACATTTTCATCTTAAAAGACTAGGTACACTGTAAAAAATATTGTGGAATTACTGAATATTTAATTACCGTTGAAAACGTTTATGGGACTTATTTTAAATTTAATAAGTAATCATATTGTTAGGGTACTTATACTAGTGCTAAAAATTTAAAATTTTTTATGAGTATGGCTCTTGACCTAAAAGAGTTTTAGAAAAATTTTTGAGAAAAATATTCTTATCGTTTGTATCCTTTTTGTGCAATTTTCTAAAAATGCATATCTATGGTACTATATTACAATAATACTATCAATAGTAACACAAATAAATTAAAACATAAAGAAACCTGTATACAATATATGGCCTGTTCTCTGTCCCAACCTCGTATATCAAAAACTACATGTCTTAGGACACACAAAAAACATTAAATACTGTAACTTCTAAATTTGCGACAGCCTGCATGAAAAATTGTTAGAAAATTAGAAGAAAAGTTCTACATGTTTCGATTATTTAAATAATCGAAACATGTAGAACTTTTCTTTTAATTTTCTAACAAATTTTTATGCAGGCTGTCGCAAATTTTGAAATTACTCATTCATATTCACCTGCAGTTGGTTTTTGATAATTTATTAAATACTGTATTTATATATATATATATATATATATATATATATATATATATATATATATATATATATATAGATAAGTATATATATATATATATACATATATATATATATATATATATATATATATATATATATATATATATATATATATATATATATATAATTATGTTGCGTGTGGTTGACTCCGTATTTATCGATATTTATTAAGAGAAATAATAATCCGATTGTCAGTCCAAAATCATGTATTTTTCTCTGTTATCTGTTACCAAGATTATTCTCCCAGCATACTAACATTATTAATTTATAATTAATTTTATGCACGGCAAACTATGTAATTATGTGCCGGTACATTACTCCCTCCTGCGGAAAGAAAAAATCTTGGCACTTCAAAAAAAAAAAAAAAAATTCCTGCTGAAGGGAAAAATTTTCAGGACGCAAACTAAATTGTTCCCTGAAAATGAAAAAACCCTCCAGTATAACAATGCTAAATATTTACATGTCATTGTTATACAAACAGTATTAAAAAAATTACAATACATAATAATATGTACAGTGACTTTATAATATACTTGATAACAGTGTGGCCATTAGTAGGTCTAGTTTTTGATTGGTTGACGCCATTA
The DNA here is from genome assembly GCA_035578155.1 of Brachynemurus nebulosus. Lineage (NCBI taxonomy): Eukaryota > Metazoa > Arthropoda > Insecta > Neuroptera > Myrmeleontidae > Brachynemurus > Brachynemurus nebulosus. The sequence continues at coordinate 3,330,256 of JAPWDM010000030.1, forward strand.
ACAGGCCAAATGCATTGAATTTGTATACCTTGTTTATTCTGTTACTACGGTTACTCACTTCAAATTTGGCCTGAATATGGCGGATATGGTTCCAATGGCCACACTGTTATAAAGAATATTATACAGTCACTGTAATAATATGTATATTCACTTATGAATAATTTGAATTTTCTGCTTTTCCGATCCGGATGTCTTCTATAATTCAGAATATCCGAATCTAGAACATATAAAAACATACAGCAGAAAAATATCCAAATAAAAAAATTAATTTTACCTATGAGAATTCATTGAAAAATAGAAATAAATTGAATAATTATTATCATTGCTTTATGAGAATTATTTTACGCAAGCTACTGTATGCTTTTTATTGGAAACTTTATCCAAATTATTATTTAATTTAATTTTAAAATAATTCTCATCCTGTTTCATTATTTTAAAAGGATACTTGGAGAATAAATGACAATTGACTCTATCATTGCGAATATCCATTATTCTCGGAGTCGTTATATTTTCTTTGAAAAAATTTACATTTTTCGGATAACTCACAAATGGTTTCGAAAAACATTTATCGCTTTTGTGATACATTTTTCGATTATGGAAATTATTATCAAAAATTGAATTAATTCTGTGATGTCGTGATTGGAAATTAAACATTTTATCATCATTATTTAGATGATAATTATCATATTTTGAATTATTCCTCTTTTTCCAGGAATTATTATAAAAAATCTTCGTTTTTGAATCCGTATGACATTTTGTCATTTTGTAATGGTTTCGATTCAATTTATTTCCATTTATTATTTCATTTCTAAATAAAATGTACCAATAACATGGTTTAATGCACTTTCTTGCATTTTCTCCATATTTTATGTGATATTTACATATTTCTGAATGGAATTTAGAATTAAAAATATTTTTAGAACAGTCAAAATTTCCTTTTTTCTTTCTGTTTCTATGGAAATTTTGCCTTTTCTTTAAATTTCTCAATTTATTCTTTATGGCATGTATTTCATTATATAATTCTTCAAGTTTTTCATCTCTTAATTTAATTTCATTGGTTTCAACTTTTCTTGAAGAATCATATATTTTGTCTGCCAATTTACCCAATTCATACCATTCCATATTTTCATGTGCATACAAGAAAGGCAATATGTTCTGTGGTACATGTTTAAAAAATATATGCTTAAGGAATGAATCTTCCAAATTCAAGTCATATGCAAAATATTGCATTTTATTAATAATCTCTGAAGGTTTTAGATTCTGAAAATTCTCTGTTTTAAATAAAGAAGAAAATTTTTCTGTTTTTGACATAACATATTTATTTTGTAATTCATTCCTTATTCTTTCATATTTGTTTTCAATAGCCACGTCAGTAATTATGTGACGCGCAGCTTGACTAGCCTCTGGATCGAGAGCGAGAGTAATTAAAAAATATTTATTGTCTTCATTGACAATATTTTTCAATTTAAATAAAAGATCGCATTTGTACAACCACAATTGCACGTCACCTCTGTCAAATTCCGGTAGTTTTTCGAAAATGAAATTTACTCCACCGTTTTCTGAGGTGACTGGTACATGAGTCATCTTCGTATTATTCTTTTTTGGCATAATTATATTTTGCTTTTGAAAACAAATATGTCAAAATATAATTATAAATATTTTAATAATAAATAAATATTTAAACGAATTACCAAATCGTCGTTGGTCACCAATTATATAATTATGTTGGGTGTGGTTGACTCCGTATGTATCGATATTTATTAAGAGAAATAATAATCCGATTGTCAGTCCAAAATCATGTATTTTTCTCTGTTATCTGTTACAAAGATTATTCTCCCAGCATACTAACATTATTAATTTATAATTAATTTTATGCACGGCAAACTATGTAATTATGTGCCGGTACACATATATATATATATATATATATATATATATATATATATATATATACTTATCTATCTATCTATCTATCTATCTATCTATATATATATATATATATATATATATATATATATATATATATATATATATATATATATATATATATATATATATAGCTAACATTAAAAGGTGTAATTAGCATAAATTTTAAGTTTATAGTGATGAAAACACAAATTTAAATACGTTTTTTTTGTGTGTCCAAAAATTGGGAGTTTTCAGATACGAGGTTGGGACAGAGAACGGCGCAATATACTATTTTGAAGAGAGTTGTGTCTAATTTTTTTTTTTTTTTTTTAAATAAATGGTTATTTTTTTAGAGAATTTCTGCTAGTGCTAGAAACTAGGAAACATGGTCTGACAAGGAGAGGTTCAGGTATGGTCGTCACCGATTTTGATCAGATTTTTAGTTTTTAATAATAAATATCTTTATAGACTTTAGTGTAGAAAAAAATTGCGACCATATCGGACCTCTCAAAACAGTAAAGGATGTAGGTACATATAGGCAAGCTATTAAAGAGGATAACAAAGACCAAAAGGATAATATAAAACATTATTGAATAAGAAGGAAGTAAGTTTGAATATTTTTCATTTTTTGTTGTCTCACACAAATATGTATTGACTTTACAAATACAAGTAGACGATTTTTCAGTTACTTACACATATGCTTATCCCGATCCTGTGAATATAATATCAAACACATACCTTATGATTGATTATTATTTCTTTGAAGTCCTTTTGTGTCTACTCACTGCAATCCGGTCGAGTATAATATGATTATTTAAATTGTGCACACATTTTGCGTACACTTTTATTCAAAAATATAAGAAAAATTAATTAAAACAGACGATAATTTTATATACCCTGTTTCAAATACAATTGAGCATGAGTCATCGTTAAAAAATTAAAAATTAAATATTAAATTTTTACTGATTTATTCTGAAAAGCTTCCTTAGGCTAGTTTTCAAATCTAGAGGAAAATTCTCAGCCTAGTAATAAGATTTATACCCCACCAATCCAAAATATTTTTTATGGTGATTCTGTTATGGGCCACTTTTTTATAATATTAGAAATAAATTTAAGTAAAAAAATAGTTTTTTAAAGCAAGCCATTATTTAAAAATTAACTAAAATGTATAAAATAACTATTGAGTGAAATCTGAAGCAATGTGCAACATAATTTATAAAATCTTGAGACGTTATTATTAATTATTTTCGTTTCAGATGTGAGTAGCTACTTTACTTCTTACAATTAGTAAGTACCGTAAGTACTAAACGTAGTTAAAGGCCTCAAACTTTTATAAATTATGTTGCATATTGCTTCAAACTTCACTCAAAAGTTATTTTATACATTTTAGGTAATTTTTAAATAAAAGCTTACTTTAAAAAATTATTTTTTTTTACTTAAATTTATTTTATACTTTTGTCTTATCATAATTAATTTAAAAAATAATTAGAGGTAATTTTTTACCTATATTTTATTAATCGGTTATTTTATCCTAATCAAACATAACTATGGAAACTAAAAATTACAATATAAAATCAATGGACAATATTTGACAGTTCGAAATGTCAAAAAGTTGCACAGGACTAAAAATCAACAATTCTAGTTTTGAGGGAATTTAGGACAAAACTAATTATATAATGTTTGATTGTAATCCAAGTTATACACATACGCAAAATTTGAAACCTCTACACGGAGAGAAAATTCCTATAAAAATTACTGTGCTCAGCACTACAATCGACGTGTAAAGGACGAACATATTAAATTCTGTAAGGTAAAAATATAAAGATAATAATTAATCATAAAAAATTTAAAGGATGGAATGTTCTTTTCGTAATATTATCTCCGTAAGATTTGCAAAACAGCACAGTAAAAAGTTCCATTACCGACAAAAAAATAATTTTTAATTGTATTTATTAAAAAAATTTCCATGCTAACATGCTAATAATAGAAAGAAAAAAAACAGGAAGAAGGTTGGTTGTGTAGGGATCGCTCTAATGAAATGTACCTCAATCAGCGAGTTACATGGGTTACATGCGAACCATTATAGGTGTGGACTGTGGAAGAAACTTTGTCAGACAGCTCGCACCAGGCCCGTTGATGCAGCTACTTGTCAGTTGCTTTTACACTCTCTTAGGATGATGTCATCGTTTAATTCATATTTTTGTTATTTACCTATCTTTAGTATATCATATATGTATTAGAATTAAATTGTTGGTCATCATTTTTGTATACATGTTTTTACAGGTTATGTGCAACCAATATAAGGTCGCGAGTCAGATGCGCAAATGAAAAAGTACGACAACAAGAATTAAACTATAATATACATGCATAAGAGTGTGATAAAAGTTGTGTTAGCACCACATTAAATTTTACCATGCTAGCACATATTTTTTATTTTGGTCGTCGATCGCGCACGGATTATAGGGAGCATAGTAATTTTTCTGAAATTTTCTCTACAAAAATTATAGGATTTTTCTCTCCGTGTAGCTCAATTTGAATTTTGATTGCAAGATTTGATCTAAACGAACATACTAACATAGCAAGTTAAATAAAAGCTTTTAAAAATTGTAGCAGTAATCAACTTAGGCAATGGCGGCAATGTAAGAGACTCGTCGCTTGCATGTTCCAACTAGATTAAACAACTTTATCGGGTAATTACGCTTTGTTGTACGAATAGGGCCATCATTTTTTTTGAATTCAAGTGTACATTTTAATGGATATAAATATGTACGAGTAGCTTTTGGCTTGCCTTGCCGTATCGTATGTTTTCGAATGTAGATAATGGCTAATAGCATAGATGTAGGCAACAGTTTTCCATCGTATATACGATTATACACTTTACTTGTTCGATATGCCTTCTGGGATTAATATAAACTTATATTACAACCGGGGACCAACCGACAGTAGTACCGGGCCATATATTGCCTGTACATAATATGTATATGGTGTGGTGTATCTATCTATATTCTTTATATCGGCTACAGAACATGATGAACACACCAAGTCAATTATCGCCGAACATAAAATAATAATAACGGAAATGATCAATATATGCACGCACTGTATGTACCAGATGGTCATAAAATCGTATGATTACATAATTCTGAATGAATTCATATGTATGTATATGTTTTAACTTATAAATAGTAACGTAAAAGCCCGTATACCAGAACGCGTAAATACAAAGGCGACTGCAGCACAGACATCCATAGTCTGTGCTGCATTATCTCGTGGATGACTTAAAGTAGCAATAGTTTGTCCAAACCCAGTTGTAACACAGCGGTCTGTAGTCTAGCTGCATTTGTTTGTGTAAGGCAATGCAAAGGCGGATTTACCACAGATCGCTCTAGTCCATGCTACATAATAATATGACTTAAAGCAATATTAATTCATCTGAATGGTGCTTAAATTCAGTAATATCTGTAGTAGTACAGTCATATTTGTTTGAATAAAGCAATTTAAAAATTTTTGATAAAATTACAAAATGTTTTGTTTTTCGTATTTTTATTATATTGAGGGTAAAAGCCCCTATACTCGAACGCGATTCAATACTCGAACAATTTTAATATTTTATATATTAATGAAGTTATTTCTGAAAAAACCGATAAATATCAAAGCTGTTTAAGTATAGGAGCTTTTACGTTATGTATATAAACTAAAACTATTGTATTAAAAAATATGGCAGTTAAGTTTAATGTTTCTTAGCATTAGGCTGATTCAATTTAATATTTTTGCCGATGCTATGGTTGCGTCCTTTCTTCTTTAGATATTTCAGAGGTAGTAGTCCATTCACTTTGTATTCTAAAAGAAGACTGACAAGGAAAGGTTCTGAACTATCAATTCGCAATTTTGATGAAACTTCGTATACCTGTAGTACAAGCAAAAATAACGGACCCGTATTTTTCTTTTATCTGCCACCGTTGCCATTTAAGGGGTGGAATCACCCCTCAAAGTTAGGGCAAAATTTCAATTTTCCTTGATGCTTTGAAAACTACAGTAGATAGACAAAACTTTAAATTGACGTACTTTATTTTTAGAGAGCTTTCTACTACTGATGTATATGAAGCCAAGGTCGAACCAACTGAAGGGGCTGTTTAGGAAAAATTGGAGGTAAATTTTGAAATAGGGCGGATATACTTTACCTATTTTTGCTCAAAGTTGAAATTTAAAGTTTAAAGTCCAAAAATTTGACGGTTAATTTGAGGTGTGTCTTTTTTGTGAAATTCAACAAGGTACACTCCACACAGGATTAATTCATAAAAATAATTAATTTTTTCTTGTTAGTCATTTTGCACTAAGCAACAATACTTTTGAGAGTTTTAGCTGGAAAATTATCGCGTGTGCACCGACCTTTGTCAAACCAGAAATAAATTAATTAAACAAATATGGCCCAATGGCACGAGCCGTTGACTGAACTGCAGCGGTGTTTGTTTAATAAAAAGTGTGCGTTTCAGGCTGTTTTATAAAGCGAGTGTAGCTGTGCTGCAGTCGTTTTCGATAAAAAAATGTTATTCGAAGCCGATAACGTTAGAGACAGTATTTAAATGTCTGTGATGTAATCGTGTTTGCAGTACGTTATTCATACAGACACGGCTGTATTACAGAGTAACTTCTGTCTGTGCTGCAGTCGCCTTTGTATTTACGCTACCGGAACACTATTTTTAGGTGTATAATTAAACTGGCTTATAAAAATTGACAAATAAATTAAACATTCATTTTCTTTTTTCTTAATAAGCATGAAAGAAAATTTTTTTTGATCCAATAAATATGTTTTTTAAAAAAATGCACCTAAAAAATTTTTATTTATTAATGTTTTTCTTTTACAAAATGTCGACATCTATATCCAAACAGAGAAATATTAATGACCTAGAAGTTGGTAACTGATATACAAACAGACGTGTGATATGAGTAATATGGCACATAGAGTGATATCTAGACGTCAAAGTAGGAAACAGAATGGTCTAAGTATCAGACGTAGAGGATTAAAATATTGTATTCAACAAAAATTATTTAATATATATGTATATATATATATATATATATATATATATATATATATATATATATATATATATATATATATATATATATATATATATACATATATATATATAATGTCAAAACTGTTCAGACATATGATCGCGTACTAGTCCAGGAGGATATGAATTTTTAAACCTTTAAAAATTCATTACTCTAAAAATATTAACTTGATCGTGAAAAGTCACAGGACCTTTTTTATTTGTATTTCAATAAAGAATATAAAAAAAAATTTGTCCGGTTGAAAAATAATAATTCCTTGCTCGCATAAAAAAAATTGTGGTGGAATAGTTTTCGGTACTCATGCGCCGATTCCTCCTGGACTCTTATCCCCCCCCCCTCTGGTATAGGGGCTTTTACGTTATGTAATTTTAGTTTCTGTACGATTAATAGATTTGCGTTCAATATTAAATAGTTTAATAAAAAATTTACGTTACTTTAGGTAAGTAAGTTTAATTGTACCCGAATTTTACATGGAAATAACCGTAAAAATTAAATTTTCGAATTTTTCTATTTTAACAAATCTTTTTTGCTTACGGAAATCAGACATTTTAAAAAATTAGAAATGACAACTTCAATATGTTCATCTTATCACCAATAACTTTTTGAAAAGTTTTTGAATCTTCTTTAGTTAAAGGGTTACATGTGATTTTTTTTTGCAGTATAAGAAAATATGATTTATTCTAATTTTTGGCATATTATTACATATTATTTTACGATAATGTAAGAAATTTTTCATGAAAGAAAAATGATATTTAGGCCATTGGCAGCTAGTTGTCAAAAATCGATAATTTTTCACCGTAGGCAGAGTAATTCGTAGCATCCTTATCTGAAATCAAAGAAAAAAATTTTTTATAAGTAGTAGATGCCTATCGCTTGTGCTTAAACAAAGGGCTTAAAAAAAATGAAATTTCAATTTTTCACAGCGTTTTAAACAATAGTTACTTGTGTATTGAGAGCGCAAAATGGTGGTTTGCCGCTCGATTGAGAATGTTGACGCGTGACGCCGCCAGGCGGAGCGCGTTAATCTCATGAGTGCGGCAAGTTATTTTGTGCTCGAATTACACACAAAATTTTTTCTACAATCTTATAAAAATTTTTTTTTTATTTAAAAGATACTTGAAAAAATAATAATGGACGTTAATATTTACTTTAATATTTGGAGGAGAAATATCTGGAGGTGTACTCGAGAAATCACTGTCACTATTACATATTTCCATCATATATGTATGTACATATCTTTTTAAATTTTTTATTCTAATTATTTATTAATTATAATTATTTATTATTTTTAATTAATATTTTGCAATTTTGAAATTTAATAAAATTAATATTTCACTTGTTTACGATAAACATAATAATTTTAGAATCTGCTTATTTATTTGTTACCATAGAGAATATAAACAACGTCCACCCGATTTGTAATTAAATATACGTTGAGCGAGCGACAAAGTATTACTTTTCCGCTTTAAAGCGCAAAGTAGAAATTTTGTTGCTCGGCAACGAGAATCTTCGGCAAATAGACACTTTGCGCTCACTTCACAGAGCGCAAAAGCCTTCTTTCCACTGAGATTGTAGAAAAAAATTTTTATTTTGGGTTAAAATTTTTGTTTAAAACTTTGCTTAAAACGCTGTGGTTCTTTACACACAGACTCAATATGGTTAAAGGAGCAAAATCAATTAGTTTAACTTGCGATTTAATGGATTGTTAACTTTAACTGAATATTATAATATAAAAAACTTCTATTTAATTAGTTTAACATATCTTTAAATTTAACTGTTAATTAAAACTGTTTCATAATATTGGCCGTTTATGTTATAAACCAAGATCGTATTGTATAGTCGTATGTAGTTATGTGCCTATAAATATATGTGGGACATCCTGTATAAGTATTTATTTGAATAATACTACCATTATTTGCCGATCTATACCTGAAGGGATGATTTTCAAGATAGGGCGCCTATATCATATTTACATTGCGGTTTAAGTACTATATAACAGTTTATCGGACCGAGCGTGTACACGAAATTTTCCCCTGTGTTCAATTATTTTATCGAAAATTGTTCATCAATAGCTAGAATGTTAGAATGTCAGAAAATATTAGTTCGATATACTATATAGGTACCATGACTTTAAAAATTTTATTTGAATTTAATGAATCATTGTCTTTGCTTGGTCTGTCGACATTATTTCCCGTCCGGCTTCATTATTAATTTGTTTTGTAAGAAATTTGGATTTTACACCTTAAGGTAGTTAAAATTGACATAGTGTTTGAAAAATTACCAAACTGGATCGGCTGGGACACGAAACCCGGATCTCTTGGTTACCAGCCTAGGTTCACATCGGTGGCCTAGTTGGTAAGGCGCTTGGCTGGTAACCAAGAGATCCGGGTTCGAGTCCCAGCCGATCCAGTTTGGTAATTTTTCAAATACTATGTCAATTTTAATTAACATAATGAATTGGCCATTTGCAAAAGTACATCGAGTGTTCAAGTATCAGCCAAAGCTGAACATTGAGTGAACATATGAATATTGGTGTATGTTTAAATACGGATAAAAATCCGCCATACACTAATAATGTTTCACAGGCACTCGATAACATTTGAAATTAAAAAAGTATAAAACCTTAAGGTAGGTTTTCTCCAGCAGCCAGAATTATTTCAGTGTTACTGTAAGGTAGTTATGGATCATCACCGACTGTAATGCCGTATTTACAAATCGGTGGCTAGACCAGTTCCCACGTACAGCTGTGAAACACTCGAGTTATCGAAATTAGAACATTGAGAAGAATTTCGGTGGAAAACGTTGAGAGGCACTGATATGTAAGAAGCACTGATATAAGAAAGACTCATATTCAAAGGAACTGAAATTGCGAATTGGAAAATGAATTATAAGCAGCATGGTCACCGGAAAATGAGAAGACGAAATATTGGAAAGCCAATGAAATGATGGGGGGACTAATTATAATTAATGGTTATCAACAGGCCCAAATTGACCTACAGTACGCAGAAGAAAGTAATCATTCTCGAACTTTTTTAGAGTTTCGATTGTAAAAATAATAATTTCGTCGCCAGTTTATTCAAATTTCAGAAAAAAGGCAAAATTACCGTCACAATACGTATACCTTCAAAAAAATAAAAATAAAAAAATAAGTGTAATAACTATCCGAAACTTGCATAGAACAATAATTTTTGCGCAATGCATGCATATGTTCAAAATGGTTTTTATATTTTCCCAAGGGAAGGAGACATTTTACCGTAATTACAGTAGAGCACCAGTTTTGTCAAGAAAAAGTAGTTTCCAAAAGTGGTGCTTGACAAAAGTACTGCTTTTTAACCAGGGGCGATTCAGAAATATCGTAAGATTATGTTTTGAATTAAAATTATTTTTTTTTAAATATTAATAAAAGAAAAAAAGAGGTGAAGAATTAAAAATTATTTATCTCAGAAAATATATTTTCATTTGTCGTTTTATTAATTTGCTTTGAAATAATTTTGTTGACATTTTACGTATGATAAAAACCGCCACAGAACAGAATACATATGGATAAACATTGGGTGCGTTTGGCAGAAAATAGAACTTACAAACTTTTATAAGTAAAATGGCGGTCGTGCTGTGTATGCTACTTTCCGCTAGGACACAAAAATAGTTTTCACTGAGAAACATAACCTCTAATATATTAAATCTACGATTTTTGTATACATAGGTCTTCATTATTTGTTGATTCATTGTTTGTAATTGTTAATAATATTAAATAAAAAAAATTGCACAGAACAACTATTCACAGAATAACTTCTTTAAAAATAAATATAAACAAACATGGCGGAACAAATTAGCGGCTAATATAAGCGCGTTCTGGCTGAAAATGGTATAGTATTGTTTGTGCTTCAGTCCTAACAAGAACTTTTTTCTGCCAAACGCACCCATTCTATGTACAATAATTAAAATCCACATCCCCACGCTTTGAGATCTGTTGTTGTTTGTCACTACCATTAACGGTAGATTTATTTGTTTCTTTTTATAAAATCATGCGTCATGGTCTATTGCACATGGATTTAATATTTATGTACTTGACATTTTTTATGCAACTTTCCAAAAGTGATGTTGACTAATGTGATGCTCTCAAAAAATTTCCAAAACTGATGTTTCCATTATCGGTGCTATACTGTATATACCCAGATAATAAGCTAACATCAGACCAAATTTCATAAAAATCTGTTCAATAGTTTTTGCGTAATTTGTGCATATGCACAAATTCTATTTTCTCGTGGGAATGAGACATTTTCTCCGAGTAGAAAGTATCTTAGATGTTAATCCAGGTAATAAATTATCACCACACCAAATTTCATCAAAATTCGTTCAACAGTTTTTACGTAATGTGTGTACATGCTCAAAATGATTTTTCTATTTTCCCGTGGGATTGAGATATTTTCTCGGAGTAAAAAGTATCATCACACCAGATTTCATTAAAATTCGTCCAGTAGTTTTTGCGTGATACGTAAACAGACAAAAATTTAAAAAATTCCTGTTTTGATATCGATAACTATTTACAGTGCCAGTATAATTTTCAAAAAATATTCCGTGTACAGAAACGGTCTCGTTACAGTTTTATTATCATATATTATGTATGTATAGATTATGCATGCATATATATATCTATGCCGATAACGCCGTTAACAATAGGTGCTGCCATCTTTTGATTGAAAGAGCAAGGTTGGCAGTAGCTATCCGCGATGTATACCGTTCGCTGGTGAACTATCTATAAATGCTTACCTTGTAAAACTATAGATGTCTCAATATACAACAATATCGAAATATTTCTAAAATTTTGAAATTTTTACAGATTTCCTAATTTTGATGCCAATTAATTCTCCCTCTTGTTCCCAGTTAATATAACTAACAGTTACTACCAATTACAGGAACGTTGCGAAGTATTGCTGCTTGAAGAATATTTTCGATACTAGAATTATTCGAAGTTATTTCGGTTTGTTATCGAAGTTTGTTCGGTAACGTAAAAAGTCTGAAAAGATTATTTTAGATTCCCGTTCTAGACAGTCTCGACTAGGGGGGGGGGGTAATCGAAACTGTAGCGTGGGGGCTCGGATCCGGAAAAGAGGGTAACCATTAATAAAAGATCCGGGGAAAAGTATACAAGCATTTTTTTGTTCGTTAACTGTATTTTTAGAAAATTTTTTTGATCCGAGGCGCATCATTTCTCTATACGGCCCTGGTTCTAGGCGAAACATATCAAATAACAGTAAAGACACAAAAAAATTTGAATTATTTTTTTTACGCATCCAAGTTTAATGGATATCTTAAAAATATCCTTTTTCTTTTTTTTGAAATCATATTTAATGTAATCATATACGACTTCAATTTAAGGGGGGAGTTCAAATAAAAAAACAACTTTTTTATTTATGATTATTTTGCTTGTTGAAATTTTTTCTCAAATTAGGGAGGTTTTCAAATAGAAAATTTTGTTTTTGAAACACTCATTACTCTTCCCTGCGGGAGGGGGCTTCTTCACAAGTTTTTAAGCGTTTACAAGGGACGCCATATCTCAAAAAGTAATGAATATTTTTTAAATATTTTTTCATTATTTTATTCCTAAAGGACCTGCCCATAAAGCTGAGTATAGGTTTCAGGTAATTTTAAAAATTAACTATAAAACTGTAATCCCAAACTTATAAAAATTATAAAACCCAATTTTTTATTATAAAAAAAATGTTTAAAAATAGTTACAATTGTTCAAATGGAAAAAGCATACTCCACTTTATGCGCAATATGTTTATGAACAAAATTTAAAAAAAATTAAGTCTCTATCTTTTCTAGAACTTGAGATATGATTTTCCTTGTCGGGAAAAACACAACTTTCGGGAAACGGTAAAAAACAGAAATAATAACAGAAGAAGCGGTTTACTCACTGTTTATTAAAACGTCTACAAAGGCATACAAATAAAATAACATTATCTCAGTGCATACTATAATTTATGTACACATCAAAACTAAATATTACTGATCAAATCGCGAAGGGGGGCGAGCATGGTCTGCAAAGGAGCAGCAACTTGGCTGTGCAGCGGCTCACAAATAAATATTTTTCCACTTGAAAAAAAAATTTTTTTTGCCCGTGTTTTTTATATCACCGTGGTTGTAAAGAACCACAGAACAAAATAGAAACAAGAAACGAGATTCGAAAAAAATTCGTTTATTAGCCGTTTCTGATGTGAAATCCCCCTTAAATCCTCATTGTTGTAAAGTCGTAAATAATACAGATCAAATTACACCACACTTCAAGGAATTTGTTACAATTATCACAGTTATAAAACAGTTGTAAGATCTGAATAATCAATATAAAGTCTAGTTTAATTAATGTTAAATGTTATTAATGTAAAAATACATAATTATTTATGTTACTTCTTAATTTCAATATTATTTCAAGGTGGGCTTTTGTATTGATTGTTTAAAAGTTGTTACTTGCAAGTGATATTACAGTATCCAAATACGATATTAACTCTTAAATTAACGGTCTAACTACTAGATGACTCTGAGCGTCATAAAATGAAATAAATTAAAGTAAAAAAAATGTTTTTTAAGAAAAAGCTTTTATTTAAAAAGGGGCTAAAATAAAAATAAAATAACTTTTTAGTGAAGTTTGAAGCAATAAGCAACATAATTTATAAAAGCTTGAGGCGTTATCATTAATTATTTCTGTTTTGGATATAAGTGTAATTATTTTACTTTTCAGTAGCTACTAAACTTAATTAAACGCCTCAAGCTTTTATAAATCATATTGTACATTGCTTCAAACTTCACTAAAAAGATATTTTAATTTTTTAGCCCATTTTTAAATAAAAGCTTTTTTTTAAAAACATTTTTTTTACTTTAATTTTCTACTTTTTAGTCTGATCACAATTAATTTTAAAAAAATTAAAGTAATTTTTTTACCTATAATATTTTAATCGGTTAACTTACCCTAATCAAATATAACTATGGAAACAAAAAATTACAATGTAAAATTAATGGACAATATCTGACAATTCGAAGTGTCAAAAAGTTGCACAGGACTAAAAATTAACAATTTTGGTTTGGGGCAATTTAGGGCAAAACTAATTATAAAATATTGCATTGTCATCAGGGCTAGATCTGTATGTAAAATTTGAAACCTCTAGGTCAATTAGAACCTGTCTAAATTTTGATTCCAAGATTTGATCTAAACCAACATACTAACACAGCAAGTTAAATAAAAGCTTTTAAAAAAGCCCATTATTGTAATATTAAATTTATGGGGACATTTTCGCGCTTATGGCGATTCCTTTCCTTTTACATATTTTGTGTATTATTCTATTATAATTTGCATCCTAGTCTATTAAAGCAGTAGAAGCAAAATAATTACCTTTGTAAACTGAAAATTTCTTCATTTTATAGTCACAATTTCCATCCCCGTATTATGCTTCGGAGCTTCCTGCACAATTTTGGTTTCACATATTATGAATAATGTATAATGTGCGTTGCAAAGAAGTTTTCCATGAGTGAAAACCTGAGTTTCCGAGATTGATGGTGTTATAGATTGGTCATAATTTTGAGAATAAGGTTGCAATTCAGTTTTCGACTACTTCCGTAGCTGTTAGTCTAAAAGAAATTTTGCAAAGGCTTTTCAATGAATAATAATTTGACTTTTTAAATGATATTTTGTGCGACCTTTCCACACTATTCGGGACACTGGTTATGAGCCTTAATCGCACACGCGTGCTTTTTTTAAGGGTGAGAGAAAGGGGTTGCCATATTATATGGCTAAACAAGCCCATTAAGGCGGCTACAACACCGAGTGCCTTGTATTTACATCCCTAAATTAGCCTTACTTGGCTCAATTTTTCAAAATATTTTTATACATACTTTTACTAATTCAAAGGCGTAGATTTCAAAAATCTATGTCCCATTTGTTTTTATAGGTTATTTAGAAATTTTTGAAAATATTTTCTTTTAAACACCGTGTTTTGGGGAACCGCATGCATGGGTGCCCATCTCTATGAGCAAGGGGGACCATAGTCCCCCTAGCTAGCCAGGATTCTAAGAAAATTAGAAAAAAGGAGCTCGAAGAGAGCAAAGCGACTTTATTGGTGATGGTTTTTGTGGGTTATATATAGTATTTCAGAATCGCCCCCCCCCCTAGCCGACAGCTGTTGGAGGCCCGATACACGAAAGAAAGGAAAAAAGGAATGAAGTGAATGAAGGAATGAGAGAAGCCAAAAAAAGGTCGCCAGGCTAATTTTGTGGGGGAAAATTTACAATTTACGAAGAAAAATTTAAAACAAAGATCGAAACACTTACGCACTTGTGGGGAGGAAATTGGAAAATCGGGAAAAGTCCAAAATCGAACATTTTGATACAATTCGAAAACGCAAAGCTTTCTTGGCCTAATATTGCAGCTATGGAATACATGTGTGCAGGCGAACACTACCATGACACTCGCTACCCAGTTTGGGCTTTAGACAGATAAACCTATCTTATCCGGAACGGCCCTTTTTTCAAACATCTAGAAAAATATGTATAGTGTATACACTGGAACTTCTATTAACCAGACATCATTTTGACTAGTTTTGAGCGTTTTAGCGAACGAAGTGGAGCATTATAAATAACTGACTTTGCGTAGAATTTCGAAATCTTTGATTTAAGGTGAATCGATCAGTACTGACAAATTTGTGACAAATGAATTAGTAAGCCTATTTTTTCTCTATAAATACATATAATTTATGTGTAAAAAAATATGTTAAATTTTATAATACATGTAACAGTATTAACTCGGGAATTCCCAGTGAAAACTGTCAGTTAAAACTGACTGCCTACACACGTTCATATTAAAGCTGTCAGTTAAAACTGAAGACACATTAGTTTCTTACAAAATGTCATCAGACGATGATACTTTAGTAGTATAAAATGCAGTATAAAATTCAGCTTATTGCAACTTTTGGACCACACTTTTTTATATAGGTTTCATCTGTCTCATCTGTGGCAGATGGTTTCAATGCGTTTACCACCACTCTTGTCTACCATTAGGGATGGAAAATAGGTGTTCACGTAAGAAATACGATTTTTAAACATCACAGAGAAACACGCACGGAAATTGGGCAGGTTCTGTCTTTGAAATCTACAAATGTTCTCGCAACAGAGACAACAGTAATTTTGCATCACTACAGCCAGCATATAGTAGGTACCTATACGTTGGTTAGCATATGTGTTTCTTCAGAACGCAATACGACTGATGAGAATTTATCTACACACGCTAAGTTTAAACTGATCAGTTCCATCAGTTCAGTTAAAAAAATATGTGTTGAAATATTTTATCAGTTTTAACTGATAGTAAAAAAACTGTCAGCTTTTTGCCTATACACGATCAATTTTCTTTGTCAGTTTGAACTGTTCAATGAAAACTGTCAGTTAAAACTGATCGTGTGTAGCGGGCATAAAAGAAAATAATTTTCAGTTTTTTAAATCTTAAAGTTGGTTTTTAATGACACAACTTACTTAAATGCATACCACTGATTCACCTCTAATCATTCTTTGCCATTTACTCGTACTTACGTTAAAAATTTATTTCTTCTAAACTAGACGACAGAAATTATTCAAAATAGTGTTCGTGAATGTATCATATCCTTCTCTATAGTATACAAAAATTTCAAATTCTAAACTTGGAAAATTTCAAGTGATCGATTCACCTTAAAAGAAATTTTCTCGTGAAAATGCTGTCCGATTAAAAGAGGTTCCACCGTATAATGTACATAATATAATCATATCACACAAATAATACACCGCGATATAAAATGATGAAGTCGACGCGTCCGCTATCGGCCAAGAGTAAGTCAGTCGATGTTGGCGCGTTGTTGAGTGCGCTAACGCGCGATACATTTACTGCTCGTATCGTTGCTCGTATTCTGTCTGCCTTTAAATTTACCGACGATATATTATGTATTATACCTACAAGACGATATTTGTAATAACGTAAAGTTAACTAAGGCTATGTAAATAAAATAATAAACAAACTTGGATTGTATCACATATTATTATAAACTACATATTACTCTAGTTACTCAAACTCACGTTATCGAACTGAAATTTTGACATATTGTTAGCGTCAGTCATAATATCACAAACGACTCACTCACTACTCTACTCATTTGGACTCAAAACTATTGATAGTGTAGGCGACGCACACTAGCGATTAACACTCCTTACAATACAACATTAATTATCATAATATTGTTTGTTATAAGTAAAATTTATAACCGGCTTTTCCGAATTGAGAGCCAAAAAAAAAAAAAAAAAAAAAAACATATTGTAATCCGCTTTTTGTAGTGTTTTGGATGTGTTCGTATGTCAAAATCATATGTTTTTTTCATCACGAATTGTTTAAATGTTTAATTTGGTGCTTTTTTTGAATTCTTGTAACTGGAATTTAATTGTTGAACTTTGAATTTTGTTTGTTGTTTATTAGTGACATCTGGATGTTGATAAACAAGTATAATAAACGGTTTAAATTGCCTTCAAGTGATTATTTTGGGTTTTGAAAGTGTGTTTTGTTTTTTTTGAATTGTGTATTTTTGTTCTGAAGTGAATTTGGACATTTTAATCAGGTAAAGAATTTAATATTTATTGAGAATGCGTTCTTTTTGTGTCCAATTTACTAAAATTAGTACAAATCAAAGGCTATAGTGTCATTGTAAATGTGTTCTATATTGTAATTCATCGCCTGTAGAAAGTTTTCAAAATCGAATCCGAAAGAAAATTAACAAAAATTTGAAATTATGATTTTTTTTTTATGTAAAATTTTTTGCTAACCTTCTATTATTATTGCTCGGCGCCTTACCATTCCGACTGTAATAATCCACTTGTTTTTTTGAAAAATCACCTTTTCGAAGTTCCTATTTTCTACAATAGGTATGCGGCTAAAGAATCCAGGAAAATTGGCCGCCGAAGTCGAAAAAACATAAATTATTCCATTACATTTTTTAAATTATTGCTAAAAATAAAACTATCTTACAATTTTATATGATTTTTATTATGTATAATTACTCATAAAAAGTCTCTTTTTATAAATTAAAATTTAAAATAAATCATGGCATATAGGTATATGCTAATTAAAGCTAATATATACTACAAATAATTAATTACCAAACGATCATTTGATAGCTAATTAGCCTTAAATCATTTTAATATATTTGACTTAATAATTTTACGATCATTATTAAAATCCTCATAAAATATTTTTTATTTTCGATAAACTTGTTCCATTATTAAATAAATACTTTTATTATGAATTTGTATTAAGCTATATAAGCGTACAGGGGTTATTACAATATTGGATATATGGAAAACATTTTTTGTTATAACTTATAAACCTTATTAGTGTGCCGTACCAAAATTGATAAAAAATGGAACATTTATGAAATCACTTTGGTGTTCTCTGAAACTATTCGACGCACGTAAAAAATTGAAATTTAACACTAAGATAGAGTGTGGTGGCCCAGTTATATGTAGATGTGAAGTTGAATTTCGTTTGTGAGAGTTAATTTGGAAAGTAGAAAAAATTTCCCCCCAACAACATCGAGTGGAATATCAGCGGAAGGCTTACTAAAACTTAACTATTTATATATAACTGTATTTTCATTTAATTTTTTTTTTTTTTTTTGAATTCTTATCGTTGGAAGGGTCACTCAGAAAAAATTTGGAAAACTAATGAAGACTAAGAATAAGGTGTATATTGAATGAAAATTATCAGGATTGAATTTCTTACGTAATTTCTTTGGTACATATAAAACTTGATGACAAATTTCCCTTTGATCGAGATTCTGTTAGTCAATAATTATTTTTACGAATTCTTTAAAAGATGCTTTATAACAATATAACAATTTCATATAACAGATTTTTTCTACTCCTACTATTAAAAGTAACATTTTTCGCACGGCTAACTATATGTAAAAATTAACAATTGCCCACACCGTGCGAAAATAGGCGTGGGAAATTATTTCGCACGGCTTAATATAATAAAAAAGTAGGCTGTTCCGTTAATTTAATATATAATATATAGAAATAATTCTAAAAATATACATAATATTATGTAAGTTGATTATTTATTATTGTTTCCATAATTTCAAAGTATGCTTTGGCAAAAATTTGAACATCTTACCACTGACATTATAAATTTAAAATATTTTTACTACTTATTTAAATTTTATTTTAATTATTGATCTTAAATTTTACGAAAGAAAATGTGCTGGTACAAAAAGTATAGTGTAAAATACGTGGGTAAAGCTTATTTGTCACTCATATGAATTGTTGCACTCACCCTGCGGGCTTGTGCAACAAACTCACACTCGTGAGAAATAAGCCATTTTCCCACTTATTTTATAATATATGTACTACATATTGCCTATCCTCATATACTATATTATCATATTATATTATCAAGTCCATATAATAACAACTGATAGTACGGAATACTATTTGAACAGGTACAACTTGCACCTGAAGATTGGTTTTGTAATGTATTAAATCCGGCCGAATATTTTGTACAGAAAATTATTATCGAAGTCTATGATTACTGATACTAAAATGAGAACCATTTGTTTTATATCACAGGGTCTCTGGTAATATGATTTATAATAATTCATTCTACATATAAAATATTTCACTTGAATGAATTTTATGTTCAGAATATAATTTTATTCAGAAAGTCCTTTTTTGGGGGACAGCCAAAGTGGATACGATCAGTACGGTGCCTTATAAAGTGATGAGAAGATTATTGAAGAGTGGGTAGATAGCAGGTACAGCTCTTAGATAATTGAAACACAATTTTTTTTTTGTGAAAAACCTTTCTTTATATCACACAAAACAAGTTATAAAAAAAACGTTTTAGTTTTTCAGTAAAAGAAAATATCGAATTTGAAACACAGATTTGAATCTATTCTTGTCAGCCGTCCATTAAATTTATTTATTTTAGTGTTCCGTACCAAAATCAATAAAATGGGACACTTATACGTGAAATTTTGAAATGTAGCACAGAGATCGAGTGTCGTCGCCCGATTATAGACGTGACGTTAAATTTGGATTCTGGGGGTTAATTTCAGTAGATAACCTAGAGAGTGGGTAAAATAACGGGAAGTTTATTAAAGCATGAATTCAATAATAGGTATATATGTATAACTATATTTTTTGGTAACATTTTTCTTTTGTGAAAACTCTGGGGGATCGCTCAGAAAATTTTAAAAAATTTCATGAACATTAAGAATGAGGTGTAGATTAAACGAAAAATATCAGGACTGAATTTTCTTACATAATTTTCTTGGCACACAAAAAGAAAGCCTGGTGACAAAGTTTACTTCGATCAGTATGTTGCTAAACAACAAAGAAGTAATAAGAAACTAAAGAAGAAGAAAGAAATAACTGATAAATCTATACTCGAGAAATATGAAAATTTTGCACACTATATAATAAACACAGGTTACTTTTATATATTTCATATTTGTTAGCGTATCCATAGAAATAATCGATTCAAAATATTTAAAGAAATTGAAGATAATTTCTAAGTAGGTAATTTTCTGACTTAAAATATTCTTTAACTAATACATGTACGAATAGAATTTGTCATTGATAATTATTAAAACAAAAAACGGCGGCATGCTTTGGTCCATTCAATAAATATACCTCGTTTCAGATACGATTGATCATGAGTTTTCGTTAAAAAATTAAATAATTCTTATATTCGATACAAGTCAATCTTCTATTCTTTTCTAAAAATAAACTACAAATTTAAAATTTACATAAATGCAATAATAAAAGAGATAAAGCCAAGAAAACGGAAATTATTTAAATTCAAAGTGACGAAGCATGATTAAATTTAACTGAAATGAACCATATCTTTATTTTTTCTTTCTGCTAAGCATAAAAGAGTCGATGAGTTTCAAAACCCACATTAACATAACTAAAAATGTTCAGGAAACATAAATAACTGTTTTCTCACTTATAATAGTGATTTTGATGTAGTTTTTACCCTTAAATTTTTAGGAAAAATCATACAGTTCTTATAAAGAAATAATAATAACGATACCACTCTTCAGTAATTAGTAAATAAAGATTAAAAATTATAATTAACTACTTTTGCAGCAGTTTGTTTTAATTAGACGGTTTTGAAACGGTTGATTTTGTAATTAGCTACTTTTGCAGCAGTAACACTAACAATTAGACACTTTTGCAGCAGTAACGCTAACAATTAGATACTTTTGCAACAATTTATTATTCTTTCAATAGGTTTTAAATAAAACAACATTCGTAGAAATCTATCTATTTACATCGTACAACGTCGTTTATATTATAACTTATGAACTTATTCTGAACACATTCGCAGTCTGTTATATTTGACAATTCCACAAGTTTTTTTGTATTTTTTTCTAGTTATTTCAATAGTAAATACTTTATTAGAGAGAGCAATAAAATTATCACCTACAATTATTTGATCCTCTGCAGGCTATGCAGTGCCGCATATTGACCACCTAACTAGCTACTTTTGTTCCAGATTTTTCTAATGACGCCATTTTTATATAAGTAATTAGATAGTTTTGTAACTGGTTTGCGTTTCTTGCAACTCCATGTTTTTTCAATTGGAAAAAATTGCAATTAGCTACTTTTGAAACAGTTTCGTATTTTTGTCATTAAAATTAAAGGGAAAAAAGCTGACTTTGCACCGTTTAGTTGGTATTTTTGGTGCAGTTTATCCTCCTGAATAATAAACGTATCTAACTCAATTTTTAAAAAATCGTCAATTAGATGATTTTGAAACTCAGCGACTCAAATAAGCTAAAATAAAAATACAATAGTTTTGAAATCGAGATTCGTTAGGAATAATAGTACGTAACACTATCTGCGCAAGTACAACATACACTTAACGAATTACTTTTTAAATTAATGGTTATTCTCATTCATATTTCAAATGTCTGATTTGAAATTCAGTATCTTGAAAAAATAAATATTTTAAAATGTCATAAGTAGATATTCATGTCATTCGTCTAACAGAATTCCAACAATGATAAAACAAATTACCTGAAAGTGTTACTAAATAAATTCTTAACATTTTCAAAATCTAATTGTTTACGAATTTCAATTTAAAAAAGCATACATACATAGCTAACAGTTGGCTCTGACTTTATTGACAATAGAATGGCTTTTATTTTATTTTATATATTTTTATTTCGTGGTTTTGTGTTATTGAAATGTCGATTGAACAGTCAAGATAATAGTTAATAATGATACAGCAAAATCGTTTAACAAGAATTGTATTTTACAATGTACAAAACGTATTATAGGTACAGTTAAAAATGGCGAAATAATGTAAAAATAAAAGCCATGTTATTTAGTTGCGCGTGTAGATTTTAATCACAACAAAAAAAGAAAATTTCAAATTTGAACTTTCGAACATTTGTGTCCGTTCGTTCGGTCGGTCGATAAATGCGGTTTCATTTTGCATTTTTGGATAAAATTCATCATTACAAGTACAGAGTGGTCCATTAATATATTTTCTTGCAATTTTGGGATTTTTCTGAAATGAAAGATTCGATAGTGGGAAAAATTTTGCGTGAGAGTGTAATAATAGTATATTGTACAATAAGTGCGGGAAATTGTCGATTGCCCACAAAAGCGAAGTTGAACGCACGAACGTTGAACTTCGCTTTCGTGGGCAATCGACAATCCCGCACGAGTTGCACATACTATTTTTTATTACGAATTTCACATACTTTTTTCTATTATTATTACTATTTTTGAAATTTTTATTATTTTTTAAAATAATATTTTTGAGTGTTCGTCTTTTTTTTCTGAATTAAATATTGTTTAAATTACTTTGTTGGTGGTTTCTATAGAAATAATTATGAAATATTTATTAAATGAAAAATCAAGAGGCGGCTTTGCGTGTTTTGATTAAATTTCGGTGTTTTAATATTAATAGATTTGAGCGTTACTTTATGGTATTCCATATTTGTAAATAATAAACAAATATTTTACTATGCAAAATACCACTTTTATTAATACCAAAATACCACAATTACCACTATTACTAAAAGTGGTATTTTGCAAAGTAAAATATTTGTTTATTATTTGCGTGTTTTATTGTCAATTTGTGGGCGGAAAGTAAACTTAAGTTAGTATTTCTC
Organism: Brachynemurus nebulosus; assembly: GCA_035578155.1. Classification (NCBI taxonomy): domain Eukaryota; kingdom Metazoa; phylum Arthropoda; class Insecta; order Neuroptera; family Myrmeleontidae; genus Brachynemurus; species Brachynemurus nebulosus. Next base: position 3,353,436 of record JAPWDM010000030.1, read on the forward strand.
CCGCATGAGTAATAAAAAATATATAAAATGTTTGAAATTTCAATTTTTCAAATTTTTAATTAAATCCGAACGTTTAACATTCAAATCTGATGTTTGTATACTGTATAGATCAGTGATTCTCAAAGTGGTAGTCTGGAAAAATATTTCGGGGTCGCAGAAAAAATTAAATACAGATCGCATATCTATTTTCTACAGTAGTGATTTATTTTGCTTTTTAGTATTTTTGGCCCGGTTAAGTTGACCATATTTTTTTTTGCTCCCCAATTTTTTTGAGGGGAGGGGAGGGTGACATTTTTAAGTGCAAAAAGGAACTACGGATCAAAAAGTTTAAGAACCACTACTGTAGACTGTAATATTCACTCACTCATTCACACATTTTAGTAAATTTTCGAATCGAAAATTCAGCTATTACAACCAGGTGGAATTTAAGCCCGAGAGTATGATTTGTTTCGAGGTCCCTAGGAGCCGAAAATGACATTCACTAAAATCGAACGAAACATCCAATTTTTACGAAATTTGATGAAAACTTGGAGACCCTAAACTCCTGGATGAGATCATCATCAACTAGACCGATGTCCGAAACCACAAAAAAATTTTTTTTCTTAAAATTAAGAAGTTTTCCAATTTTTGTTTTTTTACACCATGGCAAAGAGCGAAAAAATCACATAAGTACGTTTTTTTTCGGAGACAAAGTAATTTTTGTAACCGGAAATTCGCTATTTAATGCGAGATGCTACCACAGAGGTATTTCCATATTTTTACCATATTTTAAGTGTTTTACAGATAAAAATTTCTCTCCTCTTCAACAAAATTTCTTGGCTTCGAACTATTATAGAAATAGGTAGTTTTAATTTTTACAATTTCTTCTTAATATTGCATTGATTGTTGTATATATTAAAAAAAAAAACTAATGTCAGTGCATATTTTCGTCAGTCATTTTTTAAGCCACACCTATTTGACAGCTTTCAATAGATTTTATTTATTTTTTAGATAGTTCTCGTTTTATTGTCAATCATTGTATCTTTCTGTGATAGTTTTTTGTAGCTAATCCATTTTGATAAAAAAAATTTAATTATGAAATTGTACTTAGAGTGCTTACATACTTATTTTGCACAAGTTAGCTCGTTTGTTCGCTTCACATGATGCTCCCTCCCCCCCTCCTCACCCGTACCATTTACGTACATATTCGTAGCGTACTCAGTGTTCACAGTTAATAAAACCAAACAACAAATCCTCTGTTATGTTCAAGAAATCTTTACTTTGTGTAAATAATAATTACATTATCTCATCGTAACCATTGCAAGACATTTTGTAGTTTGTTTCAACGTTAAAGCGACCAACAAGAAAACAAAATACATACAAACAAAAACAATTGAAGAGGGAGATGGATTTATTTTTGGTACTTAGTATAAAAATTGGCAAAACGATGAATATAGTTATAAAATCAGTTATATCATATTAAGGGGGTATTCTAATCTTGAGGCTCGAGTTTGGGGTGATTTTAGGGGCGTAATAAAAAAAAAAGTAAACGTTTTTACTATCAATTTTTTAAGTTTTTACTGATATTTACAAACTATGAAAATGTACAAAAATTTTAAAAAAATTCAGAATTGAAATCGGTACAGGCCGGCAAAGTGGGGACTCAAAAAAAGGTGTTTCCGGATTAACGTGATTCCAACCCTCCTAGTGACCTGAAACATAAAATTTACCGCTCATTAAATTAAATTTTAAAACAAAACCGCTGCATTAAATTAAATTTTATATAAATCAAAAGGGAAAAAAGTCGTAGAAAAAGTATAGTATTCTACTCGCACTGGCACAGCACTCCCTTTGTGAACTCGGTTCGTGTAGCTATTTCATCGCCGTGAGAAATAGCTATCATTATCCTTTCATTTAGTAATATACTGTTTTTGCATATTTTTAATTCGTACATAATTATGTTTAATTGTTAATTTTATTAATTCCAACCCTGCCTGATCGTTATTAAACTCAGCCCATAAGTGACTATTTTTTTTTTTGCTTCAATTTCTTAATGTATTTATAATATACCGGGTGTCCCGATCGGATGTACTCGTATACATAAGATTTACATGTTAATTGATAACATTGGATTCCCATAAGGAAAAAGGTTATGTCACAAGAGTGTTTTGGATAAACGTATTTTATTAAATAATTTTTTTCCACCAAATTATCTGCACTATTTCTCAAACAGAGTATTCTTTCCATATTTTTATTTTTTTTTTTTTTTTTTTTTTTTTTAGTTAAAATTGGGGTACTGCTGCCGGTGGATGGCGCGGTCAGCAGCACCCGGCGGCATCGCCAACTAAGGGCATGCGCCGCCAAAACGAAAGATAAAAACATACACAAAACAGACAGGAACACATAAATGCGATAGACAAGGGACAAAACATACACATAATAAAATCCATCGATGGGCCCTGCCATCCCAGGGCTTAAGAAGAGCGGACAGTCCTTGGTGACGGTACGATAAGTACTAGACAAAGCGTCCGGTCACCAAGGCCTGGAAGCCATCGCTGGAACTCCCTCCGAGGTGCAAACGGTCCCGGAGTGGAGGAACCTGACTAGAACAACACAAAATATCACAGAATAGTATCACAAAAATATGTCACAGACAGAACTTATTGCTTCACTGGGAGGCCACAGGCCGACCAGTGAAGCAATAAGGAGTTAAAACAATACCGCTGTAGAGCCATAACAACAGGCCTACAGCGGCATAACAAAATATCACAGAGAAAGAAAACAAATGATGTACCACGTCGGGTGTAAAGGGCCCTCGGTAGTACATCGCTAAAAAGAAATAACAACAACAAAAAACATGTATAAATAACAACAGTACCACTAAGGGTGTAAAAGGCCCTTAGTGGCATAACGGAACACTAAAAGTACCCTGCCAGACCAGCTGGAACAGGGTATCGGTAATAAATAAGACGAACACAATACTTTTTTAATACATAAAATAAAAAACGAGACTGTAGTTAAAATTCTATCGGGGGAGATTAAACGAGACGACTTGTAAAATCTGAGATGGTATGCCCCTAAAGCCTCTGAAGAAGATGCGAATTTCGGAGAAATTCAAGCATCTTTCTTTCAGAGGCAGCATCATAAGCTAAAGCTTCGGCTACACTATCTGGGAGCTGCAACCTCTGGCGCAATGGCGCAAAGGTTACACATTCCTCAACTATATGCCTCACGGTCAGCGCCGTCCCGCAGGCGGCGCACCTTGGCTGATCCTCACCGGCGAGAAGATGACGATGTGTTAACGCCGTGTGGCCCAAGCGTAAACGCGTCAGGGCCACACTCTCTCGCCGGCTCAGATTTACAGGTGCCGGAGTTCTTCGGACCTCAGGTTTCACCTGTCTGAGCTTAGCCGTGAGGTTGTTCCACTCACGTTGCCATTTCTGATCGATCGCGGATCTAATGCACACTCTCAGATCCTCTGGGCGTATGGCAATGTCCTGTGGCTCACCGACTTCGGCTGCACGACGTGCTGCCTGGTCGGCGAGTTCATTGCCAGGTATCCCCACATGTCCGGGAATCCAAAAGAAGGTGATAGACTTTTGGCGGAGCATGTAGAGACACGTTCGGATGTTTTGCACCAGTGGATCGATGGTATGAGAGTGGCAGATCGCTTGCAACGCGCTCAACGAGTCGGAACAAATGAGGAATGCGCTGTCTTCGGATGTTCGACAGAATCGCAGAGCTTGCAAAATCGCAAATAACTCCGCAGTATACACAGTGGCCTGGGGAGGAAGTGACCAAGCGTGAGGATCGTCACGAATGACGATGGCACTTCCAACACCCGTAGCTGTTTTGGAACCATCTGTGTATATGCAGAGAGAGTCAAGTTCGCTAATGATCTCATAAAAGCGGGATCGATATTCGAATGAACTGGTCTCCTCCTTGTTGAGACCAGTCAGGTCGAAACGACACCTTACGTTAGGGATCAGCCAAGGAGGTACTTCCATAGGACGTTTGGGAAGTACCTTGGCGAACTGTAAGTGCAGACTCTCTAATAACTCCTGCGTTCGAACGGCCACTGGTCGACTTATGGTGGGACGTCGACCATAGAGCCCCTGTAAACGATATCTGAATAGAGTCGGGTTATTAATATGCGTAGGTGTTGCATATATCCCCGCCGCATAATTGAGCAAGAGACGCTCACGTCTCAGTCGCAGCGGAGGAAGACCCGACTCTACGCAGAGGCTAATAGAAGGGCTCGTTCGAAATGCTCCCGTAGCCAGTCGTATGCCTGCATGGTGAACAGGATCTAGGAGTAAGAGCGCAGACGCCCGGGCGGAGGAGTAAGCAATGCTGCCGTAATCAATCCTAGTCAGAACTAGCGATTGATACAGGCGAAGCAACGACTCCCGGCCCGCACCCCACGATGCACCAGCCAAGCACTTAAGCATGTTGATTGTCCTGCGACAACTCGCAGCTAAGGCTTGGAGGTGTGGGCGCCACGTAAGTTGTTTGTCAAATATGAGTCCTAGAAACCTGACGCTATCGACGCACTGAAGGTTGGATCCTTTCAATGTGAGAACAGGATCCGGATGTGCGTTGCGCTTTCTGCAGAAGTGTACCACCGATGTCTTTTGGGGTGAAAAACGAAAACCAAGAGCTTCTGCAGAAGTCACCACTTCGTTGATGCCTTGTTGCAGCCGTTGTTGGATATCCTCGATGGAATCGGCTGCATAAAATATGGTGAGGTCATCAACGTACAAGCAACGACGAATTGGGGCTGAAGCTGCAATATGACTGACTGCGATGGAAAACAAGGTGACACTAATAGTGGAGCCTTGAGGAACACCATTCTCCTGGGAGTGGGCCTCAGACTCAGTGTCACCTACCCGGACACGAAAAGAACGGTCAGTCAGAAAACTTTTTACGAACTGAGGGAGGTTACCTCTTAAACCCCAGTCGTGCAGCTTCTTGAGAATGCCATACCTCCAGGTCATATCATAAGCTTTCTCCAAATCGAAAAACACGGCCACAAGGTGTTTTCGTTGGAGAAAGGCGTCTTGAATGGCATTCTCGAGGCGAACAAGATGGTCCGTGGTCGAATGGTATCGGCGGAACCCACATTGATGTTTAGGTATGAGGTTGTGGGATTCCAGCCACCAGACGAGACGGTTGTTCACCATTTTCTCCAATACCTTGCTGAAACAGCAAGTCAAGGATATTGTACGGTAGCTCGTTAGTTGCGATGAATCTTTACCCTCTTTTAGCAGCGGAATGATGGTAGCTTCTCGCCACTGCGGAGGGTAAACGCCTTGCCTAAAAATTTCGTTGTAAAGATCCAGTAACCTACACTTACCAGGATAAGGCAGGTTCCGGATCATGGCGTAGGGGATCTCATCAGGTCCAGGGGACGTGTCCCCAGATCCCCGAAGCGCCTCCAGTAATTCTTGCATAGAAAACGGTTGGTTATACTGGAGGGATTCATCCGAGAAAAAATCAAGATCGTTTTGTTCGTGTTCGATCTTGATCCGCAGGAAGTCCGGGTCATAGTTTTGGGAGCCACTGACGCGCTCAAAGTGTTTAGCTAAACAATTAGCTATTTCTGCGCGGTCAGTGATGTTCCGACCGTCGACGATGAGAAGGGAGGGCATTGGTGAACGGGAATATTTCCCAGTAATGGCCCTCACTCTTTTCCATACCTCTGAGGTGGTCGTGGAGGTATTAATGGCCGAAACATATTGCTCCCATGATAGCCTCTTTTGCTCTTTAATTGTTCTTTTACATCGTGCTTGAGCACGCTTGTAGGCTATCACATTTTCCTGCGTGGGGCGACGTCTGAGTTCGTTGTACGCCCGCTTTTTCTCTGCAACTGCTACACTCACGACTTCATTCCACCATGGTACTTGACGTTTGGGTGGAATGCTGGACGACTTTGGTATACTCTTATGTGCTGCTTCAATGACACTGGAGGACATTTGCTCCACATCATCTTCTACGTCTCCAGTCAGCTCGGGTGTACGGAATGAATTAGCGTACATTTCCCAATCAGCTTGACGGAGACGCCATCTCGGCGAAGATGATTGTGGAGTCATCGGCGTGGTACTGTTCAATATGATTGGAATATGGTCACTACCGTATGAATCAGACGCCAGCGTCCATTCATAACGGTGTGCCATGACCGGTGAGCCGAGTGATAAGTCGATAGCCGACAGCTCACCGGTTCTTGCGTTAATGAAAGTACCTTGACCGGTATTCAACAAGACCGTTTCAGACTCGTCTAGAAACCGTTCTATGAGTCTTCCACGGGCGTCTCTTGTGCTACAGCCCCACATGGGGTTGTGAGCATTAAAATCTCCTAGTAACAAAAATGGACGTGGTAACTGTAAGGTAAGCTCGGTCAAATCTTCGACGTTCCAGTCGAAGTCTGGTAGATAGACCGAGCATACTGTGAATTGGGGCGGTTTTAAAAATTGTACTGCGATAGCTTGTAGGGGGGTGTTTAGAGGATGGTCCCGGAAAGGGATGCCATCTTTTATTAAGATGGCAACACCCCCCCTCGCCCTGATGTCTGGCTGTACGTCTTGCCGGCGGACTTGATGATATTTGATGGTAAATTGTTCCGCCGGCTTTAGATGAGTTTCTTGGAGGCACACGCACATAGGCGTGTGCTCTGCCAGAAGCATCTGCAATTCACAGTAATGGTGCTTAACACCATTACAGTTCCACTGTACGATAGCCATTTTCGTTACTACTAGGGTTGCTCCCTAGGAAGTGTGGCTACTTCCTAGGTTTCCCCTTAGGCCAGCCTTTCTTTCTTTTAACAACTTGTACCTCGGCGTCGGAATGATCCGAATCGGTTGCCGAGGTGTTGGTATATGCGTCGGACGTAGGGCGCTTGACGCCCGTCCGCACCGACGCGGTCGACATTTCCGAGTCGCTCACTGGTGTAATGTTAGAGCGACTCGGGAGGGGGGTGACCGGGCGTTCGGGTGTGCCCGGTCGGGACGGCGCCTTTTGCCGCTGGGGCAGCGGAGCCGTCATTTGTGGAGGCAGCATTGACTCTGCCTCCGAGGTGGATGTGGTTGGTCCCTTTTTCGGGGACCGTTGGTGAGCCACATCCTTCTCCCCCTCACTGCGACGTCTTCGAGGCGATGATTTCTTCGGTGAAGTTTTCTTCTGTGTCGAAGACGTCACAGTTCTTATTACAGGTCCCTGAGGGGTGGTTGTTAGCACCCTCTTGGCCTCAGAGACCTTAGCTGGCACGACAGCGGCTTGGGTGGGTGTAGGTACAGATACACCCACTGAGCGAATTAAGTTCTCCTGCATTTTTTGCATGGTGATTTGCATGGCTTTCATCGCTTCTTTCAATTCTTTTATTTCGTTGTTATTAGCCGCTGTAGGGGCGGGGGCCGCAGCAGCGCGTGCATAGCCATCCAGAGCGGAACGACGAGGCAAGTTGCCTAAAAGTTTTCGGCGTGCCTCCGGGTATGTTAGTCGTTCCATGGCTCTCAGCTCTTGGATGGCTGATTCTTCTTTGAACTTGGGGCAATTCCTAGATTTGGCGGAATGATTGCCCCCACAGTTCACACACTTAATCGGTTCACCACACGGTCGTCCTTCGTGAAGTGGTTTACCGCACACGCAGATCTGCTGCTCGACGTTACAACGTTGTGAGACGTGTCCGTACTTTTGGCATCTATAACAGCGCATTGGCGCTGGGATGTACGGACGGACGTCCACTTTGTTGAACAGGCCTATGATCACTTGCTTCGGAAGACTTGTCTTGTTGAATGTTAACAGGATTAAGGGGGACTCTGGATGTTTGTTCCCCCTATTGTACTTAAGTCTTCTGGCCTCTATAACCCCCTGAGGAGACATCTCCGACACTATCTCATCAAGTGAGCAATACGCGAGTGATGGGTGCATAATGACACCTCTGGAGTAATTTAATACACCATGTGGTGTCACTTCCACCGCGTATTGCCCTAAATTTTTCATGGCTAGGATCTTCTCTGATTGTGTCTTTGAGAATGCCTCCACGAGCAACCCTTTGCCCGACAGTTTGGCATCCTTGACGTTACCAATTTCGCTATTAACCAGTCTGGCCAACAGGAAGGGACTGACTTTGCTGAAGTCACCTTCCGTTGGTTTTAAAACAATGAATTTTACGAACTCCTCTTGCATTCTTGGGGCGTCCAAGGGAATCAGACGCCCACGATTTTTCCCTTTTGATTTCTTGCTGGGAGGAGGGTTACCCCCCGAAGACTTAGTGACTGGACCACCGGCTGGTGGTGCGGTCACGCTTGATGAGGTAGCGGCTGCAACCCCGCTACCGTTGCTCCCACCAGATGTTGTCGGTGGAGCAGGGTTCGCGTCCGGTTTGTTGGGCCCGGACTCGCCCGAAGTTAAAATATTTGTTTCCCCCATAAAAGTAATACAAAAAATCCCCCACCCCGCTCCCCACCCTCCACGGAGCCTCATAAGGGACGTGGGACTCCCACGCCAGGGATACGGGAATGAGGGGCCCTAGGGACAAGCCCATTGCCCCAGTGACACGCACGACCCCGGGGCGCTCGAAGTTACTGCGGCCGGTGCATAACCGCAGCCACGGTCTATGCCTGAAGCCAGGGCCGAAGTGAAGTGTTGTTCCGCCGTACTCGCAAGTAACGGCTTCCCTCAGTCACCAGGATCCCCTTTTCCAGGCAACGCCGCTAAGCCACACACGAGCTAGTGTGGGTCCCGAAGATGACTTGAAGTTGGGACAACAAAGAAGAACGAAAACCAAACAAAACCAAAAACAAAAGTGAAACAAAATATAAAAGAAAAAACTGAAACAAAAAGAAATAAAAATAACGAAAACAAAAAACAATAAAAACGAAACGAAATAAAAAGATAGGTTGAAAAAATTAACTGTCGATCCGACACCTTTCGTGAAAACGGTGGTACCTCGAGAAGGAACGGTGCCGGTCTTGGATAGTCAGAGGCTAATGGAATCCGAAGATTTCTATATTGCGCATAAACTACCCCTGGAACCCTTAGCCTCCTTGACACCAATGGGGGATAAATATCCCTCACGGGTGCCAAGGGCAGCTGCTATAGGTGTCCTCACCACCATATTTTTATTATTTTAATATTTATTTCCAAAAAAAAAAAAAAAAAAAAAAAAAAAAAAAAAAAAAAAAAAAGATACCTTTTGAATTTACAAAAAAAAAAAAATGACATAAATATTTATGTGAAAATATTAATTGCTTGAAAATTGCCACATTCATTTCATTTTACTGCATTATTTTTGTTAAAGCGATAGTAACAGTAGTTAAAATATTAAATTAGTATTATTAGTTTGTTCAAAGCACTCTTGTGACATAACTTTTTCCTTATGGGAATTCGGTGTTATCAATTAACATGTTAATCGTATCTATAGGTACATCCGAACGGGACACCCGCTATGTATGTGACATTCACTCTACTCTATTTAGTTCTCATTGTCAATGATAATATATTCTATAATAATAAGCTCTTCTTCTTTTAAGTATTAGTAGTCTCCCGTTTTATTACTGATCGCATTCATTTTGAAACAAACTCTAAATGCACACCGTGTGTGTGTGTGTGTAGCCAACTTTAGACGTACAGTTTTGTTTTGATAGTTTACCGCCTATGGATAACTACTATTTATTAATGGCCTGTGCAGTTCCAATTAAGAAATAATTATGTAACAAAAGGGGCTTTGATTGTGTAATTATTAGATGTAATTAGATAATGACTGCATTTAACACTAATCATAATAAAATAAGCAATTTGCGCTATAGAGTTCCACAAACCGCCGTCACTCATTTGAACTGAAATTGTTCTTACATATTTTGTTTCGTCTAAGAAGTTACTTCTAAACGGATCTTTGACGACACCAACCGTAACGAACGGATTCCACGACACCAGGGTGACCATATTCCCTCCGAACCGAGTCCGGTTCGGGGGGGAATATGGAATCTGCTGAGAAGAGTAGATTTTCCAGTCGAAAATAACTGACGATTACCAATTGTTTATTGCGAAGTATATGGTGGGGACAATTAAATCGATTGCAGCGTGAGTAGTGGAGTAAACAAGCATTAATACAGGCTCATATGTGTTTATAGTATAATAAAAAATATTAAATAAAAATATTTACATTGATTCAGTTTGATTGTAAACGCAGTTGTAACTAATATGTCATTCCTTATTTATCTGTCAACAGTATTAACGTCTACACGTCAATCCATAAATACAGAATTAAAAATATTTGATGTATTTTAACTCACATAGTCACATGAAATAATGTTTCATAAGGAGTTTATGTTATTGATGTTTGTCTTATGACTACATTAAACTAAATGACTTATGCCAGCATTTCTTAATTCTCGAATTTCCCTGACGTACTTCACCGGCACCAGCAACTTTTTCCTCTGCATAGTCCGAGGTTGCAAGGAAATACTGTCTTAATAATTATATCTATATTAATGTCGAAAATTGTTTAATTACTTTTTTAATATTATGTAACTGTTATACTTGATCCAATATTTTATTGTTCAAACTAAACAAATCAAATTGTTCAAATTAGTTATAAAAAAAATTAATTGTAAATAACAAACATTTGTATTCATATTTTACGGTTTGTTTAAAAATATTTTAAATTTATTTATTTCCACGGTTACCATTATTTATATTCGTTAATGAGCCCGGAAAAATATATATTATAGATGTCGTTGTCATCACGCACCCAGCCTATAAGATATCAATAATATTTTGTACAGTATGGTATATAATATAAGAATGTGTGAGAAGTTACCATAGTTGTCCACGAGAGCGAAATTGAGCGCACGATCGAAGTGAGTGCGCCGTTCATTATGCGCGAGAGTATATAAGAAAAATTGCAACCCAATTGGGTGACGTCGTTTTATATGTAGAACTCCAGGAATTTACAAACCTAATTTTTTTGTCGACAATTTTAAAGATCTACCATAAAGGTAAAGAAGTAAAAACAATTTCCCTTTTTGATTAGTCCTCGAATATTAAATTGTGTTATTTCCGATATTTTAAAATCTATGTGCATATAATAAAACTGTAACGAGACCATTTCTGTATATGGAAGATTTTTTAAAAATTGTACTGGCACCGTAAATAGTTATCGATATACTGTGTGAGTTTTTCGAGAGTTGCCATTCATACACAGTCAAACCGTTGATTTAGTCGAAAAATTGTTCAAATAAGAGTTGTAGATATCGACGGGGGCAACCGATTGCTATAGTCAGGAGCTTTATAGCTCTTATGGTTTTCGAGCTATGATATGACAAACTTATAGATTTTTAAATGAGACTATATATTAATTTTTCGATAAAACTGATCCAATGCATTAATTAACAACATAAATGAGCAAAAAAATCTTTTTACCCAAGTTTAATTTTTTAATTTTTCTATAATTTATCATTTAGGCGGTAAAAATATGCAAATGTACTTGAGGCTACTTCAACCGATAATGTTTTGCTTGGTTACATTTCCATTATATCCAAGAAAAGAACCTTTTCCAGTACCATTTCTATCATAAAAATTTGGTTGTAATAGAAATGTAAACTCTCAAAAAACCCACATGGTAGATATCAAAACAGCGATTTTTAAAAATTTTGTCTATCTCTCTGTCTCTCTGTCTGTTCACGCATCACGCAAAAACTATTGGACGGATTTTAATATGAAATTTGGTGTGATGATAACTTATTACCTGGGTCAACATCTAGGATACTTTTTATTCCACGGGAAAATGTCTCATTCCCACGGGAAAGGAAAAAACATTTTGTGCATGTGCACACTTTACGCAAAAACTATTGGACGGATTTTGATAAAATTTGATGTGGTGATAACTTATTACCTGGGTCAACATCTAAGATACTTTTTACTTCGGAAAAATGTCGCATTCCCACGGGAAAATAGGAAAACCATTTTGATCATGTGTATGCATTACGCAAAAACTATTGGACGGATTTTGATGAAATTGGATGTGGTGATAACTTATTACCTGGGTCAACATCTATGATACTTTTTACTTCGGGAAAATATCTCATTCCCACGGAACAATAGAAAAAGTATTTGTAACATGTGCATGCATTACGCAAAAATTATTGTTCTGTGCAAGTTCTGTATAATTATTGTGCTTATATAATTCTCTTTGACTTTACAACAATGCGTCGCGCGAACGACGTCGCGGGTACAGCTAGTTTGAAATAAAAAACTTCATTCACATCTAGTTAAATGAATAGGGGGCAGCACCCACATTCTATTAATTATTCTGTTTTAATTTGAATAATTAAATATGGTTCGATACACTTTGTACAAATAAAAATGCTGTTTAACTTGTTGCTTTCAAAGTTGTAAATTCGTTTCGTGGTCAGTCTCAACATGTCTAATTTTATTTTAAAATGAAAATAGCACTATCAGAACTCATCTCTGAAATCAGTGTACTTGGGACACATCATCAGATTAAAAATTTTTATTTCTCTCGCTGAATTTTATGAAAATGTATATACTTTTAGCTTGACAATTGAATTCATGTGCATTAAGTTCCATAAAAATATTGTAGTTTTTTTTTTTTTATCGCGAAATAGTATATTGTACAATAAGTGGGAAAAGGGGCCTATTTCTCACGAATATGAGTTTGTTGCACGAGCCCGCAGGGCGAGTGCAACAATTCGTATGAGTGAGATATAAGCTTTTCCCACGCATTTTACACTATACTTTTCCTACGAGCACATTTTTTTTCGTAAAATTTAACATAAATAATTAAAATAAAATTTAAATAAGTAGTAAAAATTTTTTAAATTTATAATGTCAGTGCTAAGATGTTCAAATTTTTGCCAAAGCATACTTTGAAACTATGGAAACAATAATAAATAATCAACATACATATATGTATATTGCTTCCGAGACTACTAAAGTAGCGGAAGCATTGTGATCACTTTTGAAAAATAAAAAATTTTTTCTCTTCAAAATCAAATTTTTTTCGCACATTTTACGTTTTAGAGCTTCCTGAACAATTTTGGTTTGGGCCGTCCGTCTGTCTGTCCGTCTGTGTGTCTCCAATTTTGCACCAAGTGGCATAACTTCCGAACTATTCGATTGTTTTTAATGAAATTTTCAGAAATTATGCAGTTTGGCTCCGCGATGGTCCCCTATGAATTTAATCAAAATCGGAGTAATGGTAGCAACGCCGCTACCATGTCATTCCAAAATTGCACCAAGTGGCATAACTTCTGAACTACTCAATTCTTTTTTATGAAATTTTCAGAAATTATGTAGTTTGGTTCCTATATGGTCCCCTATGAATTTAATCGAAATCGGAGTAACGGTAGCTACGCCGCTACCATGAAATCCCATTAAATGTCAATATCTTATTTACTGCTAGTCCTATCTCGCTCAAATTTTTAGGGTATATTGGGGGTTAGTTTCTAAAATATTTTTGCTATTATTTTATAATTTAGCCTTTAAGTCTTTTGAGTTACAACAGTCTTTTTTAAACTTCAAGGCGAAAATATAATTTCACGGTATATAGTATGTATATTTGGTAGAATACTGTTTTAAAGCCTTTTACGACTACGAGGAAGCTGTGTGCCCACCCTATTGGCAGCGTATTTTTAGTATTATTTCTATATATTATATATTAAACTAACGGAACAGTCTACTTTTTTATTATATTAAGGCGTGGGAAATAATTTCCCACTGTATTTCCGCACGGTGTGGGCAATTGTTAATTTTTACATATAGTTAGCCGTGCACAAAATGTTACTTTTAATAGTAGGAGTAGAAAAAAATTTTAACGATGTACAAAACATTTTAATGATGATTTTATCAATAGGTATATACGATAAAAGGATAACTGAATCAAAACCGTAAAAACAAAATATTAATTACTATGATGATAATATAAATTATTCTTAATTCATTCGTCAAATTGTTTTACCTTATAATTCATTCATATTAACAAATTTTGACTTTTTACCAATCAGATTTGTTGTCTAAAAGCAGTTTCACCCAATAATCACCCACAGTTTCGCTCTTAACATCATAACCATGCAGTTTCACTCGAAAAATTGCCAACGGTCAACAAAATCCAAACGTATAACTTTTATTGGTTTCCTGCCCTTCTGGTTAAATTATCAAGCAACAAATTTTTATTAATTAAACACAAATTTATTTGAAAAAATACAATCCTCTTCTATTAATAAATAAAATTCATCCATTGACTGTTAGTATATTGTTTACTCATCAGTCATCGTATTTACTGAAACACGTAATATTGATCTTATCTGTACAATGTGGATATCACTAATAATACAAACAGCCAAACATTAAAGATCATGACCTTTATTGTTATGAGTTGTTTTAATATGATTTCTCTGATTTACACTTTCAATATCTCTCTGCAGTAGTGGTAAAAACAATTTTAACACTTTTCTTAAATCATTTTGTACAATTTTTTGAAAAAAATTATTACTTATTTATTTCTATTTCGTCTGGGCACTTGGAGTGGTGTTTTAAAGTTTTTCGAAAATTAAAACAATTTTGTTTTGCGGGTGTCAACAGTTTTTTCTACATCACTGGACATAATTGATTGGACACTGGACCTCGTCGGTAGAGGGCCCAGAAAAAATTTTGCCTGGCCAGGGAGTCTTTTTTTGCTCGCCACTTATTTTTTGGGAGAAAATTTTTAAAAACTTCGAAGGGACGGGGGGCAAAATTTCGAAAAATTTTGTAAAACATAAAACGTAGAATTTTCAGTTTGCAATAACTCTGTTTCCGACAACTTTTCTTTAAATTAATTTTGATTTTTTATAGGAATTTTTTTAATTAGGGATTATTTAGTTATTACTCGTAAATGTTGATTTATCATTCCTTTATCAATTACGGACTCCACCCCTCCCTTTCAGTTGGTCTCAAAAAATAAAAACGGTACTGAAAAGTCCTATAACTGCGCTGTCAACAAGTTATTTTTTTTTTCTTCAATTTCAATTAAATATATATGTATAATACCCCTGTCGCAGCCACCTGCATAACATAGCGAATTTCCGTTTATAAAAATTCGTTTTTCTCAGAAACTAGTTGACATAGAAAAAAAGTTTAAAGACCTTTTTTATGTAATTTTTTCTTCTCTTTTAAATGGTGTAAAAAAATTTCGCAAAAATTTTTGAATAAGTGGAAATTTTGTGCAAAAAACTAACTTTTTGCAAGAACAAAAACCATGTTCCTGGCATCCGACACGTCTGGCTGACGAACTCATCCAAGGGTTTGGGACTTCCAATGTTCTCACCCACCGAGAGTTATCGGTTTCTAGGGACCTCAAAACAAATTTCTGCCATAGTCCCGGGCTCAGGTCGCGTCATGACAGTGGCTGTAATAGCTGAATTCCATTCAGGAAATTCGTTAATAATAATTACAGACGATACGATCAATATTATAAATAAAAGGCATTATCGTAAGCATTAACATATCGTAAACAACAATAAAGAATATAATAGGAAAAAAAAGTTTTAAAAAACCTGTTCGTCTGAAATATGTACATAGCTGGAAATTACATATATGTTATCACCTCTTTATATTATGTTGTATTTCTATAACTCTAAACTCTAAACATGTTATTTTTGTATCAAACGAATGTAGCTATCTATGACTTCTAGTATGATAAACAATTAAGGACCGTGGTTGTCGATTGTTACCATAAGGAATGTTGTCATTTTATCATAACAATTAGAATTCCATATTTATGGATACGTAGGGTATGATCATTAAAACATATAACGTTTATAGCAAGCAAGCTCGTCAAAACATTTGTCGACATTTAAAGGTAAAATATCATTTTGTAACTAAAGCCGCGTTCAAATCATCGAATTTATTTTCTTAACGCAAGTTATAAAGATAGAATACGCATATGTTCAAAGATATTATGCGAGCAACGTTTCAATGTTGTAAATTAAGTGTGTATGATAGGGTTTTCCAAAGTTTTAAGTGGACGGATCAAATTACAGATACCAAAACATTTGGTAAAAATTGTAAAACAAGGAAGAGCCTAACAGAAAAATCACATCCAGAAAACAAGTCAAATTTTCTGCACGAACTTTGGTTATTTTCAGATAGGCTCCCAGGAAAAATGAAAATTTTGCACTCAAATTACCTAAATTTCATCGACAAATCAAATTCGATTCATTTTTATAGCTATTAATTTAAAAAAGAAAAAGAAATTGTACTTAATGACGTCACTAATTCTTTTAATGTCCAAAAACCCTAATTTTGATGTTAGAAATATGAAATTTGAAACTGCTCTCAATCATTTTTTTCATTTTTGATAAAATATTTAACTATAGTATTATCAGATTTACTGATTTTCCTGAAAAAATTTTAAATTATTTTCATAAATTTGAAATTTCAGGCGATTTGGGATCGCGGGCCGCACTTTCGGTGCCCATGGTTTATGATGTGGATGAAATGGCTATAGGTAGAGTTGATCCTTTTCTGGTGCGGTGGATAGGGACCGCATAAAAAAAATCTCACAAAAAAAATATATTCAAAAATATCATAAATAGCTATAGAAAGTATAGTTCGCATAAATAGCTAAATAAGGACCGCATAAAAAAAGTTTCATCGAAAAAACATAACTCAAAACGCTCAAAACTTAAAAATTTCCTTAGAACTTGCTTCTATAAACAAGATAAAGCATTAATTTACACGTGGAAACATTTTATTTCAATTTTATAATATTATGAAAATTTTGAAAAATACATCTGTAACAAAATTAAATGATGCAATAACTTATGTTCTTATGCAATGTGTTGATTAAGTGCTTAAAAGCCGTTAAAAAGTATTTTAATCAAAGAAAGTTATTATAGTAAATATTTAAGTATTTTACTGTCTCTTGATTTTGATTTATATTATGCATTTTAATAGCCATTTTTTTAAGAACCGCATAAAAAACCGCACAAAAAACGACCGCATAAAAAAGAGTTCAGCTGTACCTACTGTCAAATTTTGCCAGCTATAGTGCACATTTTTTTCATCTCTACAGTTTCTGTAAATTTGAAGTAATTTGTGCGTTATTTCAAATAATTTACTTAGGTGTTTAGAAAAATTTGTAATAAAAACTATTATACAAGATTTTGGTACTTTCTGAATGAAACAACATCCAACAATGTTGCATAGGTGAACGTTCTTTTTGAATTTGAATATTACCGTGCGCGAATGTGTACGTCAATTTTTAAACGCTGCGCACCTTAGAAACAACACTGACTACTGTTTAATCACAGGTACAACATAATAAATTTGAACTGATTGCGTTCAAAGGGTTAAGAAATATACTTTGATATTTTTATATCGATTTGTATAAAATAAAACTAGCTATTTACTTATATGACTTGGTCGTTTTTTCTTTATCGTCGAAAACGGCTCAAAAGACTAGAAACGTTATGACATCCAAACATGCATTCTAACATGCATCTGTCGTTACTTGTATTAACATTATAACGAGTCAGTACCGTTTACTATTTTTATTATTTATATAAAAAAAAAAATAGTTAAATATAAAATTGTTTCTGTTGAATTTATGTTCGATTTACTGTCCAAATAAGTTTTTATATTTATTTGTTAACACGTCAGTAATTTTTTTGTTCGACATACAAACAGACCCGGATCTAAGGGGGAGCGTACCGGGGCCCCTGCCCCGGGCGTCAGTTTCAGGGGGTGCCAAAATCATACTAGGTCGGTCTATATCAAATGGTCTAAAACAAAAGTTCGTTGCTTAACCATTTTAGAAAATATTAATATTCTTCCGGTTGTTTCTATTATGTTTGAAGTTTTGGGAACAATTCTTAAAAAAAAATTATCATCGTGGTAGCCATTTTTGTTTTCCAATTTGCACTGATTGTTGTGTTTGTAGCCATTTATGCCAATGCACATATTTCATGAACCGTTCATCCTAAAAGGTTGAAATAAAAACCATTTTAAACGTAATAAATGTCTCTTTAAGTGATGTCCATATTTAACCTATGTTCGTCCCTTCCATAAGAAAACTTTACCTAAAGTTGGATACCAAAATTTAGCAAAATTCACTTTTTGAACATTGTTTTTCTTATAGAAGGAATGTTTTAAGGAATGCTTAGTATTTTCTATGAGAATAGCTATACGGATACCTACAACTACCCATTATGAAACAAATAACACTATTTCAATTGTGAAACTTGTATCCTTTAATTTTTACAAATCTTCCGAAAACTGACTTTTTTCCAAAATTTTGGAATTTTGCGCCTCGGTTTCTCGATGATAAATATTTGAAATTTGCACAATTTGTAAGTGCTTTCGGAGTAGATTTATTAAAATAAAAAATCAATTTGTACCTACATTGATCCTTTACAAAACCTTTAATTTTATCATTGCCGCAACGGGACTTATAAAGGACTTATATACTTATGAGTTTTTTTTGACAATTTATGTCAAACGTTGGAGAAAGGCGGCGCCATTTTGAAGTTTCTGCCCCGGTTCTAAAAAATCGTAGATCCGGGGCTGCATACAAAGACATAAGTATATCCTGGTAGTTTTGCTATCAGATATTAAATGTTAGTATTGGTTTTGCAAAGTTTATTCGAAAGATAACTATATCGAATGTGAAAACTCGCAGCCAAAATGTATGCTAGACCGTTTTGTAAGTAAGTTTATTTTTAAATACCCCTGTCGCAGCATCCTGTTTAACATAGCGAATTTCCGTTTATAAAAATTAGTTTTTCTCGGAAACTAGTTGACGTAGAAAAAAAGTTTAAAGACCTTTCTTATGTAATTTTTTCTCCTGTTCTCCTGGAAATTTTGGCAAAAAATTAATTTTTTGCAAGAACAAAAACCATCTTCCTGGCATCCCATGTGTCTGACTGAAGAACACATCAAAGATTTTAGGACTTCCAGCATTTTCACCAAATTTTGTAAAAGTAGAACATTTCGTTCGAGAGTTTTCGTGCGGACACACACACACACACACACACATATATATATATATATATATATATATATATATATATATATATATATATATATATACGCAGCATCCTGCTTAACATAGTGAATTTACGTTTATAAAAATTAGTTTTTCTCGGAAACTACTTGACATAGAAGAATAGTTTAAAGACCTTTTTTATGTAATTTTTTTTCCTGTTTTAAATGGTGGAAAAAAATTTCGCAAAAATTTTTGAATAAGTGGAAATTTTGGCAAAAAACTAATTTTTTGCAAGACCAAAAAACCCTGTTCCTGACATCCGACGTGTCTGGCTGAAGAACACATCCAAGATTTTAGGACTTCCAGCATTTTCACCAAATTTTGTAAAAGTGGGACATTTCGTGCGATAGTTTTCGTGCGGACACACACACACACACACACACACACACATACACATATATATATATATATATATATATATATATATATATATATATATATATATATAAATTTTAGTGAATATTAGTTTCAGTTTCTAGAGACCCCAGAACAAATTTCTGCCATGGTCCCGGGCTCAAGTCGTGTCATGACAGCGGCTGTAATAGCTGAATTCCATTCTGGAAATTCTCTAAAACTACATAGTTAGGTTACACTAAATGTAAGTTGTGATAATGATAAATAATATTCTTACTGATTCCCTTCTAACTGTACACCACGGAAATGTCCATTGAAATAAACATAAATAAAAACATTTTTAATCAAGCTTAGCCATTAAAGATACACGAATTTTGATTTACCTAGCGTAATTCTTCAGACTGAAACACGTGAAAGCGGTCGGTTTAATTTACAAAATTTTAGTTTTGTAAGTTTAACTGTCAAAGGCAATTCACTGCTGTTATTATCAAACGAAACAAACTTCTAGTATAGTTTCTGCTTTGTAAAGTTTAGTTTTAGAGTAGTTACTTGGGTTTAAACATCTTTAGTTTATGTAAAAGGTTTCTTGATGTACCTTTATTTAAATATTTAGTATAATTATGTGTACAGTTCGTGGTAATTAAATAAGAACCATCGGGTTAGTGTGTATATCATTTCAGATTTTGGTGGAAATAAAAATCTTGCGGATTTAAACTTTTTTGTTCACATTTTTTACAAAATTAAACTCAGATAACAGACAATCACAACCTTTTAGCGAATTTCCAGAATGGAATTCAGCTATTACAGCCACTGGCATTACGTGACTTGAACCCGGGACTATGAAATTTGTTTTGAGATCCCTAGAAATCGAAAACAATATTCACTAAAATTTATATATATATATATATATATATATATATATATATATATATATATATATATATATATATACACTTTTTTGATTTTAGTTTGCTTCTACTTTCTAGTGTTCTATGCTCGCAACCGGAAGTTCGCTGTTATGCACGAGGCTTCGACAGAGCTATTTTACTCACTGAAAAGACTCTTTCATAAAGAATATTTTATTCACAGATGAGACAGATCAAGCCTACATACCAAAAAGTGTGATTCGAAAGTTGCAATAAGTAGCAATTTATACTGCTGACTGGTTAGTCGTCCATCGACTCTTCAAGCGTACACTTGCATTGTTAAGTTGTGGCCACAGTGGTGGCTGTTCATTGTTACATTGTTAGTAGCAGGTACATGCATAGGGTTGTTCGACTATACGTATGCATTCCGACCTCAAACCACCGCTGCATACATATAGAGTATTACCACACACAAACATCCACTACCTTACACATACCAACATAAACTCTAAATACGTATATAAGCTTCCACCTCCCTGCCAAGTCTGATGACGTAAAATTCTGATTACAGTCGGGATGCTAACTATCATAATAGTAGTTTGGCCCCTTGATTTTATTTAACTTTATGAATATCAGTCAACAATGAGATGGGTTTTAATTCACTGATCAGGTACTGTAGGTAGGTTAATTTTCAAAGTTTCAACTAATTTATTGCTCTTGTTGAAAAAGCAAATAAATAAACTATTTACTTAATCAACGTCAATTATCTTTTTAATTAAACTGTGTAATAAAACACACGCATACCTACATATACATATAAACATCCAAACAGAAACATATGTATGTTTCTATTTCGAGAAAATTCTTCAGATATTAAATATAATTTGAAAACTTTAAATTAAAAGGAAATTATAGATATTTAATATAATAAATTACTATACAGCTGTATTATTCAGTGAAGTTCGGTCTGGCTGTTCTGTGTTATTTCTACCATGTATTCTCATACATAATATATATAATATGTGTTGTGTATAAACACATGAAACGATTTATTTACAGAATGTCTCAGACTCTTTCTGTCAAAATAAAATTTTAACTTGATTTGTATCAACTAGACCTTAAACGAATATGTATTTGGCAAATATACGGTATTCAGTCTATTCGTACGGCATTTTATATCCGGCCAAATACCGAACCGTGGCAAAAAAAAGAAATCTGACGCGTTTATTTTTACCTAGTCAAGAAATATTCCTAAATTATGTATACTTTAAGTATATTTTGTTTATTGTGTTTGGAATATGAATCTGTTCTGCAAAACAGAGAAGGTAATATGGTGTTCATTCCAGGTGTTCATATTCCAAACAAAATAAAAAGCTGTATATATAGGTATATATATATATATATATATATATATATATATATATATATATATATATATATATATATATATATGTATATATATATATATGTATATATATATATATATATATATATATATATATATATATATATATATATATATATATATATATATATATATATATATATGTACCTATGAACACCATATTTCCTTCTCTGTTTTGCAGAACAGATTCGTATTCCAAACACAATAAACAAAATATACCTAACATTCCCTGTTAGTTATTTCATAACATGTATTTTATTGAAAACAATGCCGTACATTCATGCAAAAAACGTTTATTTATTTATTTTTCTAATACCCAACTACTTAATGTCATTACGTGTAACCATGTGCAGTGTAGGTACTGGCTGGTAATGCGTACATATCATATAGTTAATAATAAGCCATGAATATATTATTTATGCACATTCAGCTACATAATCATGATATGCGTACTGAATTCCCGTTTTCTTAGCTTTAGCTATTTCATTGTTGCAAATGCGTAAATTTTAAATTTGCACTTTTTTTTTAGAAAAGAACAGACGATTGATTTGCTTCGAATATAGGAGTTATTTAATTTTTTAACGATGACGCATGCTCAATTGTATTTAAAACGGAGTATACATATAACCAGTCAAACGCCTTCCCCTTATGTTACCGATCCTCAAATAAAACATCTATTCAAGTTTCAGTTTAGCTGAACATTAAAAGTGAGCATGTGAATATTAATGTACCTATGTTTAAAAACAAACAATAATTCGCCATACTTGATAATATTTACAAGTACATCAATAATAACGAAATTAAAATTCTTACAAAATCTTAAAATATTTTGAAAGTAAGTCTTAACCGTGGTTTTACACTCATATGTTTGAAATTTTGACATCAAATTAAACAATGGTGCATAGTTTTTGTAATATTTGGTTTTAAATAGTTTTGGAGGTTTTTATTATTATGTATAAACAAATTCACACTTTCTCTTTATAAATACTTAACCAATAAGAATTTAAAAATTTTCAAAAAATTCATTAAAAGATGATTAAGGCTCCTTTTGGTTAAAATCATGTTAAAGTACTTTTTTTTAATGTTTGGAAATATCTTGCAGATCTTGTACACACAGCACGTCGCCAATTTTATCCGTAAATTAGCTTTTAACATTTTAATATAATAATTAATAATAATTTTAATGAATTTATATATTTATGCATTAGAGAGCAGCGATAGTTGCATTTAAAAACGTCTTTTTGATGTCAGACAATATTGAAATATGTATTCTCGATGCATTTACGTACATCGTTGTTATAATGTGTATAAAATATCGAATCACACTATTCTAAATTAAGATTCTACGTTTGAATACTCATGAAGGCTTATAAATATCTACTATGTTGGATGGACATGCAAAGGTAAACGTAATCCTTAAAATTTCTTCCATGCGGATTGTATTCATCGTCTCTGTTAGCTAACTCTTGGATTAGACGTTACAGTTTAGTTGCAATCCTTTGAGAACATCGAAATTTCGATACTACACTTTTAAAATAATTTCTTTGTTCAAATGTTTGACTTTTCAGTATAGTCAAAGAAATATTACTTTGAATCAATAAATTATTTATTATTACAAAAAAAAAAAAAATATTTGATACATAAAATATAAATAGATTTAAAAAACTTAAAGAAAAATTTTTTTTTATTTCAAAAACTTTTTTTTCTTGGAAAAATAGTAAAATATTTTCGAAATAAAAAAATTTTTCTTTTTTTTTTAATTTTTAAATTTTTTTTTTTAGAAATATTTTTTTAATCAGTAGTATTTTTCTTTGAAACAAAAAAATATTTTATGTACGACTGAATCATAAAAGCCTATTTTATTACATTGTTAAGAGATATGAAAAGTATTACTTTTTGGCACTAGTTGCACAATGAAAAGCAAAAAGCACTAGTGCCATAAAGAATAGTCTACTTGATAAATTTTAATTTCAATTTTACAATAAACAGAAAACACTAACTTTATTTGTATACCATATTTACAAATGTTGGCATAATTAATATTAGTTACACAATCTGAACTATTATTAATATTTTTTCCAGGCAGCTTTTTCTCCTTTCTTTTTTAAATATTAATAAATTTTGTTGAAAAATCTTTTAAAAATGCTCCAATTTTTTATTAGCTAAAGCAATACAATAAATTTGTCTATGCCAACTATATACAAAATACATTTTTTATTTAAAGTATACATAGACGTGAGATTTATAAATTCGATTTTTATCGATAACTAGGAATTTTAACAGTCGTACATAAAGCTTTGTATGCAACTTGTACATAATTTGACTTTATGAACTCGCCTTTTTTTATTGGCCTCGCTCGCAAGCTCGCTCAGCCATAAACACAGCTCGTTCATAAAGATCTTCATTATGTACTTGTTGCATAAATAGCTATTTTGTTTCAAAGAGAAAAAAAGAAATTATGGATTTCAATGATTTTTAGGGACGTACCAAGAGAAAACCAATAAGATTAGATACTCCTCCGAAATTTCTGTTAGAATTGTTGGTGATGTTAAATTTTTTTTTTACTAACATTCTTTGTTAGTGCCTCGAAGAAAAAATCCTGGAACCCTTATAATTTTTTTTTTTTTTATATTGCATATTTTACTTGTTATTAACAATTTATCTGCCGCTTTTTTAGGCAAATTTTTCACTATCCACTTTAGAAGTGCAACGTTTGGCCAAAAATCATTATATCAAAAAAATGCTACGTGCTTCTATAGCTGCTGTTATTATATATATAATCGAAAAAAATCCATTGCCTCATTATAATTCAAAAATTACAGGAGTTGTTTGCCCGACTGTGAACCCTGGAAAAATGGAAACGTCATCGCAAAAATACTGCACAGCCGCCATTTTGAAATTAATCGCTTCGAAAAAATTATTGTATACAGTAACTGATATGTATGATAAACACCCTTTTTTATAATCTCGATTTGTTTTGCAGTTTCTCTGAAAAAAAATCCCAATAAAGCCTATTTTTTTCGGCCTCTAGAGTGGCCTAACCCCTTAATATTACAATAAAGCGTAAAAATATTCACGAATACTTCCTTATCGTTAGCTACAACCTTCGTTACTTTACTACTTATAATAAAGATGACATATTCTAGATATATTAGACAAAGTTACAATGCCTTAGCGCTATTTCGGAACAGATCAAAAAAAATAAAAATAAAAAGGAACACGTATAATAGAATATAGGAAAACATAGAATGTCATACCATTTCCAACTTCCAATAACAAATTTTCGAGGTAAGAAACATCACTCCTTATTTTTCTGTTTGTTCGACTCTAGCTAGCTACCTCGACAGTTCTAGCTACAAAATCATATATATACCGACTAAGTCGACTCTCGAATATGGATGTGGCTTCTTTATTCAATTTAATATTTTATTATTCAAAACAGATATTATTACGAGTATCTCATATAAGCATGAACAGAAGATGTTACCTCACTCACACTTTATTTGAAAATGTGTAAACAAATATACACTTTAGGGTATGATAATCGAAACACCTAACCAAAAGGTTTAGTTAAAACGCAACTTTACGACAATTCTAATCAGTTTAATGTGAATTTTGTTTAAAAAATTGTCCGAAAAGAATTTCTCAGTAGTTTTGTTTTAGCGAATGGAATTCAACTGTTGCAGCCATTCTCATGACGCGACTTGAGTCCGGAACTATGGTAGAAATTTGTTTTAAGGTCCCTAGAAATCGAAAATAAAATTCACTAAATTTTATATATATATATATATATATATATATATATATATATATATATATATATTTCGAACGAAATGTCCTATTTTTACAAAAATTGGTGAAAATGTTGGAAGTCCAAAACCGTTGGACAAGTTTGTTAGCCAGACATGTCCGATGCCGGAAGCATTGTTTCTTTTGGGAATTTTTCGTGTAAAAAATTAGCTTACTGACAAAATTTTCGTAAGTTTAAAAATTTTTGCGACATTTTCGTACACCGTTGGAAAGAGGAGAAAAAATCGCATAAAGAATGCTGCAATAGGGGTATTTTAAGATTTCGAAGAAAAATCCCTATAACTTCGTCATCCCCGCCTGGCCGTCTATCCATCTGTCGGTCTGTCTATCACACCTCCATGAATATGACTTATAAACATGAAACTTTGGACGTACTCGTATATGCTACAGGTGTGAATCTTAATTAATATAGAGGAAAAGATTTTTTTTTAAATTTCATGAAGGACTTTCCTGTATTGGAAACTGAAAATGAGAAGGGCTCGTATAATAAAGTTGAGATTTCTTTTACTATTTTTCATTTTTAAGCTGCGTTTGTGAAATACTGAGCTTTAAAATGACGAATAGTTTGTCTCCCTAATCGTACTTTTTAAACTGTTACTACATTTTTAAACTGCTAGTACAGATACTAGCACTTTCTGTACTAGTAAACTCAATTAAAATTATTTCAGTTAAGTTGTGTCGGTAAAATTTTGAATTCTACGGTTGAGAAAGACAATGGTTCCAAATAAATGAAATTTTTCATCAAGGTAGGTCTCAATACTAGAAAATGTTCTCCAAAACTCGAAGAAAATGCTGAAAAATGATAAAATTTTCGCTTTTCGCAAGTGACTTCGGACATGTATCTATCCTATCGTGTTGGATATTGTCAGACAAAAGTAAAGTTTGTGTTGTTTTAACTCTATACAGTCCGCGCGTTTACGCAATAAACTTCCCCCGGGGGCCGCTAATATTTTCAACATGTTAACGCAACGCCGTATCACGTCAACAATTCCGTATAGAGGGTACACCAATAAGATATACAAACATATGTAGCTCGCTCTCTGTCTAGTTACCGTGAGTGATGGAGTGGTGCGATGTGATCTATTATATGTAGGTACATTACGTATTATGCAGCAAACCTGTTGTAATTATGTTATTTTTGTATAACGTTTACGGAAATCATTACTACACTAATACTCGTCCGCAGTAGCATCACACACATGTGTATTAATTGATTGCAATTTATTAGTCTCGCGGTTTGTGAAGTATCGAACTCCAAAATTTATTGAGGGTTCAACTTTTTTACGGTTACTGTACCGAAAATTATTTTTCTATTGTTAGTGGTATGATATTTTGATACTGGTGCTATTATTTGTTTACTGTATATGTATATGTATGTATGTCTTTTGTTATCACGTTTGTGTTGCGATCATTCTATCTCATTTTATCCGCTCAGTTTTTTTTTATCTGTTTGTTGACGACATATCGCGACAATGCAGTGTGTGTATGTATGTATGTGTCTTGTGTATTTGTTTGTATATTTGTTCGTGTATACGGGTATATTGAATTCGAATAAAATATTATTTTGGAGCTTATAATATCCAAGCACATCCAGAAAGAATGAAGAGAGGCGAGACTGACGGGAATGAGTTGTTTTGAGCTGTTTATTTGATGAAAAAAATAAATTGTCATTGTAGTTGTACACTGTTTTTTTTTTTTTCTAAAATCTTTTTTTTCAGATAGTATAATAGAGGTGAAAAAATAAATAACACATTTAAAAGTGCTTGTCAAAGCTTACAGGACGAGAAAGAATGGGCCGATATTCCATCTTACAAGTAAACGGCCCGAGGCCGGACCTATCGATTTTGATGAAACTTAGATATATTGTAGAACACTAAAAAATGAACAAATTGAACAAATTTAATATAAGTAGATAGCTCTTTAAAAAGGAGCAATATCGCCAATTTAAACTTTTGCTCTATCTCTTACCGTTTCCGAGATATTTAAAAAATTAAATGATTACCCCAATTTTTGGAGGGCGATTTCACCCCTTTAAACCGTTTTTCCGCCAATAAAAAAAATACGTGTCGCTTATTTTTTAGTGTTCTACAACATATCTAAGTTTCATCCAAATCGATAGGTCCAGCCTCGGGCCCTTTACTTGTAAGTTTAATCTTTTCAAACTAGCTCTTGAAATTTGTCAAAGTTTTAAAAGTCAAATATCACGTTAAATCTATATGTACCGTGTGAGTTTCTTGAGAGTTGTCAGTTTTATTACAGCCAAATTTGTA
This sequence comes from Brachynemurus nebulosus, assembly GCA_035578155.1. NCBI lineage: Eukaryota > Metazoa > Arthropoda > Insecta > Neuroptera > Myrmeleontidae > Brachynemurus > Brachynemurus nebulosus. The sequence continues at coordinate 3,381,165 of JAPWDM010000030.1, forward strand.
AAATTTGATACATATATCATACACAAAACAAGTGCCGGCCCATTGAATAATGGTTAATACGGTGATTTCATTGGTCGATAGCCATTGAGTAATGGTCATTTTTCCACACCTTTGAATAATGCCTAACTTTCTCAACAATTTACGGATATGTAATAAGTGTGTTCTTTAACAGGAGTAGAAAAGTAATTTTTTCTACTCCTACTATTAAAAGTAACATTTTGTGCACGGCTAACTATATGTAAAAATTAACAATTGCCCACACTGTGCGGAAATACAGTGGGAAATTATTTCCCACGCCTTAATATAATAAAAAAGTAGGCTGTTCCGTTAGTTTAATATATAATATATAGAAATAATACTAAAAATATACATATATGTATGTATGATGATTATTTATTATTGTTTCCATAGTTTCAAAGTATGCTTTGGCAAAAATTTTAGCACTGACATTATATATTTAAAAAATTTTTACTACTTATTTAAATTTTATTTTAATTATTTATGTTAAATTTTACGAAAAAAAATGTGCTCGTAGAAAAAGTATGGTGTAAAATGCGTGGGGAAAGCTTATTTCTCACTCATACGAATTGTTGCACTCGCCCTGCGGGCTCGCGCAACAAACTCATATTCGTGAGAAATAAGCCTCTTTTTCCCACTTATTTTACAATATACTATTTTCATGCCAAAGCAAAAAATGCCTTCTTCAAAGCCATGTTCCTGATAATTAATTATATTTTTAATTTAAAATTTTCTGTGTATAGATCTTTGTACGAATATTCTTAAATAAATTTCTTTATAAATTAACTTAAAAAGAATTTACGAATTAAATTGTTGTTTTAAGTCATCCTTCGTTTCCAAAATTGAAATAATATTATTATATATATAAAAATCAATTAAATAATTTTATACACTTAATTCGTCAAAAAGCCATCCAACAATTTCTTTCTATTCACATCAAAAAGCATAATAAAATTTAAATTTAATATCGTAATGTCTGCGCTACGTCCGCCACATCTTTTGTCTTCCACATCGTGTTCCAAATTGAGTTATATGTACGACGGAATGTAACAACGCAGCCAACGACAAACGGCTCGAACTAAACGAAAAATAATATTAAATTTGGTAATATTGCGTAAAGAATAAACATTGAATACAGAGATAAAATATTTATATTATACAGGTTGTTTCTATAACATAGGTACGAAAATCAAAAAAGGTAAAAATTGACCCAAAATTTCGTCCCTTTTTTCGGGACCTCATGAATTAGATTCGAAAATGAAGGTGGCACTTTAAAATAGGCAAAGTTTCAAGTTTAGCACATACACACACCGACATAATTAGCGACACATAAAATAGTATATTGTGCAATAAGTGCGGGGAATTTTCGATTGCCTACGAAAGCGAGGTTGAGCGCACTCACTACGTTCGTGCGCTCATTCGCTTGAGTGGGCAATCGACAATCCCGCACGAGTTTGTACATGCTATTCTTTATTACAAATTTGACATACTTTTTTCTATTATTATTACTATTTTTGACATTTTTATTACTTTTTGAACTAATATTTTTAAGTGTTCGGCTTTTTTTTCTGAATTAAATATTGTTTAAATTACTTTGTTGGTGGTTTTTATAGAAATAATTATGAAATATTTATTAAATGAAAAATTAAGAGGCGGCTTTGCGTGTTTTATTGTCAATTTGCATGTGGAAAGTTACTTTCCACACGGATTCCAAATCTTCCGTTCTTTTCGTTGTATTTAATCTAAAACAGTTCAGAATTTTGGCAGAAAATATTCGATTTTAATTGGTATTTCTATACGTACACTTACAAGGAGGGGTTCAGTATGGTCGTCACCGATTTCGATCAGATTTCGTCTGTTAGTAGAGCATAATATCAATATTAAAAATTTACACTATTAAGGTCCACCTTTCAAAAACACAGGAAATATTTTTATTTAGTTTGGACGAAAATACAGGTAAGATATAATTCAGTTATTTAGTTCTTTTCATCAAAATAGCTGTAGCGTAGCGGTAGAGCGCGGAAGTGCGGATAGTGAGGTACCGGGATCAAATCCCGGTGCAAATGATTAATTTTTTTTTAATGAGAATTAATTTATTAATTATGTTAACAGAAGTAAGCTACGAAATATTACTGGCCGCACAATTAATGAATTAAAATAATTATTTTTAAAATAGTTTTTTTCGATATAATTTTATTACATAAACACATGCATAAGTCAATTAGATACATCAGAACTTTTAAAATAATGTACTTTTGAAAAATGTCACGGTACTAATTTTCCAGGATATTTTTTTTCTTTTTTTTTTTACAAACAAGAACTATGCTCAACTTGAAATTTCGCGTGTTGTAAAGTATCACGATAAACTATCATTTAGACCACTTTGAAATAAAATTTATAAGGTCCCTAATAGGGATAAAAAACACGCCTTTTTTGGAGGCTACTCTTTAATGTAATAATCGATCCTTGTAACAAGGACACCGTCCAAATGTGGGATCATCTTCAGGTTTCACCGTTTGACGACCAGGTCGTTGATTCGGAATTGCTACTCTACGTCCATGACGAGTTTTTTTCTCATACCCAGCAGTCAATTTAAATTCGTACAGTGCCCGTTCAATCGGGAACGTGGGATAGCCTTTTTGTTTGTATTCTTCGGTGGTACGATTAGCATAATCAATAATTTCGGTGTCGGTTTTTTTTAGACACTCGTTATAATATGGTAAGTATTGACTCTCTGTTTCACGATTTAGTTTTTTTTCGCATATTTGCGCAAGTAGATCGTCTTTGACAGTGCGTTTATGTTCTTCGCGAAGTTTTTGTTGATTTTCCTGACGATCGTGATCTATTTCTTGCTTTTTCGCACGGTCTAACATTTCGAAACGTAATATTTGATCCTTTTTAGATTGTTCGATCCTCTTTTCTTCATCATGTGTTTGATAGTATTCGTTCATATCGCGTATCAACTTTTTCCTACGGTCTTCTTGGGATTTTTCTTTTGCCTGAGCCTCCGTTTCAGCTTCATCCAATGCACGCTTTATTCGACTCTCCTCGTCTTGTGCTTTTTGTTGCATTTTCGTCCATATTTGTTGACTGATACGTTCTGTGGCTTCATTTTTCTTTTGACGTGCCACTTTGGCGTTTGTTTGGAGTGTGTTGGCAATTCGAGTCTTATACTTCCGGTAGATTTCATTTTGGCGATCTTCTTCGCGATTGATGGCCGCCACATGATCTTGGTATTCTTTATGCAAACGTTTTGATTCTACGATTCCGCAACGGACGTTATAGTGTTCTCGGCGACGGGTAAGACATTTTTCAAAATTTACCTGGTTTTCGTCTTGAACCATTCCTTTCAAATTTTCTTGTTCTCTTTTCAGATTATTCATACGCTCAACATTTTCACGTTCTTTGGCGTCGTGTATTTGACTCAAAAGTTCATCTCTGTATTCTTTTTCTTTGCGTTTTTGCTCCTGAATTTGTCCTTGGTCAGTTCCGATGAATCGTTCAATATAATTCTCTGGCTCCATCGATTTTTCTTTAGCTTTTTCAGTTTCACGTAATTTTTTCTGAAATTCAATTTGCATCTTGCGTTCGTGTAGAACGTTGGCTTCAAATGCCGCCAGGTTTATCCTTCTTGCATAATAACTCCGTTCGAAATGTTCTTGCTTAATTTTTTTGAGCAATTCTTGCCGTTTTGCCTCATTTTCTTTCATCATTTCCACATATCGGTTATATTGTGCCAACTTTTTTGCTTCACGTTGTTTTAGAATATTTTCGTAACGTCGTTTGTGAATTTCTTGGACAGAATCATGCCAATTTTCTTTCATTTTTGCAGCAATTTCTTTCATTTGGGCATTTTGTGCTTTTTCGCGTTCAATAGCTTCAGTTTCTAACTGCTGTTTGTTTAGATGATTCTCGAATATTTTCCAAGCTTTTTTCGAACAAATTAGTGCATTTTGACGTTCAGAAACTTTGGTATTTTCCAATGTTTGGCCTGGTTTCAGACACCACGCTTGTTTCATTCCTTCATATAATTTTAGGCCAGGATATAAAAAAACCATATTGGATTTATGTAACTTTGAAAAGTTCTTGACTGAATTTTCTCCGCAAAAAGCGCATTAAATTATGTCGCCCTTGTTGAAAAACTTGTCATTAGGAAATTTAAAAAAGAAAAAATTCGAAAATGTCAGAGACACTTAAATATAGGTGTTGCTAAGGAAATGTTGGGTTTCATAACCCAATTATTGATCTTTCAAAATTGTAAGTTACAAGCACAAGTCTAAAAATAACTACATTAGTGCGTTCCATTTTTAATTGAATACTAAGGGTCATTAAAAAACAATAAAAAAAGGTTAAAATATATTCTTGAAAAAGCGACGGAGCCACGTTGTAAAAAATCGTGTTAAAGTTAATTTTTATGAAACAAAAATTTTTTTAATGGAAATAAAACATAAAGTGTGAACGTTTTAGTTGTTAAATTTAATTTTTATTGCTTCTTCCTCTAATTGTTTCCTTTTTTCTGTGAGCATTCTAAAAAATTTTTGACATCCAAGATTCCTCATACATCGTACAAGCACTTTCATAATACAGCCGAACTTTTTTTTATGCGGTTTGTAAAAACTCGCCATTAAATTGCATAATGTGAATCAAAATCACGAGACAGTAAGAAACTTAAACAATTATGTACTATAATAACTTCCTTTGATCAAAACACTTTTTAACGGCTTTTAAGCATTTAATCAATACATTGCATAAGAACATAAATTATTGCATCATTTAATTTTGTTAAAGATGTATTTTTCAAAATTTTCATAATATTATAAAATTGAAATAAAATGTTTCTACGTGTAAAATAATGCTTTATCTTGTTTATAGAAGCAACTTCTAAGGAAATTTCTAAGTTTTGAGTGTTTTGAGTGATGTTTTTTCGATGAAACTTTTTTTATGCGGTCCCGACCAACCGCACAAAAGAATATTTTTGTACAATCTGGATCGAACTATACTTTTTATAACTATTTATGATATTTTTTAATTTATTTTTTGTGTGATTTTTTTTATTAGATCCCTATCCACCGCACAAAAAAGAGTTCAGCTGGACAAGTTTGGAAAATATTCACGTTGGGTAGCAAATTTATAATTTATATAATTATACAGGTACGAATACAGTGCGTTTATTTCATGATTACCTCATAGTATAATATCTTCACTTCGAAATTACACATAGGGAAAATTGCAATGGTAATTTATAGCGTTCTTGTGGAAATTCAATTATTAATTTCATAAAATTATTGGCATTTAGTTAAAAATTACACATTAGCATTATTATTGGATAGCAAATTTTATTGAATAATTTATTTAAGAAACAAAAATTAACAAATTAATCTTGTTAATAAAGATATTTTTACGTGAAAAAGAGAAAACATTTCTCTTCCCTTAAAGTACCACATACATATTTTTCATTTGCAATTGTTTCTACATTTGAAGTATACTAATAATTAAGTTTTACTTTTAATTGCAAATGATTTATTTTAAAACTAACCGTACCCGTGACGTTGTACACGCGAAACGTTGAGTAGTTTCTTTTTCCAATTTGTAGTTTCTTGCAACACAAAATGCATTAAATTGTCTCCAAATTGACAATTGTGTATTTATTGTATTTTTCGGTACACAATTAGCAACATTTTTTTTGATTTAAAATTTAGAAAAATTTCCAAACTACAAAATTTATTTACAATTTTTGTTACTATAGTTATGAAATTTTTTATGAAATATGTAAATTGGCGTAATGTGTGTAGATGCTCAAAATAGTTTTTCCATTTTCCCGTGGGAATGAGACACTTTCCCGGAACAAAAAGTATCTTAGATGTTGACCCAGGTAATAAGTTATCATCATACCAAATTTCATTAAAATCCGTCCAGTAGTTTTTACGTGATGCGTGAACAGACAGACAGACAGACAGAAGCAGATTTACAGTTTTATTATAATTATATAGGATACTCTAACAAAATTTTGAAAAAAATGAAGCGTTACTGTTAATTTCCTTAAAAACACCATCTGCTGGATTTTCTATGTGTAATCTTCGACTGAACGCACTGTAGTTCCTTAAATAGGAAAGAATTGTTAATTAAAATTCACAAGTGTTTGAAAAATTATCAAATTGGATCGGCTGGGACTCGAATCCGGATCTCTTGGTTGGTAGCCAAGCGCCTTACCAATTAGGCCATTCGGTGGCCTAATTGGTAAGGTGCTTGTTTTGTACTATTGTTTTTTTTCACTTATTACACGAGAGATTTGTATTTTTTCGAATAAATTTGGATTTGTCTAACCAAGAAGTTGCCTAGTAATTTAACAAGAAGAACTGTCAACTAGCAAAAACGCAACAGCGAAGCTGAAGCGTTTTTGCTAGTTGACAGTTCTTTGAGTTAAATTGCTCTTAGGCAAAAAATTTGAGTTGTAGAAAAAACAAATTTATTCGGAAAAAAAATATAAAACTTAAGTGTAATACGGTTAGACAATTTGACGAATAAAATAAATTTGTATACATAATTCATATTATTATTTATTACATTGTTACTATGGTTCTGAAATCAGTTAAATTCACCGATACGAATTTTGTTTCGTTTTTATCGTGTTTACCTACAACGAAATGACCAATGAAATATTTTGTACCATTTTTTTCGCTGAAAAAATCTGTCCTAACTTTTTTTCCCATGGTAACTGTGAAAAAACTACAATATTCTCATGGGACTTGATACACATGAGTTAAATTTTCTTTTTTTTTTCACGGTAAAGCTGAAAAAAACTGCACTATTCTTATGGGATTCTTAAGTTGTCACTCTGCTACATTGAAGTATTGACGCCGAAGCCTTAGAAAATTCATTTGAAATGACAAATGTCTCAAAATATATATGTATGAGTACACTCGTGTATATATATATATATATATATATATATATATATATATATATATATATATATATATATATATATTGTACTGGGGCGAATCTACACAACTGCGGGTTGCTTCAATTCTGAGGCTGATCTTAGACGTAGATTTTCAATTGTTTTGTTTTGTTTGTTGTGAGAACAAAAGAATTACTCATCTGTACAAATATTATAAATTACTTTATTTGAATATTATTTTGAATTTGTCTTTTGTGTCTGCCTGCCATTTAAATGACAATTTTCAAACCACTTATTTATTTGTGTTCTACTAATAAGCGTTGAACCATAGAGTTAAAGAGGAAACACTACCTACTATCTCTATACTAGTGATACCAGCGTTGGCAAAAATCCCTTCCCCACTATGTTGTGTAGATACACACTGTTTGTAGTCGTGTAGGTTTGATGTTTGCATGTGTGTGAATGGTCACACACACAACTACATAACACGGATATGCGGATAGAGCAATGTGTAGTTTAAGTAATAATGGTCTTTCTTAACAATACACGAAGAGAAAATTCGTAGAAAAATTACTGTGCTCAGCACTACAATCGACGTGTAAAAGGCGAACATATTCAATTTTATACGGTAAAGATATAAAAATTATAATTAATCATAGAAAATTTAAAGGATAGAATATTCTTTTCGTAATATGAGCTCCGTAAAATTTGTAAAACAACACAGTAAAAAGTTCCATTCCCGACAGAAAAATATTTTTTAATTGTTGTTCTTACAAAAATTACCCTGCCGTCTTATAATTATTCAAATGCTATCTGCTAATAGTAGAAAGAAAGAAAGAGAAAGAAGGTATCAACGCTGTTGAAATGTAGCCCACTCATTCATTAGACTGTCTTCCAAGCAGCAAGCAGTATTTATTACACTGTCTTACAGGACGGACTGTCACCGTTTAATTCATCATTTTGTTACTTCACTATTTTCAGTATTAGAATATATTGTTGCCAATCATTTTTGTATGCATCATAATTTGTTCCTCAGTGCGTACAGCCCAACCAACGTAAGGTTGCGGGTCAGATGCGCAAATGAAAGAGTACGACAATAAGAATTAAACTATAACATACATGCATAAGAGTGTGATAGAAGTTGTGTTAGCACATTAAATTTTACCATGCGAGCACAACAATTTTTATGAAGCCATGACTAGTACTTTTTACGTTTCAATTTAATAATATTTACATGATCGTAAAATATTTTTTACTTTGGTCGTCGATCGCGCACGCATTATAAGAGAGCATGGTAATTTTTCTGAAATTTTCTTTACAAAAATTATATGATTTTTCTCTCCGTGTACTTAACAATTTTCGTGCATTCGGTCACTGCCCCCGAACGACTAAATTCCTTAAGCTGTGACAGACCAACAAATGACTCCAAACGATCCACACTTCTTTGATTTTAGTTTGCTTGGTTTGTTTCTAGTGTTCTATGCGTTGAACAAATAAAAATATCATTATCAAAGTAGTATAATAGAGCGACAACGACCGATTTCTCTGTCAGTCACAATTTGTTTGAGAGTGATTCCAAGAAATTGTAGTTATCAATTTTAATATATATTCTGAAAAAAAAAAACGTTATTAAATATGATCAACAACAATTAACATAATATCAGAGACATTAAAAATGTTAATGTCCCGTTAGTACCGGGCTAAAGCAGTTAGTTCTAAGTAGTAAGTACAAAGTATTAGTAAAACAGAAAAATAAAATAGCTTTTAAGAAATTATACAGACTGAACCTTTTTAGTTACCATTCTTACTACGGCTAAACTATTAGGCTCGATTTACATCATCGCTTCTCTATCCATACGTTCCCGCTCCACTCTCGCTCCGATATAATCTTGTTGTGTTCACATTACAGTGCTGATATCATGCTGGCACCTATTCGTTCTCTATTGACATTATAATCCCGCTCTGGGTACACTCCCAGTTCGGTCTCAGTTCGATACAAATATCTTTTCATAACAACTGAATGCAAGCGGAGTGGAATGGAATCAAAAAAGTGTTTACACTATAGGTACAAGCCATAAAAAGTCTGATATCGCTCCGATAAAATATTACCTAAGTGGTATTGATATTGGAGTGGCATTTGAGCGGGAGCGAACCGTGACTGATATCGGACCGATATCAGAGCGATGGTGTGAATACGCTCATTGTTTATTATGTAAGAATATTTTATCGAATCGGGAGCGTAGTGATATCGTACCGAGAGCGGAGCGTTAATGTAAATCGGGCCTTAATTTAATTAAAAATTGTTCAGATAAAACTTGTAACTACCACTAGGGGTAACCGATTGCTATAGCCAGGAGTTTGCGAGACGAAAAAAAAATTCACGAACGAACGAACGAACGCACACACAGACATCACGCTAAAAACGATGGATTCGGATTCTAGTGATCTTGAAATGTGGAGATATGTCAAAATTAGCGATTCGTAAAATTGGAAGTTAATAAATACATATGAGTCAAATTATTAAATTAGCAATTAATTTCAATAGGTACTCACCTTTAAATTTTATTTATTTTAAAATAATTTAAAAAGTTAAGGCGTGACGCCTATATTTTAAAAGGCAAACTACGTGTTGTGCTATTTATTAATTGGTGAGTTAGTTCTTGGATAAAAAAATTAAACTATCTCGATTGAGATAGGTATGTATCTGTTTGTCGCAAAATTAATAAACTTTATAAAAAAAAAATTCAAAAATACACTTGAAAAAAAATGTTTCTCTCCCATTTAGGTTGCTTATTGTTGCAAAAATAGATAGTAGGTACTCTTACATAATTTATCCCACTATACACAGATTACCCCAACTGACCCTATATTTCATATTTGCTATTACACTAATGAACTTCCTTTTTTTAGTGGTCCCACGTACAGGGGTAATTCTAGGATTTTTATTTTTGGGTAGGCCCGAACTTTTTTGTATGTGCGAACATTTTTTTATTGCATAATTTTAAACTGAACAAAATGTAGTTTTTAGTAACATTTACAAGTCATTTCAGGTGATCACATACCACTTAAGAGAGCTTGTATACATATAACCAGGGACGGATTAACACACTTTGGGACCCTAGATATTTTTTTGTTTCTCGGCCCTCTTCCACCTTTACAAGATATGCACATAGAACACAAACTATAAAACAATAAATAAAACACAACTAAATAGTGTGAGAAACTAAAACAAATATTCATAGATATAGAAATATTGATTCAAATATTTAAAATAGTTTGACCAGACCCTTCAAAATATCGGGTCCTAGCAATTTGTCTAATTTGTCTATGCGATAATGTGACCCCCGACCCCGACCTAATAATAATATTAAAGATAATGGTGGAAATAATTCCGGGCTGCAAGAATTATATTTAAAATTAAAGAACTGCCTTTAAACATTTCTCTGATACTTAAAAAAGTGTCGATATTTGTCTGAATGAGATGATCGGGCAAGTGATCGGAAATCGACATTCAGTATTACACGACCTAATTCTAGATCAGTGGTTCCCAAAGTGGTCTCTACGGAACCCCAGGGGTCCCGGAATCATTCAGGGGGTCCGTGGAAAATTAAAATTGATTTGGGGATCCCTGAATAACGTCAGGCGGTCCGTGCAAGGTTTAATACAAAATGAAAACATTATGACAAATTTTTATTAATATGGAAGCTAAATAACAATGAACAAATAATTATTAGCGATTTTTACGCCCTAAGTAAAGTATAAAAGAAAAGTTATACTCTTGTTTAAGTTGATTAAAAAAATTATATATCACAGTTATCAATATAGTAAGCTCTTAACATTCATTAAAGATTTCTTTTTTTATAAAAAACCGAAGAAGGGATTGTAAGTTTTTCTTAACACAGATGTGTTTCTAAAGAATATACATATTATTAATGATCAGAGATGAGGCTTATTTAAGATACAAGTATTTGAAGTACAAATACAAGATACAAAATACGTATTTTCATCTTGTATCTTTGTATCTTGCAATGTATCATTATGGGTTATTGTACAGAAGCTGTTGATTACTTTTCCGTCTTCCTATTTGGTAAAACGTGGATTCAGTGCCGTTATAAGTCTCATCACAAAAAAAACCGACCAGAAATTAGTACTCGTGGGGATTTGCTGTTGCTACTCACAAACATTGAGCCGGACATAAATATACTGATAACATCCCATCAGGTTTATCAAAGTCATTTTTTTTTGTATTTTGAAAAAAGTTATATTATCAATAAATACTTCTTCAACAAAATGTTTTATTTATATTTTATTTTTACGCCACCATTTACCATTCAAAACATCAAAGTTAAATTTGTGTTTTTTTTTTTTATTATGCATTTATATAGTTTTTCACCCAGGGTCCCTGAGCAAGTTTTGACTATGAAAAGGGTTCCGTGAGCCAAAAGAGTTTGGGAACCACTGTTCTAGATAATGGTGAAAATGATTCCAAGTTACAGGAAATCTATTTAGAGTTAAAGAATTGTTTTTAAACATTTCTCGAATGCTTAAAAAAGTGACAATATTTGTTTGAGTTACATGGTCGGCCAAATGGTCGGAAAACGTCATTTCGTATTATACGACCTAAAATGTTTAAAAACGTGTCGATATTTGTCTGGATTACGTAATCAGCTAAGTGGTCGGAAAACGATATTTCATATCATGCTTTTTTTCATTTTTTCAAAATTTTCGGGTAGCCCACCCGGCCTACCCGATTAAATCGCCACTACCTACGTATCTAATTTTGAAAAGAATGAATTCATTATTTTGTCATTTCATTTACAATCTTTATAGCACTGAAGAATTTTCGTAAACTTGAGGACGTCACGAAATATACGACGACAAAATATGAATTTATTTTTGATCAGGGAGTGAAGGATTTCATGCCGGCTCAATATACATAATATTAGTGTTCGTCCAAAAAGTGAGCATCAAAGGAGGTGCAATGGACCTGTAAAGTGTCTGCTTCGCATCTTTCAAGCCTCGCAACTCGAAGATACAAAATGTCCCAATAAGTTACAGAAGGGGGTCACACAAAACTCAACTTGCTCACTTTCAATTTTCGTCTTGCGTCGCCACTGTTGAGCATAGTTATTAAAGAAAATATTAGTATAATTTTATAATTTTTATAATTTGATTTTTCCATACAATTTCACTGTAGCAAAAAAAGACTAAAAATTGAAAATTATGTAAATCATAATTTAAATACCAGTTTAGAAAACCTAACATAAAATATAATTTTCGATATATATATATATATATATATATATATATATATATATATATATATATATATATATATATATATATGTATATATGTATATATGTATGTATTATTAAAGCATAGAATCATATTTTTGTGGAAGCCTTCATTTCTACATATACAGACGACTCTCGTTAATTCGAAACTCGAGGGACTTAAAATATTACGAATTATAGAGAGGTTCGAATTATCGCCGGTAACAATTTTAATTTTAGCGAATTTCCAAAATGGAAACTCGCTATTAGAGCCACTGTCATGACACGACTTGAACCCGGGACCATGGCAGAAATTTGTTTTGAGGTCCCTAGGAACCGAAAATAATATTCACTCAAATTTATATATATATATATATATATATATATATATATATATGTATATATATATATATATATATATATATATATATATATATATATATATATATATATATATATATATATATATATATATATATATATATATGTGTCCGCACGATAACTCTCGAACGAAATGTCCTAGATTTACGAAATTTGGTGAAAACGTTGGAAGTCCAAAAATCTTGGATGAGTTCTTCAGCCAGACACGTCGGATGCCAGGAACATGGTTTTTGTTCTTGTAAAAAATTAGTTTTTTGCCAAAATTTCCACTTATTCAAAAATTTTTGCGAATTTTTTTTACACCATTCCAAACTACCGAAAAAGTGAAATCAGATAGGTTTTTAAACCAGTTTCCTACGTTAACAAATTTTCGAGAAAAATAACTTTTAAAAAAATTATCAAATTCACTATATGTTTTCAGACGGTTACCGTTTTACCGTGTAAACTAAGATGTTCGTCACATTCTAAACGACACAACGTTGTAAACAGTTGCGATATAGTATAGCAATGCAGTGGTGATGGCCAATAGCTTGGAGTATAAGTGTGTATTGGTATTGTATTATATATTATATATTATATACAATTTTGTTGTACAGTAAGTATTTACCGTAAATTGGCATCAATAGGCATGAATTAAGACTTCACATTGTAATTATTTTGTATATCTTTTACGAGTGCCTATTCTTTAAATATATTAAATAAAAACTTACGTAAACATTTCCACTTTATTATAGTAATTAAAAATTTTTTGAAAATATCCTTAGTTATTGAAAAAATAACAAAAATCTGTAATTTCTACTTTATGGTAAACTGAGATCGAGAGAGGTGATGAAAGTATGACTGGAGACTATCTGTAGGGCTGACCAAAATGCGTGTCTGTGTTCGAACAACATTTTGAACGAAACATCTTATTTTTACAAATTTTGGCGAAAAAGTTGAAAGTCTCGAACTCTTGAATGAGTTCTTTAGCCAAACACTTCCGATGTCCAAAACATCAAATATTTTACCAAAAATCGCCGTTTGTGAAATTAGAGCTTCAAATTAGATTGCAGTTAATAAGTCAATGGAAAAAAAACACTGTCAGTCGGTCAGAATGTATTTGCTTCTAAATATTTTTTTAGCGAATTTCCAGAATTGAAAATTCAATTATTAGAACCACTGTTATGGTGCCACTTGAACCCGGGACTATGACAGTGTATTAAGGTTCCTAGAAGTCGAAACTGGCATTTATGTATGTAAAGTGTATATATATATATATATATATATATATATATATATATATATATATATATATATATATATATATATATAGTATTTATACCGCGAAAAACCATGGAAAAATATTTACCGTGTATTAATTTTTTTGAATCAGAGTCCTCTAGCTTGTAACGGTTCAAGTTCCGTTAGTGAGTTGAATCTACATTCATAACTTAAAAATAGGTGGTAGTTGATTCGTTTACTTCTTAGAGTCCCTATGATAAATAGAGTCGTGACATGTCATCCATTTTCTGTTCAAAACAGAGCGGGAAGCTTCAAAATTAATTATCATATATTCGAGTAAATGTTTTTGAGTACATAATTATTGTTAATAAGTTACGAATTAATGAACAATTAAATACCCCTGTCGCAGCATCCTGCATAACATAGCGAATTTCCATTTACAAAAGTACGTTTTTCTCGGAAACTAGTTGATCTAGAGTAATTGTAAATAAAAAAACCTTTTTATGTGATTTTTCCGCCTCATTTCGCCAAATTTTTTTCACGAAAAATGTCCAAAAAACCTTAAACGTTTTCACGAAATTTCTTAAATATAAGATGTTTCGTCTTGAGTTATCGTGCGGACACTTAGTAAATATTTGTATATGTGTCCGCACGATAACTCAAGAACGAAACATCTTATTTTTAAGAAATTTCGTGAAAACGTTTACGGCTTTTTGGACATTTTTCGTGAAAAAAATTTGGCGGAATGAGGCGGAAAAATCACATAAAAAAGGTTTTTTTATTTACAATTACTCTAGATCAACTAGTTTCCGAGAAAAACGTACTTTTGTAAATGGAAATTCGCTATGTTATGCAGGATGCTGCGACAGGGGTATTTTAAGCATTTGCCATGAATGAACTTGAAACTTGTCTCAAAATGTACTTACAATTTGTCTGTCTCTTTCTGCAACTTTGAATTGTCGAGTGTTTGACGCCGATGAGTTCGAATTAACGCGTCGTTTTGTTACGTAGCAATGATTTTTTCATTCGAATTACCAAGTGTATAAAAATGTATTGCTTTAGTTCGAAATATAAAGAGATTTTGGAGGGAACTCGTGCTACCTTTGGATTATAGAGAGTTTCGAATTATCGTAGGTTTGAATTAACGAGAGTCTACTGTATAACATATACACTACATTGTAGCAACTCTATGTAGCCACTATGTATAGTAGATTTATATTATTAATACTTTAATCATGTACAATATTTGCATGTTAATATGCCATTTATGATTTTTAAAGTTGATTGTTTCAGCCTTGAAAGCCATGTTGCTTTATTGTATGCTTTATAATAATATATCTAATACAGGTTGATTATAAATTAACTATCAATTTATCTATATACATACTATTATTAAAGACTCATAATTTAACACTTTAATTAGTACGAAAGTAGCAGTACTGTTTTCGGATCCGTTTTTCAATATTCACTTTTTAGTGTTACGTATAAAAATTGTCAAAACGGAAGAGTTAGAGTGTGGTGATCGTATTAGATAGATATGAAGTCGAATTTTAATTTTGGGAATTAATTTCAGAAGCTAACCTGAAAAGTGAGGAAAAAATTTCTTCTAAGAGCATCGAGCATGGTATCAAAGGAAAGTTTATTAAAATACGAATTCAATGATATACAGGATATTGTTTAGATTACTATAATACTACATGAAAAAAGCCTTTAGGAATTTTACTATAAGCAAAAAACACTTTACTATAAACTGACTTCAAGTATTATTTTGTATACCATATTTACAAATATTTATATAATTAATATTAATTACACAATCTGAACCACTATTAATATTTATTCCAGGCAATCTCTTCTTCTCATCTTTAAACATTAGTAACTTTTATTGAGAAATCTTCTAAAAATGTCGCAGTATTATATTAACATCAGATGACAGATAATCACAACCAAAGCATGCTTTAACATATAATAAATTTTTCTATGCCAACTATATTATAAAATAATTCTTTTATTTAAAGTGTGGACGCAAGGTTCATAAGTAGGTATGGGGGCGATTGGGGACGTATGTACGATTGCCTAAATTCAGGAGCAAGAAAGAATGAATAAATTTGTTTCTCTGTAACGGGATCTCAACCGGCGTTAATAACTGGTTTTCAACAGAGCAGTAACTGGTTTCAGTTGGTGGTTGATCGCTATTAACCAGAGCAGTAATCGCTACTAACCCAGAGCAGTAACAGCTTTTAAGCGACCAGTTGAAACCAGTTACTGCTCTGTTGAAAACCAGTTATCAACACCGGTTAAGATCCCCATCTGATGACGTCACAGACCAACATATGTAGTCACTATTGCTTGCCCCTGAATTTAGGCAATCGTACATACGTCCCCAATCGCCCCCATGCCTACTTTCATAAATTCGATTTTTATCGATATTTTAACAGTCGTACATAAAGCTTTGTAAGCAACTTGTACATAGTTTGACTTTATGAACTCGCCTTTTTTTTATTGGCCTCGCTCGCAAGCTCGCTCAGTTCATAAAGATCTTCATTATGTACTTGTTGCATAAATAGCTATTTTTATAAAATAAATGAAAATTAATTAATAATATCGAAAAGAAAACAGGTAGCTGGCGTTGATACAATATTCAGTAAATATCTTCATTTCTTTGTAGTAAGTATAGCTAAGCCTAGACAAAGATACGATCGTTCTAAAATCGAAAATTATAATTTATTTTAACATTAAAAATTATTTATCAAGAGAAGTACATTTTCTCCACCCTCGTATACTATTACATCATCAAATCCATCAGACAAATTCCATTTTTCACTCCCCTCCTTGGAAAACTCCATTTAAGTGCCCCCAATTGTAAAGAAATTTATTTTCGCCAAACATTTATACTTATAGTGGCAAAAACTAAATTGATCATGAAAAATAGTTTCATTGAATATAAAAAGAAAATTGTTTATTTTATTCTCTCGTATATACCTTTTCGACAAATTTAGCACGAATTCAAAATTTTTAATTCGTCCTATATCTATCTATCGGTACCGACCGACCTCCAGTATTCATCGATGTATGGTACTGTGCGGTATTCGTTCGTACGGCCGGCATAATATATTCTCTGGATATAGATATAAGATATGCCGGTCACGTATTCGATTTTATTGGTTAAAGTGTCTACCAGAGTCGGTATTGTGTACGCAGGAAAAGCAGGAATGAACCCATACATACATTTGTATAAAGACGGTTCTACACGATGCTACGAACACCTTCCAACATTGGACGTTCGATGGTTCATCGCATCGTGTGGCCGTTGTTCGAACCTACGAGTGTCCAATGTCGAGCGTCAAACATTCGCATTTGGCCATGTCCCACTCGATGTCGGTATTCTTGCACCGAGTCAAAGGGATGCTTCGAACGTTTGAAGGTCAATGTTGGTTGCGTTGGTTGGTTCGACTCAGCAGCTGCACGACTCGTTCATGTGAAGAGAGACAACATCAGTGTATAACATTAGAGATAACATCAGACAGATAACAGCGTCGTCCACTGAGTACCAACACATCGTCATTCGTATTGGATCAAACATTCGATTCACCGTGTAGCAGATATATTCGTCGCACTAACTATCGAACTTAATTGCCTCAAACGTTCGATCGAACGTTGGAAGGAACGTTCGTAGCATCGTGTAGAACCGGCTTAATATGTATACCTACACATAGGAACCTTTACAATAATGGTATGATTATTACTACTAGTACGGTTATAGCGGATAATTCACGTGCGTATTCGCAATGTGTAAGATTCGCAAATACTTATTCAATTTTCGCAACTACTTGCTGTACGTTGGGTGGAATTGTTTCGAATCAGCAGCAATGGATTTGAAAGTTTCTGATTATTTAACTACTATAAAAAACGGTATGTGGGAAAGACGCACTAAACCAGAGTTTCCCAGCAGTGAGAGTTTTTCATGGCTTTCGAGGTAAAATATTAGAACATTCAAGTATACGGTTTTCATAAAAGTAGATAAATATGTTCGACAATGTTACGTGCACATATTGTCTTCTCCGAGACCCTCATAATCAAAATAATCAAGAGTATCGATGTACGATATATATCGAAAGAAAAACATCGATGTTCGAAAATATCGATGTTTATGTAGCAAAATAAACAACAATTATAATCTATTATTTTATTTATTAAAAATTAACATTGCCAGTATCTATTTGGTATACTTTGCAAAAAAGTAACTTTGTTAGAAGTTTCCCTTTTAATATGTTCCTTTGGTGATACAAATGTTGCCCAGCTTTTGAAAAAAGTCTCTCTGAAGCTGTTGAAGTTGCTGTGCAACACAAATATTTAATGGCAATTTTTTTCAAGTTTGGATAAGTGGATCCTAGAACTTGCCATAAAAGTAATGGATCTTGTTTTAAATCAGCTACAGGATTTTTTAAATACTGGATAGCTTAGAGTAATATCGATGTTTCGATATTATTCTCGTAACATCAATGTGTCGATGTTATCGAGGACATAACATCGATGTTTTTACATCGATGTTTTTCTACCATCGATGAATATCGATCATCCCTAGTCTCGGAGAACAAATATTTCAACCAGTATTACATTGTCGAAGAAACTCATGGTTTTTCTGTAATCTATAACTTAATATCAATTACTTAACGTTGTTAAAATCAAAATTTCAGGTTTGCAAAACAATATACTTCACAGCAAGATTTCATTTACCAGGAATTATTTTCTGTGTTTTAAATTATTTTTTGAATTTTCGAAAATTTCTTTGTTTGTATTTCCAAAAGCTATCGACATAATTTACCCGTAATAATTTTAAACGGAGATTCGCTAAATAAAAGAAATCGAATTTTTTTCTTCATAATTATGTTTCTTAAGGTGTTAGAAATATTCTCCTAAAATTTGGTTTTAAGAAAATCAAAAATCAAAAATTCATGGGCATTTTACTATAATTCACGCACTTTACTATAATTCAATTTACATAATAATAAAATTTTCCCCTTAAGGACCCACAAAAAATAAAAATATAAAAAATACTCGCTAGACCGGTTTCGACTACTTTTGTAGTCCTCTTCAGTAGCATAAACAATAATTTTAACCATAAATATAAAAAATCAGAAATATATAATAAAACTAGAAAATATAAATATAGGAAATCAGAAATATCAGAAATGTAAATATAATAAAATAAAGGATTAGGAAAAAATATTTTCCTTCGTTAAAAATACCTAAATAAATATAAAAATAATAATAATAATTAATAAATAACCAATAAATATAAAAAAATAAAATAGAAGTAGAAATATTTGAAAATATTTAAAATGAAATTTCATAAAGTAAATCTCTCAACAGTGAATTGTTTAATAAAATATTCATTTGTATAAAAAAAGAAATATTAAAAAATATCGATTTTTGATGTTTTTTTGGAGAATCTCTCCCTAATTGAGTTTTGTATCAATTGCTAGTATTATATCTCCACTTTTTACCCACCGTTGAAAAGTTATGGGTGTGGGGAGGCAAAAAACTTCACTTTGAAGTTCAGTATTTCGAAAACGGTGTTTATCAAAAATACGTTTCTCGAGCCCTTTCTTACGATACCATACTCACGAAGCGATATGTTATAAAAAAATTTTCTTTCTCACTTTTTAGTACGAAAAAGCCCTCCCAAAACTGAAAACTGCCTTTTTTTTGGTTGGGTGCTTATGAAGAAATATTTTTGGAACTTTAAAAAGGGTAGACGAAAAAGAGTGAAAACGTGAGCCATGTTTTTGATTCTCAGTTTTTAAACTCAGTTTCGATAAATTTCGCATTCATATTCGCATTCGTATTCGATGTAAGTGCATACATTCGTCACAGTCCTAATTGTTTTTACTACCCGCTACTCTTTCAATATAGTGGCTATTTGAACGGGACGGGACAAGTGTCGTCTCTTTATTGGTGGTCATAATATGATGCCGAATATTCTTACATATTAATTACGATTTCCTTTGGAAGAATTTCCTCGCCTGGAAACGTGTTTATACCTCGAATAATAATCCGTAAACGTAATTATGAATTAAGGAAAATGAGGATTTAATGTTGAAAGATATTTTCGACGTAGATATTTGTGCCAGTTTTGAGGAAATTTTTTATTTTTCTGGGCTAAAGTAGATAATCGAAATAATATGGTACAAAATAATGTTTTTTTCAAGCTAATATCTTACAAAAAGTACAATTATGCCGTGTTTTTTGAAGAAATTTTGATACTTGAGATTAAAGATAAGCCGATACAACTAATATTACTAGTTGCTATTAGAC
The DNA here is from genome assembly GCA_035578155.1 of Brachynemurus nebulosus. Lineage (NCBI taxonomy): Eukaryota > Metazoa > Arthropoda > Insecta > Neuroptera > Myrmeleontidae > Brachynemurus > Brachynemurus nebulosus. Next base: position 3,401,278 of record JAPWDM010000030.1, read on the forward strand.
AATTTAAAGCTGCAATAAATTATCGAAGTTTACTCGAAAAAGGGAGGCAGTTTGACGTTAACTATAAATTTCTGATGCCACACTCTCAGTATGATTTCTTTGTTTAAAGAATGAAAATTTCTTTGATTTTTTTTAATCAAAAAAGTATTTCTTTGAATTAAATAAAAAAATATACGAGTATATAATATAGGGTAAAAGCCTTCTTTGTGGAACAGTATCTAATTATGAACATTTACATATTAATGAAGTTATTTCTGAAAGAAACGTCTGATAACAAAAATTATTATTAATAGAATGATTGTTTTTCAATTTAGATTCATCTCGCATTTAATGATTCCTTACTTAATTGAAGAAATAAATATGTAAACGTGAAAACTGTTCCAGTATTAGATACCGTTCCACAAAGAAGAAAAACAATAAAAATCATTCGTTAATTTTTTAATAAAGAAACCATTTTGAGAGTGTATCATTTCGAATTTTTTTTAACTTTAAAAAACCATAAACATTGAGTTTCTAAGAACAACTCGAATTTCCTGAAAGAATTTCACCAACTTAACACTTCAATGGCCGTATGTCTACGCAGTTAAACTTCATCAGGGGCTGCCAATATTTTTAGAGAATAAAATTTAAAAAAAAAAAAGACTACATATTAAATAAATTCACGAAATAATTCAACATCTGCAAACATACACAAGTACCTACCGAATAAAAAATATATAACACAAGTAATTAAAAATTATATTATATGTATTATGCTATCCGTCTATAACTTTTAGAGAAATCATCATACAGAGAGTGTATTACCGGCTAATAACCATCTGCAGTGGCATCACATTGTATGGTCGGCCACTAACAGTTGCTCCAGCTATCACACATAGGTAATTATGCTTTGTAAGCGGCCATTACAGTGTTAATAGTAAAAATTAAAATTTTACTTTCAGACTAGGTAGTTAAACTTTATTAACTAATCTAATTACAATTATTGTTAAAACGTATAAGACATACAGGGTGTTAGTGAATAAGTGCGAAAGATTTTAACAGGTGATTGCTGGGGTTCTTTTATGTAAAAAAAGTTCATATAAACCCAGGTTCGAAAACGCTTAATTTTCAAAATAACCGGAAATTATTTTTTATCTTGAAAACGGCTACATGAGCGACAAAATATTAAGATTTGAAGGGTACAGAGGAAAAATGATCATAGTCACAAAAAGTAAATTTTTCAGGGGAACGTTTTTAAACTTTAAAGTGTGAATCGTGCATTTTTCAACATAAAAATTGTTTGCCTGAAAACCACGCATAGGATTTGGTTCAAACTTTCGGTGGTTATTACTAATATAGTAAGCTAGAAGACGACACGCCTGCAGAAAATAAACGGCTAGCCGTTTTTGCGAAATTTGACATTGAATCATGTATTATATGCGCATTTTTCAGCAAAAAATTTTGTTCTTCTCCTGCATATCACGGACTATGTTTCATTTTAACGTGTAATATTAGCACGGGGTCAATATTCTGCATACTGCCAACATAAATTTTGGCATTTTTTACTTTTTGTGACTATGATCGTTTTTTCCCTGTGCCCTACATTTGTCATTTTTGTCAATAATTTATGGAACACTTGACAAAACATTTTCGAATTGGAAAAAAATCATTGGCGTGCCTTTTTTTTTTAAAAATATGTCATCACATGGCCGTACGGACGCCACTGGTTTGAGTGGAAATATTCTATCTACTTCATAATATGGATATTTATACTGTCATATCGTGTCCCAAATTTTGTGTTACTATCTCAAAACGTTTTTGATATATTTAAGAAAATATTAAAAAAACACGAGAAACTTGTATCTTGGAAGCTAAGCGTCTTCGGACCTGGGTTTATATGAATTTTTTTTATATAAAAGTTCCTCAGCAATCGCCTATTAAAATCTTTCGCACTTATTCACTAACACCCTGTATAATATGGTTGAAATGTTGAGGTAACAAAGTTTAAACTTTTAAGGCAATAATATTTGAATTTGATTACGTAATAAAGCAACTATTGAAACAATTTACTATATTAACTAAACAATTATTTTCTTGGTAAATAACTTGGTATATTATATGTCGATGAAATACCTTCTACGAAATATTTAATATAACAATATTATGTTATGTACATATTGTGTTTTATTGTAATACGGAGTACCATTAATAATAAACAAATATTGGTTACCAAAAGGAAACAAAATTGCACAATTAGAGTAGGAGTAAAAATATAAGAATTCAAAATATTCTATCAACAATATCATTGAACTCAAATCCCGAGAAATGTTTATCATTTTTTTTATAAATATAAAAATAGCAACTCTCAAAGCATGTAAATATGTAATATGTAATATGAAACCACAATAGTTAAACAATTTTATGTATGTACCTAGAATTCAATCGATAAGAAATGATTTTGCATCTATCGCTAATAATTATTCCTAGAAATATCGACCAATTGATTTATATATAAATTTTATAAATAACATATTATACTGACAAGTTTTATAGTAAATCAATTTTATTTAAGAATATTATGTGCATATGTATACACCAAGACCTCGCTTTGCGTCGTTTCGTTTTGCGTTTTTTCGAAGTTGCGTCGCTGCTGAATTAGTACTAATTTTCACTGTGCATCGTTAAATTTTCGAAGTTGCGTTGTTTTGGGTTCGAGTCTTTATTTTTTTTTTTTTTTTCGAAATTTTTTGAAATTTTCTTTTTTTCTAAAAGATGGTACGACTTTGTTGTAATATGGTGGATATGTATCTATTGATGTTGTAATAAAAATTGATAATAGATGGCAACTACTTTGAGCGTGTTGGTATAAAACTAAAATAAATGTGTATTACGAAATTAATTAAACAGACAGTGATTAATTTTCACTTTGTTTTTATAAATTAATTGATTATTTTATTTTGTTTTAATTGTATTTGTTGTTTTTTTTTTTTTTTGTTTTTTGTATGTATGTAATAAAATTTTATATTATTTTTGTTTTTTAAATGTTTACTTTGTTCAATTTTCTCTTTAAAAAGTAGTATTTTCGTAACCCAAAAACCTATCTTCGATCGTTACATGGTTTGTTATAGAAAATCATAGTTCACTTTGCGTCGTTTCAATTTGCGTCGTGTTTTTTTGGAACGTAACCACGACGCAAACTGAGGTATTGGTGTACTAAAATAAGAGTAATGCACTTTAAAGCCTACTTATCCATATTTAAAATAAATTTTATATCAAATATGTAGGATAATTCAAAAAGTATGTAAGTAAATAATTAATAAATATACATGTAAATAAAACATCAAATGAAATCACCGCAAAACTGTTAAAGCAATTATTTGTAAAGTATATTGTTACTAATTAATAACGCATGTAAAATAATTTATCATTTTGTTGTGTAGTTTCGAGAAAAAGTCACGGTTTTGTGTGTTTTTACCACTAAGGCCATCTGTGAATTATTTATGGAAATATAGCTGATCTGCAAATAAAAAAAAGTTATTAGAAGACTCAAAAATAGTATAATTTGTTTATTTTGTTTAGAATATGAACACCATATTTCTTTCTCTGTTTTGCAAATTTTTTTCTATTCTGCAAAACAGAGAAGAGAATATGGTGTTCATATTCCAAACAAAATAAACAAACATTACGCACTTGATGTTACATTACCATTATTAGTATCATTTTCTAGTAATAGTAATTTTGTAGCTTGGATAAAATTATTAAGGGGAGATTCGCTAAAAAAAGAAAGAAATCGTTTTTTTTTCTTCATAATTTTTCATGTTCCTTAAGGTGCTAGAAATATTCTTCTAAAATTTTATTTAAAAAAAAATGAAAAATCAAAAAGTTATGGGTATTTTAGTGCACGCATTTTAATTCAATTAAAAAAAAAAAAACTTTAAATGCATTTTTTTCGAAAGTACGTTTTTTGACACGGTCCCTCATGTACCTTAAAAAGTATTTGAGATATCGACATAATTCAAAGTGCGTATTATTCCTCGATACTATTATTTCGGCAGAAACTAGGATCTTTTGGTTCCGTAATATATTTTCAAAATGGCGGTTGTTTATAGTTGAGAAAAAGCGGTGATTTTTGAAAATTTATTTTCAAAATGCCATTTCTCCCTGGTTTATTATTTTTTTTCTTAGATCCTAGTTAGTGCCATAACTGTATATAGTATATGTATATTTTCAGAAAATTCTTGATTTTTTGATTGTCTTTACTGCAGATTTCAGAACGCGAGAAACCATTAAGATGGAAAAATCTCGTAGTATCGACTTCAAAGCCATTTTACTCAGCTCATTTAGGAATTTTTAAAAAAAGATTTTTTTTTGTAATCTCAAGACATTTACAGAAACAATATTGTATATTTGATTTTTTAGGGCCCGAAGGGACCCTATTAATTTACTTGTGTGACCAAAGGAATATTATTAGCATTATTATTATTAATGTGTGAAATACCAATGACGGCGAAATGATGTGGGGTCGAAAAGCCGAAAAATAATAGCCAAAAAAGAAAACTATTAATGGAATTTATTATCTCAGATCGACATTTTATAGTTCAGATTGTCATATTAACGGCTAATTTTAATATTTCAATCTAAAAATACTGAAAAATAAGCTGATAATAATCAACACCCCAGTAAAAAAAAATTTCCACGCTCTTTATGATATTATATATATGTATCTTTTATTTCTTTTTATATAAATCCGTTGTATATATTTGCTACTTGCTTGCACGGTACATACGTAAACAACGCTTTAGCTTATACCAACATGACAAATATGAAATAAGAAATAGTACTATATATGACAAGTTTTAACCGTTTTCTATTTATAAAACACAAACAACATTGTGAATTTATTTTTTCACATTAAACTATTTTTTTTTAAAACTAACGTTTTAATTGCTTTTAAATGCAATTAAAAGGTTAGTTTTGCATAAAATTTAAAAAATTAGTTTTTTGTGAAGAAACAAATACATTGTGTTACACAGTGTTGTTTGTGTTTCCTTAATGGAACGTGGCCATTATATATCTTATGTATCTAACCATTTTGATGTATAATTAAATGTCAAAATGAAGTGACACTGCAGTTGTATATATAAATATAAATTATTGCTGTATAATATTTTTAAGGTAAGATAAATTTACTCTGATATTAATGTATTTTAAGATTTAAATGTTTTTGCTTTTTTACAGAATATGTACTTAGACAACTGTGTCTGGCACAACGGAATGGTATAAGAATGGTTTAATCCTGACGACCCAGATGGATATTCACACATATTACTATCACGATTTACATAAATAACAATTTTATTTAAGTTGAGAGAAATGGATGATAGATCAATGATGTTTTGGGAGCGATTTACTTCAATAAAGTTATCGATCCTGTTATTTTAAAAGGACGACAGGATTCGAAAAAATACGCAGGCACTCTTTTTCAACAAGAAGTAGAAATAAATGAGGTTTTACAGGGCGGAGAGTGGATATTTTAGACAGCAGGATAATGTCTGAATTCACAATTCTACGTGTGTACAGGAATTGTTTAAACAAAGAAACTGATCTGTTTTACACGATCAGCCAGATCACCTGATATCAACATCATCGAAAATGTATCGAACTATTCGTCCCGTAAAGTATACGACGGCGGGAAACAATATAATTTCAAAAAAAATTGAAAGAAAATATTAGACGTAACTGATGCCAAATACCACTGGAATATGCAAGGAATTTATATGAGAATATTCCAACAAAAATTTCACAAATAGTGGAAAATAAAGGAGCCTTAACCAGTCAATAATTATTAAAATTATACTTAATTTTTGAAAAGTGAGGCTATATTATTATGGGACAAAAAATTATATTAATTTTATATGTTTTTGATATAACTTTTGTGATTTGTTTGTGCGTTTATTTTATTAAAACAAATACTGCATATTTTTATTTACACAATAAAATATTTTCGAAATATACGACTAACGTATTATTGGCTAACCTGTTTCTCTAAAATATTGTAAGTGAAATATAAAAATTCTTAGTGAGGCTATATTATGAGACGGACTGTATAAATGAAACAATAAAAAGATATTTCGTCAACTCATTTATTGAACGGAACAACGAATAACATTGTTCAAATTATCGTGAATTTAAAACTGAAAATACTACTACGAATGTTTATATAAATAAATGTCAAAACTAGGGATGAGCATCGATGATCGATGTTTTCAAAACATCGATGTTTTGTTATGGATGTTTGATGTTTTTGACATCGATGGCAAGTCGTCGATGTTTTTCGTACATTGATAGTAAATCGTCGATGTTTTTATATAATATACTGTTGGTAATATGAACTTTAATAGAAAGAACGAAAATATAACATTGCGAGCTGTAACAACGATAAAAACACTCATTTTTATTCTTATTCCCAATTTACAGTTGAAAATAGTTTATAGTAGTTTTTTTCTGTATTTGTACTTTGAAGATTGATGTTTAAATACTACAAAACATCCATGTTTGCGACCGCAAAACATCGATGTTTCGAGATCGATGTTTTTGATATATCGATGGCTTACAGTCGATGTTAACATCGATGGTAAACATCGATGTTTTCTTATCGATGCTCATCCCTAGTCAAAACTGACAGAGGCATAAATCGATATTGAACTGTCAAAATTTGAGTTCTATACGGGTAATACTAGATTGCTCGTGCTCGCTCATAGAGTTACAAATGTAAATATAAATATAGTCTAGACCCCAGAGTACAGAGGTATAGTAACTATCTCTTTTCTGTAATCACGAGTGTGTACTTCTGTGCTCATTAGGCTTCTTAGTTGTCAGTTTGTCAGTAGCAGTCGATGATTGTAGATCAACCACATGATAATGGACTTGATTGTTACATCCCCTAGTACATGCGTGTGGTGTCATAGCTATGTATGCAATAGCTGAACAACGTGACCGCCCCTACTATCGGCGTTACTCACACAAATACACAAAATCGCACTAATACAATGTAAACCCAGTGCACGTATACAACATATTGTCTATCTCTTACATGTTACACTGGTTCCAGTAGTGTAGGGATAGATATGTTGTCTCTATTACTCTATGGTCTAGACTCTAGAGTATATGAGGTACGCTACGCACAGATAATTGACCGTGTTCCATTAGCAAACACAAACGGCACTGTGTAACACAGTGCATTTAGGGGAAAAGAAATGCCAAACAAGTTTTCGTGATTTTTGTACTTGCTTTTTTCACAAAAAAACTAATTTTTTTTAATTTTATTGCGAAACTAACCTTTTATCTGCTTTTAATTAAATTATACGTGTAATTGGGAATCTCAAAAAGCAGATTGAATCTTTTTAAAATCTAGTAACTTTGTCTATGCTGCCCTCTGCAGAAACAAAATAAAAGTTGATGTTCCATTAGTGAAAAAAGTAGACACAATGTAACACAGTGTCACGCACAGTGTAAAATTTTTGCTAATGGAATGCGGTCAATGTTTCAGTATCGTACGGGTAGAGATGGGATTCTACCCGGAATTTTCCCGGGAAAATTCCCAAAGTGGGTAAAAACGGGGTAAATTCCCGGGAAAATTCCCGAAAAGTGGGTATTTATTTTAATTTACTATTTATCGTAATATTTTTGAATTAAACTATCAAAACCGCTGTTTCATAACGAATATTTGCTAAACGTAAATAATTAATCTTCAGACTACATAAATACTAATTAATATATCACGTTATTATACAATTTTTGTTCGACAGTTTTTCTCTAGACAATTTATTTTCGTGGCTAGTTGTACAATACGCGTTTCATTATATGTCAATTTCCTGGGCCTACCACGACAGTCTTTTCCATAGTTTTCGCCCCTTTAGATTATGTTTTAAGTACTACAATTTCCAAAACGTCGAAATTTAAGCTCGATTCTCACTTGTCAATATTGAATTTCGTGGCATTTTAATTTCTTTTTTAAAACGTAGATATTTCTCTGAAATTTGAACACATTGAGTTATAAATTTAAATTAATTGCTAACTTTGTTGAAAAGTCGTCTTATGTTTATCCGACATAATATGTATGCATGTATTTTTAAATTTAAAGATAAATAAACATTCAGTATGTACTGAAGTGGTTTTATGTTAATAATAATTAGAAAACTTTACATCAACATTATATTATGTAAAACTCCACGCACAATTAACAAATATATACAGATCTAATTAAAAATACACTTGGAAAGAAGTACAGCTAAGTAATCGTTTTTACCCAGGTTTCGGGAATTTTCCCGGGAAAATACCCAATAAATACCCAAATGGGAATTTTCCCGGGAAAATTCCCAGTGGGAATTTTCCCGTCGCCCATCTCTACGTACGGGACACACAATGAATGAAATAAGAAATAAAAAAATAAGAGATAATGGGTGTTCGCTATCGAGTGACATTGAAGGGAACTTTAACTAAACTGCTCATAGGTATATGTACACCAGAACTTAAAGTGTGACATAGTTCGAATACCCACATGAAATACACACTTATCGAAACACACGTTGGCGACTCGCAAAAATTTATACCTATTATAAAAATGTCATTTAATTAGAATCAGTGTTGGCACTACTTTAATTTATTATTAGTTAACTAAACTTCGTAGTCGATTGATTTACTCGCTATTGAAACGAATATGTTGTAGAACAGTAAAAAATAAGCGACACATATTTTTTATACCTGCGGAAAAACGGTTGGAACGAGTGAAATCGCTCTTTAAAAATTAGGGTGAAAATTGAATTTTTCAAATATGTGAGCCGTTGATTTTGAAAGTGGGGCAAGTCCATATTTTGCTATTGCGAGATATTTAAGGGTTTGCGTTCAATAAATTTAAAAATATTGGTAAGTGTTAATAGACATACTTTTTGTATTTTGTGGTCTTAGATAATGCAAGTTTATGATCCAATAGTGTTTATAATGCTGGCTAAAAAAAAAGGTTTTATTATAACTAAATGGACTTGCCCCACTTTCAAAATTAATGAATTATTGTAATCGTTAATTTAAAAGGATAATATTTGAGTTTTATCATTTAAAAATAAAAACTTTTCATACGACAGTTCAACTTTAGAAGCACGTACTATGACATTATTACCCCCTGCCAGTGCCTTAGCAGTAGAAATGAGTGTTTGAAAATAAGTATGTACTTTAAAAAGGCGACTCACCCCCTTTGCAGAGTTGCTTAAAATTAATTTTAAAAATTTATTCTAATTGTTTTAAACTATATAATTTGGAAATGCATAGAAACAAGCATTTCTAAATTACACTGTTGATGTTTATGGATATTGGACGTTTGAATTAGGCGCGTTGGGTATAGCAACTATAAAGTAGTTGTTATACTCTATACGCTTGTAACATATTTTATGATTAAAGTTTCTATGTTTGATTTATTTAATATTTCTGAGAATTTTAATTTTATTTAAAATAGAAAAAGAAAGTGACTTTGCAAATCGATTTCTCTTTTCAGGTAACTAAAATTTTATTGTAATTCTCTATCAATTTGTTAATTTATATTGATTTGTTAAATAAAATCTCTTTTCAGAGCAAATTCGATTTTAGTCTACATTTATTGTGAGAAACCATCTTAAAACTATTTCCCTTGAAGAAGTTTTTAATTACTCAAATAGTACGATTATGTCGACACAGTCACCCCGTTAACTACCCCTGGATTTAATATTAGGAAATTGAGTAAAAACAGGTCGATTAGATTTTTTTACGTACACTTGAAATTTGTAAATAAAACTTTATTATATTTTATTTTTTACCTCTTTTCTAAAAATTAACCCCTCAAATTTTAGCCCTATACTACCCCTGTTGATGTAATGTAAACAAATTACATATCAATAGATAGCTTTATAAAAAAGAGCAATCTCGCCAATTTATTTAAGAAATGCTTGTTTCTATTTCTTACCGTTTTCGAGATATTTGAAAAATTAAATTTTCACCCCAATTTTTGAAGGACGATTTCACCCCTTCAAACCGCTTTTCCGCAGATAAAAAAAGCAAGTGTTACTTATTTTTTAGTATTCTACAACATATCTAAGTTTTATCAAAATCAATAGGTCCAGTTTCGGAAATTTTACTTGTAAGATGGACTTGCACCACTATCAAAATAAACATATTTACAATACTGTTAAGAGCTAAAACTTCAATCTTTCAAATATTAGGCTTCTGAATTTTTTTGACTATAAATTGTTGATAGATGAAAAGATCATACTAAGTCTTATCTATAACTACCATTATCTCCATTTTTTTCAAAAATGGACTTGCCCCACTTTCATAATAAACGGCTCATATAACTGAGGGCCCTAACTTAATGCGTGTCAACCACGCACTTGACGAATTTTTTAATATTTATTTGTATAAGAAAAATTATAAAAATGGTCGATTTTTTATGTTTTTTTTTTTTTTTGGCAAATCTCCCCTTAGCATATTATATTATTATTTTGAATATTTTCATTTTAAAAAACATGGGATCGTTGCTTTGTCATTTTTCACAACAAAAATCGTATAAACACGAGTCAACTTTCGGGAATTACGCCATCCTCAGGTGAAAAACACAACTAAAAACTGTTCTTTTAGGCGAAGCTATTTATATTATAAAAATTAAGTGAATAATGTATTAGTGGGGGATGTTAGAGATAGAGGCAAATGTAAGGGAAATCCCAAGTTAACAAATTTTTCGAGAAAAGTAAAGTTTTTGTATTATTTGCATAGGTACCTACAGCGAATTTTATTTTAAAAAGGTTAAGTGTAATCTCATTAAAATGACTGAAGTAAGTTGGAAAAAACACGACATTTACGACACGTGAAAACAGCGGTGAACGTTAATTACAAGAAATAAAGAATAAAATATACAGGTAACGGTCGGTGCTAAATTGTCAAAAATAGAGATATGTATTGATTTGCACGAAAAGTTACACCCCCATCAGGTGGCTGCTTTTGTTAAAATAAAAGGATTGTTAAAAGGATGTAAAATCAGACCATTTGACTATAAATATTAATTACGAGGAATCAATAAAATTTTTAAACAGGTACCTGTCAGCTCAACTGTTCAAAAACAAAATGTAAGATGTATTGTGTTGTAAATTTAATAAAGGCGATTTGTTTAGATCTATTTGGTCATTTAAGATGACGTGGTTTGGGTCTTTGTTCAATTTGTTAATTTCCAGGGCTTCCAAAATGTTAAGTTTACGGTCTTTTTTAAAAATATGTAATATTTTCGGTTGTTGATCGGGTTTTAACGAATGACCTGTTTCTAGTAGATGTATACCAAAGTTGGAAATGTGTTTCTGGGTGGTAATATGTTCCCTATATCTGGTTTCAAACGTTCGACCGGTCTGACCAATGTAACAAGCATTACAATCCGGACAAGCCAGACGATAAACTCCACATTTCTTCATGGGGTCGGATTTTTCTTTGGCGTTATAAATAAAACGGCCAATAGTGTGTGTGGAATGATAAGCCGGATATAGATCAAATTGTAAGAACATGTTACCTATTTTTTGAGAGATGTCTCCTAGATATGGGAGGGAAATATAATGTTTAGAGTCCGAATTGGATAGATTTGTTCTATGGCTAAACTTTTTTGTTTTTTACGGATTAGTTTTTGGATAATGTGCGGAGAAAAACCATTGTTAACTGCTATTTGTTGTATGATGGATAATTCCATATCTCGGTCTCTTGGAGATAACGGGATAGTGAAAGCTTTTCATTTTAGATTTTAAAAATTGTGTAAACGAAACTTAAATTACAGTTACAATTTTTTTCCCGCAAGTGTTACTACATATTTTATACGATACTGTACTGCTCCTATTTGTTTGTATTAAACATGGTACACTCCTTTTCGATCCAGTATATACATTCCTGGAACGGATGTACTCTTATCAGTCAATAGAGTATTAATAATTTCTCTTATCGTTACATAATAAATTTCTGACTTTTGGTTACACCTAAATATTATGTACTTAAAACTATGATAAAATTCAAGAAGGTACCTACCACCATATTTAGTAATTATTATGTAAATGTAACCTTAGACACACAGGATGTTTATATTTGTATTTACCATTTAGTGGCATTTACATCTAAACAGCTGTCGCATCTAATTAGACGGATGTTTAAATTAAACACGATTTTACATAAAGTAATTCATTCATAATCATTTGATACAATCTTACGTACGATCGTTAATTGTGGTCTAACTTTAAAAAAAAAATCATTAACACTATGCAGTCCGCCTATCTATGCAAGAAACTTCACCAGGAGTCGGCAATACTTTTAAAGAATTAAATTTAAAAAAAAAGTTTGTAAGTATAAATAAATTCACGAAATAATTCAACATATGTGTTTTTGACGCGAGGTTTACACGAGAGTCCGTAAAAATTATGTATATTTCTAGAATTTTTTTCTCAAAAACGGAAGTAAATATCAATTTCAAATTTTGTGCACATATTTATTAAGTATTAAAATTTTCAAGATGATCCGAAAATCCAATGCCTTGTTGGCGGACATCCTAGCGCCGGTAATAAACCACCGAAATCCAAACACAAAAAAGATTTATAAAATATATGAAGAGTACCGGCACCTCTACCTATAATATCAATAAATTGCTAAAAGAAAAAAAAATGGCGGATGTTTGAACTTTTGATTACGATTTTTATCTTATTTTTCGCTCTTTAAAGTAAACTTAAAAATAAAAAAAAAATATTTTAAGTGTATCGAACTTAGGTAGAGGTGCCGAAGAATTGAATTATCTTTAAAATAAAACATTAAAGAAAAGGATCATCCATCGAATAGTTTTTGAGTTATGGTGTCCGCCAGTTCCAAAAATGTAGTTCCGAGATATTATAAAATATATATAAAGAAATGTATTTTCAAAATTTTATATTTAATACTCATTATTGCGTGAACTACGTTTTTTGAATTTTTTTATAGAGAGCTGGATTCGGTTAATGTGCAAGAATCTTGTTTTTAAATTATTTTCAGTAAAATCAATTTGGGGACATATTTTACCTACACATAATTTGCTATCAATTTCGGCCAAAAAATCGATTTTTTTATCAAATCTCAAGTAAACCTTCCCTTAAATTACTTTCAGCAAAATCACTTTGGGAACATATTCTACACATAATTTGCTACCAATTTCTGCAAAAAAAAATCGATTTTTTTTAACGACTCTCAAGTAAACCTCCCCTTAATAGAAAAACAATAAAAATAACAATCTTCGCACAGTGTGTTTGTTACTGGCCAATACCCGTCTTCCCGGCTTCTACGATTATTCTGGCTATAACATATATGTTGTGTGTTCGGACGCTAAAGAAAATTGCTGCTGGACCACATAAAATTAAAGTTTCATAATAATTACTTCGAAGGAAATTTTTGAGAATAATAAACTATTGCTAAATATGCTTAAATTTTCTACATTTTGTTCAAAAATTGTGAAAAACTTCAGTCACTCCAAAATACAGAGTACGTAGTCTTATTGTCTTATAGAAAATTTTAGTCTCATAATATAAATCTTTGAAAATTAGCGATGTTATGCAGGTTGTCGTGACAGAGAGCATTTCTTTTTTATGTTGATCTTATTTTTTCCGTAAAAAGCGTTTATTTGACTGTCAAAGGTATAGTACCAGAACCAAATTGTCTATCACATTGATTTATCACTCTAAACTGAATCAAGATATTCGATTTTCGGGTACTTTAGAAGGGACCTCAAATCATTTTTAACTTATTTTCTTCCTTTATTAAATTTTGTGTTTAATATCAAATTAAAACGCAACAAAATAATAGTTAAGGGGGGAGGGTCCTCCAGACAACAGGATTTTTAATAATTTTTTTTAAGAAACTGGATACATTTATTGTATCAAATGAAGTTACATAGTATAGTACATGTTATGGTGTATTCACTCATAAATTTTTATGCAAAAAAAAAGAAAAAATGGCGGCGTTACAGCTGTTCCAAGTTGACTCTTTTAATTTGCGCCGTGAAATTCCCAGCCTCTTGTAATCAACTGAATTCAATCGGACAAAAAAATTTTATTAAAATAAGTCATTACGCTTTGCATATACCTAGTTCTGATGAGAATTTTTTTTTTCACAATTTAAAACTAAAAAGAAAAAATTTCACTTTTTTTTTTATAAGCAAATTGTTATAAACAATATTAAATTGTTATAAACAATATTTATAGTAATAATTGATGTAAAATTTTAGGTATATGCAAATTCCAATATCTTAAAGAATATCTGTACAAAATTTCAAGTTAATACCTTAATAACTTTTTAAGTTATGTTCCACGGTGCGGAAAAAAAACCTGTTTTGAGAAAAACGCTATTAAAAAGTTTTCATTCTTGAAAAGTAGAGTTAAAGCAATTTATCGTTATCTAAGATAATCGTTCTGTTGGGATTAAAACATTAGAAATATATTCCTTAAGGTTAAAAGGAACTTTCAAAGCAAAACAAAAAATGAAAAATTTTAAAGTTCTGGAGGACTTTCCCCCCTTATGATGAAATCTAGAAATTGCTTATTATTATTTGTAAAGCCAAATGGTATATTTCTATTGATAATAAAATCTACAAAATACAAACTCGATAACTTTTTTCTATCATTAAGAACATTTACGATGAAAACTTTTTTTATCTGTCTCACTGGTAACGATAACTAACAATAAGTGGTTACGAAAACGAAAATAATTTTTTGCTATAAAAAACGACCAACTCTTTTTATATTATTTTGAATGGAAACATCTTTAGCTGCAAGAAATTCTGATGAATAAAGATATCCATACATTCATTCACCAATATTCATAAAATTACTTCCATATTAGTTAAAAAAGACGTAGCCACAACGTCTGCCGTTCATTGATTCACTGAATTCATGCAGAAATCAAATAAAAAAAAACTTTTCGTTGGGTATTGGTCAGTAGCGTAACTCGAAAGAGGTGAAGCTGGAAAAAATTAGAACATAAACTCTCCTCAATCAAGTCTACTAGTCTGTACACTAATTTGTTGTAGATACATCCTAGAGGATTTTTGGAAGCAATGCTGAATCTCTGCTAATGATGGACAAAATCAGTCTTCGTTCTACAGTCTTGTCATACGTAACACACCACAGCCAAGGTGGTGTTGCAAACCTGAAGTAAACAATTACCAACCAATTATCACCAATTCGATAAAACAGCATCATAAACCAAAAACAAACAATTAGCACCAATTAAGGGGAGGTTTACTCGAAAGTCCTTAAAAATTATGTATTTTTCTAGAATTTTTTTTTCAAGAACGGAAGTAAATATCAATTTCAAATTTTGTACACATATTTATTAAGTATTAAACTATACAAAAAAAAATTTTCAAGGAAAAATATAAAAAATTGTCTATTTTATAGATACTGCAGTGTGACGATCCGAAGATCCAATGCTTTGTTGGCGGACATCTTAGCGCCGGTAATAAACCATCGAAATCCAAAAACAAAAAAGATTTATAATATATATGAAGAGTATCGGCACCTCTACCTATAATATCAATAAATTGCTGAAAAAAAAAAATGGCGGATGTTTGAAATTTTGATTACGATTTTTATCTTAGTTTTCGCTCTTTAAAGTAAACTTAAAAATAAAAACAAATATTGAAAGTGTATCGAACTTAGGTAGAGGTGCCGAAGAATTGAATTATCTTTAAAATAAAAAATTTTAAAAAAAGGATCCATCGAATAGTTTTTGAGTTATCGTGTCCGCCAGTTCCAAAAATGTAGTTCCGAGATATTATAAAATATATATAAAGAAACGTATTTTCAAAATTTTATATTTAATACTCACACTGAGAGAAATTTTTAGTTACCACAACCGAAAAACTACTAAATATTTTAGTTAAATACGGCATCAAATAAATTTTTTTAGTTACCATAACTAAAAAAAAAATGTTTCTGATAACTAAAAAAAATTGGTTCAGTAACAAATACTTCAACTATATTTGTATAGTTACACAAACAAAATAATTTTAGTAAATATATTATTGTTACAGACACTAAATATTTTTTGTATATAAAATAATTTTACTAAACATATTTAGGTTACACGCACTAAATAACTTTAGTAAATAAAATAATTTTACTAAATTTTTAATGTTACAGTCACTAAATATTTTTAGTAAATAAAATAATTTTACTAAACATATTTAGGTTACACACACTAAATATTTTTAGTAAATAAAATAATTTTACTAAATTTTTAATGTTACAGTCACTAAATATTTTTAGTAAATAAAATAATTTTACTAAATATATTTTGGTTGCAGAGACTAAATAACAATATGGAAATATCAATATCCTATTGTTAGTGTGAACAAAATATAAGTATGTATTACAAAATAATTTTGTTACTGTAACTAAGAGAAATGGTTCTGGTGGCTATAAAAAATTATTTGGAGTAACAAATACATCAACTATATTGGAATAGTTACACAAACAAGATATTGTTTGTGTAACTTGATAAATAATTAACAAATACTGTTACAGACACTTTTTTTGTTACAGAAACAGTTTTTTTTTACTAGCTTCTATAACAAATTATGTAATCAGTTATGGATAATCAGTTAATACAACAACCCGAATTAATATTTTTTGCTTAAATTACTTTCTGTTTCTAGTTGTTATTATTAAATATAAATTTAGAATAAATAGAAATGTAAGGTAAAGGGCACAATTATAGTAATAACACTCTATTTTTTAAATTCTTTATTTCAATGAAAATAAATTTATAAATCTTATATTTTCACATACACATGCAGCAATACAGTAAAAAAAAATGTTTTAACAAAAGAATGCTTTTTAGTATCAATATAATTTTTTCCCTAATATTTACTGAAATCTAAATATCGCTCTATTATTGCAAATTTGCAATAATAGAGTCGGTTTTTTAAATTCTTATATTTTTACATACACATACAGCAACACAGTAAAAAAAATGTTTTAAGAAAAGAATGCTTTTTAGGATAAAGAATATTACTAATAATTAATTATTATTATAATCAATTATATATTACATTTACCTCGTTTTTTACATTTGCGTAAGGCACGTGGGGTATATCAAAATGAATTATTGTTTCAAGATTCAATAGTTCTACTTCAGTGTGATAGAATCGAGATATAACATAACTTTGTAAATGGTCATTTTTCCCCAAAGTTGCATATACTTCAACAATTAATTGAAAATTATTGATTTTTACTGGTTTTGTATTTGTGGTTAATAAAATATTTCTTATACGTCCAAAAATTGGCATTTCAGCAATTCTGACAACGATAAATGTATCAGTTTTATACATGACATTGCCCGTTTTAATATGTGCGATCAAAGAATACGCTCCTGAAATTTTTTCATTAATTATTTTCAAAAATCTTTCAGAAATCTTTCTATTTTCCGAATTTTTATATTCAAGAATATCTTTAAAAGCTAAGCCGTTATCAAACGCATAATTCAAGTGTTGCTGATGTTTCAAGGCTAATGTCAAGCACAAATTTAGACGATTACTTGTTACCCTTGCAGCTTGTTTGAAGATACGGTGCTTTCCTTCAAATCGCATTGCCCAGCAATTCCGAAGGGGTCCTACTAATCTCATTATACGAGGATAGTGCACCAAAAAATGGCCTTTAGGTGTATGATATCCAAATAACTTCAAATGAAGACTATGATGTTCTTCAATTAACGTGCATAAAAGATAACTCAAGCTATCAGATACAGCTGACTGTAAGCAAATTACCAAAACTTGTCTCAGTAATTTATAAAGTTCCCAGTATTCATTATCATCAGGAATTAAATCACCGAATATTAATCCAGCTTGAAGAGTAAATGTCATCATTTCGGCTGCGCTCATCCGTAATTTTTTATCCTTTAAATCTTTAGCTGTAATTATTGAAGGTTTATTAGAATTTTTAGGATATTTGTAATATTGAATTTTAAAATTTAGAGTTTCTAAATTGAAAATTTTCTTTTCAACAAAATAATTTAAGATATTTGCCAAATCGCTTTTACAAATACCTTCCAGAAGGTCATGCATAATATCTACACAATAGTTTTCATAAACATGAAATCTATCAATATTATTAAAAATTGAATTTTCAGTAATGCCTGTAAATTCAGATTTTTTTTTTGAAAGATCATCAGCATAATTTAATTTATTCCTAAGTAACATTACGTCTTCTATTGCTGATTTTTGGCAAATCTCTCTGGTCATCTTACAAAATCTACAATATGATTTTGCCGAGAAGCTTTTACTGAATCCTAAAATGGTATTTAAACCTAAGTTATCTCCTAAGATCATTGCAAGTTGAAATTTAACAATTACCTCTTTTCCTGCATTATCAATTTTTACGCCATGAGTTGAAAGATACTGTAATTCTTTTACCAAATATTTAAAAATACGTTTATTGCCAAAGTGGACGGCATCACTGCAATAATGCAATTGCACGAGAAAAATATTATCTAATTTTGAAGAATATTCTGGAGGTAAACATGGTATACTTGCATATATACCTGACAATTTGTGGACAGATGCACGAGAACCAAGAGGATTTCCGGTCTCAAAGTCATCTTGATAAATAAAAAGTGGCAAAATAATACCATCAGTGGCATCATCTATTTGTTTTTTCCAGTAAGGTGATTGAACAATATTTGAAATCAAGCTACTCTTTAAAGTTCTAATATAATTCTGTATGATGTTAAATACATTTGGAATTTCCAAAAATGCCTTCAAAGTTTCACGCAGAGGAATAAATTGCAAAGTAGTTTCAATATTTTCTAAAACCCCTAATCTATTGCTGACCTCGCGATATCCTAGTAGTTTTTTTTCTGCTTTTATAAGACCCTTATGGGATATAAGTTGACCAATACGTTTGTGTTCTGTATTAAATGTATCAAACACTAATCTTAAATTTTCAAATTCTTTTTCAATTTCGTTTTTTATTGTTTCGTTTTGAACATGTTTTAAACAAAGTTTTTTTAGCAAATTTTCATAACTCCCTTGAAGGAGCCTTTGTGTATGATCTAAAAATTTTTGTACTCGAATGCGCGTTAATGATACGTCTGCATACAATGTCGATATTATATTCAATAATTCATTATATAATTCATTTTTTTCTGTTACAATTTCAGGCTTGTTTTCTGTATTAGATTCATTTTTGTTTTGCAAAATAGAATCGCTTTCTATATTAACTAAAAGTTCTGTGGAAGCAACCATATTTACTGGCAAATCCTTTTCTTCTACACCTTTATTTTCAATCAAAAACGAGTGATTTGATTTTCGGATATGATTATTTAATGTTTTTAACATACTGAATTTTCGACCGCACATATTATCAGGGCAAGGATACGCAAAACCAGTTTCAATACCATGAATATATTTCATATGTTTGTCATAATGCTTGGCTTTAACAATGCCGTTACACTTTACGCATCTGATTAGCATGGTGATTTGTTATGTAAATATATACAAATTTGCAAATGTTAAAACGTAACAATTTCAAGTGTTGAATTCGTATCGAAATTTGATTTTAAGAGTATCTTAGATTTATATATTTCATTAATTGTGGTTTTCAATGAATTTATTTAAACTGACAGTTATACAATAATGCGCATGTGCAAATTTGAAATGTAATTTTA
Source organism: Brachynemurus nebulosus (assembly GCA_035578155.1). Lineage (NCBI taxonomy): Eukaryota > Metazoa > Arthropoda > Insecta > Neuroptera > Myrmeleontidae > Brachynemurus > Brachynemurus nebulosus. Next base: position 3,420,988 of record JAPWDM010000030.1, read on the forward strand.
GAACCGGTTTGAATTAGCTTAATTATTTCATTGACATTAATTAGTTCAACACCGAACTAGTAGTACTAAGTTCGGAATTTTTCTCTTAGATCACACCGTGTTAATTTGTACAAAATCAGCCAATTCAAAACCAGACTTAATATTTTTTAAAAGTTTTGTATACTGAATTGAGTTTTATAGGAATTACTATAAAATAACAACTTAAGTCAACCCGAGATTATATAAAAAATCAGAAACGTTTAACGAAAAAATTATATTCATCCATTTTTCGTCTAATTATAGATTATAATTTTACAAATAAAACAAGTAAATGTAAACCAATACTATCAAAATTCTAGTATTTTTCTTTATATTTGTTAATTAATTAATTAATTAATATTTTTTTTTTTGCAAACGTTCAAAATAACTAAACCAAAATTTAAGTTTAATTAAAATTTTTGATTTATTAACCAACACGGCGTCATCAGTATTTTTATGAACATTTGTAAATATATTTACTCAAATAATATTTAACACATTGTAATTATAGCAGCAATGAAAATCACATCTAGATTTCTAAAAAATATCCTAGAATTTTTTTTATCTTAATGTAAGTATAAACCATAATATATTTGTTCATAAACATAAAAACAGAAGCCAGTTATTAACATAAGAACGATAATTCATAAAAAATTATGTAAGAAAAAGGCAAAATTATTCTATTCAGACGATTCTTCGTTTTCTGAAGTTACTAAATTAACTGATTGTAAATCTGACAATAATGAACTGATCGCAGGTGACGTTTTAAAGTCTTTATTTAAACCATAAATTTCCCGTTCTATAAAAAGCCAAATTAATTCACATTCTGAAGGATATTTCAAATCCAAAGCAAAGAAAGATTTAAAACATAAGTCAACAGCCGCTAAAATATTTTGGTATTTGTACTTTACCGTCTCTATAATTACATAACAGGCTTCAATTTTTTTCGGATTTCCCACAGCGACAACAAATGGTTGTGAAGAATTTCGGTGTTTTTTTAACTGCTTTGTTCGATCTTCCAAGCTTTTTTGAAGATCATTCATATGCTAAACATAAAAAAAATGTAATTAGAAGTCATTGCCAACATATAAAATTTGTTAAGTATAGGTGAAATTATTTTTGACGTCATTAACAAATGAAACAATATTAGACATACAATTTTATACTATTATAGTTACTCTAATATAAGAATAACAATAACAAAAAAGAAGAGACCGAAAAGTTTGGTACGTCTGGTTTAGCACAATTTGTTGCATTTGTTTAATGACGTCAAACTAATTTTAAATAATTTCACCTATATACTTAATAAAAGAAAATTTAATCTACGGATTTTAATTTACAGAAAATTTAATCCTCTCTCTCTCTCTCTCTCTCTATATATATATATATATATATATATATATATATATATATATATATATATATATATATATATATATATATATATATATATAATACAAAGATTCTTTTCACAATACACGTGCGAGAAAGAAGGAAACATTTTGTAATCTTTTTGAGAAAGAAAGAAATATATTTTTGATTCCTTTTAAGAATGTACTGCGATATATAATTTGTATACAGGATGTTTCATGTATGAAATATGAAATGCATTTTTAATACGAAATACATTTATTTTTATAAAAAACTAAGTTTTTAACTGACTACTAAATATTTTGCACTAAAATGTATTGCGAACAATTATCATATACATTTGTATTTTATACACATCGAATTTGTATTTAAAAAGAGATAGAAATATAATTACATTTCTATCTGATCAGGGTGTATTATGAAAAGAATCATTTATATATATATATATATATATATATATATATATATATATATATATATATATATATATATATATATATATATATATATATATACAGAGAAAAAATTCCAGTAAAAATTACTGAGCTGCCTCCGGTAAACGAGTCTTAAAATTATTAAGCAAAAATATAAAAAATGCGTTTCAAACATTATTTTTTACGATTCATTTGAAAATTTTTCCTGTACACCTTAAGAATTTTTCCTATACACCTTAAAAATTTTTCCTATACAGCTGCGTAAAATTCGATGGGCTAGTAAAATTTCAAGTGGACACCGGGAAAATTTACTTAATTTTTTGTAAAATATACTGGACATATGAATAATTTTTACTGAGTTGTTGTGCATTTGTTATTTGTCACACACCACTGCATAGCCAAGCATCACATAAACTGAGAATAAATAAAACAAGCATGCGCAATAGTACCGAGCATGCGCAATAACACGACCAACACGACTTCAGACTGCAACTAACCAGGACTGGTTCATTTAGTTGTTCAATAACCAACGTGACTGGATGTTTATATAGTGTTTTTTTTTTTATAATAAATTTTTAAAACAAAAAATTGTTGTTTCATGAATTTTTGTATAGTTTTGATATGTTAATTGAAATATGTTTTTATACAAATTATTGTAATGTGCTTATTGTTAAAAATTTTTATCATGTAATACCTATGTCAAATAAAGAATTTATATATTTTTTTCCACAAATAATAAAAAACCACAAAAATTTTTTTCTATATTAATAATTTGATTTTAATGCTTACCCTTCTATCAATATCCTTTTAAACTATTTTAATTCAATTATTTATTAATAAATAAAAAAAAAGCCTTATTTATAAATAATACGGTAATTTTTACTGAGCTATAGGATAATTTAAAATTTTTACTATAAATTATCGTATTTTTTGCTTAGCCTGTCACTTATGTCCGCATTACCAGAGAGCTCAGTAATTTTTTACCAGAAATTTCAGTAAAAATTACTGTATTTTTTTCTCAGTGTATATATATATGTTTAAGACAAAAAATATATGCAGTACTATTAGATATGGTCTTAAACTTTTTGATGATTTTACATGTCTTTATAAAAACAGTGCCTTATCTTTAAATGGTTGCAATTGGGTAAAAGCAATATCGTAAAGAGTTGATTTAAAAAAAAATTAAAGCTTAGAATTTCTACTTTCAGAATCTTTCTTTAAAATTTTTTTTATGGTTTACTGTTTTTGATTTATGGTTAAAAGTTAAATGTGTATTCAGCCGCTATACTCGTCTTTGTTTAAATTAAAATTTTGAAGTTCAACTTAACGTGTCCAACTTAATAAATTTGATTTTGATAAACACTGACTGACTGGCAGACAATGCACAGCCTAAATCGTTGGGTTTAGAAGAATGAAATTTTGCATAGGAGTTCCCTATGTAACGTAGATGAGCACTAAGGAAGGATTTTTGAAAATTCTTCCCCTAAGTGAGTTTAATAGGGGATGAATATTTGTATGTAAATTCGTTATTTTTAAAGTTAGTGGTATATAAAAATATGTTACTGGCTATTAAAATAAATAATATCTTATTGAATAAATCTTGAACACAGCCAAAACTGTTAGGTTTAGAAGGACGCAATTTAGCACAGGAGATATGAAAATTGGCGTTTAGGCTTCTATTTATAAATAAACGTCAGTTGTGTAAACGTTTCTGGAAATTTATTCCCTAAGGGATTAAAACAGGAAATGAAAGTTCGGATGGGAAGTTCGTTTGAAATTAGAAACGAGGATATTGATTTATCCTTTTGAAAAACATTAAAAGTGAGTAGAAAGTGAGTGTCTAATAAAAAGATGTTGTCGATGGAAAATTCCATCGGGTATACGGCTAGTATATATATATATATATATATATATATATATATATATATATATATATATATATATATATATATATATATATATATACGTTTAAATTTTTTAAAAAGGGCAAGTTTTGATCCTAATTTTTATTCTAAATTTAAAGAATATACTAGAACGTTAAATTAAAAGTGCAATACTTACATCAATAAACAAAATGAAACTATCCGCTTGTTCCTTATAAGTCGGTGTCTATTTCTTTTGTTTTTCTGATTTTGTTTGTGTAGGTCGAAACATATACGGTAAAATTATAAGTCCTTTAATGTCCGTTGATGTATCAGGATCTAGAATTAAAAAAATTATTAGCACATAAAATCACTAACAAAATGCGAATTATGAAAAATAAAATTACCAAGATCTGACAAAAGATACTCTTGCAAATTGATTTTTTTTTGGCAGCTTGAATCAATTTGCAACTCAATTCGGGCCAAATCTTCATAAAAATATATTCATCTTCAAAACCGTATGAGCATGTAAAATCCAAACTAATCTACAAAAAATAAATCAAAAATAATACTTTAATAATGTTATAATGATGGATTATGGATATTATTATGGCCTACCAATGTCGATCCTATTGGAGCTTCCAGCATAGGATATCGTTCGAAGTACGAACTAATACTGTCTATTTCCTTCAACTCTACCATTCGAAATGAATGAGTTTTTATCCACAAATCTTTTATTGCTTCATGATCTTCTATGGAAACATTTCTTAATTTATCAATATCGGATCTATCCAGTTCAGTAGTTGATATGCTTTTATTAGGTTTATGACTTAATAAATCGATAGAAATAAACTTTCTTCTTAAATTTGTATATTTATCATACAATTTTCCGGCAGCTACTTATTCATCTTTTTTATAAGGAATATAATAAGTGTCTTTATTTTCCTTTGGAAATACAGCAATAATTTCATTCGTCCAAAAAATGAATCTTTCTTTTTTTATCCTGATAATAAAAATGAATGTTATTTCATACTAATGTAATTCATAGTCATGTGATTATCTTCATTGAAATAGACTGTCTTTATTCGATATAAATCTAACGTGTTTATAAATGTCGTTTTGAACGGAACCCATTTTCAAGTTATCTATCCCATTGTCCCCAATAAAGCTTCGATATACTAAAATGTTCCGTTTTTAACATTTAAACAAATATAATACCTTTATAATTTTTTTTAAAGCGAATAAAAAAATATAATATTTTACAACAGCGGTTCTCAACCCGGGGGGCGCACCCCCCTGGGGGGGCGTGGAAGAATTCCAGGGGAGGCGTCAACAAATTAAAAAAAATTAAATAAGTTTGTAGTTTTTGAAAAGTATTTTTTGCATGTATATTTACAACAACAAAAATTTGAATTTGATGCTGGACACAAACACACAATCATTGAAATTTCTTTATAGCTATTAACTCAATCAAATGTAAGTGAGCGTCCGGCCAGGCGTGAGAAACTAGCTGACTTGTGATTTTTTCGATGATTTGTGTAATAAAAATTTGTATTTGAAGAAATATAATTTTATATTCCTTACCAGAGTATGTCTAGCCTAAGTTCAAAGTCATTTTACTCAAACATAATGTAAGTAAATTTATCATATATGTATAAGTCTAAATTCACTTAATCCGTAAAGGGAGGCGTGACCTCACACCAAAGTATGAAGGGGGGCTCAGAGTCTGAAAGGTTGAGAACCCCTGTTTTACAATTTTCAATCTTTATAAGTAACAACAACTGAAAAAAAAATAATAATAAAAAAAATCGCCTAAAAACCAGTCGGGCGCACACAATTAAGATGAGCAGTAAACAGTCAATAGACCAAATTAAACTTTTTTAGGATATCGTAATTCTAACAACAAAATACTTATGAATTCGTAGTTTCAGACTATTTCAAACATTTATAGTGCCCACATGATTAATTTATCTAAAAACTTTATAATTAAACAATAACGTTTTGAGAATTAAAATCAACAAAATCGTTTTTTCTCCACGAAATAACTATATCTTGTATTAGTGTGCCAAAAAAAAAAAAAAAAAAAATGTTATTTTTCTTGCTCTCCGCTCAAAATATCGTAGGATATGTTTAAACAAACATCCTCAACAAAGCGCAGCTCAAAATTCCAGTTTTTAGAGGTGCATCATCGAACCTAAAGTTTTCCCATTTAAATAACACAGGAAAAACCATTTTTTGTATTATTTACCAAACTATGAAGAAATTTTTTTCCATCAAATGAATCAAAGCTCCTTATTAAGCATTAAATTTTCGACAAAAAAATTCATTGAGTCAAATTTCTATCACCAATATTCCCACTTTCTACAGAGCCAATATTTCACTTTCTAAATTTTGTTTTTTTTTAAATTTTTAAGCTAAACTATTAAAGATAGGACAAAATGTTAAATGACAATTTTGTAGTCCAATTGACGCTTTACAAAAAAGTTCCTTACAAATTTTTCGTATTATAAACAGTTACAAAGTTACAGATCCTCAAAGTTTATTTTACTTATTTTCTTAGCAAAGAGGAAATTCAGCTATTACAGCGGGTGTCATGAAAAGACCTGAATCCGGGACTGGTAGAAATTTGTTTTGAGACCTCGAGAAACCGAGAATGACCGAAATTTCTGTCATAATCCCGGGTTCAGGTTTTTTCATGACACCGGCTGTAATGGCTGAATTTCCATTTTGGAAATTCGCTAAAAAATAAGTAAAATAATCCTGTTATAAATGGGAAAACTTTAGGTTCGATGATGCACCTCTAAAAATTGGAATTTTGAGCTGCGCTTTGGTGAGGATGTTTCTTTAGACGTATCCTACGATATTTTGAGCGGAGAGCGATTTTTTTTTTGGCACAGCCTAATCTTGTATAATGATAAACCAGCTACAAGATTTATCAAAGAATAATAATAATAATAATAATAATAACCCTTTGGGGACTACCAGCACCCGCTCTAGCCTTTACGCCGCCCCGGGTAAAAGGGGAAATTTCCGCCCCGGTAGCAAAATCAGTGATTTTTTTCTGGTCGTTGGGCATAAAAATGCCGCCCTCTTTTTTTTTACACCGGAGACCTTTTTTTTTTTGTTCGTCAGCTGTAAAATGCCGCCCTTTTACAAAAATCTCGCCCTTTTAATTTCTCGCCCCCGGCAAATTTTTTTTTTTGGACCTCGTAACTTCTAAAATGTCACCCACTTTACAAAAATTTCCAAAAATCCCGCCCTTAAAATTTGCCGCCCCAGGCAAATGCCGGGTTGCCTCCCCCTGGAGCGGGCCCTGGGACTACTAAAGCTGGTAAGAAGCGTGTGCGTATGTAATGGACAGATTAACTGAATGAATTCATCGTACGCACATACTTCAAAGTTACTAGACTTGAAACGGACAAAACTGGTTACCGTACAAAATTACATCAAGAGTTCTCGCGCACCTACCCTAACCTAAGTCGCGTCATAATAATAATAAAATATAAATGTATAGAACTCACGTGAATGAAATCACCATCTGATGTTCAATTATTACCCTGACCAGATCGGACCGATCTGATGCGTTCAAATTTTTTGCTTTCTTCAATAAATATTGCCCAACAGGGTTAGTTTTTAATAGTCTTCTCAATTCCTATAAAACAATTTAAATAAGCGTTATTATCTATTTTTACTTGTTAAACGGATAAGAATTATAGAAATTTTTTTTTAAAAATCAAATACCTATATTAAATGGAACATAAAAAATTATGATGAAATGATTTCACTTCTTAGAATTCTACAATTAAAATTAGAATGCAAATAATATGAAACGTATGAAACAAGCGAATAAGAGAAAGAAAGATCAAGAATGGGTAAGACAATGTGCGCGTAAGAGAGAAAGAAGATATTTGAATTTTAATATTTAACAAACAATATTTTTAACGGTTAAAATGACAAAAGTTTGAAAAAGTAACTATACGAAATATAATTTAAATTAATATTGTACCTGTCCATTAGATATTTTATTTTCGTCATCCTTAGCTTTATTTTCGTCTTGAGGCGGGTCTCTTTCTTCTGTATTAGTTATGGTTAATAACCTGGATGTTGAATCAATTTCTGATACCTATATGTTAGTTTTAAATATTTGTTGATGTAAAAAAATAATCAGATAAAATAATTAATAAAACTCAAAATAAAGAATCAAAATGTTAAAAAAAGTTAGTTTACGAACTTTTACAGCATTTTTTTCCAAATATTCTGCACGTTTACGTAAGAAAGTGTATCTCCACCCAATTAACTGAATTATTTGACCAACTCCTTCTTCAGGAATAGAAAGAAATGTCTCAGGATCAATCTTTTGTCCTGTATTTATAAATTAAACAAATTAATTTAAGCGTCACTTAAAAAGAAAGGTTAAAAAGAAGTAATTTCATTATATGGATGGGAACTTTAATTATTAATTTTTTACGCTTATTACGTTGCTTAGTATGATGTCTACATTTAACCATCTTTTGAAAATAATGAAATAAAAGTATAAGGTAATATAAAAAAACCATTACTTACGGTCAAATTCTTCTATAAGTTGTTCTAATCCCCATTCCCTTAGACGATCAGCAACGAAATTTTCCATTATTTACATAAACAATGAAATGGTAAAAAATTCTTCTATTATAAAAAAAGAAAAAAAAACCGTGTGAAAAAAATTTTCATTTAGTAGCAAAACTGCCTGAAAAATTTCACTTACAATTAAACCTTGTTTGGAATCAAAATCCCTTCTTACTTGGTCAGTTTGGTTTGGTCACTCATAAAATTAATAAAAGCTCTAAGTAGGTAACAGTATCGACTCATCTCATACCACTGAACTATTTTGCATTTTTGGTGGCAAACAACGCAAACAATACGGCCAATACGGTGCATCACTTTCTCCACTTTCTCTTTTTATTTTAGTGTCTCTTTTGCATTCTATGGATGCGCTGGGCCGCGGCAATTTCAAAAATGCCTCCATTTTAGCCACTTAGGTTATCATATCATTATTTACGAGTATAAATTACAAAGTAAATTTTATTTAATAAGCAATAAATTTATTTATTTATTATTTAGATAAATAAAATTGTTATCCGTGAGTTAAAAATCTAAACAATAATATATTAAAAATATGAATTTGTTTTACTTTTCAAATGAACCGCTATATATGCGCAGTAGAGCAAAATTAACACTATTCATAAATTTTCTGTCTCTTTTTGTTTGCGACCAATTTCTGGCTAAAATAGGGACGTATGTAAAACAAAATTTATTTTTTTAATAAAACAGAAAATATATGTATCCCTTTTTAATATAATTTATGTATTTCAGTTTCACTTAAGTTTAAAAAAAATATTAAAAAATCATTCAAAATTGGAGGCGTTTTATTATTTCAAAAGTTGAAAGGTAAAAAAATAAATAATTTGGAAGGACTGAGATTTAAAAAAAAAAAATATAAAATAAACATTAAACAAAAAATTAATGAAACATTTAACGAAACATTCATATTTAAAAAAATCTACGTTATAAGCTGTAAACGTATTGTATGTACGTATTGTATACGAACTACATTTTTAAAATGAAACAGTCAATTTTTATTGACGTGAGCGTCAATGATATTCCATGTTTGTTAATAATATTAATACATAAAATAATATTAGGAATACATAATAATATTAATACTTAATAATAATTAATGAAAAACCCTTTGTAAAAAGATACCATTTTTAATTATAAATAAAAATTAAGTACTATTTTCCGCAAGGTTAGGGAAACCGTCTATGACAGTTTACTATTAAAACTCACTGATTTCAATTGAACATTGCTTATTGTTAGCAGAAAAAATGGAGAAAAATATGGGCTATCTGAAAGATATAGCGAAAACATCTTTTTCCCAAGGGAAAATATATCTTAAGAAACATAATTAAAATTATGATAGTTAGCTATTAAAAAGCCAAGAGTATTTTTTCCGCTGTCCAGAAAAAACACTGAATTATGGATATTATATTTTATAGTAGTTACAGTGCACATACACAAACATTATATATTTATGTGGTAAAGCAATTTTTATCTAATTTTCAGTGAACAGAAATATTAATTGACTCGTAAGTATTCCACCAGTGTGTAAACCGTATAAGCTGAAGTCATATTATCATTTAAGAAAAAATTCTTAAAATCAACTCTCAGTAATGACATGTTACTATATCTGAAAATATCTTTAATAATGGCAAACATTGTAAAGCCATAATAAACTTCATCGACCGCTATTAATCACCTTATTATAATTTCAAATCATCGCGGGCAAAAACTAGTAATATAACAACGAAATCTTAGATTTTTGTCATGTCCGTCATCCGTCATCGCATTAGGTGGCCTACCCATACTTGACCACTTTTAATTAAATTAGTGTCGTTTTTTTTTTTTAAAAAATATTGATTTGTTTTAACTCATATTGAAAGTAAAAAATTCAGATAATCATATTATTAACAATTAAAGGTTAATTTTAACATTAAATTAATTTAATTAACATTAAATAAAAATAAAAACAATAAATTTTTTATCTCGAGAATTGTGAAAATAGTCGCTAACATAGTACGAAATTCTGACTTGTTCAATGCGCACTTGGCAAATTTTTTTTCTATATTCATAAATATTTTTGGATATAGGAGCAAAAATTTTTCTTTCGTTACACAAAAGTATATTAGTTACAGCAAATGTCAATGTTTTGTTGCAAACATATAGTGCAAATTACTAAAATTTTTATTCAAACCCTTTCAGTCATCTCAACTATTTGTCCTTTTGTTTGGATGACTTTATTTTTAGTAACATAAACTATAAAATGTTGTTAGAGTAACTATTTCAAGCTAACTAAAGTTTTTTTAGTAACAGTAACTATTCATTTCTCTCAGTGCATTATTGCATGAATTACTTTTTTGAATTTTTTTTTATAGAAAGCTGGATTCGGTTAATGTGCAAGAATCTTGTTTTTAAATTATTTTCAGTAAAATCACTTTGGGAACATATTCTACACACAATTTGCTATCAATTTCGGCAAAGAAAAATCGATTTTTTTTAAGGACTCTTAAGTAAACCTACCCTTAAGTCAATTATCTCCAATTAGATCCCCATCTGATGACGTCACACACCAACATACATATATTGTTTTCACTCTTGCCTGCCCCTGAATTTAGGCAATCGTACATGCACCCTCAAGTAACCGAATACAGTATGAAGAATTTCTCAACAACTCGTACCCTCTGCTATGCTACACTCCTGACGACAACAATAATATATCAGTCAACATGACCATTTCCGTATTGCATATAATCTTTTCACAAAATATATAAAATATTCTTCCACTCATTTCCCGCCAGTGTCCCATCATGGCTCGTCTCGCTGTCTGCCTCGGCACGCTGGGAGATATTTGATGATACGATGCTCGAATACGTACGTATCAAGGATACTTATTCGTCCTTCCATTACTAAATGCTAATTCAACATCTTTTTTTTTTTATTGATGATTTATATGTAATAATATGTAGTATTTGAATTGTTAACAGAATTATAGTTTTATTTTTTTTTTTATCGAATGAACAACGTCCGTAAAAAATAACTTGAAAATGCCTTAGGTATTGTGTTGTCCTTTTTGTAAGACACATTAATAGTATGTACACAGTTTAAATAATAGTTTGTTTCACAAATAGTTACGAAACTATTTGTGAAAAGCTTGAAAAAGCTTGACGAAAAGCTTGTCATCAGTTATTTTTGATATTTCCTTGTAATTTTAGTGTGTTTTGTGATCTGTAAGATATTTCTGATATGTATTTAATTATTATGGTGGCTTAAAATGTCTGGTGATAACTCTTGTGCTGCTAAATTTTGTCTAAATTATTCAAAACAAAATTTCAATTTATGTTTTTTCTGAGTGCCGTTTGATGCAAATTTGTAAGTATTATTATAATTTGAATGCTTATGTAAAAATACGTTAAATAATAAATAATTATTAATATTTTATAATAATCCAGTTAATATTTTCGATTTCGACAGTGGTTGGTGTTAATAGGTCGTGACGATCTAAATTCTTGTGTTGAATACTGCCATCAATTTCGCGTTTGCTCAGTTCATTTTGAAGAAAGTTGCTTTTAGTTGTTCATATAATTTAACATGACCATTATCAATCCTCAATCTCACATGTACAAACACATACAATCACATAAGTAAAAAAGGACATACATAATTGTTTGTACTTATATCAAAAAAGGATAGAAAGTACGTTTCGCTACTGCCTATGGTAATAATCTTTTATTTATACTGTAGTATGTATTTTAGTTAAGACATGGACACAGCAAATTCAAAGATTGGCAACGATAAAAATTTCCGTGGTTTAAAAGAACCAAAATTTCTCACCGAAAATGAGAGTGACCGAGTCAACAGTAGAATTTGTTTACGCCGAATATTTTTTTGTTGTTGTTAAGAATCGAATAAAATCGTCTCCTTTCGATTTATTATTCAGTGTCCGATTACGTATGCGTTAACCAAACAAAAATATTTCGTCGCTGTTTTTAGGTTATTTGGTCAACCTGGTAGACAAACCAGTCAGAATTGAAAGACATTTACAGCTGCTTAGAGTATTGATAAATGATGAAAACGAGACCAATTGTGAAAGGTTAAGTTGTCTGGTGTCTTAGTAACAAATGTTTTTAACAATCGCGATATAGGTGACCGAGGTGATATAGGTGATCTAGCTTACATACCATGAGACATCTTCGTAGATACCTATATTGATAATCTTAAGAGCACTTTTGGGCTTTTTTTGATTCCCAAGACTCTAAACTGACGTTCTTATCGAAGATATTTATTTATTTTTTGATAGACGGTAAAAAAATGTACTTAGATAACCTTTATTTTATTCTGAAAACTGTGAAAAGCTCTAACTATTGAGGAATTCAACATGTATTTGGGATTTTTTTTCACTAAGTCTTAATATTTATTAATTATTGCCCTTATCGGAGTAAGTAAACCGTCTTTTCAGTGAATCCAGTAAGTGAATTCGCGAAATTAGTTTTTAAATATTTTCAAATTTTTCAGGCGTTCCCCTCACGCTTGCCGTGTTATTTCAGCTTCATTCATCGAAGCAAGTGACTGAAGAACGCTGCGAATAATTTTCTTCGTTACACAAAATAGTGTCTGTAAAATAGTTACAATGACAAAAGGCAACGTAGATTAGTAAACAGAAACGCTCCATATAGACTCAACTAACTTCCGTACAATGGCTTGCTAGTCGAAGTTGAGAATATGATATTATTGCTACACACAGAGAAGACGATGAATACATTGTTTAGTTATCTTTACACGTTTTGTTGTGCTGTCGGGAACATCGTCAGAACGGTGGTGAAGAATTTCGGTTTGAATATTGAAATAATTCGAGTTCCTGAACAAAGCTTATAATGCTACAACACTGTCTATCCATGAATGTATCTTCTATATAGGAGAAGAAGAGTTAATATATTGTACGTCTGGAATTATAATTTCTTTTAAATAATATTGTTTAATATTGTAAAATAGTTCAGAGTTATAACAGTTAAAATTTTGCATTTTAAAGTTACGTAAACATTCACAAAGTAAACTTTTTAAATAAAATAACAAAAAATTTGTTAAGGTAGTTGGTCGATAAAACGATCTTTTTTTAAGGATTTTAACGAAACTACTCTAGGTCTTTATTGAATTCAATATCAATAATACAAGCCCTTACCGAAAAAAAAAATTGACCACCCCAATTTTGAGAAAAACGATTTCAAAGTTTTGTAATTTTAACACGGGCTCTTATGGGAAAACTCTATTTCTTTAGAATAAAATGAAAACGTGTCAATGGAACTCGATAAAAATTTAATATGTTATAAAATACAAAGTTACAGACCATATAATATGTAATAAGAAATAAAAATTATTCACCACGCCGTTTTTTAAATATAATTTATAAACATTATTTTACAACGTTTTTACAACGTTTTTTCAACAATGCTTTTATATTGCTACACATAAGAGTGCGGAAATTAAAAAAAAAAAAAAACAAGTGGTACTTAAACAAACATAATCACTGAAGAATATTGATACTTTATTTAATTTTTGATAAAAAAAATTTTTATGAGATATACTTTTGTATGGTTTGACAATATTTAAATGAGGTGACTTTTCAAGTACGGCAATAATCAGCATTATTGTTCGCAGCATGGTGTTTACTTATCTATATAAATGCAAAAGAAAACCGTGGCTTGTAAAACAGGTAACAAATTTAAATACAGTTGGAGTGACCCTAGGGTGGTATTTGTCGTAAGCAATAAAATAATTTAATTTCTTGAAAGTTTATGGTTACTAATAAACACCCTCTCGAAAAGTCATCCCAAAAGTTGTTGGATAAGGTATACCTGACCATCTCTAGTTAAGATATTTGCTGCGAGATAGTCAGGTATAAAAGTATATCTCAAAAAAATTTTCTTTTATCAAAAATTTAATAAGGAATCAATATTCTTTAGTTATTATATTTGTATACTACTTGTTTTTTGAATTTCCGCGCGCTTATGTTGCAGCAATATAAAAGCATTGTTGAAAAAGTGTTGTAAAAACGTTGTAAAATGATGTTTACAAATTATATTTCAAAAATGGCGTGGTCAATAATTTTTATTTGTTATTAAAATATGGTTTGTAACTTTGTATTTTATAACATATTAAACTTTTATCAAATTCCTTTGACACGTTTTCATTTTATTCAAAACAAATCGTGTGAATATGTCAGCATCCCATAAGAGCCCGTGTTAAAATTACAAAACCTTGAAATCGTTTTTCTCAAAATTGGGCCGGTCAATTTTTTTTTCGGTGTAGGCTCGTATTATTGATTTTGAATTAAATAAATGTCTTGAGAAGTTTCGTTAAAATCCTTTGAAAAATCGTTTTTCAGACCAACTACCTTAAGAACGAGTTGAACTTGCACAGCTAGAGTTGCGTATCAGTACTACAGTGAGCGTAGTTAACAGATCAAATTAAATTTTTAAAGTTTTGATTAAAAGACCTGCCACAGAGGATTTTCCCGAATATTATGAAACGTAGGAATTTGAAATTTGGTGTAATGATAGGTCGTGATGACACGCGCATATATCACCAGTCAACGACTAGAAAAAAGTTATTTTGGATTAAAATAGGAGGGGGGGGGTTAGTTTGGTGAAAGTTAGTTTTAATTAATATATTATATGAGGTACCATTTGAAAGAGATACTTTTAGGGATTCTAAAATATTTCTCTTTATAATTTTTGGTCTAACGATCTTATCGATATAGATTAAAATTTGCTAGATATAACTATATTGCTCCTGCCTCTGACCCCCTAGGCTAAAATTTAGATTTTGATAGGGTTAAATAGATTCTAAAATTCTATAGATTCTTAAATAGGGAAAAATATCTAGAGTTTTAGAAAATTAAGAGTTTTCGGAGGTTTGATAGACAAAATTAGAAGCGTAGAACTTTCAAAAGACTGACAATAAAAATAGTTTCATTATAAAAATTACACTTGTTGAAAAAATATTACTATTTTGGTGAATAAAAATTAAAATACCCCTGTCGCAGTATCCTGCAAAACATAGTGAATTTTCGTTTATAAAAATTAGTTTTTCTCGAAAACTAGTTGACATAGAGCAAAAGTTTAAAGAGCTTTTTCTTGTAATTTTTTCTCCTCTTTTAAATGGTGTAAAAGAATTTGGTAAAATTTTTTGAATAAGTGAAAGAAAGAATCTATAAAGGCAATTATCTTATCTTTTGAATGAACTAGAGACAAAATACACTCTACCGTCGTCCCTCAACTTATTGACAATTTAACTTATTGACAATGATCGTAGTTTACCTCAAGTTATAGACAAACGATCTGTATGTACGCATTGCCACACTACGACACAGCACGTATGACCTTGGGTACATATATATGGTTTGTCTATAACTTAAGGTAAACTACGATCATCGTCAATAACTTAAATTGTCAATAAGCTGAGGCACGACTGTATTAAAAAATGGCAATTTTTATAACATTTGTTTGATTTGAGGTACCTTAATTGTTTTTACAAAATAATTAAATAAAAATTGGGGCGAATTGAATAATATTCGGTCAACTATAAATAGGTATCCTGCTAATCCCTATAAACTATTAAATTAGATATTCACGGTATTCATAGACAGGATAAAATCCTATTATTTAAATTCTGCGTACTCTTACCTGCCTTTACCCTAGTATACTCAATTTCCATATTATCTATTTGAAGCATTTTCTTTATCATCAAAATAATATTGTCAAAAATTCCTCATCTACATGGAAAAATGATTTTGATTTCATAAAAATATTTTCCGGAAGGAAAAAAATTTTTCCAACAAACAACTAAAGAAAAAATATTTTAAAAATATACTTTTTAATAAAAATATTTTTCCGCATGATATTAAAAAATTGGAAAAACTTGATGGTAGCTACAGAGGAAAATATATATATCCCCCCCCCCCCACTTTACTCCCGCATGCATACTACACATATTTTCTTATTAAAATAACGCATATTATAATAAAATTAAATACTTGCGATATTTACATGCTCATATATGTTATACGAGCAAATTTACATAGGATGAGCAAGCGCTCTCATAGACATAGGAGTTAACATACACTACAGAAAGAGATATGTGGGACAAAGTTCTGCTGTTGTAAGTTATGCAAATTGAGAAACACAAGCTCCAACAATGTGACGTGTCAAGTTATTTCGTTTGACGATTACGTCGTTCTTGTGTGGCGTTAAATTTGTTGTGATGTTAGTTACAAAAAACCCGCAAAGAAATTTTACTTTTAACGGCATTGTGATATTCTGTACATGCATCACGACCTTGCCGTTCCCTGGTCAATCCATAAGGTCTACCAAGGTTAATGAGGTTTGCCCCTCACCGATTTCGTTCAGATTTTGTCTACCAGTAAAGTAGGTAGACGTATAATCACTATAATGAATCTACAGTATTGAGATTCACCTCTAAAAACACCCGAGATATTTTTATTTAAAATGTATGCGGAGATAAAAATTGACACTTATGCACAGGTTAGTGGTTAGAGTGAACACGTGTGGATCGTGAGATATCAGGTTCGAATCCAATACCATTCCTGGATTTTTTTTATAAAATTCGTTAATTTATTAATTATTCTGCCAACATTGTGTTGCGAAATATTACTTATTACAATATTAGTAAATGTAAAAAAAAATAATTTATAATACAAATAATTTATAAATTAACATTATTTTTTTTATACATGAATAGATTTTTCATTTTAAAAAATGTGAAAATTCATAAATTTTTAAAAATTGCTGTTCCCGACCTTTATCAACGGAAACATCACTTTAAAAGCCTAAAATAAACGCACAAGCAATAGGAATGAGGTAGACATTGAATGAACAGGATTGAGTTTTCTTACGTAATTTTTTTGGTACATAAAAAGAACATTTTTTACTTTTATTAATAATTATATTGTTAGTTAATAATTATGTCAATGTTAAACGGATATTTTTGTAATTTTTTTAGAAAATGAGTTCTTCTATTCAGAAGAAGGAAGGAATAATTTATAAATCTACATATATATGCGGAAAATATTACAATTTCTACATTCACGAATAAGCATCGGTTACTTTTATATATTTCATTTTTGTTAGCGTATCCATAGACATAATAAATCCAAAATATTCAAAGAAATTGTGAAAAGTTTTAAGTAATTTCTAATTTAAAATATTATCTACTAATTCAAGTTTTATAATAAATTGTGTCGCTAATAATTACTGAAAGAAAAACAGATGATACGCATTGGTATATTTACCTAAATATCTCCGTTTCTTTTTAGTAAGCAGAGATGGACTGAGATAAAGATACTAGCAGTTCCGGATTTACCTACAGGCAAATTAGGCAATTGCCTAAAGCGCACTTTTTGGAAGGGGGCATTTATTCAAACTGAAAACATTTGATGCAATTGTTATTCAGAATAAAAACATTTTTATTCATACGAAGTTCCTTCAAGTTAAGTTTTGTAACTATTATTTTTCAATTACTTATAAAAATAATTGGCAACAATTTATCTGATATTCTATGTCCACTTCAAAAATAATAATCTCTATACTTTCTATAGTATGTTGATATTCTCACTGGATTTACACTAGGGGCACAAGGTGTTAAAATTTGGAACACAATGTGGCAATTTGGATTTTTTTCATCTCATCACTCATTTTTTGTAGAAAAAAGTAAAAAAAAGAAATTTTTTTTGCTCGTCACTTATTTTTTTTAGTGAATTTCAGGGGTGGCATTTTTCGTGGTGCCTAGGGCGGCACTTGGGGTAAATACGGCCCTGGATATTAGGGATGTTACGGATATGAAATTTCAGATACGGATATTTAAAAACATTTTTTTAGGTTTCGGTTTCGGTTACGGATATGTAATAATATCGGATAATGTTTCGGATACGGTTACGGTTACGGATAAGTTCTTCCAGTGAACATTTTTTTTTTAGAAAAAGGGGAAAATTTTACCCCAAAAAGTGAGAGCCAAACCCAAATCAACGGAAATCTATCAAGAGAAATATATGTAGCAAAAATTTGCTTCAATTTAACCTCAGTATTCCAACGGCAGTTGTGTATTATTATCCGAAACAAATCCGAAACTTTTATTTTCGGATACGGTTTCGGTTTCGGATATGTAATTATTTCGGATATCCGGTAGTTTCGGCTACGGTTACGGATATCCATAACATCCCTAAAAGATATCGTATGCTAGCTACTACATCAAATCCATAAAAACAACTATGATAGTATGAAACACTATGTGCGCAAGTACAACTTGCCCCTGACAACTTATTTCAACAGTACGGTAACTCAGAAGCATATTATTCATATTAAAACTACAAAGATGTACTTTCTAAACAAAATACATGCACGTTACTATATGATGAGAGCTACAGATACTCTATTCCAGGCTCAGGCTCACCATAGCGTCATCTAATGAAACATTGCCAAACTATGTATGAAGCGAGCGGATAATGTATTACACATATTCACTTTGTGTTGTGCTGGGAAGTAGTTTTGAAACTATGTGACGTATTTTGATGATGTATACCTCAAGTTTGAGAACATTAAGCAATGTCTCAAGAATGTTAGTTACACAGTTATAATATTATAATAATCTAGTTATGAGCCAAATGGAAGTCCGTCTGTGGTCCAAGGTGATTCAAGGGGGTATCCAGTTAGTTGTACATTGGGTTGTTGTACAATTAATCCTCGATAGGGGGGTTGACGGTATTGGTCCGGTCCAGTCCATCCACTCCCGTACGGTCATCTTGTCATCTTCTGTGTTGGATATGTCATAACGGGAAAATTAATCACTATATAGTTGGGACATTTTGAATTGTATTGTGAGAAACTTAGTTTAATTGAATATGCATTGAAGACATTTTCGTTTACATTATGCAGTTTTCTTCACGAATTCCCTAGAAAATATAAATTCTTAATGACTGTAAATTCTGAAGTTTTAATTAAAATAATTTGATCAAAGCTATTGGATTAAAATTAGTGGATTTTTTTTTTAAGAAAAATCGGTATTTCTTTTACAGAAAACTATCAAAATTAAAATGCTGAAATTTAAAAAAATAAAAAAAATTTTTTTTCATTTACATCTGATCTCTCTTGCGATCAAAGCGGGATCTACAATTATTATGAGGGGGAAGGGGGACAAACTTTATTGTTAGCGCCTTCCCTGAGAAAAATTCTAATTTCAAAATCCAAAAATCCCTACAAAAAGCAAGACGAGCAAAAAAGAAGCAAATTCAACATTTTGGCGTACCCGAACTTACACTTTACGTGCCAGCCTAAGATCAGACTTCTGACTAAGATCAGTATTATGTGTTAGGGATGATCGATATTCATCGATGGTAGAAAAACATCGATGTTTCGCGGGAAAACATCGATGTAAAAATATCGATGTTATATCCTCGATAACATCGACACATCGATGTTACGAGAATTATATCGAAACATCGATATTACTCTATGCTATTCAGTAGTTAAAAAGTTCTGTAGCTCTTTTAAAACAAAATCCATTACTTTTATGGCAAATTCTAGGATCCACTTATCCAAACTTGAAAAAAATTGCCATTAAATATTTGTGTTTCACAGCAACTTCAACAGTTTCAGAGAGACTTTTTTCAAAAGCTGGGCAGCATTTGTATCAACAAAGGAACACTAGGATAAAGTTTTAGACTGAAAAGGAAATGTCAGGAAAATTTTCATTGATCGTTTCGTTGTAAGTAAACACGATAGAAATGAAACAAAAGTTTTCATTGGTAAATTTAATTAATTTCAAATCCATTCGTACTAACTTACTTTACTCTAAATTTGTTGCCTAAAAGCAATTGAACTCGGAGAACTGTCAATTAGTAAAAATAGCACAGCTACCTCAACACAAAATTCGGAAAAGTACAATCTCTCGTGTACCTAATAATTAAAGAAAAATCTGTCATATGGCTTATTAGCTAATTAATTTTACTTTCGCTTACTGTTAAACAAGGTTAGTCTTACTCTTACAGTATTTTTGAATAAGACCGCAACCATCACCACCAAAAAGTTTACTAGAGTCTCTGAGCAGTGAGATCCATGCGACTCAAGCCCAATCACTCACGTCTGGTTTCTGAGAGTTTTGTCAACAGTGTAGAACCGGCATTAGTATACTTTTTAAATTCCCATTCTGTACCAATGTATCGATTCACGGAAATATAAGCATTAAGATTATTGTAATGGTGACACAATGAAGATGCTATTAAGAAATACATACATACTTACTTGGCTAAGTGATTTATTATGTATTATATTGCCTTATAGTTTCCATTCAAACGTTCAACTTATTATTTAATAATAATAATCAAGTACAATGGTGATTCAATTCAAGCATAACATGTTAACTAGATCAATTGAATTCAAGTTGACTGAACTGAACTCAAGTCAACTGACAAGAAGTAAATAAAGAAAGTCCAATAATTGAAATAAATTAATCAGAATTGTTGATTTTTTTTTCTGATAATCTAATTAAGGGGTTATGTGTATGAGTTTTTAAACTAAAATTACCTGCAAAATATACCGCTTTTATTTTGAAAACATGTTTCGATCAATATGATCATTATCAAACAAGTTTGATTCGCGCGTAAAGCCAGTTTTTGGACTGTTTCATTGACGGTGTGATATGCGAAATATAATGTGCTAGTTATTATTCAGTAAGCATGACCATATTTATTGAAAGATAAAATTTATATACTACCTATATGAATTTTGAAAGTTTTGCAGTTTTTTTGATATTATATTTTGACTATAATTATTCAAAAAGACACTAAAAAATGGTTTTACGGATACTGCGATTATTGTACTAATTACAATATTACAAAGTGGCAGATGGTCGTATTTTGAGCGTATTTTACAGCTTCATTTATTCGTTGAGATAGTCTGTTCACTATACTTATATATGTCCATTGATCTGTGTTTAAAACCAAATTTGTTATAAACGCCCATAATACAGCTGAACTTTTTTGTCAAATTTTTTAGCCATTTTTATGCAACTTTTTTATGCGGTTTTTAAAAAAAATGCCCATTAAAGTGCATAATGTGAATAGAAAGCAAAAGAAAGTAAGAAATTTAAACATTATATTTAAAATAATTTTTTTCAATAAAATAACTTATTGACTGTTTTTAAGCATTTAATCACTACATTGTATAAGAATACACTATCCTACAATTCTAAGAAAAAAGTAAAAGTAATAAAATTTTACAAGTTGGATTTACACTATAGCAAAAAATGAAATAAATTATTTTCAGTACGAAACTACCTTCTTGCAGTAACATTCTTAAAAATATTACTTTGCAATTCAAAATAGAATATGGCAATACAAAATACGATTTAGAAATGTTAAATTATAATCTAAATCAATAGTTTTAAGAATGATATACATGTCGCATTTTTGTGTGAGAGAGATAACTAAATTAAACTGTCACTGTACAAGCTGCTTTTTTATCCTTGTCATCTATTTTAACCAATCATATTTTTTTCAAAATTTTATTATCTTTACTTTTTTCTTAGAGTTGTAATACAGTAAGTTACTGCATCATTAAGTTTTTTTTTGTTTTGGTAGATCACAGTTTTTTTTTTTGTTTTGGTAGTATCACAATTTCCATAATATTATAATATCCCCTGTCGCAGCATACTGCATAACATAGCGAATTTCCGTTTATAAAAATTAATTTTTCTCGGTAAAGTTTATATACTATAGAATAATAGTTTAAAAACCATTTTTATGTGTTTTTTTCTCCTCTTTTTAATGGTGTTAGACATTTTTCTAATGGTGATGGACATTTCGTTCGAGAGTTATCGTGGTTTCTATATCGAATCGAAAATTCGCTAAAAATTCACATTTTATTTTAAAATGTTCTCATATGTATAAATTAATGTTTTATCTTGTTTAGAAAAGCAACTTTTAAAGAAATCGTGGGGTTTTGAGAGTTTTGAGTTCTATAAGTAGTATATTTACTATGAAATAATTTCATTTACAATCTGTAACGAACACTTTTTATAGCTATTTATGAAGTTTTAAATTTTTTTTTGTGAAATTTAGCTGTATGTTGATAATCCAAAATGAGAAGAAACGAGATGTTTAAGAAGGTAAGAAGGTAAATTATTGAAAGTATTTTCTTCCAGACTGTTGAAAATGGAAAAAATTGATTGTAACAATTATTTAAAATGCTTATAACAACTTTTACCCATTTACCCTAGTTGTTGGATATTATAGAATTGATTTGTTCTAGAATTGAAAATATTTCTCTGCAACTTTTATAATATTATGTACATACATATAAAATGTATAATATATATTTTGAGTCATGTTTAATGCATATACAAACAATCTTACAGTAACTAACTACTTCGAGTACAACAACTGCATGACCTCATAGTGCATAACATGTACGTAAATATTTTCTAGGATTTCGTAGTTGTCCTAACAACGAAATCCTTCACTGGGTCACGTTGTAAAGTGTCGAATCGTACGCAATTTTACAGACAGTTCCAGTTTTTAAAAACTCTTATATTGAAATTTTTTAACTCATATAGAAAGTAGATTATATTTTATATATTTAATTTTAATATTACCTAAATAAAAGTAGGAAATATTAGTTTTGTTCCTTTTTCGCGAATTTTTAGTTCAAATCAGTAAAAATCATGCGCAGTTGGAAAAGTTGAAAATAATGCGTTCCTTTTAAAAAAATATATTACTTGTACTGATAGTTCAATGTTCCTTTTACTATGAATTTGAATTTGAACTGAGTTCAAAACAGTTCAATCAGTCCGGGATTTTTGTCAAGAATTTGAACTAGAATTTTAGTTTGTGTACAGTTTTGAAAAAATTATCAAAAAAAAAGTTAATGAAGAATAATATCTACGATATCTACCCATTATCTACCATATTTACGATATCTACGGTTAGCGTCGTTAACGTAGTAGCGTTGTCATACGAGTGAGTAAAAAGCAAATTTATTCAAATTTAAATAATAATTAAAATACTTTTGTTAATTTTAACTATATATTTAAAATATTATTAAGACAAACTAATTTGGGAAGTTTTTGGGTTTTTATTAACCAATGTGGCGATTTGCTTCAAAAAAGATAATGTGTACTCCATCTAGTGTATGGTACATACACATTCTTATATCAATGGATTTTTGTTGCTTTTCTCTATGATGGTAGTGTCACAATTCTATGCCCTCTATAGAATATATTTAGAATTTATTGCGTTCCTTTTTAAAAATTCAGAATTATTAGTTCAAGTAAGAATTCAATTCGATCATGCGTATTTGACAAATTCATTATTATTTGAACTGTTCATCATTTTGGAAAAGGAACAAAACTATTATATCCTGAAAATTGTGAAGAAGTTTAGCTACTGAACTACGAAACTATGACTTAAAGCGTGTCTAACACGCACTTACCGAAATTTTTTAATATAGGGTGCACATTTACTTGTGGTATTTTCTGATCAAATTATTTTGTGGGTACCTACAAGATGTAAGTTTTTTGAAGATTTCAAAATATCTACTAACGTAATTTATATAATATAAGCTATTTTTTTTTTATAATTTGTAGTCGAGTGGCCTTAATGATATAGCCAAAAATGTGCTAGAAATGACCGATTCCCCTTGATCTCCTAAGATTCTAAGATTAAAATTTTTCTTTTAATAGGGTTAGTAAATATTAAGTCATAAATTACAGGAAAATTACGAGTTTTTTCGATAAGGGAATAGTTTCTGAAATAAAATTTTAAAGTTTTAAATAACAAAAAGAAACAGTAAAATACAACGTATTTACAAACTAGTGTTTCAGTACTAGTGATATCGAGCAGAGAAACAGTTAGTCAATTAATCGACTAAAGTTTATTTCAGACAAAATTAGTCATTAGTCGAAAATATCCAGCATAGAATAGTCGACTAATCGACTGAATTTTTAGTAGAATTCATGAACAGAGAGTAAACTATGTTAGTTTTTCAAAAACGATATTTTCTTTTGAATTAAATTAATGACTTTAAATTTTTTTTATAAAAAAGATATAGGTAACATATCACAATGAGTTAATCACATAAAAGTTAAAAATCATACAAATAAATAATTTTTTATTTTTCTTTTTTTAGAGTTCAATAAATAATACAGAAAAAGTATTAAATTAGTCCTTTAAAAAAAAAAAAATTAATAATTTCAGTTATTTAATCGAAGGTAAAAGAGTCGACTAAAAAGTGACTAAATATAAACAAAATTAGTCGACTAGACCGACTAATCTATTAATCATCCAACATCATTATTCAGTACAATGCGGGACAATTCATGCATTTCTCACTTATCGCAGGCAAAGGATAAAATTTACATAAATAAAGAAATTTCAACTTGGTCTATTGACTGTTCACTCTACGAAATCCTAATTGTGCGAGCCCAAATCGCTCTCAGCCAATTTTTTAAAATGATATTTAACGGAAAGTTTTGCAATATGTTGAAATTTTTTAAATATAGAAAGTTTGCTCCTTTTAAAGTCTTCAACTTAAGAAAATTGTAACGTTAAATCTTGATCAAGTAATTAAACTTTTAGTTTAAGGGCTCATATACTAGAAACAACACAAAACACTATCGTTCATTTGAACAATGACACCTGGTACCACTTATTATTATACAATGTCTACTTAAAGATAACAAACCATTACAATTCTTGATAATAATGGAGGAATACGCTTATCAAATGTTCAGAAGAAGAAAATGAATTGAGAGAAAGAAAACTCTTGTACGATTTTTCTTTTTTCGCGATGAAAACTAGCTGTTGTGGTAACTGGAAACGTTTTGTGAAAATACATATTTATAAGGCAATTACTCTTGACTAAGCATATTTTGTGCTCAATAGCGCACTACTACAGCAAGCATCATTCTACTTATTTTGTTCTAGATATTGCGAAAAATGAAATTCATTTTTTTTTTCGTGGCACGCGGGAAAATGTTCTGACTTCGACGATGTAAGATGAATTATGATGTATTAAGTGTTTTAATTAATAATTTACGATTTTGCAACTATTTATCAGAATGCTTTACAACCACGGAGTACTGCACTTTGTTTCTCATTAATGTTTTAATCTCAAAAAAAAAAGATTAAAATTTAAATAGAGAAAAGTTGAAGTAGGAAAAGAATCACCGACCCGATAGTCGCAGACATCATAAATTGACAGAATTTAGTCCACATAAAATAAAATGGGTCCTTCCCCCAGGAAAAAAGTGGTGTCACTTTTTTAAGCATTACAGAAATGTTTTAAAGTAATTTTTTAAATTTAAATCGAATTTTTGTAATCTGGCGTCATTTCCGTCATTAACTGGAATAACACTGGGTCGTGTAATATAAAATGTCGATTTCCGACCACATGGTGAATCATATAATTCAGAAAAATATGGAGATCTTTGAAGCATTAGAGAAATGTTTAAAGCAATTCTTTTAAGGGGAGGTTTACTCGAGAGTCCAGGAAAAATACAAAAAAGTGTCCATTTTATAGATAGTGCAGTGTGACGATCCGAATATCCAATGCCTTGTTGGTGGACATCCTAGCGCCGGTAATAAACCACCGAAATCCAAAAACAAAAAAGATTTATAAAATATATGAAGAGTACCGGCACATCTACCTATAATATCAATAAATTGCTGAAAGAAAAAAAAATGGTGGATGTTTGAACTTTTGATTACGATTTTTATCTTATTTTTCGCTCTTTAAAGTAAATTTAAAAATAAAAAAAATATTAAAAGTGTATCGAACTTAGGTAGAGGTGCCGAAGAATTGAATTATCTTTAAAATAAAAAATTAAAGAAAAGGATCCATCGAATAGTTTTTGAGTTATCGTGTCCACCAGTTCCAAAAATGTAGTTCCGAGATATTATAAAATATATATAAAGAAACGTATTTTCAAAATTTTATATTTAATACTCATTATTGCGTGAACTACGTTTTTGGAATTTTTTTTTTATAGAAAGCTGGATTCGGTTAATGTGCAAGAATCTTGTTTTTAAATTATTTTCAATGAAATCACTTTGGGAACATATTCTACACATAATTTGCTATCAATTTCGGCAAAAAAAAATCGATTTTTTTTAACGACTCTCAAGTAAACATCCCCTTAAATAACTAGAATAACATTAGGTCGTGTAGTATGAATTGTCGTTTTCCGAACACTTTTAACACCACCTGTTTTAATTATCACAGAAAATTAATTTTTATTTAATTTCTTTACAACAAAAGAGTTTTCATTTGCACAAAATTTAAATGAAATAATTTGTTCATTAGCTAAAGATATATTATGTACATATCATATTAAAAATGCAAAAGTAGAATAACACTAGCTAGTGTGTATAATGTATAGGTATACTTGGAGTACACCGTCACACTAATCGCATCAAGTAAGGCCCGATTTACATTAACGCTCCGCTCTCGATACGCTTCCACTCCACTCTCGCTCAGATATAATCTTGTTGTGTTCACATTACAGTGCTGATATCATGCTGGTACCTATTCGTTCTCTATTCACATTATAATGCTGCTCTGGGTACACTTCCAGTTCGGTCTCAGTTCGATACAAATATCTTTTCATAACAACTGAATGCAAGCGGAGTGGAGCGGACCGATATCAGAGCGATGATGTGAATACACTCATTGCTTATTGTATAAGAATATTATATCGAACCGGTAGCGGAGTGATATCGTATCGAGAGCGGAGCGTTAATGTAAATCGGGCCTAACACAGTCAGTAGGGTATATAGCGTGTGCTTTTAACCCCACATTTTTACTGCCCCGTACCTGTCTCAGTGCGGTTGGTTTGGATCGGGTCGCATGTTTTACATTTAAATATTTAATGTTAAATTTACTGTAAGTAAATTAAATGAATAACACATACATATATAGCCAGCGACAATATTATCTTGTAACAAAAATGACTTGTATTGTCGAGACAGTGGTGACCCTAAATATGCTACCATCACCAAATCGAATCAATGCAAACAGCATAACACATGTGAAGGATACTAAGACAGTGGAGTAACAGTAGTGACACTAGGATTTTAGCGGCACTAAGGATTTTTTCAAACGAATTTCGTTATTTTAACAGTAAAAATTCTAATTCTAATATTCTAATTCAACCAATAATACCTAATGCTAATCACCTTCCATAATGCCTGATTTGAGAAAAAATAAATTTTATTAATCTGATGATGACATTTGTCACGAAACATTTCAAAATGATGAAGCTGAAAGTAAATTATAGATTTCTGAAGCCGTTCTTTTCATTTTTACCAAAAATTAGATATTTAGGACCGCAAGGAACAAGAATTCTGTCGAATGTATCATATTTGAATTAATATTACTAACATTAGTAGCTATACAGGGTGTAAAGTATATAAATCTCGCACAGTGGGTAGATCTCACCCATGTAATTAATATTTACCAATAAATTTGAACCAAAACTGTTTTTTTACAGAAAAAAATTGATACAAATTATAGGTAAAAAAAGGAGCACTTAATTTTTTTTTTTAAATTCAGCTCTGACCATCTCATATTTGTAAGATAAAATTTCTGTTTTTGAAAAAGGGAAATACATTTACGACCTAAACATGTTTACAAAATCTTATTGAATTTTAGTCAATAAAATTATTTTCTAAAAATTAAGAAGGTATTTATGTTAATTAAAATTCATACAGTGTTTAAAAAATATTCAAATTGGATCGGCAGGGACTCGAACACGGATTTCTTGGTTGCTATAGCCAAGCGCGTTACCAATTAGGCCACCGACCGCGTGCTTGAATGCCATTCCATTCTGATAACCAATCAAAACCCATCCTCTCTTTAATGCGATACGCAATTATATTTTTAATTTCAAATGTAATCGAGTCGAATTTGTCGTACATACCAAAGTAAATCGAGTGTTCAAGTATCAGCTAAAGCTGCACATTAAGTGAACGTATGAGTATTGGTGTATGTATAAATGCGAACAAAAGTCCGCCATACATTAATAATGTTTCATAGGCACTCGGTTACATTTGAAATTAAGGTATTTATGCATAATTTAGACAGGACCGTACTTAGAAAAATTTGAAAACATCATGTAGCCATTTAATTTGCGATATTCTTAAACTGTTAATTCCAAAACAATTCCTGTGGTTTTAGTGTCTGTATGGTGCAGTCAGTCACCCCTCAAGAGGACGAGAGTTATTTCATTTACACCCTGTAGATTTGAGTGATGATGGTGGTTGCTCATTCTTTCCATACCAGCTGGACCAAATAGCCTTGATATCAACAGAGTACCTAACACTTATACATGGATGGTGTACTTATATTAATGAGTTGTGAAAAATAATAACAAACAAAATTTTTGTTTACATTATATCAGAAACTAAGCAGTGAATTAATTGCCTTCAAATTGTGTGGAAAAGTATGTATTTTTGTATAATAGGAATTAATACAAGTGAATCCATCTGTAATATAATTCCAGTGGGGCAGCGAATTTCCACGCACATTTTTACATCGATTTTCCTCATTTCCATACAAGTAAAAATTTTCTTCATAAGAACGGGTTTTAATCAGTCCATTATAAATACTAACTATGTATACAAAATTTCAAATCCACCTCATTCAGGTACTTATTGTTAACCCTAGAATCATACGTTGGTCTACGAGAAACGTTAATCATACATCGACGTCGTTTTGACGGATGGACTTTTTAAGGAGAGTTTTAGAGTTTATTTGCAAAAAACATTTTTTTTACATAACAATACTACAAAAGCGAACAAAATATTTAAAAAAATTGGATTTGGAAAAATTTCTTAATGTAAATATTTATTAATTTTTTAATCGTTTTATCAAAGCATATTTTCATTATAAAAATTAAAAAATAGATAAATACATCAATTGTATCATAAAACATGTGTTTCAAATAATTAATTTATGAACTATTATGAGTCAGTGGACATGGTGACTTTACAGAATGTGAAATTTCTAACTCATAAATATTCCTATAGATATGTAGTTATTTCCCCATTAAGCACATTTGTAAATTTTCTAAAATTTGTTAGTAATTTTTTGAATAAGATCTCAAAAAATAATAAAAATTAAAATATTTTCCACAAAATAAATTGTTAATCTTTTATTAAGTCACTTGAAACGCATTCTTTAGTTTTCGATTCAATATATTAAAACTTCAGTATTATGTCGTCTCTCTAAGTCAAACAGCTGTAATCATCTTTCACATTATCATAATCATTGAATAAATTAATTATAACATCCATATCTTTAATAAATTTTAGAAAAATTAGGAAAACTTTTATATGTAAAGTACAAAATCTTTAAAAGAAAACATCGCGTAATCATACATCGACGTCCTTTTGACGGACACTATTTCAATACAAACAAAACGACAATGACTATAAACAAAATAAATAAGTACGTCTTATGTGTTATAACAACAAATAAATTAGATAACAGAAATCTCACAGCAAGCAGGTACCGACAACTGTAGTATTGGAGCAGGTAGAGAAGTTCGTTCGTCGTTTTGACGTGTACGTATGATTCTAGGGTTAATGTTTCAGTTATTATGTGCGCTACTGTACACTGGAATGTGATTGCAAAAAATATTTAATTTCGTATGTGTCATATTCAACACGTAAATTATTTGTTGCAGTTGTTTCATTCACTGTGTCGGTATTTTTGGTTTCGTTCTTGACTTCACAGTCTGCAGATTGTGTGACTGAAGGAATTATTTTGTCATAAATTTGGATTTACAATCGTCGCGTTGGCTTTCACAAGAATTTTTATTTTTATTTTGAAGTTTTATATAAAATTTGAGGTATTAAAATTGTTAAGAAATGACATGAGGATATAATTTTATTAGTTTGACTGATGTACCGGGTGTCGCACGATGTAAATGTAACTTACCCAAACTTTTTTTTTTTTTTTTTTGAATCGAATTCGATATCTCCAGTAGTAAACTTTTCATTAGAAACATCGTTAATCGGGAATATGATTATATAGTTTAACATAAAAGTATCGTGTTTAGTAATAATGTATTATACACGGGGTCGACATGGGAAGGAGATGTATCAGAAAAAACGGCCCGGATTGTTTACTGGAGGCCCGGGTAAAATAAAAAAGGCCCGTTTTTTTCTCGCCACCTTACTTCACCATGGATACACAATATTTTGTAATTTGTCAAAATAATTATGAACTTTTTCACAACTTTAGATTGTTCTGGCTGTAACTTGGTGAAGAGAAAACATTGCCAGAACATTTTTTATCGATAAAAATTATTCTTAACTTTCATAATTATATCAAAATTCCAGAACTGTTACTCTATATAAATTGGGCCTTCTTTTTTACCCTCTTTAAACGTTAAGGATGATTCAATCTGGCCGAATAAGCTTGCCAGAACTAAATTTCTGTGTAGAGTAGGTATCCAAGAGCCGATGCTTTCAATTTGACGTGTGTTGAAATGACCATCGCAAATCGGCCACTGACTTTTCTACTATTTTGGCTCGTTGGTGATTAAAAGTGATACTTTATTTCATGCTACAAGGTAGGGGAAGGTCGCCCAAAGCGGGTAAGCTAAGATTAAACGTCCAAAAAAGTGACTTTTGACCTCGGTAAACAGATCTTTTTTATATTATCAGATAGAATAGTTATCGAACTTTAAAATGAAACTTCGCTTAAGAAATGTTTATGCGATATTTATTTTTAATAAAGAAAATACAAAACCTCTGCAAAAACCCGCTTTGCCCGTATAGGTATCCTAAAGCGGGTTACCCCCTTTGGGCAAAGCGGGTAAGTACATTATCTATTTAAATACGGTTATTATTTTTTAATATAAACTTTCTTAATCATATAGAACTTAACAATAATAATAATTAAGTAAAAAAAATTGAAAAAAGACAAAAATAATAAATTTATAACAATTAACTGTAGCTTTCTTTACAACCTCCATATTGCAATATATTACTTCAGGTGATTCCACATCAAAATCACCGCAAACAAGGCAGAAATATTTTTTTAAGCTTTTTCCCTCATTCCGTCGTAAAAAGAAGATTATTTATTTTTTTTCCTCTTCCAACAGTTTTTTTCCATTAAGATGCTGCTATTTTGTCTACCCGCTTTGCCCATACCCGCTTTGCCCAAAAAGACTTAATTTTGTTAACTTAGAATAATTTCAAAATGAAAGCCGATACATGTCTACCTTTTTCTGCATTAAAAGTCAAATGATGATAACATAATATGGTAATACCAAAAAGATTACAAATAAAAAGGCTTGTGACTAGTCACAGAATATTTATCGTCAAAATTTTTAACAAAACCAACAAAAAAATTTGATGAAGCTTAACTAGGACATTAAACGACACAAGCGTTCAAGTGCAACTGATTGACATTGGTTGATATTCGGTTAATCTCGATATACACACGACCTGACAAAAACATTCGATACAACGATATACAAGCGCTTACCCGCTTTAAGAGGGGTACCCGCTTTGGGCGACCTTCCCCTACTAGAAATATATACTTTAGGCCCGGCTTTGAAGCAAAATTTATTTTTTGCACGATCGTGTATTTTCATGCATTTATCGATGCTGTTGACAATGCTGGTAAGTTACATTTCCCGAACGTTTGTTTATATCCATGGAAACCAAAAAATAACAGTGCGGTAAGTGAAATAGATGCGTGGTACATGAATAGAAGTGTGGTGAGTGAAGTTAGTTCAAAAATGATTGTAATTATTTATTTATATTGAAATTAAAAGTACGATTTGAATAATTAGGAAAATAAATCGATTAATATGAAAATTTTCACTAGTTTGCACATTATTATTATTATTATTGTTGGCATTAGTCTTCATATTTTATTGACATTTCAAAAGTCAAAGTTTTCTGTGGTTTTCATAATCTTTCCTTCATTTTACGAGAATAAATTTGCAGCCAAAATTAAAATTCTTCATCAATTTCATTATTCTCACTAATATTATACTTTAACAAACTATTTTTCCCAATTTTTTTAATAGAAAATTCAAAATAATATTCACACCAATTAAATGTTGACACTTAATTTTTTATTTACAAATATAGTTGTCAATTGTTACTACAAAAATTCGTATAGTTGCTAATATAAATATTTATAATATTTATTCATGGCATTCTATGTGATAACAGAAATATAAATTTCACCTATATTATCTGAATTTTATTTTTTATTTACTATATTTTTATTCTTTAATTATTTTAAATCGATCGTGCAAAAAATCTTATACAATACACGATGTGTTAAGTGCCTTTCGAAAATTGCAAAAACTAGACCCTGCGGGTCTCGCTTTCGCAACATTTTCTTGATCAGTAAAAGCAACTTACCGAACTTATATTGCAAAATACTATTATTAGCAAATGTTTTTTTTCTCCTATGTGCTACTCCGTGTTTGGTGCTTTATTGCACTAAAAAATACCGACTTACTCTGTACAGCACTTAAAGTTTGTACGGTTGTATTGCGGTTTTACTTTTCGTTGTGTAGCAGCAACGATGTAACACTGTAACAATGTTTCCGTACAACACCGTGACCGTTTGTTTGTATGTAAACTTTGCTGTAATGTTACCGATTAGATTACAATTACAATATTTGTGATGGTGTATGCAATTGGTAGATAGCATCAAGCAAGTTTTGTGAAAATGTTTTTCACACAACTTTGCTAAATATCATTAGTAATTATATTCATTTGTGAACTTTTGTGCATGTTCTATATTTTTTATTAAATGAAAAAAAATATAAAAATATATTTAATAAAAAAGAAATACTGATGGGATGCAATAATAATTTTTAGTTTTAATTACAAAAACTTTTTACAGTGCATTGTTGCTAGGAGCACCTAGTGCCCGAAAGAGTGTTGGCCGTTTTTTAAAGGCACCGTCGAAATTCGCGTAGAAAAATCAATATAAAAATTTCATTTTTCTAATACATAATTATATCATTTATTCACTCGATACTACTAACTTTTCATCAAATCCATTCACTTTGGCGACGAAAAACTCAACAACTTCAGAAAAATATGAATATTCATATAGGCCACCATTAAAAAGCTCTTTTTCTTTATACACAAGAACTTATTAAGGGGAGATTCGCCAAAAAAACATCAAAAATCGACCTTTTTTATAATTTTTTTATACAAATAAATATTTTATTAAAAAACTAAATATAATAGCATTGTTTCTACATGTCTTGAGATTACAATAAATTTTTTTTTTAAATCCAACAATGAAATGAGTATACATGACTTTGAAGTCGACACTGCGAGATTTTTTCACCTTGATCGTTTCTCGCGTTCTGAAATCTCCAGTAACCAAAATAAAAAATTCAAGAATTTTCTGAAGATATATATATATATATATATATATATATATATATACATATATATATATATATATATATATATATATATATATATATATATATATATATATATATATATATATATATACAGTTATGGCACTAACTAAGATCTAAGAAAAAAAATAAAAAACCAGCGAGAAATCGCATTTTGAAAATAAATTTTCAAAAATCACCGCTTTTTCTCGACTATAAACAGCCGCCATTTTGAAAATATATTACGGAACCAAAAGATCCTAGTTCCTGCCAAAATGACGGTATCGAGGAGTGATATGTACTTTGATTTATGTCGATATCTCAAATACGTTTTGAGATACACGAGGAACCATGTCGAAATCGCACTTTCGAGAAAATAGCATTTATGTAAAGTATTTTTTTTTTTTAATTGAATTATATAGGGTGTAAAACAAATAACTTTCGTCCTTTTGTGGGGTGACTCATAGCACCCTGTAGACACAAGAACTGCAGGAATTTTTTCGGAATTAACAGTCTCACGTCACCCCTCAAAAGGATAAGAGTTATTTCCTTTACACCCTGTATATTATGTATATACACACATACATATATATATATATATATATATATATATATATATATATATATATATATATATATATATATGTGTGTGTGTGTGTGTGTGTGTATATATATATACATATGGATGTGTGTATATATTATATACAGGGTGTAAAGGAAATAACTCTTATCTTCTTGAGGGGTGACGCGACTGTTAATTCCGAAAAAATTCCTGCAGTTTTAGTGTCTACAGGGTGTTATGAGTCATCCCACAAAAGGACGAAAGTTACTTGTTTTACACCCTGTAGGAAAGTGCGTGCACTAAAATGTCCATAACTTTGATTTTTTACTTTTTTAAAATAAAATTTTAGAAGAATATTTCTAATACCTTAAGAAACATAATTAAGGAGATAAAAATTCGATTCCTTTTCTCTTAGCGAGTCTCCCCTTAAATATGTTATGTGTATACCTTCTTATGTGAGTGAATATATGTACATACACATAATGAAGTATTTGCCACTTAGCTATAATAATGTAAGTAGATTATTGATTTATACAAAGAATGTCTGAAAGCTAAAGTTTATTTCTCAAGGAGTAGGTAAGTAGGTACTTATAGGAGGTACCTTGCTGGCGCGATATACCTATAAAGTTGAATACCTACATGTTTCCCACCTTCAAATACACATACATACACATAACATGTGCGCTTGGTACCTACGGTGTAGTGAAGTCCTCGAACCGCGTCCGTCGTCAGCGTATGTAGAACGTATTCGATTATATTTTACAATGTCAGACATCGGTACGTAAGTACTGTGTGTTCGTATATCGAGGAACATCGTTACTCTATATAGTTTTCTACAGGTCCGACGAGAGGGTGGAGGACAGCCGGGGTTTTAGCCACGACGCCCGAAGGTGATGATAAGTGGTCCGACTTTGAAAGTTTAGTACGGTGCAATTAGACCCAAACCTCAACATCCAAAGTAACAGTTTCACTCCAACTCCAAATTGTTCTATACAGTCCACATATTGTTTGGTAAAAAGTTACACCATTTTGAGCGTCGGGTTTTGGAGGGTAGAAGTAGGCAAATTAATTTTTTCATTCCCTCTTCTCTTCACGTTAATGTTCTTGGTTACGCGTACAGAGAGTAGACACACTGTCTGTATATGAGAATACTTAGGTACAAGGAAAGGTATCCAACTGTATCTCTCAAAAATTTTTGGAACTTGGTGGATTGTAGATCTCAATAAAACTAATCACTCACCCCTGAAAATTTGAGTTTTTTTTCAGTTTTCTTAAAATATCTTGGAAATGGTAAGAGCTTTGGTAGGGAAACTATATATATATATATATATATATATATATATATATATATATATATATATATATATATATATATATATATATATATATATATATATATATATTTGTAAATGACACTTTAAGGTCTTTATTATGATACCAAAATTAAAGTTACAAAATCATTGGGGTTTCATCCGTCACCCCCAACTCCTAATTTTATCAGGTATTTTTTGGTAAGGGAGCAGACTGTTATGTGTAAATAAAAGAATTTTTAATTAATGTATTTTATATCACAACATTTTATTTCTTGTTGCATAAATAACACCCTTTGCTAATATTAACTTGGGAAAATTTTTAACTTTTTGATTTAATAATGAACAAAAATATGGTCAAAGAATCTCGTATTTTAGTAATGATTTGTTACAAACTTACGATATACTTTAAAATATATAATTTAGAAGGAAAAAATAAACTGCACCCCACGCCCCCCCATGCTTTACTGATATCTATAAGATATTTAAGAAAATTGAAAAAAACTCAAATTTTCAGGGGTGAGTTTCACCCCCTTAAACCGCTTATGGGCACGAAGGAAATATGGCTAGTGATTAGTTTTAAGGGAGGAGTTCAAATAAAAAAGCAAATTTTTTATTTATGATTATTTTACAAATTAGGGATGTTTCAAATAGAAAATTTTGTTTTTGAAACATTCATTACTCTTCCCTATGGGGGGAGGGGGCCCTTTTTCACAAGTTTTTAAGCGTTTACAAGGAACGTCATATCTCAAAAAGTAATGAATATTTTTTAAATATTTTTTCATTATTTTATTCCTAAAGGACCTGTCCATAAAGCTGAGTATGGGTTTCAGGTAATTTTAAAAATTAACTATAAAATTGTAATGCCAAAGTTCTAAAAATTATAAAACCCAATTTTTTATTAAAAAAAAAAAAATGTTTAAAAATAGTTACAATTGTTCAAATGGAAAAAGCATACTCCACTTTATGCGCAATATGCAAAAATAAAAAAAAATTAAGTCTCTATCTTTTCTAGAACCTGAGATATGATTTTCCTTGTCCGGAAAAACACAAGTTTCGAGAAACGGTAAAAAACAAAAATATTAACAAAAGAAGCGGTTTACTCACTTACTGTGTGCAACGGTTTACTGTTTATTAAAACGTCTACAAAGGCATACAGATAAAGAACATTATCTCAGTGCATACTATGACTCGTGTACACACCAAAACTAAATATTACTGATCAAATCGCGAGGGGGGGGCGAGCGTTATCTGCAAAGGAGCAGCAACATGGCTGTGCAGCGGCTCACAAGTAAATATTTTTCTACTGGAAAGAAAAATTTTTTTGGCCATGTTTTATATATTACCGCGTTTGTAAAGAACCATAGAACGAAATAAAACCAAAAAGCGAGATTCGAAAAAAATTAGTTTATTAGCCGTTTCTGGCGTGAACTCCTCCCTTAATGAGGTCTACAATCCACCAAAGTTTCAAAAATTTTTGAGAGATACAGTTGGATACCTTTCCTTGTTAGCCTGATAAATAAGAACGATGATATGTATAAGTTCGACCGACTTTGTCGTGTGGAAAATGGAATGAAAATCTGTACAGACCTCTTAACGGTTACCTTGATGCACAACTTACATCGTTCAAACACGAACAAACCTGCAGACAGATAAATAGATGTAAACATGTATGTATAGTGTATTATTTATTATATGGAAAAACTAAAGACGATCCATTTTGTTGTTTATGTTTCGATCGCGAATTGAATAATAATTTTTTGTCGTGTTTTGTTTTGCAAATGCGCGTTAAAATGAAAAATTGGTCAAGTACACGTGGAGTAGGGCATTAAAAATGGGGCACGATTTTTTGTTGCTAGCCAAATTATACTAACGCGTTACAGCACATTGGACAGTGGTCCAATTTCCAAAAAATGCGGACAAAAATGAGTAAAGTGAAGTTTGTAACTTATTACCCCGTAATACCGTAGAGGGAAAGCCACTACACCTCGGTGCAAACCAACAGTCCATTATACCGTCTGCATTACCATATCAGAGAAGATAAAACACAGCTACCTGAGCACCGATCTCCTGCGCGTCTTCTTGTTGTTAATTAATAACGTTTGTTTGCACGTGTGTTTTTGAAATCAAATGTGATGGAAGTTGACAATGAAGGTGAGTAATCGTTATGCATATGTAGGAAATGGTAATTTAATATTTCTATAGGGTGTACTTATTACTATGTAGGTATCGGACATTTTTCGGATCAAACAACATCGTGTTTTGTATATGCAGGCAGATAGAAGGATATATGTGTGAGTTGTATATATATATATATATATATATATATATATATATATATATATATATATATATATATATATATATAGTCAGGGCCGGACCTAGAGTTATAAGGAGGAGAGGCAAAGTTTCCTGTTAGCGACCCTCGCAGCAAAAAAAAATTATCCTGGGTGATGACAAAAAAAAGTCGCCTGGACCCTACCATAAATCGGCACCATTGACTTTTTTTTTTAAATTTTGCTCCGCCCAAAAAAATTTCACCATTTTCGCGCCCCTCAAATTACGTTTTTGGCGCCCCTAAAATCATCCAGGGGGGCACGTGCCCCCGCTGCCCCCCGGCTTTAAAATCGTTTTAAAGCCGATTTCGAGCGACTGAAAACTTTTAGAAACGCTTTTTCTCATTCCATTCCCTACTGATTATCTGGATTGGCAAAACAAAAATTGTAATTTTACAAGGATTACTAGATATTAAGTCATAGATTGCCTCAAAACCGTTTTTCAGTTACCACAAGCAAATTTGTATAGATAATATTAAAATATTCATTAATAAAAAAGTTTAATTTTGTTTATTGCCTGTACGAAACTCTAATTGCGTGAGTCGAACTTGCTCTTGGCTGATATTTTCTACGGAGTACTATACCATTGGACTTTGGTTTAAAGATATAAACATTTCTACGTATTCTTTTACTAAACGTTTCAACAAATTATGAAACAAAAAATTAAATTTAAAAATTAGGGAAATCTACAAACTTTTAATCATTTTCTATGGTTTCATTTTAAACGTAGGAACTTTTTAATTTTTCCTTTTAATATATCCATTAAAAAATTATGTTTAAAATGAGCACAGACAGAATAGCAAAAAAAAAAAATTTGAAGTTTTTTTTTTTTTTTAGGAAAGTTGTATTATTTTGATGTCTTACTAAACGTCCTTTGTTCACATTTACGTCATTATACAAGGATATAACAATGATTTATAAAAGGACACAACTTTTTAAGTTTTCTATCTTCTGGACAAATTCAAATTTCAAACTAAAAATAAAAAGTTTTTGACTCAAAGAAATTACATTTTTCAATAGTATATTTTTAGAATTTTCTTTAGTTTAACACGTTGACGGTCATGAATGCATTATAACGAAACGCCCAATTGATACACTGTTTTGACTGTCTATCTAGGCACAATAGGTACGATGGATACCACATGCTGGGGTAGCTATGGTGCCTAGACAGAGAGCGAGCTATATTTGTTAATTTACTATATATAATATTATTTGTTAATAATATTATATTTACTATAAACTATATGATCGCAGTTAGTCAGGTTTCGTTTGACGCCGTACGACATCTATGACCGTTAGCGTGCTAAAAAACATTTTTTTGAAGGTTAGAAATTTTTTGTCAATTTTGGAGACTGGGAAGATTAGTGTTCCATGTTACTTTTTTGATTTTGTAATTCCATTTTCAAAATCAAAAATTGTATTTTTTTTAAATTCAAATTCAACAGTAATTTTTTTTTTTTTTTTGTTTTGTAGAAGAGTAATAGTTTTTTAAAATATGTAAAGTGAAAAAGGTATTGGAAAAATTTTATCTTTCTACCAATATTCGTGCGCACACGAATGTAAATTTGATAACGAAAATCGAAAGCTTTTTTGTTTGCTCAATTTTAGTTACGTTTTTTGTTTAATATCAAAAAAAATTTTTATCATAAATATTTAAGTTACCTACTGTGTAAATTTAGTTTTTCGATAAAGTTTTTTTTCGCATTTTCTTTGTCGAATACTTTGAAAACTTTTCATATTATTATTATTACTATTATTATTATTATTCTTTAGTCAGTGTATGTGTACGGTAAAAAAACATTTAAGTAGAGTAAGCTCCTGATTATCCGAGTTTGTCGGAAACGAGACTACTTCAGATAGCCAAAACTTCGGTTAATACGGAGGCTCAATGTATTTTGAGGTTGTATGTATATCACCAAACTAAAGCGTAATTAAATTTAATAGATTTGAGCGTTACTTTATGATATTTTATATTTGCTATTAATAAATAAAACACTTTAATTTGCAAAAATATCACTTTTGTTGTTAAAATTCTTATGACATGTTTCGATCGATATAACCATTATCAAACAAGTACAGATGGATTTCAAATACATGTCTATTTATACTAAAATATAACTTATAAATGGTAGTAGTGGATAGTGGGAAAATAGTGGGGATAGAAGTAGTGGGAGGAGTCCACTACAATAAAAACAAGTTCAGACGAGTTGGATACACGTGGCAAATAAATAAATGTAATAGGAAGTAAAATTGTATCAAAAATTACAAAACAGAAAATATAACAGACTTATAAATATCGGTATAATCGTTTAAAAGTAAATCAGAATTGTTTATAATATTCTGTTACCTCTAAAATATTTATTCTGGATCCTTTATTTGTTTCGCTTTGATATGTGTCCTGTGTCAACTAAATGTTTGGCAAAAACGGAGTCAAACTTATTGTTTCTGTAGTTTGACCGATATAAAAGCTATCACATATTTAATATTTTGGTTTGTAGGTGTCTAATTTTTTAATTTTGTCTATTTTTATTTTATTGTTATATACAAAATTTCCTAAATTATTATTACTCGATTAAAATACAATACAGTTATATTTGAGTTAGCTAGAATTTTATATATTTTATCTGAAATTTTACCAATATAATATATGTGACATTGTAAGAGTATACTTATTTTTGTATGGCGGAGTAGCAAATTTACATTGATTTGCTCTGCCCCTATACGGTAAAAATTGTAATTTTTAATCAGCATATTCTAAATAATATGTACATAAAATTCTAAAAGTATTACGTTAAACTGGAGTTGAATTTCCTTTTATAACTTTTGATTTTTTAAGACTCTGTAATATGTATTAAGGTAAAAGACCCGGTAATTGACCCTGGCCCAGTTTCTGAACTTTTCAACTTTGTTATAAATTAATAAAAAAACTATATTTTAAATAAGAAAAAAATAAATTCTTAATTTAAAGTAATCTATTCTGTGTCTAATGAACAGCAATTTAAAAAGTTTAGAATATATTAAGTAAATAAAAAAAATTTTTAAGTTTAAAATGTGTGTAAAAACAATTTTTTTGGTAGTTTCCTAACAGTTTATGTTACAAAGTACTCATTTTGATCTGTGCAATATTCATCATGTAAGTATGAAAACTTAATTAAAAATATATGAGCAGGTTAATATTTGTTTAAAATTTATTTTAAAATATTTATAAAATACCTTAGAGTGATTTTTATTATTGAAATATGAGGGTCAATTACTAGGCTCACTTCTAAAGTGGTATGGCCCAATTAAATTCTAACCAGTTTTTGTTAGTTATTTTGTTATTTATAGTTATCTTCGATTAGTTTTTGTTATTTTTCATAACGTATATAACATTAAACATTCATTTTTATCAATAAAAAATTATTTATAAATTAAATTTTAAAAAACTGTATTTTTAAATTTAAGGATCAGAAACTAGGCCACTGTCAGAGTCAAAAACTGTCACATGAGAAATTTTGAAGGTCCGAAACTGGGTCCTTTTTGTCAATTTTTAAAACATTAATTTAAATTATTAATTCAATTCAAATAATTATTTTACTTGTATGACTTTATTTTGAAAGCCATAAACTAGTTGATAAAATTATTAATTGTCTCTTAAGTTTAAACTTATATTTATTACTGTCGTTTAACCTCAGCCGTCACTCTTAAAAGGTCAGAAACTAGGCCCGTTACCTTATATTGATAAATTCTTGAAATATGATTAACATAATTTTATATAATCATTCACAGTTTGGTGTTTCTATGTTGAACGCATTGAAATATTTCAAATATTAGAAAAATTTTTAATTATACATAATTTTAATTTTAACTAAAATTATTTCACTCCAGTATTTAACTATAGTTAGCTATCAATTGAGCTCCTGACCATACCATACCCAGGTATATACCGTATTTTGTGATAAGATCAATAAATGAAATGTTATTTGAATCATCGGCGATATGAAACCCACCACCCATGCCGATAAGCTCAATGTGGCCGGGGAAGTGTTCAACGGCGCAGAAGGGGGTATCGGTTTTGGTGTGCACCGTTGAATAGATTGTTCAAATATTAAAATACTTTAATTAACAGATTCCAGAAATGAGTTTAACATTTAGTAATACATATATGTATGTGTGCGGAAGCTATATATAAGCTACTGTAGCTGAGTACTTATACGAATCGGTATGTCAGCGACCGATCGTTGAATCAGCCATTTCATGAAATGTATATATTTTGAAATGAAACAAAACTTTTTGCAAATGTTTTGCAAATAATTTTTTAACGATATTTATGCATAATTTCGGGCAGAGGGAGATATTAGAAAGGAAACAAAAATATTTTATTCAATACGTTTAATTGTTAATGAATATTATCATTTTTTCTAGCAGAAATGAAGTCTATTTCTTTTTGTATTTAATTATTCTTATGCCACGTATCAAAAGTTCATAACCATATCATATTAATGACTATTCTAACTCGAAAATGCAATAATTTTTTCTTCTTTGACATCATTTTTGCATCTAATTTTATGTGTTTCAATTTATTTTACATTCATAAACACTATCAGCGCATTTTTCTACAATCTTTGACTAGCGATATGTGTGAACGTTACCATACCTAACATTATGCTAAATTTTAAATATTTGCGTTACATAGT
This sequence comes from Brachynemurus nebulosus, assembly GCA_035578155.1. Taxonomy (NCBI): domain Eukaryota; kingdom Metazoa; phylum Arthropoda; class Insecta; order Neuroptera; family Myrmeleontidae; genus Brachynemurus; species Brachynemurus nebulosus. The sequence continues at coordinate 3,463,608 of JAPWDM010000030.1, forward strand.
CGTCAAGGAAAACCTCTGTAATAGACGGGTAGGCAAGTCATTAACACAGACTGGTCCAAGAAAAAAGTTTTAATTAATATATCGCGTAAGATATTATTTTAAAACGCTACTTCTAATTGTAAGAATTCTAAAAATATTTTTTTAGAGATGTTTATAAAAGATATTTGAAAACTTCAAATAAAGTGGTATTAGTCAAGTACAAAATTGTCTTTTAAATTTAAAATGGAATACCATAAAGTAACGCTCAAATCTATCAAATGTAATAGTTGCCGAAAAAAAAAATTTACAGTGTAATAGTTGCTGAAAAGAAATTCTTTTTCTACAATCTTAGTAGAAAGTGGGCTTTTGCGCTCTGTGAAGAGAGCGTAAAATGTCTAGGACTCTAGTTGCCGGACTCTAGGACTCTAGACAAAGTACTACTACAAATAACTATTATTTTCAAATTCCCTAGCAATATTATACTTTGTTTTCAACCATATCGTTGTATATCAAATGTTATTTGATCCGTTTCATTTTGAATTAGTTTTTTCAATGGCTGATTTTTTTTTTAATTAAGCACATCATGATGTGACTGATTCGACAATCGCCCGTCGACATATGAGCCGTTTATTTTAAAAGTGAGGCAAGTTCATTTTTGAAAAAAATGAAGATAATGGTAGTTATAGATAAGACTTAGTATGATCTTTTTATCTGTCAACAACTTATAGTCAAAAAAATTCAGAAGCCTAATATTTGGAAGATTGAAGTTTTAGCTCTTAACAGTATTGTAAATATGTTTATTTTGATAGTGGTGCAAGTCCATCTTACAAGTAAAATTTCCGAGACCGGACCTATTGATTTTGATGAAACTTAGATATGTTGTAGAACACTAAAAAATAAGTAACACGTGTTTTTTTTTTATCTGCGGAAAAGCGGTTTGAAGGGGTGAAATCGTCTTGCAAAAGTTTGGGGTGAAAATTCAATTTTTCAAATATCTCGAATACGGTAAGAAATAGAGCAAAAGCTTAAATTGGCGATATAGCTCTTTTTTAAAAAACTATCTATTGATATGTAATTTGTTTAAATTACACCAACATGGGTAGTTTAGGGCTAAAATTTGGGGGTTAATTTTGCGAAAAGGGGTACAAAGTAAAATATAATAAAGTTTTATTTACAGATTTCAAATGTACGTAAAAACAATCTAATCGACCTGTTTTTACTCAGTTTCCTAATATTAAATTCAGGGGTAGTTAACTACGGGGGTAATTGTGTCGACATAATCGTACTATTTGAGTAATTAATAACTTTTGAGAGGAGAATAGTTTAAAACAATTAGAATAAATTTCCAAATTCATTTTAAGCAACACTGAAAAGGGGGTGAGTCGTTCTTTTAAAGTACATACTTATTTTCATTCACTCATTTCTACTACGAAGGCACTGGCAGGGGGTAATAATGTCACAGTACATGCTTCTGAAGTTTAACTGTCGTATGAGAAGTTTATTTTTAAATGATAAAACTCAAATATTGTCCATTTAAATTAACGATTACAATAATTCATTAATTTTGAAAGTGAGGCAAGTCCATTTAGTTATAATAAAACCACTATTTTTTTTAGCCAGCACTATGAACACTATTGGATTATAAACTTATATTATCTAATACCACAAAATACAAAAAATATGTCTATTAACACTTACCAATATTTTTAAATTTATTGAAACGCAAATCCTTAAATATCTCACAATAACAAAATATGGACTTGCCCCACTTTTAAAATAAACGGCTCATATGTACCTTTATATTGTAATTGTTAAATATGAGCTGAATGGTTTCGGTTGAGAATGTTGGGATGCAATTCTATTATTATATCAGGGAGCAGTCGTAAAAAGGAGAAATTTCTGGTTTTGTGCGGTCTTCATGCTCGTTTTGTTCATAACAACGTTATTAATTGAACTAATTGAAAATATAGGGGGTGATTTTTAAGAAATGTTGTTTAACATTTCTTCGCGGAATTACGAGCTACGATAGATTATTGTATAAGACACGTTATAAAAATTATGTGTGTCTTTAAAAAACGGAAACATGTTAATGGTGGAAGCATTGAGTGGCAATAATTTTTTTTTGCGACTTAACTGCTAAAAATCTTACTTAAAATTAATTAAATTTACTTCATGGAGCAGAAATTCAAATCTCAAACTTGAAGACGGATATATTTTTCAGTGAATTGACAGTGCTTAACCGGAAGTCACATACGAAGTGATTGCAGCAAAATTAAGGTGTTAATGAAAAAATCGGTAATATCAGTTATTAAAAGAAAATTTAGATAAGATTCAAATATACGTAAATAAAAGAGAATCCTAACTGTGCGAGTCCGAGTCACTATTGGCCGATTTTTAATAATGGTAAGTCTGGTTTTTAAACTCAATGGTAATGGTAGTTAATGGAGTATGGAAGTTTTTTTCATAGTCTCTCTTCACAATTCCAGATATTGGAAGGTACTCTTTATTAAATGATCTGTTAGAAGTGATGTGCTATAAGAATTTGGAGAAATTACTTATCATAATGAAAAAAAAAATTTTTTGTATATTCAAATACATTTAATTAAGTGTAGGTATCTTGAATATTTTTTTTATTTTATTTTTGATCAACCTTCTGCCTTTGTAAGCCTGTTGACGCTCACAGGGCCAAAAAAATGGTACCAATGATTAAAAAAGAAACTATAAATCCGATTGAACTAAAATTTGATTCATTCTCTTTAATATGGTGTTTTTTGTAAGACTATCTAGAATCGACGCTTAACATCATCGACATTTTGACTCAAAATGCCGGACTTTCTACTGCCAGTGATAAGTACAATAGATAAGGTTACAAAAAAAGAAAAGGAAAAAAATCAGTGATCCCAACGTCAAAAAAGTGAACCCTTCGAATTTACAAAATAAAAATTATACTAAACTATGTTGATAAAATTGAACATTATTTAGAATAATACCGTATTTCGGAAAATCTGTTACAGATGACGGCACCTGTACCAGTGAGTATATACATATCACAGCATTTTGAGCCGCCATATTGCAGGACGAGTTAACTCGTCTTAATCATTTAAAGAGTTAAAACAGAAAATTCGAGTTTTTGAAACGCCTGAAAGCTCAAAAAACAGAGTAATTTTTCTTACTTTTTTATTCAAAATGGCTCTAAAGTATGAGGTCTGCTGAGCTGATTCAACAGATAATCGTACAGAAAACACTATAATAAAGAGACTGGATTAAATTTTAGTCCAGTTTGAATCCAGTTGGCATCGTTTTAAATTCCAAAATTTACTTGTGACATTTAACAGGTCGACAAGAGCAGATGGAAAGCCAGACAAAAAGGAAAAAATTCAAAATACACTTAATTATATGTACTTCAATGTATCAAGCTTTCTTTTCATTACAATAAATAGTTTCCCCGAAAAAAATTCCCCAAAAAGTGTTTCTTTTAGAACATCACTTGTAAAAGATCCCTTAAAAGCGAAATAGCCAGAATGGAAGTGTTTTCTGCGGAATCACCATGTATTCAAATTATTTTGCGAAAATGATTGAATAGCTACCACAAGTACCTACAAATAAATGAAAATTAATACATACTCCAAATAACAAACTAATACATACTCCAAATTGGTCTAAAGTATATAAACAAAAACTTTTGAAAACATCGGTTTTTAGAATCACCACAGAATTTTTTATAAATATTTTCCCCTCAAAAAAGAAACCACAAACTAACTAACTAACCACCTGTATTATCGAAATAAAAATTAACTGAAATTATTCGAACCAGGCGGAAATTTCAACATCAATATGAATTGGATATATTATACAATCTGGTCCAGAATTATATACCGTATTTGCTAGAACTGATAGTACATTCAAAAATAATGGTACTTTTTCATGTACACTTTTTTCAGAAGCTCTGTAATAAGGGAGATTACAGGGGCGAAATGTACAAGGATAAAACAAAAGCGACTTTTTTATTTTTAAATTTTGTAGGCGCTTTTGAATAACGGATTCATATTTTAGGAGTGCGTGTGGACATACGAATAATCAAATTTATGGTACCATCTACTTAATAAATCTCTAACACTGACTGACTGACTGACAGACAACGCACAGCCTAAACCGTTGGGTTTAGAAGAATGAAATTTTGCACAAGAGTTCGCTATGTAACGTAGGTGAGCACTAATAAAGGATTTTTGAAAATTGGTCCCCTAAGTGGGTTTAATAGGGGATGAAAATTTGTATAGAAATTCGTCATTTTTAAAGTAGAAAATACGGAAAATGATGTTTAAAGCTCTGCTTAAAATAAAACTTAGGTGCATCAGTGTTCATGATGCCAGCGCCGGATAAAGGGGCGGGCAAGCCGGGCAACCGCCCGGGGCGCCAAATTATGAGGGGCGCCGACAGGGCCGGATTTAGGGGGGGTAGCCGGGGCACGTGCCTCAGGCGGCATGTTGTGGGGGGCGCCAAAATAAGGCATGTGACGGTTTTTTTTGCTCGTCACTTGTTTTTGACAGGGAAAAGTAAATCTTTTTTTCTACAGGGGCGCCATCTTTTGACCCTGCCCGGGGCGCCACTTAGGTTAGGTCCGGCCCTGCATGATGCAGACGCGAACTTACACTTACCATCCAAAACCACCCATTTAATCATAAGTGATGGAATAATTGTTAACCTAATGTAAAATACGCACCCCTAAAATATCAATCCGTTATTCAAAAGCGTTTGCAAAACATTTTGAAAAAATTGGTTTTCATTTCACACCTTTGCAGGCCTGTACCTCTCTTATTACTAAGTTTTGGGAAATAGGGTATATAAAGAGGTACAATTATTTTTGGACGCACAGAATATTCTGGACCACCTGTATATGTACATATATCATCTATGGTTTGGTGTAGATGCTTTATAATAGTATCTACATGTGTATTTTATAATGTAGAAATACCGTATAGTAAAACCGCAAAACATATTTAATGATATTGTCGCTCCTTTTTTGATACTTGCCAAAAACCATTTGACCTAAAATAAATTTCATCATAAAATTTCAACTTGCAGTCAGTATACGTATTATTTAACCAAAAATGTTCATATATATCATCAACGGGTGCAAATATTTATTATTTATTTGTATATAATATACAATAAGGGTAGAGAGGGTAATAGAAATTTGTACATTATTATATTATCTATCTCTTATGCACAATGTTTTAATTTTTTTTTTTTTCGCATTTTTGGTAACTTTTCAATTATTTTCAAATAATGAAATGATGGTGTGTGAAGATATGATAATATTATGTTTGTAAATAATATTTATTACCCAAGTTTTCGGTTTTAATTAGTTTAATTTACCATAAATTATAACAATAATAATAATAATAAAATAAAATTATTTGAATATTAGCAATTATATTAAAAAGTGTGTTTTTATTTTTTTTTTAAATAAAAAATGAAAATTCCAAACCTATTCATGTGCACTGCATTCCTATATTTTGTTAAAAAGGAAGAGCAAATTTTTTATTTTTATTTATAATTAGTGAGGTGAATAAAAATACTTTTCGTACTCGTACTTTTGTTACTTAAGAGATTTGCCAAAAAAACATCAAAAATCAACCTTTCCTTATTATTTTTTTTTATACAAATAAATATTTTATTAAAAAATTAAATATACAACATTATTTCTACATGTTTTAAGATTACAAAAAATTAAAAAAAAAAAAAAAAAATTAAAAAATGAGCTGAGTATAAGTGGCTTTGAAGTCGACACTGCGAAATCTTTCCACCTTGATGGTTCCTCGCATTCTGAAATCCCCAGTGAACCAAAATAAAAAAATTAAGAGTTTTTTGAAAATATACATATACAGTTATGGCACTAACTAGGATCTAAGAAAAAAATAAAAAACCAGCGAGAAATCGTGTTTTGAAAATAAATTTTCAAAAATCACCTCTTTTTTTAGACTATAAACTGTTGCCACTTTGAAAATATGTTACGGAACCAAAAGATCGTAATTCCTGCCAAAATGACGCTATCGAGGAATAATATGCACTTTGTTTTATATCGATATCTCAAATACTTTTTGAGATACACGAGGAACCATGTCGAAAAACGTACTTTGGAGAAAAAAGAATTTAAAGTCTTTTATTTAAATTGAATTATAGTAAAGTGCGTGCACTAAAATGCCCATAAATTTTTGATTTTTGATTTTTTTTTAAATAAAATTTTAGGAGAATGTTTCTAACACCTTACGGAACATAATTATGAAGAAAAAAATCGATTTCTTTTTTCTTCATAATTATATCCCCTTAACGTGCCCAACATACTCTACATGCTTCAGATACAAGAACCTACTAGCAAGGTTCTTTAAGAGGTCCACATTAGAAAACATTCACTTTGGTCAACAACAATATTTAAAAGGTTCCCTTTTAAATCGTTAGAGTGAGTCTTTGTAAGTGTGTTCGAGACAATCGAAATAACTGAGTACCTACCGTAAAACCGTCTAGACCCGGACACTTTGCACCAATCTTCAAATTAAATAATTTCTACTTTAACCTGCAACAACAAACATTTGTTCTTGACGTCATTAGAGAGAGAAAAACATTCTCTAAACAGTTGTACCAATAAAAACTACGAATTTCAACATTTACTATCTCATTTTACAGGATTACTATCCTACAGTTTTTCAAAGAAATAAAATGTGTGTCTAACTTAGACGTAATTTTCGTCATAATTGTTATATTTATTGTTTTAATTTTGACATGTATGTGTTCAGCATTTTAGCGCACATCATTTAATTAAAGTTATAATCGACGTATATATAAAAAATACATACTATATATGTATATCCGTTTAGACCCGGACACATCACCACGGACACGCACCAGCTGTAACTCCCACTGTCCATACGTTAATATCCCCCCCAGAATTACGCGGTTTATGCCTCCTTCTGGTGTTATGACATACGATATGTCGTATGTTTACTTTACAGAGAGGCATACTATGCATTGCCCCCTCTCCCTTCCCACAAAATATTTTGAAGTCTTTGACAGGTTCAAAGACATCAGACGATATAAAACACTGTCCTAAACCCGATGGGAGAGGTTAGTTTGCATGTTATTACATTATTTAAGTAAGTGTCCGGGTCAAGACGGATTTGGGGTGTAGACTCGGACACTTACTAATTATTTTTTATTGAAGTGAAAACTTCTTTAGCGGCGTTGTACACTTTTTTGGTAATGGGTAAAAAATGTTAAACTCGCGTCAGATCACGTGACCTGATCGAAAATTCGTAAGATCTGATCAAAAATTCGTAAGACGGATGGAAAGTAGACAGTCAGTAGAGCAGACAATAAACTGCGTTGTACACTTTTTTTGTAATGGGTAAAAAATGTTAAACTGGCGTCAGGACACGTGACCTGATCGAAAATTCGTAAGACGACAGTACATAACAGTAGACAGTAGTACAGAATACAGAACGAACGGTAGTATCTCTATACTACTGAAACTAGTGTAACGCGAAAGGACAGATAGATATATACGGGTTTACTCCAATAGTACTAATTTTAAGCCCTATCTCATTAAACATTAATTTTAGAATAGAGATAAAAAATTTTTAAAAAGAGATTCTTGTAGGGTTTACCGAAGAGAACATTTGTGCAAAATGTGAACTCCCGGAAATGTTTTTTTATATTGTTTAAACAATATTGAAAATTCATAAATAGCGTTTTTTGAGCTTTCACCGCTTACGCAACGAAAACGGTGATAGATACATTAAAAAGTGTTAAAACCTTTTTTGTCGAGAATCGAATTCTCTACAAAAAAAGTCAGCGAGAGCACCTGTCTATCTTGTACAGGTGAAAAGATACAGCGCTCCAAACGCGCACTCAAAAGTCCACTTTTTCTAGCGTTCCGGCAGGGTGTGCCGTGTACGATAGCGCAATAAATAAATACTGTATTCTACCACATAAATGATAGTACTTTTATACTGATAATTAAAGCAATTCGTGCAAAATTATTCCCTAAACATTCCAAAATATCAAAAATGCACAACGTTAATATTCAAGTTTTCACTTCTGCCGGCACTCCCGGAGTGCAACCCGTCGTTTTTTATTTTTTTTATTTTTACTTATAATGAAACAAATGGATCAGGGATACAACAGGGTTATTGAATATTTGTGTTTGAAATCTAGTACGCCTACACATATTAAAGACGAGTTGGATGCTGGTGTGCATAACCTCTTAATATGATGGAAGATTTTTGTTGCCTCAGTGTAGAGTATTGATAATTGATTTTTAATTAAAGTTATCAAATATACCTACGTGCCCTATATATGTATGTACATATACAGTAACCCTACGTTTGTTTGTTCCATATTGTGTGTATATTTTAGTGGTACACGAACGTGAAGCAAGTTTTGTATGATGTTTTAATCGGATAAAAATGATACGGTTTACAATTTGATGAGAAACGCACCATATGGACGACAAAATAGATGAACAATAGATGGAGAAGTAAGTCGACTGAATTGATTTCAATATCCGTGCGATCGATGGTTTGTACGCGTTAAAGTTAATACGCGTCGATACCGAAATTAGTTAAATCAAAAATTGCTTCCAGTATCTTTCGATGATTTAAACAATATTGTCTTTAAGGGGGACCACTAGTGTGACCGCCTAAAAAAAGGTGATTTTTGGGAATTTTTTTAAAGGAAACTTCTGTATGGAATGTTTTAATATTTTAAGGATATATTCGCTGATACATAATAAATTCATGATAAAATTTTTGGACCAAAAAATTGAAAATTTAGTGAGTTATTCGCGATCTCTCAAGGCCCCAAAAAAAGTCACCTCAGTGCTGCAGTGATAGCGACATTCACAGTGCCTGAAATTAAAAAAACCAAAAAGCCTATTAAAAACTAGAAGGTATTGCCCGTGCCGTGAACCTCAATCAAAAAAAAGTTTAAATTTAACAAAATGGCGCAGTTTTTAAAAAAATGTTTCAAATTTTGCGCGAAAATTTAATGATTTTTGGTCTGCAAATATTAGATTTTTTATTCGATCGGAAAACTGGAGGTTCATGGCACGAAGAAACGTATATAAAAGAAGCTGCAATAAAAATCAAATCGATCGGATGATTTATCTTCGAGTTATAACTGCAGCAAATTTGAAAAAATGTAGTTTTTCTTTACTTTACTTTTTAGTTTTAATCACTGTGAATTTTTACTAAAATTATTTACGATGTACTCACTATAACGGTCATAGATGTAAAACTAGATGAGTCGTTTAAATAACCTTCATGCATTTTTCAATACCTCAAACTTAACAATGAAAATCAGAATCCGCCCTCCGGATGGCTGTAACTCAAAAACTATTTGAGATATGCACTTGAAATTTTAGTATATTATTTTAAAGGTATACGGACTATCGAAACATGCAAAAAAAATTTTTCTAATTTTTTCAAAATGTCACACAAGTGGTCCTCCTTAGTTGAAGTATTTTATAATAAGATGACAATTTTTGAGGGTTTTACCTCGATAATGTTTGCAAACGTATTTAAAGGGTGAAGTACCCTCGTAACTAAAAAATAATTCATTTTCTTTTCCCGTAGAATATTAGTACAACATCTCAACAATATACTCCCAAATTTTCAGAGCGATAGGTTAATCAATTGATGTTACTTATTTACTTATATACTGAAATTTTAAACACGTTTTTCTCGAAACAGCACTATATGAACTAAACGTAGATACGATATTCGCAGACGAGAAGCGAGGATTTTTTTTTAAACTGTAGTATAGAAATTTTTTTGTACAATTTAATTTCACAAAATTCAGGTTTTGACAGTCAATATATCGACCAATACATACGTTGTTAAAATATGTATAGATTGCGGTATCACAAAAAAAATGAAATGATCAAAGTAGGTACCTCTATCTATTGGCTGTTATTATACAGGGTGTTCCGAACGTACATTTCAACATTTCCCGAACAGTATTGTACTTAGCTGTATCACACCAGACAAATCCTTCTACGTTTTGTAAGATCTAGTATTCATTAGAAAATCATTTTCAACGAATTCATAGTAAACATAATGATGTACGTTCACTATTATCTGAAAATGTAGAAAGATAAGTTAAACATCCGATATAAATTGCTTTTATAACGTAACTGTTTTTTAATTTTTATCAGACATCGAATGGTTGATGATTTTATATAAGAAAAAAAAATATAATTTTAAAATTGAATATCTTCAATATAAAAGGCATCATTTATTTCAATTGAAGTGTATTTGCGGAAAATGTGGTCCTTTCGTTTTTCCATTTTCTACATCTATTTTATCAACAAAGAATTTATTGAACTTTTTTCTATTTTGTATTGACTTGGTGAGTTTGAAGTTTTCAGAAAAATTTTTCAATCGAATTGAGCTACAGTTAGTTGACTAATCGATTAAAATTGTTTTTTAGGCGAATTAATTAGAATAATATGAGCTATCAACAGTGGCGATTTTAGCGGGTAGGCCGAGTAGGTCCGGGCCTACTCAAAAATTTTGAAAAAATGCAGACAAAAAGCAAAAAGAAAATGTCTAGGGCCCCAAGAAAGTGGATTAATCCGCTTTGTCAACACTTTATGTTTAAAAACACTTTATCTCAAATATTTTAAAACAATTCTTTACCTCTAAGTATATTTCTTTTAGCCTGGAATCATTTTCACTGTTAAGGGCCTTTTAGACGGTTTTTACACTAAAACCACAGGAATTTTTTCGAAATTTTTCTAAATACGACCCTGACTAAATTATGCATACATCTTTTTAGTATCAAAGGTACAAAATAATTTTGTTGACCAAAATTCAATAAAATTTTTAACTATTTATTGTATGTATGTTGTTTTTAACATTTTTTACTATTACTATTTATTATATGTCGCCTTTTTAAAAACGAAAAACTTATCTTAAAATATAAGATGGCCAGAGCCGGATTAAAAAAAATTTAAGGGCCCCTTTTTTTACCCATATTTGTATCAAATTTTCTCTGTTAAAAGACACTTCTGGTTCAAATTTATTGGCAAATATTAAAGTACATTAGTGAGATCTACCCACTGTTTTCGCAGCGAGACTTATATACTTTCCACCCTGTATATTTCGAGTTTCAGATATTAGTTAAAAATGGAAACAAGCGGTAATTACATCCTGATTGTAGCAGCTACCTGTTTGAACTGATTACATAAAACGGAGGCAAGAATTTTGATTAAATTTTTAATTATTCATGTTATCTGATTAGAATCGCGCAGAGATACATATGTACGCTATTTTACTCTCTGTTCAAAGTGTAATTTAATTAGATTTTTTATTTCTTTTTTTTTTAAATTTTTTCTTTTTTTTTTAAATTTGATTTCGAAAAATGTACAAACGTTTAATAATTTAATTAAAACAATTACTTTTCAATATTACAATTTGAATAATGTATACGTAGTTATCAAACCTAACCTAACCTAACCTAAATTAAATTGTTTAATTAAACCACAAAACTGCATTTAACAAATTATTTTCAACATATTTATACGGGAGAGTATGTTAACTACAATATTTCCAGTTAAAAAATATTTACAAATACTTTTTTTTTATGTTCTAAATTTGTTAGAACTACAGCTAAACCTTTTTTTATGCCGTTCGTTTTTGTGCGATTTTTTTTATGCGGTTTTTAAAAAAATGGTCAGTGGTCATTATCAATGTGAATCATGATCAAGAGACAGTAAGAAACTTAAACATTTACTATAATAACTTTCTTTGATAAAAATACTTTTAATGGTTTTTAAGCAGTTAATCAGCACATTGCATAAGAACATAAGCTATTACATCAATTAATTTTTTGCAAATATATTTTTCAAAATTTTCATAATATTATAAAAATGAAATAGAATATTCCCACGTGTAAATTAATGCTTTATCTTGTTTAGAAAAGTAACTTCTAAGGAAATCGTGAGGTTTTGAGCGTTCTGAGTTATGTATTTTCGATTAGACTTTTTTATGCGACCCCGATCCACCGCATAAAAAAGCTTTTTTTTACAATCTGGACCGAACTAAACTTTTTATAACTATTTATGATATTTTTGAATATATTTTTTTGTGCGATTTTTTATGGGGTTCCTATCCACCGTATAAAAAAAAGGATCAGCTGTATTAAATAACATCTGAGCAAATGGGTTTTTGAATAAAAAATAATTGTTATTTTCAATATTGTCAGCAATAATAGCAATTGTATTTATATATTATATTCCTTTTGCTGCCGAATTAATTTTACACAATTTCATTGTTTCATTTTAGATAAATAGAAAATCGGGAAATATGGTAAATTTTAAAATATGTAATGTAAAACCAATGTTATTTTAAACTAAAACGATTTATGTTACAAAATAATTTTTCAATTTTTTTTAAGTGCCAATGGCCATACAGTCTATTGCAGTATTAAATAAACTAAAAACTAAAATGCAATATTTATTAGTGTTTAAATGTTACAGTACATAACAAAAATATGGATTTCATTAACTTAACTAATTGGATTGTAAAAACTTCGATTCGCACGCCAATTTTTAAGAGCCTGTAATCAGAATCGTAGAACTCTTATAATTTCGCCGTTTGTCAAAAATAAATTGTCGGTGCCGAATTTTAGACAATTTAAAAAATATAGTCAAATACATAAGCAAATATTTAAATATGACATGCATCGGTAGCCAGCATTTCGTAGTCAATAGCCAAAGTTCTTAAACATACAAGAGAAAAAACGGCAAGATATGATACAGGAAGTGACCCAAATTTAACTATACATATCGACGGCTTGCTGTTAGAACCACGTATGTCGATTTTTCACTGTTTTAAGATATAATTAGATATAAATGTTTGGAATCATCTTATACTGATGATATGTTAATAAATTTATCAGAATGAAAGTTATTTACAATAACAAAACCTCGTACTCCAGATTTGAAATTATGTCATAATTTAATGGTATGTTACCATACGAGCTAACTACGAGAGTCGGTATAGTAGTCCTCAGTTTTTTTTTCTTATTATCAATATTTTTATTAATATCATTATTTTTTTTTTTTTTTTTGATTAAATTTGGGGTACTGCTGCCGGTGGATGGCGCGGTCAGCAGCACCCGGCGGCAATATCATTATTATTATTATTATTATTATTATTATTAATTTTTTTTATTGAATTAATTTATTCATCCATAATTATTACTTCCATTGTAAGTATGAGAACTTTCAAAGTATCGGAGAATTATGTAATTTTGTGAGATACGAGGTACTGCATTCAATCATGCCAAAATAATTTAGTGTATCTCACAGATCGCCAGTGTCGTCATCTAGTGGTATCTTACATCGAGTGATATTTGATATCTTATATCTTACATTCATAGAGTTGCTTTCGCTCTACGAAATGCTAAAAACAAAAAACTTCGACTACTGGTTTGCTAAATGCGTATATTCATTTGTATTTGCTAAATTTAGTACGCCGTCACCGTGTTATTCCCGATGTCGCTAGTATATTGCAATGTGAAAAGTGGTTAAATGTATTTCAACTTCATTTTACAGGATCTTTCTACCAGTTGCCTGCTCTAACTACCCCTAAACTTACTTCTTGTCTCTGTCAGATTTGGTTTTATGTTGCTTTGTCGAGTTATATTTAATTATGTCCGAAACTGGAGGAATATATTAACTAATTTTGCAGCTATTTTGATTACGGAGTCCACGTTTTTGCGTAGTTTTAGTGAATTTTTATGAAAGGTATAAAATACTTAAATGTGAAATGTAGAAGACTGAGCTTATTGGTACTTTGATAGTGTTTTCATAATGGCCAATCTATTATAAACGTTGGATTTCTACTGTACTGACCATATACATGCATATATAGATTTGAATACATATCAAATCAAACTAAATTGCACATTAAATCGATTTTATTTTATAAAGTGAATAAATCAATGAATTTTGTTTATAAATTTTTATTTTATTTTTGATGATTACAAAGAGCATAATGTAAAAGATCTTTTTTTAAAAATAAATAACTTAAAAGCCCCCATTATGGAACGGTATCTAATACTGGAACAGTTTTGACATTTACATACTAATGAAGTTATTTCTAAAATAAACGTCTGATAACAAAAATTATTATTAATAGAATGATTGTTTTTTAATTTAAATTCACCTCGCATTTAATGTTTCCTTACTTAATTAAAGAAATTCCAGTATTAGATACCTGTTCCAGTATTAGATACCGTTCCATAATGGGAGCTTTTACCTTAAATAAAAAAATAAATTTATATAAAAGTTCATTTAAAATCCCACTTATGTGGAACTATTGTAGGATGGCACATCGTACCGTAGAATGGGATGTATAGAGACGCGTGGTGAAATTACAATAATATAACTATAATTTGTATAATTTTACCGTACAAAAATTGGATATGTTCGCCTGTTACACGTCGATTGTAGTATGAGCACAGTAATTTTTATAGGAATTTTCTCTCCGTGTAGAATCATTTATTTTTAATAATTATTTCTTTTTTTTTCTTAATTTTCAATGAAAAAATCTATTAATATAATTTATTAATATGAATGTTTAATCCTAGTTCGGACCATAGCGACAAATCTATAAAATAATAGTTTTTCAGATTTTTTCATTTTATGTCATTACAAATGGAAGTTTGCTGCTCACCACCCACTCATGTTTTTTTTTTTTTTGAAGAGTCCACTTTGATCCCAAAAAACATAAACAAAGCATTGTAAAATGGAGTAAGAAAAAATTTTTTCGTACAATCTAAGATGAAGATAGAAATATATAAAAAAAACTGAAACGATTATACATTTTTTATTTTGATACAAATTCTACGTGTCACATAGGAATATCGCCTTCAAGAGAGGAAATTAGGAGCAATTTATTGACATAAAGAAGTTGCATAAAAAAGCAGTATTTTGAGAGATTTTGATGACTGAGTTAGCGTACATAAAATCCCTTAAGGGGAGATTCGCCCAAAAATCATCAAAAATCGACCTTTTATTACTATTAATATTTTTTTTTTTTTTATGGAAATAAATATTTTATTAAAAACTAAATATACAAGATTTTTTCTACATGTTTTGAAATTACAAGAAAATTTAAAAAAATAATTCAAAAATGATCTGAGCATAAATGGCTTTGAAGTCGACACTGCGCGAGATTTTTTCACCTTGATATTTCCTCGCGTTCTGAATTCCCCCAGTGAACCAAAATCAAAAAATCAAGATTTTTCTGAAAATATACATATACAGTTATCGTACCAACTAGCATTTAAGAAAAGAAATTAAAAATCAGCGAGCAATAACATTTTGAAAATAAATTTTCAAAAATCACCTCTTTTTCTCGACTATAAACAACCGCCATTTTGAAAATACATTATGGAACCAAAAAATCCTAGTTCCCGCCAAAACGACGGTTTCGGCGAATAATATGCACTTTGATTTATGTCGATATCTAAAATTCTTTTTGAGATACTCGAGGAACCGTGTCGAAAAATGTACGTTCGAGAAAAAACCATTTAAAGTTTTTTATTTAAATTGAATTATAGTAAAGTGCGTGCACTAAAATGACCATAACTTTTGATTTTTCATTTTTTTAAAATAAAATTTTAGAAGAATATTTCTAACACCTTAAGGGACATAATTATGAAGAAAAAGGAAAATCGATTTCTTTTTATTTTCGCGAATCTCCCCTCAAGTGTAGTTCTATTTTAATTAACCAGCCTGTATAAAAGGATCCCTACTTACTTACGCCCCGATTTTATTAATTTGTAGGAAATAAATTAACATTTACGTTATTTACTCGTGTGCTGGCGATGCACATCTCTTGCCGCTTATCTCATTCCATAGCTTATATAGGTAGCTAATTTAAATATTTTCAAACAGAAATACCAACATACATGATATATATTTAACGTATAAATTATAAGCAGATGTTCGCTGAAAAATAATTTATTTATAAAAGATAAAATTACGGAAAGGGTGTGTTTGAGAATTTTTTTTTTTTGCAAAAATTATTTATCTAACCGTATACTATGTTTCAAAAAGAAAATGAACACCAGTATCAATGTTAGCAACATATGGCAATCTATTATTTATTTTTTATGAAACCGATTATACTTATTGGCTTAACAAAAAATTCACATAATAACTCCTACAAACTTCCTTCTGGCATTTAGATATCGATTCAGTCAGTGCCGGTTAAACTTCTGACAATATATAATTTCATTTAATCTGAAATTTATGGTGTAATACGTTCGTAAAATTAAAATGGATTAAAATATCTATAATCCTGTTAATAATGTAAATTATGATTACTGGAATCGTATGTTAAATTGATCAATAAAAAATTGTCGAAATGTTGGCTTTATTGTAATCGAATCATCAGTTTTTTAAAGATGCTCTACCCTAGAGATTTCTGGTTCTTGGGGAAAACAAATTACATATTAGGAAGGTAGAAATACAGATATTTTTTTTATTACTCATGCGGGAGAAGTACTAACTTGGCGCACACATTTCTGTACGCAAAATAGCTGTTTGCCCACTGTACTCTTCCCGCATACTTTTTTGCGTATGGAAAGTAACTTTCCACACGCAAATTGATAATAAAACACGCAAAGCCGCCTCTTAATTTTTCATTTAATAAATATTTCATAATTATTTCTATAGAAACCACCAACAAAGTAATTTAAACGATAATTAATTCAGAAAAAAAGACTCAGAAAAAAAAATTATTTTAAAAAGTAATAAAAATGTCAAAAATAGTGATAATAAAAAAAAGTATGTGAAATTCGTAATAAAAAATAGTATGTGCAACTCGTGCGGGATTGTCGATTGCCCCACTCAAGCGAATATGCGCACTTATTGCACAATATACTATAGTCTAAATTAGAATCATAACTGAAGAAAGTATACTGTCAGTGAAGGTACGACACGCACAGCTTTCTCGTATCATCAGACTTTTATCCATGGGCGTCATTTCAGCTTTGTAACTGGGGTAGCAAAATCTACCGTGGAGTCTGGAGAGAAAGTTTTTAAAAACTGCCTTAAAATTTGTAAGTTTTTGAAACTTTTTTAAACCATTTTTACAACAATTTAATTTTTTTTTTTTTAAATTATACATATGAGGTACTTACAGTGCTACCTAAATGACGACATAGCTACTGATGTAAGTTTCTATCTGAAGGAGATCCCCCATATCTGATTATACCCTTTTTTGATTTTCCCTGATTATCTTGAAAACTATAGAAGATAGGGGAAAACACTTTATTAAACACAACACTTTATTTTTAAAGAGCTTTCGATTGGTATGCTTAATTCCAGGGTCGGACCAACGGGAGGGGCTGTTCGATAGGTTTGGGGTGACAAATAATTTGTTTTTTATGTTGCACCCCTTGAATTTAAATAAAACTTGATATGGTAATAGAGTAGACTAAGGTCCAGTTACTGTATTTTTTTTTTGAGATGGTAACGTAATGGGAACCCTCTGAAAATAACATTGGATCGGATTTTATCCTTATTGTTATCCTTTATAACGAGGACTGGGATATTAATAAATATGTTTAATATTCTAAAGAGTGTCTGCCTTCATGTGGATTTGGAATTATTTTTTTATATTAAGTAGTTGCCGAGAAAGAATTTTTTGAATAAAGCACTCATTTTTTATTATTTTTTTAGTTTTCTCCGTAACTATTCGGTTTTAGCCGGAAAAGTGATAGGTACCAATTACTTATAGCATCAACATACCGTTAGTACAGTTATTAATTATAAATTGCTATTGGGGTCAGTTTCACCATGGAAGTACGGCTAGACCCTTTCTTAAACTACCCACCAAAATTGTAAAAACAGTACCTCGTTTGAATCTTCATTGGTCAAAGTTTCAAACTCGGAAAATATACGAACCACTTAAAATTTTCAACAAAATCCTTATATAGAAAACAAATATTTGCAATTTTATTTTCAAGAGATAGTTTCTAAAAATCTATTTAACGAAACATTTGTTTTCCCATTCAACAACTTCCAATGTACAGTATAGCACCGATAATGGAAACATCAGTTTTGGAAATTTTTTGAGAGCATCAAATTAGTCAACATCACTTATGGAAAGTTGCATCAAAAATGTCATGTACATAAATACTAAATACATACTTGACATTTTTGATGCAACTTTCCAAAAGTGATGTTGACTAATTTGATGGTCTAAAAAAATTTCCAAAACTGATGTTTCCATTATCGGTGCTATACTGTAATTATCATATTATTGGGGACAATTAAGACCGTTCGTGACTTTGCGATCACTATCAGTCAACAAGTGGGTATTTATTTTAGTGTTTAGCGTTGGTATATTAATGAAATGATTATTATTATTGGCTTTATTTTTATTATTTTTCGGGTTACGTATATGTATATAGTATTTGGAATAAATATATTGTTTGGAATAATGTTAACCACACCCAATTACAAGATCTAAGCCGTATATATGTCCATTCATACAAATATACATTTTTTATAGTGGGTAACTAATAAATCTTGTGGACTGAAACCATAGACAACTATTACCATGAATGATCATACAATATACTAACAAGAAGTTCTTCTCTATTAAAATAGATACAGTTTAAACTCTATATAGCGAACTTCTGTTTAACGAAAAACTCCTTAAAACGTAGAAATTGCTAAGGTTTGTTTGGTTTACATTATCATGCATATATTGAAACACTCTTTATAACGTAATAGCCACTCTCGGTAGCGAAAAATACGTTATTATTTAAAGCCCAATAAAATTTTATTTTACTGACCTTCAAACACTATTACTTATTGGAAATTTGTTTAATTGTTTGTTGTAATTGCCTAGCACGTGTTTTTACCTACTGTACTTCCTTACTATTGTCTTATTGTTGTCTTTATGTTATCATATTCTAAGTTACTTTCAAACATTTTAACTGTAAACATGGCGAGTAAAAGAAATAGTTTGCATATTGACGAAAAGTGTCATTTAATTCAGTCAAAATTAAAACTTCTTACTAAATTCGTAAGTTGTATTCGTAAAATTATATTGCTTTCTTTTACTCTCCATATAACGAAAACTCTGTATAACGTAATAAAATGCCCGGTCCCGTCAATTTCGTTATATGGAGTTTACACTGTATATAAATCTATATAAAGAACTGTAAATATTCTATAATTAAATACACTTGCGGGTATGGAGATGTGCACAGATGATTTGTATATCTGAATCGATTCTGAAAATAGAGAGTTTACCGAAAAATAATCGAATGATTTTATTATATCTCGAGATATCTCAAGATATTTTAATAATCGAATGATCGATTAATTTTCATTCGATTATTCCCATCACTAGTTAATATCTAATTCTGATACAGTATTGTGACTTTGAAAAATTTTAAACCTTAATAAAAAATGTTCTATTGCTGACCAATTAATGAAACCAATTGACCTTTTATAACCATTTTGTGACCTTTTAAATAATGTCTTTGGCCAGTCGAAATTTCACATTTGGGGTGCGAAAGTTTTTGAATGACCTTGAAAAACTTTAACCCTTAATAAAAAATTTTCTGTTGCTGACCAATTAATGAAACCAACTGACCTTTTATGACCATTTTCTGACCTTTTAAATGATACAATTTGTCATTCAAAATTTCACATTTGGGGTGCTAAAGTTTTTGAATGACCTTGGAAAAACTTCAAACCTTAGTAAAAAACTTTCTATTGCTGACCAATTAATCAAACCAGTTGACCTTTTATGACCATTTTCTGACCTTTTGAGTGATGTAGTTGGTTTTTCGAAAATTCACAATTGGGGTGCTAAAATTTCTGAATGACCTTGAAATATTTTAACCCTTAATAAACAATTTTCATTTGCTGACCAATTAACTAAACCAACTGACCTTTTATGACCATTTTCTGACTTTTTAAATCATGTAATTGGTCAATCGAAATTTCACATTTGGGGTGCTAACATCGCGGAGCCTTAACACTGTTATATTTGCGTTGTAACGAAATTTAACACAACTTACTAAATTACAATGTGTACCTACTACTAGTATACTGCATATTTAATAAGCTTACAAGATCTACTATTACAAATACTCAAACTCTTCAAGTTCATCAATACGTGCTTATTGGAATCGTGAAATTGGATATTTTGACTGTTGTTAATTAACTCGTAAGGTTTCACACTTTGCACGCTATTGGTTGTGATTTAATTTTTTTTTTGTGTTAATTAGACGGTACTCGAAAATACATTTTATGTAGTATGAAATTTGAGACAGATATACAAAAATACATGTCATTGTAGATTTTTTGTATTTTATTGTTTAAATAAATCAATTAACCCCTTATTGCATGAATTATGAAGGAGGTGAAGAAAAAAATTTTTTTACTGAGAATGTCTTTCACTTATTTTATTTTAGTAGTCAAATTAAGAAAAAAAAATTAAGTCTTATTGTATAGAAATTACTCGCATACGAAGCCAAATATGGCAACTTCAAAATCGAAGAAAACAAGAAAACATACACGAATCACAACTATTCCATGTTCTTGGATATATAAAGAATCTGTTTTGAAAATTTTTGATTTTAGTACTTACCGTTTTATTGTTTATAGTTTTCACAAATAAAATTAGCACCAATTAATTGCACTGTACCGGTCGGACACTTTGAACATAACTTCGAATAATTTGACCACCTGCACTTACCAAAGACAACAAAAATTACGTTTCGTTACTCGAAAGAGTATAAAGTTAGGATTTAACATTAGTTTCAAAAAAAAAAAAAAAATATTTTAATATGTTGAAAAAAAATAGTAAAACTTAGAATCCATATATGGCTTCGTATGCCTAAGGGGTCAACAAACAAAACGCTCAATGAAAATATTTTTTAAAAATATTTTTTAGCAAAATGTTTTCGAGATGATACGAAAGGACATGATAAGAATTTTGTTTCCAAATCATAAAAACCTTGGAATCATTTATCATCCTTAAGTGGGAATATTTCTGTCCCAATCTGTTGTTAAAACTTTTAAAGTGAAAACTTCTATTGTAAAGGTAACTGATGCGTGAGAGTGTCATGAAAACAGTAATGTTTTATTGTAATGAAATCTGTATTGGTTTTGAGGTGAAACGAATTTGTATCGATTTAGCCGATCATTGCTAAGTAACTAATATTTTGTAATGTTTAAATTTTTTAATCAAGCCACTACATTATTGGTATCTCGTTGATCTGGAGTTATTAAATGATAATTTTAGCACAATTTTCTGATAGAAATTCAGCTATTACAGCTATTGTCACGATAAGATTTGAGCCTAGGACTATGATAGAATTTTTTTTTGAGACCCCTGAATTCATTCTTTTCATTTTTACCAAAATTAGTCATGTAGGATCGCTACTAAAAAGACTTCTGCCGGATCAGTTATGTTGATAAAAGGAATTGTGTCATTTTGACAGCCAAAATGGAAAGTTGAAACCCAAATTACCGTAATAAATTCAACTAGTTTGCTTTGAGAAAAAGGAAAATTTTTAATTTAGTGACGTCATATATTTTACTAATTTTTCGCCCGTTTCACACCTGTGAACAAAAGTGAAAGAAAGACGGGCATCTGCATGCGCAAATCAATTCAATGATTCTAAAATATTTCAACTTCCTGTAGGTATTTATGTTTGATAGCACAATAAAAATGCCGTAATTGTACAAAACTTAAATTTGTATATTATGATCTTTATTTCTGAAGTGAAAACTTTTATAGAGAACAATATAACACTTTTTGAGAGTGTAAGAATCTGTGTATTGATTGGGAGTATAACTTAAACAGTACTTAAGGTGCCATCACAATGTGACCGGCCGGAAAATAATCAATTTTCGCAATTTTTTTCGGATGAACAGGATGGGGGAATCGGGATGATTTTTTTTTTGCGATTAATACCACTACTTAACAATACAAGAATTGTTTTTTATTCATTTTGATTTATTTTTTATAATTATTGGAATTTTTTGAAAAAAAGGGCGGATATTGGTGCCCACAATTGCGGCCGCAGTTTTCATTTGAAAAAAAAAATCAAATAGATTACCGGTCTGTAGGTAAGCCGCTATGTACCTATGGAGATTTTTTTTTTATTTTTGAAATTTGAAAAAATGGCGGCGGCTTGAATAAAATGTACAAAATTTAAGCCTTTCCGTGTTTCCGTGCGAAAAAACTGGAAGATTTCAAAATAATATGATAGAATGTAATAGGGTGAATGCGGGAGAGATGCCGCGCATTTTGAAAACACTTAATAATTCTTAAAGTAGGCATTTAATTCATTTGAAATTTGGTACACAATAAATGTCAACATTGTTCTTTAAAATTATTTATAAATAATTTTAAATTTTGAGTCATAAAGAATTCATAATTAATATTTTTGTAGAGCCTGCAAAGCGGCGTCTCTCCCACACCTATGGAAGAGATGCCGCATCAAAGAAAATGAGACGCCGCATAGTTCATATTAAAAATTTTGCATTTTACACACATCTCCATACATGATGCATGCCATATGTAACCATTTTTTGCACTTTATACATCTTAACCAGTCAACTTTTTTTTTTTTGTTTCTGAGTACCTTTCAAAACATTCAATACACAGGCAATTATCATTATTTTCGTTATCTTCACTAATATGCTGGCTCTTCCTGATCCACTAATGAATCTTTTATATTTACGTGGCATAATTTACACTCCAAAAAAAAAAAAAATTGCATAATTAAGGTATATAAGTCTATGTTTTTAACGTGTAATATGATGCGGCATCTATACCAACTTTAAATGCGGCATCTCTCCTTTTTGTTGGGATAGATGCCGCATGTTGCTATAGCAAGCATAGTGCGGAATTCCAACCTAAAATTTTATACAGTACTTTTAAAATATACATATATTAATAACAAAACTCATTTTCATTAAAACAATGAAATATACATTCTTAAATTCTAATGAATTAAATGCTTGATAAAATATTATATTAAAAAACTTACTTTTCACTAATAAAAAGTTGGATAATTGCTAAACTGATGGACTAATCATAAATGTTACCATATACAGCTTAAATAAGTAACTTATTTTAAACATATAATCCATTAATAGCGCTGTCTATCAATCGACGGACGAACTATGGCTACTGCGGCATCTTTCCCGCACCTGCCCTAAATGTAATAAAGAATATTCTGTCAAAATTTGTAGCTTGGAAACTCTGAAAATGGGTACCGCTTCTAAAAAGAGCATTTCGAGGCAAACGTGTTTAAAGTTTGTCTCGAAAGTGTTTCAAATCATTGTTTCAACAACAATGTGCGATACTGTGGTGATAGCAATTGATCTTAAACGTTCACTAGTTGTGGAAAGACTGAATGTAAAGTGAATCCATTGATCCGTGGTCGTAACGACCGTAATAATTCGAATTTCAATTTGAAATTTTGAGAGAACATGCATAACTGTATATACTTTAAGACAAGCCCAAAAAAAATGATTTTTTTCAAAATTCTACATTGTGATGGTATTTTAATGTGGGATAATGAAGAGCTATTAGAAGTTTTCACTTAAACCATATGTGCCCTTTCACAAATTCACAATCTTTTTGTTCGCAGCGCAGGTAATCTCGTTTTTAATTCACAAAAAAACATTTTCTCTTGTTAGTGACAATATTGACATTAATTTAAAATCTAATTTCAAATACTATTGCGTAATCTACTCCGTTACATGACGGGGCGAAGTCATATCCGTCTAACGTTACCATGAATAATGTATCTACCGGTGGTGGGGTGGGCGGGTGTATAACGATTCTTGAAAGATTGATAATAAATTAATGAAAATTTCGTTTTTAATTTCTCCGTTTTTGCATTTAGAGGTCGTGCGAGTAAGTCAAGGTGTCACTTAATCTATTTAATAATTTAGTATGAATCGTATGAATTATAAATTTTCGGTGCAAATTGAAATGTAAATTTCGACGCAAGGTCGTCGTGAGTAGGAGTCGGAGAGGGGATGGAAATGTGAATGGATTTTTCTTTTGTTCGTTGTTTCATTCTTCATTTTATATAACAATTTTCTTGCTGTGCGATGTGTTCAAGTTTTTCACATGAAAGTTTAATGTTCGTTTGGATGTTTTTGAAGAGGAAAAGTTTTCGAAGTTTTGTTTTTATTGTTCTTATATCCTTATTTTTCTTCGATTAATGTTTGTTTTATTACAATTAGTTTTGTTTGATTGTACTTTTTTTTAATTCAAATAATTTTTTTATTGTTTTAGTTTTTGATATTGATCTAGAAAAAATTTTAGTTTCGAAAAAAGTTTTTATTTTATATTTTTGCATGTTTCTAAGAATGTTTACATTTATACTATAAACATCACTTTAACCTGAGAATCATACGTTGGTTTACGAGAAACGTTAATCATACATCGGCGTCATTTTGACGAATGGACTTTTTACGGAGAATTTTAGAGTTTATTTGCAAAAAAACATTTTTTTTACATAACAATACTACAAAAGCGAACAAAATATTTACAAAAATTGGATTTGGAAAAATTTTTTAATATAAATATTTATTAATCTTTTTAATTTTTTTATCAAAACATATTTTCATTATAAAAATTAAAAAATAGATAAATACATCAATTGTATCATAAGACATGTCTTTCAAATAATTAATTTATGAACTATTATGAGTCGGTGGACATGTCTGACTTTACAGAATGTGAAATCAAACATTCCCGTAGATATGTAGTTATTTCCTGATTAGGTACATTTGTAAATTTTCTAAAATTTGTTAGTAATTTTTCGAATAAGATCTCAAAAAATAATAAAATTAAATTATTTTCCACTAAATAAATTATTAATCTTTTATTAAGTCACTTGAAACACATTCTTTGGTTTTCGATTCAATATTATGAATTCGATTTTCGATTCAAACTTCGGTATTATGTCGTCTCTATAAGTCAAACAGCTGTAATCATCTTTCACATTATCATAATCATTGAATAAATTAATGATAACATCCATATCTTTAATAAATTTTAGAGAAATCAGGAAAACTTTTATATGTAAAGTACAAACTCTCTAAAAAAAAACATCGGTTAATCATACATCGTCGTACTTTTGACGCACACTATTTCAATACAAACAAAGCGACAGCCACCATAAAAAAATTATACATTTGCTGTGTTATAATAACAAATAAATTAGATAACAGAAGTTTCACAGCAAGCACGCAACGACAAGTTGTAGTATTGGAGCAGGTAGGGAAGTTCGTTCGTCATTTTGACGAGTACGTATGATTCTAGGGTTAACAATACAATCAATATAAAACAATCAATATCAATCAATATAATACAATCAATATAAAACTTTCTAACAAGCAACGTCACAGGGGTGTACCCCTACGATTTTGTTTATTCTTTGATATGTTGTCTTAGCGATCGTAAAACGCTTTGAAGGGATGAAATCGTCCTTCAAAAATTGGGGTAAAAATTTGATTTTGCAAATATCTCAAAAACGGTAAGAGATAAAGCCAAATTAAATTACTCTTAAATTAAATTACTCATTTTTACCTGTATACACTGGCGGTGGGTAATCATGTCACAATAAGTGCTTCTGAAGTTATATTGTCTTTAAATAATACTTTTCGTTACCGTAAACCTGCGATCGTAAATATTTCATAAACGGTGCGCTGTAGGAAAAAAATTTTTTTGAAGTTGGTACCAGTTTGAAAAAAAATATTTTAAAAATCGATGAAAAAATCAACTTTTTTATTTGTTCATCAGAAATTTATTTTTTAACCACACGGTTAAAAATCTTGGACTAATTTTTTAATCCAACCTTAACTTACTGGAAAAAATAAATATTAAAATACTAAAATTAAATCCTGCCCTTATATTAAAATATTTCCAATATTTTTTGGTATTCAAATTTAATCTATTTATATTATTTCCCATAATTTAAACCATTTTTTATTAAAATATAATACAAAATTATTTAAATCAGAAGAACGAAACCAAAAAATTACTAAAAAGCAATACACGGTATCTACATTTTTTGATTTTGGTCTTTTTTTTGGACTTAATTTTAAACCATTTAGATTGAATCAGTCAAATCTCAAAACAGTCACATGTTGTTGTTATAGTGGCTCGCTGTGGTGCTGTCCGGTCTCGACGACTCGGTGTTCTCAAGGTATCTTGGTTTGGTTACTATGTCCTCACTCCAACCTATTTAATTTATATATTGTTTTCTCTGTACTTTTTGGTTGGTTAGTTGAGTTAGTTAACATCAAGGAACGTTTCTCACATATCAAAATATAGATATATAAATGCGTCACCACTTATTGTTAGCAATAAACAAGTACACACACAATTCGTTGCTTCTTCCTTCAACTATTTTGTTTGTTTCGTCGGTCGGGCTTAAAACATTATAAAAATTCAAATTATTTTTTAACTTAGGTTTTTATACAAGGTACGTAATATCGATCTTAAATATGGAAAGATATGAAAAAATATTCTCATTTTTTTATCTATTGTTTAGGTACCTACGCAACTACTATGGTTGTATGCATCGTTTGGGGTAATACATAATTGATTTTGATATTGGAATGATTATTGATAGATGAGCGGTATGGTAATGTAGGTGACGTATCTTCCCCGTTTGGTGTCGAACTCAAGATCTACCAGACAAGATCGAAATGTTCTGATTTTTATTTATATCAAAATTCAAATATTTACCCGGACAACTTCGCCGATATAATGTAGTAGTCAGCGTAGAATTTAAGCACTTAATTTTCAATCATGTGGTAAGTCTTTGCAACTGACATTTAACTGACAATAATTCCAATTATTTTTCTCTTTATTTACAGGATTTATTCTATTATTATGAAAAATTATAGTTTAAGAAAAAGTAAAAAATCAGAAGAATCTACTGAAAACGTTCAAGAAGAAATAAGACCATGAACTAAGCCCGGAAGATCTAATTTTTTTTTTTGGAAATTCACGTTTATTTTGTTTATTGTGAAAAAAATCAATAAAATGTTACTAATACAAAAAATGCTACTGCGTTTCAATATAACCTTCATTACAATATTTAGTAATTAAAATATTAGATTTTAATACAGAAAATATTAAAATTCCAGACCAAAGAAACCTGTCTTTTAATACATATTTGGTTTAAAATATAATCCACCGTTACTTATTTTTAATACCTGTTGAATTTAGAATCGTAATATTCATAGTATTAGTTTGCAATACAACTGGAATAAAATTTGGTTTGGTGACTCTGACCCAAGTTCAATTAATTTTTAATATCAGTTATATTACAATGAATTTTTTAATATAAACAACCGATTAGATTTTAATAAAATTTTGGTGTTGCCATATATGTAACCTCTGTAGATTACTTATTAGTCCTATATTTTTAACCGTGCAACGTCAAAAATCTTGTGTACTGTCCGAAATAATCTATCTAGAAAGGTTCAAGGCAATCGGATGAAAATTACTGGAGTTATCTTGCCCATAGTTTGGGAAAAACGTAGTTTCAAGAAAAATTAACGTAAAATTTCAAAACGTGTTTCTCGTTGTGTGCGTTTATAAATATAATTGGAACCGGATAGCCATTTTCCATCAAAGAAATATCAAAATTATTTATCACATGTTTGAGTACATAATTAGATATTGTTAATAAGTTAAGACTTAATGAACAATTAAAAAAAATTAATTTAATTGTTTGATTTAGGTTAAGTGATTTTTATATAAAGAAAAATTATCAAATATTCTATTTGAAAATGAACTAACGGTTCAAAACAATATTGTGGCAGTTTCAAAAATAAAAGTGGTATTTTGCAAAGTAAAGTATTTGTTTATTATTAACTTCCTTTGACTTTTAGAAAACTAGGAAAATAATTGTGATTCTAATTCCTGGATGAGAATAGTCCGAACATCCCGGCCATTTTGTAGCTCATATCCATATAGAATATATGGATGATAATATTTCAAATATTTCATATAAAGGCAATAATAAAGGTATGACCATGTCCCACTCATCTGCACTCCTCACTCATATTATTCAAACAATAGAAAATAAAAAAAAATGGCAGACAAATTGCAACACATACACACACTCACTCACACACACACTGAAAAAGAAAATTTATATATACACATATATGAAACAAAAGTAACTTTGAAGCTATTCTATTCCGTCTCTCAACTCGCTCAGTCATAGTAATGTCGTCATATCCTGGAACACAGTAGAATTGTAATAATACAAAAAAAAGCAAACTTCAAGTGGCCATTAGTTTGTAGTGCCATGCAAATGTATTATATCCAAACGTACAGGTTTATGTTGGCTACTGTCATACAAAATATTATGAAGTAATTCATGTGGACAATTAGTGATGAGTGTAATAAATAATTTTAATCGGAATCAGTGAATCGAATCGTGAGTCTTATGATCGAGACGGTTCGATTTGTATCAAAAATAGAGCCACCGCAGGTGAAGTTACTGTATCGGCACAAGATTGCCGTGAAAATGTAAATTTCTTAATTTTGTAAATTCATACAGATTGCCGTGTGAAATATGAAAATTAAAATTATAACTATTGAATTAGTTTTCGTAGCAACTAAAATAATAAAATAAAATCAATCTAATACTGAATTTTAAAAGAGAATCTTGTTTTTTATTTCTCAAGAAATTATTCGAAAGCAGTATTGTGATAGTTACCATCGTATTCTTGCTTGACATGCCGCACATTACTGATATATCCACAAGGTGGTGTCGGCCCTTTATAAATTCAAAAACGAGACCAAAATAACATTTTTTCATGAAATTGCTTTGCCGAAAGGTTACTTTCAACAATCAATAGAAACGTTTTGAATATACCAGTCAGAAAGAACTTTTAAAACAATTAAAATTATTCGGAGAGGTTTAATTTTGAACTTTTGTGTCATAGACGACTAAACTTCACTTTGCCATAACTGTGATATAAGAAGAAACCGATTCAGTAGCAGTAATCCTATTTATAGGTTTACTAACGACGCTAAAATAATATATTTTCATGGAATCACATTGTTGAATGGTTACTTTTCACAATCAAGATGATTTTTTTGCTTTTAAATTAAGCCGCTGCTACACGATGCTACGAAAACCTTTCAACATTCGACGTTCGATGGTTCATAGCATCGTGTAGCCGTTGTTCGAACCTACGAGTGTCCAATGTCGAGCGTCAAACGTTCGCATTTGGCCATGTCCCGCTCGATGTCGGTATTCTTGCACCGAGTCAAAGGGATGCTTCGAACGTTTGAAGGTCAATGTTGGTTGCGTTGGTTGGTTCGACTCAGCAGCTGCACGACTCGTTCATGTGAAGAGAGACAACATCAGTGTATAACATTAGAGATAACATCAGACAGATAACAGCTTCGTCCACTTAGTACCAACACATCATCATTCGTATTGGATCAAACATTCGATTCACCGTGTAGCAGATACATTCGTCGCACCAACTATCGAACTTAATTGCCTCAAACGTTCGATCGAACGTTGGAAGGAACGTTCGTAGCATCGTGTAGAACCCGCTTTAGAAAAAACTTTAAGGCAAGTAAAAATTATTCTGAACTCACGAAATGTCTAACCTATTGTTGAATCATTAATCGGTTATATATTCATGGAGATATAACAAAGAGATCAGGTGTGGATAATAAAGAAATTCTTGAAGTACTATTAATTAATTTCAATAAATTTCTTTCCCGAAATGATATTTAAACTAGGACTTTTAATAAATTTCCCATATAGCATTCAATCTCAATAAATTTATTAACGAATTAAAGAAATATATCTGTAATTAATATATGTGTGTTCTGTCAATTCGTGTTAAGTATATGACATGTTTAATAAGTGGTCATTACAGATTTCGTACAAATAAGAACAAGTACACGAATGCCGCGTAAAACGGAACATCGCAAGAAAGGTTTGTTTCTTTCTATGTTACTATAAGAGAAGCGTATATAGGGTGTTATCACACTTAACGTAAGTGTGATGAAAATAAAAAATAAAAAATTTTTGTACATACAAAATCCGTAATAATAAATGCACATATAACAATATCACCTTTTTAAAGTTAAAAATATTTTTAAATATTCATGTTATAATATCGTTTGTGAGAAAAAACATCGTGAAAAACGCACATATTCTGTTCAAAGCTAAATATGTATTTAATTATCTAATATATTAATTTATTATTTTGTATAAAAAATACATAACCATATGACAATTTGAAGATTTTAAATTAATATGTACATATGTGACTAAAAGCCTATCAATTAATGTTTAAAGAAATCAGAATATACATATGACATATCTTACATGAGGATACATAAATTATATACGTATCCCTCTTATTTAAAAAGTTGCATTATAATGATATCATTTTTGTAAGTAAAAATTTTGAATTAAATTATCTAAAAGAAAACTGTATACACTACATTTTAGCAAAAAAAAAAATGCTTGTGATAAGGTAAACAAATAACGTTCCATCTCTTTCTCTGTATTCAGTTTGTGAAGGAACCTTATTGTCAAGCAAACGTGTAATATTTGATAATCCTGTGGCACAACGAGTACAAAGGCTTAATTTTTAATGGAAACAAACACAGAATTGTTGCTGGGTCGAATTGTAAATGCTCCTTTACCAATTTAATTTTAAATCTAGTAGTTTTTAGGTTATGATAACTAAAAAAATATTTCAGTTTAATGCCATTTGTTGCTCGTAATAATTTTTTAACAGCTTGGAGTTCTTTTATACACATCCTGTAATTGTGATGAATCTTTTGACTTAATATTATAATGATGCGAATCTTCTTACACATCCAGTAATCAACACTAATTTGTCTGATGATATGTTCAGTCTGTCACTTCCAGTACATAATATGCATTCAGTATGTGCAAATGTAGATATCGTCGTATAGGAGGATACAATGGATGAATGAGTGAATGAATATGCTGCTATGCTCAATGCTATATACCGTTCGGCTCATCAAAACATTTCGGATCAATTTCTACATATGAGGGGTACCAAACCATAACGTTGTAAGTGCCACACAAACTCGAATACGTTTTATTGCAGTAAAGCGTTGTATATGCTGGTGTTTACCTGCACCCTTAAAATTCCGATCGTCCAGACCCTGTGACGGCCACCATCATCAATATTGTTAAAAAGCAAGTCATAACGTTGTATGTGCCTGTGATCGTGATTTTTCAGTTATTCAAAAAACGAAAAAGTGTACAAAGCCACTTCAAGCTACAAAAGACCTCATTGAGCTTGTTGCGAATGCTGGTAAAGAAATGTTATTCTCAATAGTGGCGACTACAACGTTTTTTGATTGGATGAATCTGGCTAAAACGATAATTAACACCAAAAAACTACAGATATCTTCGGCTACTATGATTCGAGTAACATCTGAAAATTTTAGTGTAACTTATACAACGAAAAGTTACAGCGACTTTGCCCAGTGGATAACAATTTCACTGTTGAACCTGAATTCACAAAGACGAATTTTGAGATCTTGGAAATTGAGATAAAGGGAGCACCTGTACCTTTAGCTGCTGATGTTAATTAGCTAGATGTTAATTATGTGTATTAAATGAAAGTTTAATAATAAATATTGTATGCATTAATTCGTTTGTTATTTCTCAATAAAACAGTTTCTTGTCTCTACTGAAAATTTTTTTTTGGCACTTATAACGTTATGGTTTGGCACCCCTCATATGTAACAAACAAGGAACCAAATATTAGGAATACAGGGTCGAAAGTATATTAGTCTCACAGCGAAAACAGTGGGTAGATCTCACCCAGCCATGTAATTAATATTTGCCAATAAATTTGAACCAGAAGTGTTTTATAACAGAGAAAATTTGATAATAAATGTGGGTCAAAAAAGGCCCTTGAAATTTTGTTTTAATTCGGCTTTGTCTATTTTATATTTTCAGATAAATTTTCTGTTTTCAAAAAAAAAAAAAAAAAAAACTAACAATAAATAGTAATTAAAAGTAAACATTTTTAATTTCAAATGTTATCGAGTGCCTGTGAAATATTATTAATGTATGGCGGACTTTTGTTCGTATTTATATATACACCAATGCTCACTTAATGTCCAGCTTTAGCTGATACTTGAACACTCGATTTACTTTAGCATGTATGACCAATTCAGTATGTTAATTAAAATTCACATAGTGTTTGAAAAATTACCAAACTGGATCAGCTGGGACTCGAATCCGGATCTCTTGGCTACTAGCAAAGCCCCTTACCAATTAGGCCACCGACCGCTCGCTCGAGTGCCATTTCAAATGTTATTGAGTGCCTGTGAAACATTATTAATGTATAGTTTAACGGAAGTAAACATGTTTACAAAATTTTATTGAATTCTGATCAACAAAATTATTTTGTACCTTTGGTACTAAAAAAGTTTATGCATAATTTAGTCAGGGCCGTGCTCAGAAAAATTTGGAAATACCGTGGAGCCAGTTCAAACTGTCAACTCTGAAAAAAATTCCTGTTGTTTTAGTATCTATAGGGTGATATGGATCACCCCTGCAAATGACGAGAGTTATTTACTTTCCACCCTATATATTATTTTATTATCACAGTCTAGTATCAACATAAACTGAATGCCAAATGTTTTGCCGAGCCGCACTGCATACCTGCGACTGCATATTATCTTCATACATTTATAAAACATAGTTTATACACACATCACTGCGAAAATGGAATTTAACTAAAAGATGCTCGGAATTTCATAACGTCACATCTAGATACATATGTAAAATGGATTTTTTTGTTGTTGTAGTTGAGAAAAATGGAGTGGCAATGTTCGATAGATATGTAATGAGGAGATGTTAAATTGGAATTTGACTGTATTACACGTACAGTACGAGTCCAAAATACTGTGAACATTTTGATTATTTTACTAATAATAATCTAACTGTTGATATCGAAGTATTTTTCTATATATATCACTTATAAATGAGACAATAAATAAATGTTTGATTCAATTCAAGATCACGGAGAGAAAAATTAATATCGAATATTTAGTGTGTACCACATTACAGTGACCACAGACCAAATATTCTACAATTATTGTTGACTTACACAGTAAAGATTAGAGTACCGGCACTAAAAAAAGAATAATTTATTTAATTAGTAGTGCTGGCATTCTAATCTTTTCTGTGTATAAATATATTCGATATTTTTTCTTTCCGTAAGTAGCAAAACTGTGTATCATAAATACGTAGGGTGCGCCATAAGTTCTCGGCCAGAGTATTAAAAAATACAGAGAGAACAGTGAAAAGGATTTATTTTTCTATATAACCTCCCTCTATTTCAATACACTTATTATAAGGTGGGATAAGCATCTCTATGCCTTTACAATAATAAGCAAATTCTTTATAGCGATTCTACAAGAGCGATGTTTTCGCAAGTGATCGAATCTGCCGGACGTCCAGAACGATCATCGTCGTTGAGGGACTCGTACCGTAAACGAAACCTTTGACACGGCTTTACCGTATACACCATCCAATCTGTCTTTAATTTTTTCTGGAGTTTGTCCTTGTTTTGTCAGAAATTTTATGACTACACGATAGTCAATTTTTGAAACGGTCGACATATTGAGTTTACACTTTTACAACAGAATAAATAAAACACATGTAAACTCGTCCACTGCGTTTATGATTACTAGAGACTTAACACTTTCTGTGAGTATAAATTACGTCACCTTTAAATAAGTTTAATCATGTTAGGCCGAGAACTTATGCCGCACCCTACGTATATATCTCTGTCAAAGCATCCTGCATAGGAAAGTAAATTTCTCGTTAAAAATTCGTTTTAATTTTTCTCGAAAACCTTTACCTAGAGTAGTGGTTCAAGAAACCACCCTAAGTGATGTTTTCTGCTCTTTAATATGATGTAAAAGAATTTGGAGAACTTTTGAATTTTAACCAATTTCGACAAGAACTCTGTTCTTTCGGCGAAAAATATCCAAAGAACAGTGTTCTGAAGAACATCAGCTAGAATCGTTTCCACTCAGTCGATATTGGTTGGTACTGATTATGACATTCAAGGTTGCCACAATCAGAGACTGTAGCTTACTTCACACATATGTCCTGGTTTTAACGTTAGAAACGTTTATGGGGATCCATTTCAAATTTCAGATAACCTAATATTGTTAGGTTATTTTTTCTAGTGTTAAAAATTTGAAATTTTGTATGATTGACTTAAAAAATTTATAAAAAGTCTTTGATGATAATTACTTATGTTAACAACATGGAAATTTTTTTTTATTTTTTTTAGATAATTTCTGTTCCCAGTAAAACTTCTACAATCGCCAGTTTTATACATATACATATTGAAACAAAAAAAAAAATTATTTGAAGATCATTTGAGGATTATAAATTATGAAGATCAAGAATATAGATCAGTCTTTTCTTTGTTGAAAAAAAAAATTGCAAAATTACCTTTATTTTAGTCTGTATAAAGGTATTTTTTCCCTTAACTTCAGATTTGTACCTTGACTTTTGTAAAAAAGGAATATTTTTTGTCGTACCCCAGTGTAGTGGTTTAGGGTTAAATTTAAACATCATTTAGTCAAATTACTTGTTAATAACTCCACACATTACATTCTCGCATTCATTCACATTAAACAAATAACTTTTTTTTATGCCTTTTCATTTTCATTCCATTAATGTATATATTTTTTCTGTTTAATAAAAAAATTTTATTATTGTTGTTTTTTTATGGCGTTACGATTTTCTTAATTGCATTTTAATTACCATTCCAGAACATTCTACACTCTTTCAGCGTACTTCGACTTTCGAGGTCTGCGTTTCGGGTTGCACATTGTATAGGTATGAAATTATTTTCACCAAATTACATTTTCATGAAAAATATTTTTATTCGACGGAAATTTAATGAACGCCATCAAAAAAAACAAAACGGTTGGTGAAGCATGCCACTTTTTTTAAAAACCGTAGAGACACCTAACTTTACCATAATTTCCCATTAAAATTTGAATAAAATGGAGCCGGAATTAATTTTGGTTATATTTAACTATAGGCTATTGATTATGTAGTTGAATAAGGAACTAATTCGTAACAGGTGTTTTATTGTTTCATATGTTCAATTGTACCCCAAAGATGATAAATTCACAAAGTGCTATTAAATTTAGGCGTGCGTTTTTACGAACGGCGTCAACTTATCGACGCTTACGTTTTTTAACTATAACTCAAAAACTATGCATTTGTCGTAAATACACATGATATGACTTTTTGTAGAGAATTAAATTTCCTATCGAAATGGCACTTTATGAACTCAAAAAGCCTTTTTCTCAACAAAATAAGTAAAAAAAACTATTTAAAGAAAAGCTCAAATTTTTCAATTTTTCTTTTTTTTTAAATTTTTGAGTAATACTTTTTTCTGAGTGAATTTAGGTATAGGGATTGGTTCACAAAAAAGAAAGCTGATGTAATTCCCGTCAGAATGGTGACCGATAAAACTATTTTCGATAATAACCGGCTGAGATACAGTCGTTCAAAGTTACCTACTTTTTTACAGTTTTATTACTTTTGACTTTTATACCATGTTATTTGTAATTTTTACACGCAAAAATTATTTTTATTGAGTACAAAAATTATTTCTGCTTTATCAGAGGTAACGATAAAATTATTTGCTAAAAATTTTGATATTCATATGATCTTAGGTATAAAAAGAAACTTTAATATTGTACTAAATTACAGTTCTATTTTTAAAAAAAAATTAAATGTACCTATTATATTTCTCCCATAATGTTTTCAAATTCAATATCAATATTTTCATCAACATCGTTTTGGACACCTCCTTCTGTAATTTCTGGAACATCCACATTTTCACCATTTTCTGGAACATCCGCATTTTCGCAAATAAATTCTTTGCAGCTAATTCCTAATTGTCTACAGCTGCAATTTCCGTGACAACCTTTTATACACCCGCAAGCTATTTGTTCCAGTAAATTCTGCAGTGCAGGAGGTTTTGTTGTTTTAATTGGCACTAATTCATTTTTAGATTTTTTCCAACCCCACTCAAATGGATTTAAAATATTTGCTTCCCACTGTTGAATTTGGTGGTACGTCCTTAAACCGTGATATTTAGTGGCATCAGAAGTTAGTGGGAAATTGGTTAGAGAAAATTTTGTGCTTTTTGATAATTTTTGAAAAAGTTGTAACCGAGAACTACCTAAACTGTTGGCCTTAATGCCATAAAGAGAAATTACGATTTAATTCTATTACGTAAATTGCGGCTGTAGAAAATTATAGGAATTAGCTGCTCCATGTTCTGCAAAGAATGTATGGGCCTAAATTGTGAAAATGCGGATGTTCCAGAAATGACAGAAGAGGATGTCCAAAACGATGCTGATGAAGATATTGATATTGAATTTGAAAACATTATAAGAGAAATATAATAGGTACATGTAACATTTAAAAAAAATTAGAACTATAAATTAGTACAATATTATAGTTTTTTTTTATACCTAAGATCATATGAATATTAAAATTTTATCGTTACCACTTTTATCGTTACCTCTGGTAAAGCAGAAATAATTTTTGTACTCAATAAAAATAATTTTTCAAAATAAAATTGTAAAAAAGTAGGTAAATTTGAACGACTGTATCTCAGCCGGTTTTTATCGAAAATATTTTGACCGGTCACTATTCTGACGGGAATTACATCAGCTTTCTTTTTTGTGAACCAATCCCTATACCTAAATTCACTCAGAAAAAAGTACTACTCAAAAATTTAAAAAAAAAGAAAAATTGAAAAATTTGAGCTTTTTTTTAAATAATTGTTTTGACTTATTTTGTTGAGAAAAAGGCTTTTTGAGTTCATAAAGTGCCATTTCGATTGGAAATTTAATCCTCTACAAAAACTCATATTATGTGTATTTACGAAAAATGCATAGTTTTTGAGTTATAGTTAAAAAACGTAAGCGTCGATAAGTTTACGCCGTTCGTAAAAACGCACGCCTAAATTTAATAGCACTTTGTGAATTTATCATCTTTGGGGTACAACTGAACATATGAAACAATAAAACACCTGTTACAAATTAGTTCCTTTTCCCCCTGTTTTTTTGTACATAGTCAATAGCCTACTATTTTAATGAAATCAATTGATAAAATTGTTAATAGATTTGTGCATTACTCTACGGTATTCCATATTTATAAATAATAAACAAATATTTTATTTCACAAAAACTTACCACTTTTATTTTTGAAACAATATTGTCACAGTTTCAAAATTAAAAGTGGTATTTGTGAAGTAAAATATTTGTTTATTATTTATAAAAATTGATAAAATTCTTTGATTTGATTCATAAATTTACCAGAAACTTAAATTACTAGTCAAAAATAAAAATAAAACAGTGATAGATTAAAATGTCAACGAATTCCTAACTTTATCAGTCCATGTTTTTTAGTGAAATATGGAAGGTACTGTAAAATTGTTAAATATTTCACTATTGTTTACATTTTGTGGTCAATTCCAATTAATATCTAACAATGAATTACAATTACAGTATATTAATGTTTAAAATGCAAATGTTTTTATCATTTGTACTAAGCGTCAGTTGATAATGTTGAGAATAAATTGTTAAAGGATCCTAACTTGATCAAATCTATAGCAATCATTACTTAAATTAAAATTATTTCTAAACACCTATGAGATTATGTAATTTTTCATATGATAAAATTTGAATTAGTTTTGATAGCTTCTGAAATATCAACTAAAGTTTGTATATTTTTTTAAAACATGAACGTATCATGCACATATAAAATGAAAAAAGCTAACGATTTTAAAGAAATGACCAATAATTTGTTAGAAATCGCTGTGTCATTGATTGAGAAATTTTTTATTCAATAGAATTTTTACACTTAAATACGACACACTTCATATTTTATTCTGTTTAAATTTCATGAGTTGATTAAGAAAACATGATTTTTATTTTGACGTGAACACCACGGCAGTCAGTAACAGACTAAGTCAGTAGTGGTGTAAATTGCTACTTACTGCAACTTTAAGATTTCACTTTTTTATACGTAGGCTTGATCTGTCTCATCTGTGGTAATCACAGTCAAGATTCAAAATAAAGTAGGTACTTTAACATACTTTATTTTGATGCCAAAGTTTGTGTAAAATAAAGTAGAATAAAGTAGTAAAGTATGGTTGACAACCCTAAATAGAACCTATGAAATTTTAATTTTTTTAACACAAAGTATAGTATGGCAAACTATAGTATTCAGTAGGTAAAGTTGGGATGCTTTACGGTACCGAAGGAGTTGAAAGAATCATTTCCGCACGTTTATTGTCGATTTAAATGCGACCGGAAATATTTTCTTTACTTGGCGAAAAACGGATTGTTTCTTGTAACTCGATCACAGTTTAAGATAAACATCCAACAGCCGCTCAAAAAATATTATTGATTTTCTTATGAAAAATTATAGAAACATATTATACGTTATTCCCCTTACACGCAAAAAATATTACTCTCAAGGGATAAATTAATATGGCTATTTAAAAGCTTCCGTTTAATACTAGGGGTGTGAATGGTTTCATTTCGAGGGTGTAACGTGTCTACTCCTAAACTGCGGTAATGTGTTGTACGAATAAATAATTGTATATGCCTTGCATTCTGTAGAATAACAATTGATTTCTCTCACCCGCGCGCACCGACGAAACAATAAAACATTTTTGACAGACATCGAGGGTTTTCAAATAATGTAGAAAAAATGATCGATTCCTAATATATTGTAAGTGCCTCTTGAGACAACTCAAGAAGGTGTTGAATATATTAGTCATAATTATCAAAGGAGTGATGGGTATAGATTTAAGATTAATAACGCGATAAGAGTAAATTGTAGATTAGACAGTGGGAGCGGAAATTGGAAAATCAAAAGTTTTGGTGATACAATTTGTTTTTCTTTTTCTTTTTTCGGAATACCGCAAAAACTGTTTTTATGCGGTCTTTTTTGTGACTTTTTAAAATATTTTTGTAACTTTGTTTTTTTTTTTTTTTAAATAGTCCATCAAAGTGCATAATGTGAAAATGAACTAACAAGGGAAGGGATTTCGGAATGAGACTTCGTATATTAATAGTATACCCACAATATAAATAAAAGATTATTACCACAGGCAGTAGCGAAACGCACTTTCTATCCTTTTTTGATATAAGTACAAACAATTATGTATGTCCATTTTTACTTATGTGATTGTATATGTTTGTACATGTGAGATTCAGGGTTGATAATGGTTATGTTAAATTATATATGAACAACTAAAAGCAACTTTCTTCAAAATGAATTGAGCAAACGCGAAATTCATGACAGTATTCAACACGAGAATTTATATCGTCACGACCTATTAACACCAACCACTGTCGAAATCGAAAATATTAACTGAATTATTATAAAATATTAATAATTATTTATTATTTAACGTATTTTTACATAAGCATTCAGATTATAATAATACTTCAAAATTTCCATCAAACGGCACTCAAAAAAAAAACATAAATTGAAATTTTATTTTGAATGATTTAAACAAAATTTAGCAGCACAAGAGTTATCACCAGACATTTTAAGCCACCATAATAATTAAATACATATCAGAAATATCTTACAGATCACAAAACACACTAAAATTACCAGGAAATATCAAAAATAACTGATGACAAGCTTTAAAAAAAAAAGATTTAATGACAGTTAAATTTCCACTGCCATCGTTGTTAAAAATTTTAAAAAAGTCAGTGAAACTTAGACAAAATTAAATAATTTACATAGTTATCAACTGTAAATTTTCA
Source organism: Brachynemurus nebulosus (assembly GCA_035578155.1). NCBI lineage: Eukaryota > Metazoa > Arthropoda > Insecta > Neuroptera > Myrmeleontidae > Brachynemurus > Brachynemurus nebulosus. The sequence goes on from JAPWDM010000030.1 coordinate 3,503,549, forward strand.
CAAAATAATTTGACGTGCAAATTTATTTTTCTAAATTAAATTTACTTTAGTGATGATATTTTCACTGTATTAGTATGCATAATGTTATGCATTATTTAGATACATAATATGGATAACCCTTTGGAATTTTTGAATTTCAAATGACACTCTTACGTCATCTCGTTTCGTAACTGTTTGTGAAACAAACTATTATTTAAACTGTGGTATACCTTTAGTGTGTTGATATACTAAAATAGTAAAATGCACTAGCCAGCCGTTTTCGAAAAAAATGCTTCTAAAATTTAAAAAAATGTTTGATGTCGTTTATACAAAGTTAATGAGTTAGTCAAACATACACCAAATAGCCGTGACCGTATCGTGCTCGCTTGGTGTCCGTTAGATTACAGGTTCAATGCTGAATCCATCCTGTAATATATTTCAATTTTTTTTTTTAAATTTAATTTAAAATAGTATTGTAATTAATAATAGAACATATAAATGTTAATGGTCACTACATAAATCTACTTATTAAATTTCTAACACTGACTGACTGACAGACAACGCACAGCCCAAACCGTTAGGTTTAGAAGGATGAAATTTTGTACAGGAGTTCCTTATATAATGTAGGTGAGAACTAGGAAAGGATTTTTGAAAATTCATTCCCTAAATGGGTTAAATAGAGGATTATAATTTATATGAAAATTCGTCATTTTTGAAGTTAGAGGTATATAAAAATATGTTACTATGGTTATTAAAATAAATAATACCTTATTTAATAAATCTTTAACACTGACTGGCAGACAATGCAGAGCCTTAACGGTTGGGTTTAGAAGGGCGAAATTTAGCACAGGAAATATGAAAATTGGCGTTTTGGCTTCTGTTTATAAATAAAAGTCAGTTGTGTAAACGTTTCTGGAAATTTATCCCCTAAGGGGTTAAAACTGGAAATGAAAGTTCGTATGGGAAGTTCGTCATTTTTTAAGTTAGAAACGTGGATATTGATTTAGGATTTTGAAAAACATTAAAAGTGAGCAGAAAGTGAGCACCAAATAAAAAGATGTTGTCGATCCGAAATCCCATCGGGCATACGGCTAGTAATTAAATAAACACGTGCCAAATGCTATTTATTTATATGCAAATCAAGAAAACATTGTTCTTCACGCATTGGGTTTAATATAAAGGTGTAGCACAATTGGTTGGACTTAAGAAAAAAGTATTATCATTAATTACGTATAGAGTATTATTTATAAACCTTCTGATGTTGCTGACTGTTATCCTTTTTCCCTCTTATTGTTACGAAAAAGACAAAATTTGGCTAATTCCTAAATTACGTGTCAACAAAAAAATAAAGTTGTCAAATTTTTTTTTTTTTTTTGGTTGATTTAGTATTAAAACAAATAAAAATGACGATAAAAGTTTATGCACAGATTTAATTTTCATTAAAAAATATTAAAAACTTAATTTTTTATTTATAGGAAATTAAGGTTATGTTAATATGATTTTATTATTCCTCTTAGAAATTATATTATTTAGTAATAAATAAATATGATAATTAAATTAAATTGTTTGTTTTTCTTTCTAGCATTTCCGTTTGCCCAAATTTTAAAAAAAAGAAAGAAGGGAAAATGACTTATTTACTTACTAAACGCAATATGATTAATATATTAAATTTTAATATTTTTTAACGGAAATTAAACGTGTCCCCCAATTTTTATCTACTTTTTTACTTGTTTTACTTGCAAATCCATCAGGAAAAGCAGGAAAAAACTACAAAATTTCGTTGGCACTTAATTTGGGAAATTGCCCAAAATTTTCTTTTTTTGAAAATTTTAGTTTATTCCTTAAAAATTGGGAAAATCATGTGGGTTTTATCGAAAGTTCATTGACGTTATGAAAGTACCTTACCCATCTCTAATAGTTTTATCTTTAATAGATTTATCTGATCGAAAACAACTACTACACATTTGAGGTTACTTCTTATATAAACATGTGTATAAATCATATCAAATAAGAATGGTCTGATGTCATCAAGCAAATACAACAAATGAAGCAAAATTAAAGGTATCTAGTTTTTTGATCTCTTTTCCTTTTCTTGTTTTTGTATTAGAGTACCTCTATTAAGTAAGCTTGTACAACTAATTTTACCTCATTAGTATAGACCGGATGAAATAATTTTTCACAGGACCGGCTTAACGATTTCAGTGTAATACTGTTAGACTGTTTGTATTTATGTATGAGTCTGCTACAACAGAAATAACAGAATCCTGAAAATTTACTGAAATTCAACATAGAGAAGCAAAAACTTTTTAGAAAAATTTTATTATGTGAGATTTATATCAAAAATAAAAAGGGGCCCCAAATTTTATTGAATTAAAGTTTTGCAATATTTATTTGTCTAACTAGCTGGCAGGTACATATAAAACAAAATTTATTGTCTTCTTTCCCACAGGCGGCTGTCTTTCAGTATCAATTGATAAACAAACTCCTTATCTCTTTTTAACTTTTTAAAATTTAATATGTGTACCTTGTTTACAATTTTTTAAAATTTTTAGTTTTCTTCATAGGTACATACACATGCAATGTAAATCAAGCAATATTTAATCTAGTTGTCCATTTCATTCAAACGTATAAACAAAACATCATTTTGATGACATCGTACGTGTTGTACGTATAAATATGTACGTATGTATGTATTATTTGTATTTAACCACAGATACTATTGATATTAGAATATTTGCATGGACCATACAATAGAAGTTTTTTAGATATTATTTTTTTGAAGCAAAATCGTCATATTGATTAACACCTTTTATAATCTACAAACACAGAATACCTACAAACTATCGATGGTAATGAATATTTTTTAATTTTTATGTGATTTTTGTTGTAATTTGAGAGTATTTATTAATAAATGTTCTAAAAATATTTATACTAACAAATATAACATCAGTTAATCTAGAAAAATTTTAAATCCCCTCTTGTTTAACCATCCATATTCGTCAACACTTCAGTCACTTTTCATTTTCATATAGATTGTGTATATAAGTGTATTCCCACTATTTATTCAATGCTCAAAAGTATATAAAAAAAAATATTAGTTAGCAAAAATGAAATAAATACCTACATAATATTTTATTAGATAACATATTACATATTAACGTTACATCTTTTTTTCTTAATATGTATACTTTTATTTGTGTATAGTTTGTTGGCAAGATATACTAGTTTTGTATGAACATTTTTTAAGGAAAAATTAGTAATATTTTCTAAACCATATTATGTTAATTCGATTTAATTTAATCAGTTTATGTAAGTATGTATTTAAAGGAACATCATTTGCTCTAGCAGACTCATACATAAATACAAACAGTCTAACAGTATTACACTGAAATCGTTAAGCCGGTCCTGTGAAAAATTATTTTATCCGGACTATACTCATTAGTTAATAACGACCTCAGACCATTTCTCGTTAATTTGGTCTATGTATACCCACGTTTGTGCACAGCACACATACGCACAAACCTGCGGTTCATATGTATTACATAAAAGTCAAATGACACTGTATAAAAAAGCCATAAAAAAAACAAGGGACAGTAAAAATCCCCTATTGAGATAAAACGTCTAGTTTTTCATTATAGAAAAAAAATTTTTTTAAATATTAAAAATAAAATGTACTCATTCATATTATAAATACACGATGTGATAAAAGTATTCGTTAACTGATTTGAAAAGTACTATATTTCTGTTATGATCGTATTTCCAAGAAATGATATACTGTTAGAAATTTTAAAATTTACAAAATACACTGTTCCTTTGATTTAAAGAAAGACATTTGCGTATGAATTGTTCGTACAAAAATGAAAAAAAAAAATTACAAAATATTTTGAAAGTAAAAAAATAATTTATGTATGTATGTGCTGGAATTTTATTAACTCTTATACCTTTTGGCGAATTTTGATAAAAATTTATGATGACTTAGTACGGGGCTTGTTGGAAACAACGTAGCTTTTTATAAAATAATATTATACTTAGTCGATTTTGGAACACAAAATTATATCTGGCGTCATCTGTTATTTACTGGAAAAACTGTATATTATTTAAGCAAATTTCTAATTGAGTAAGTTTTAATAATTGTTATTTTATAAAAAAAAAAAGCTGTGTTGTTTCCAATAAATTCCGTTCTAAATTTTCAATAAAATTTTATCAAAATTCACCGAAAAGTGTGAGAACTAATTAAATTTAACCCTGTATAAATATATGTAGTTTACAACATATTATTTTTTTTAATATCACCATGTGACCAATGTATACGCAATTACGAGTACCTTTCCTTAAATCAAAGTACTAGTGTAATTAAAAAAAATTTTTAGAGTTTTCTAGTTTTATAGAAACATTTTTCTATATCGTATACTTGAAATTATTATTGTAATTTTTGTAAGGGTAGTGTCAGTATGAATTGACTTGGACTAAATAAAAATACGCATTTGGTTATCGTAAATAATATTTTTATTTAGTCTAAATGTTGTCTATGTTGTTATAAAAAAATATAAATATTATAAAATTATACCGGTATAAATATACATTTTTTGTATCATCTAATTTGATTTTTTAGGTCGACCGGAATCCATCATGGCCTGGGTAAAAAGTTCGCAAGCAGTGTTTTTTTCATTTTCATGCATAGATCAAATAATTTTTTTCTACTCCTACGAGTACTATTAAAAGTAACAATTGCCCACACTGTGCGGAAATACAGTGGGAAATTATATCCCACGCCTTAATATAATAACACCCCTGTCGCAGCATCTGCATAACATAGCGAATTTTCAAATATTGGGCACTGGCGGATCTCATCTAAGAACTGTAGGTACCTATTTAAAATAGTTTAGCTTTCTAACAATAAAAGATTTTTTTAAATCGGTTGGGTGATTAGTTTTGATATTTTTGGGATCCAAGCACCCGAACAGACTTTGTGCAGCATAGTTGTATCCATCTAAAATAATTTAGTTCTCTAACAGTAAAAAAATTTTTAAAATCGGTCAGTTAGTTTAGGGCCATACGGGCCGAAACATGTCACAGACAATTAAAACTCTAAATAAAGCGGTATTAGTAAAGTAAAAAATTGTCTTTTTATTCTAAAATGGAATACCATAAAGTAACGCTCAAATCTATCAAATATAAAAACATCATTTTACAACGTTTTTACAACGCTTTTTCAACAATTCTTTTAATTTGCTACAACATAAGCGCGCGAAAATTCAAAAAAACAAGTGGTATACAAATGTAATAACTGAAAAATATTAATACATTATTTAATTTTTCATAAAAGAAATTTTTCTTCCTGAGATATACTTTTGTACCTGACTATCTCAGAGCAACTATGTTAAAGAATTTGTTATTTTTTAAACAAAGAAATTTTGATAGTGTTAAGATATCATATGCGTTCTATGATGCTCAGGGCCGAATTAACTCTTAGTGTCGTCCGGGGCACTGTGAAAAATGTCGCCCCTGACAAAAATTTAAAAAAAAATTCTTTCTTTCCCACTTTTTTACCTTTTTCTATCAAAAAATAAGTGGCGAGCAAAAAAAGAGGAAAAAAACTGTTCTCATTGCTTATTTTGCTATCAAAAAATAAGTAATGACACACAAAAAAAAATTATTACGTGTGTTCCAAATTTTGCCACCCCTAAAAATTTGCCTCCCGGGGCCAGCGCCGCGCGTGCCCCTAGTGTAAATTCGGCACTGATGATGCTATTAAGATTGCATAGTTAACACTAATAATATTGAAACTGTTAACAACTGAAATTAGTCAGTTGGTTCATGTTCAGGTAACCAATTAATCAAATATTAAAACTATGTCTCGTATTTTACTTTACAATCTGTTTACATATATGGTGCTAGAAATTATCTTGATATGACAACGATCATAAATATTGCAAAAAATAAATATCTCTTCAGCATTCAGTGGTTCTGATGATGTCAGGAAAACGTTTTTATTTTTTTTTTCTTCAGTTTTTGTTATTTCAAAAAAATAATAAATTTTCTTTACATGAATGAAATATTTATAGATAGTATAGAAACGTGACATTACCTCGAAGTTTCTCGATACAAATAAGTGACATTTTTCAAAAAAAATAAAATACCCCTGTCGCAGTAGGTATATCCTGCATAATATAGTGAATGTTTTGCATTTTACAAATCAAGCAAAAAAATGGAAAACGGTAAAAGGAATCTCAACTTCATTCTAAGAGTCCTTTCTAACGATATCCAACACGGTGTGATACGAAAGAAAAAAATTTTCGTCTCCACTTTCCAATACGAAATTGTAAATTGTGCAATAAGTGCAGGAAATTGTCGATTGCCCACGAAAGCGAAGTTGAGCGCACGAACGTGTGTGAACATGAACGAGTGGGGCAATCGACAATCCCGCACGAGTTGCACAAACTATTTTTTATTACGAATTTCACATACTTTTTTCTATTATTATCACTATTTTTGACATTTTTATTACTTTTTAAAATAATATTTTTAAATGTTCGTCTTTTTTTTCTGAATTAATTATCGTTTAAATTACTTTGTTGGTGGTTTCGATAGAAATAATTATGAAATATTTATTAAATGAAAAATTAAGAGGCGGTTTTGTGTGTTTTGATTAAATTTTGCGTGTTTTATTGTCAATTTGCGTGTGGAAAGTTACTTTTCACACGCAAAAGAGTATGCGGGAAGAGTACAGTGGGCAAACAGCTTTTCAGTGCTACTTAACATATCTACTTATCTACTTAACATATTCAGTGTCTACACTGTAAACACATAGCAACCTGATGAATACATTCTAAGCGCGTCTACGTTCAGTTTCGTTACAAAATGGGGTATTTGACAGTAGCTGAAAAAATATCTATTTTGACTTTTAAATAATTGCTCGAGTCATAATGATACTGAATATTGCTTTTTTACAAGTTATTTCATTCAAAAATATAAACATTTTAATTAAATAAAATTACAAAATTTACGTTAAAAATGACGTAATCAAAAACATCAAGCAAAAGCAGCTTACGTCACAAGCTCGTTCGAATATGTAGGTATTATATTGTAGTTAGGAAAAAAACTGTTTACTTTTTTGGTAACTATGAAATAAATTTTTCATTATTAATTTTCATTACTAGACCTACTACTACTCAATGTTTTAGAGCCAATGACGTCATACGATTTGACGTCACAGAAAGCATCGTTTTGGCGATCTTTTTAAAAACTAAAATTTTATCGGTGATTTTTATTAAAAATATAGTACAAAATAATTTAAAAATGTGTATTACGAGTTTAGTAAGAAGTAATAAACACACTAAGATGGTTTTTAAAAATTTGTCAAATACCCCATTGTTTTAATTTTCTTTAAAGAAAATGATAGCACCGTCGAAAATTAGTTTAAATATAATGAAGTAAATGACTTTGTCTCAAACGCTTGAGAAAATATAATTTTACTTCTTCAACTCAAAATTATTCTATTATACGAAGTCCCTTTGTTTTTTAAAACTTCCTTCCTTAAATCGTTATTTAATAAAAAAAATTTTCTCTTGCATATATAATTAAATTTTCTTGAGGTAAATAAATTTTGTTGTTATGCCGGTCTTGCGGGCCCGTTATTTAAGCTCAAAGCACCACAGCTTTTATATATATTGTACACATTTCCTTAATTACTTATGTTGGAAAAACTTACTGGATCGTCGCTATATACCTATTAGGCTACGTACTAAAAATAAATGTAGATATGTATATTTAAAATTCATATATTCAAGTAAAAGTTATTTTAACTTTTAAATTTCTGCGTCCCCGAAAATTTTTCAGTAAAGATTATCAAAATTATAAAAAATTACAAATTTTTTTTTCTTTTTTGAATATATTTAAACGAGAGAATAAACAAAGAAGTTTTCTGACGGGGGAATTATTTGATTTTCCTAATTTGATTATGTAAAAATATTTTTAATGGATTATTTCAACAACAAATTTTGATTCCTTTTTCAATGCTATAATAGACGTTGATGATTCACTAATAGACAAGAAAGGAAAATTGACCAAGTGGGAGTCGGGCTCGTACAATTAGGGTTCTATATAGTAAGAGTTATTTAATTTTTTCTAAGGATTGATTTGACATTAAGAAAAGAGCAATGTCAGTCTTTTCGAAATTTGCCTAATTATAGATATTGCCAATAAGGAAAAGTTAAGAAGTCGTTTACCCTATTCCGGTTTCAAATCTAATGTTAAAAATATGATAAGATGCCATTTAAGGGAAGGTTTACTCGAGAGTCCTTAAAAATTACCTATGTATTTTTTTAGAATTTTTTTCTCAAGAACGGAAGTAAATATCAATTTCAAATTTTGTGCACATATTTATTAAGTATTAAACTACACAAAAAAAATTTTTCAAGGAAAAATATAAAAAATTGTCCATTTTATAGATAGTGCAGTGTGACGATCCGAAAATCCAATGCCTTGTTGGTGGACATTCTAACGCCGGTAATAAACCACCGAAATCCAAAAACAAAAAAGATTTATAAAATATATGAAGAGTACCGGCACCTCTACCTATAATATTAATAAATTGCTGAAAAAAAAAATGGCGGATGTTTGAACTTTTGATTACGATTTTTGTCTTATTCTTCGCTCTTTAAAGTAAATTTAAAAATAAAAAAAATATTGAAAGTGTATCGAACTTAGGTAGAGGTGCCGAAGAAATGAATTATCTTTAAAATAAAAAATTTAAAAAAGGATCCATCGAATAGTTTTTTAGTTATCGTGTCCGCCAGTTTCAAAAATGTAGTTCCGAGATATTATAAAATATATATAAAGAAACGTATTTTCAAAATTTTATATTTAATACTCATTTTTGAGTGAACTACGTTTTTTGAATTTTTTTTTTATAGAAATCTGGATTCGGTTAATGTGCAAGAATCTTGTTTCTAAATTACTTTCAGCAAAATCACTTTGGGAACATCTTCTGCACATAATTAACTACCAATTTCTGCAAAAAAAAATAGATTTTTTTTAACGACTCTCAAGTAAACCTCCCCTTAAGCATCAAAATATATTAAAGCTTGGTTAAAAATCGATTACGAATACGAGAAGTTTGCGTGTGTCAAAAAGCTTTTTGGCAATAAAAATCGTAGGTTTGGAAGTTATTTATTTATTTTTGTTTTAAAAAAAAAGAAAATACTAGGGCTAACTTGGTGGGGACATATGGCCGACTAAATTGTTGAAAAATGACACTGACATACCACACGACGCACTGTTATTTCAATTAATGGCAACAATGATTCCAGGCTACAATAATTCTATTTAAAATTAAAGAATTGCTTTTAAACAATTCTCTAGTTCTTAAGAAAGTGTTTAACCCTTAATTGGTCTACTGCACGGAGAGAAAATTCCTATAAAAATTACTGTGCTCAGCACTACAATCGACGTGTAAAAGGCGAACATATTAAATTCTGTAAGGTAAAAATATAAAGATTATAATTAATCATAAAAAATTTAAAGGATGGAATGTTCTTTTCGTAAGATTATCGCCGTAAAATTTGTAAAACAGCACAGTAAAAAGTTCCATTACCGACAAAAAAATAATTTTTAATTGTTTTTATTAAAAAAATTACCATGCTAACATGCTAATAATAGAAAGAAAAAAAACAGAAAGAAGGTTGGTTGTGTTGGGAACGCTGTAATGAAATGTACCTCAATCAGCGAGTTAGTTACATGGGTTACATGCGAACCATAGGTGTGGACTGTGGAAGAAACTTTGTCAGACAGTTCGCACCAAGCACCTTGATTTATCAGATTGTTATAAGCAGTTAGCACAGCTAGTCAGTTTCTTTTACACTCTCTTAGGACGATGTCATCGTTTAATTCATCTTTTTGTTATTTACCTATCTTTAGTATATGTATTAGAATATATTGTTGGCAATCATTTTTGTATACATGTTTTTACAGGTACAGTGCAACCAACATAAGGTCGCGAGTTAGATGCGCAAATGAAAGAGTACGACAACAAGAATTAAACTATAATATATATGCATAAGAGTGTGATAAAAGTTGTGTTAGCACCACGTTAAATTTTACCATGCTAGCACATATTTTTTATTTTGGTCGTCGATCGCGCACGGATTATAGGGGAGCATGGTAATTTTTCTGAAATTTTCTCTACAAAAATTATAGGATTTTTCTCTCCGTGTGGAGTACAAATCCAATTTTATTTTATTTTTTTCAAAATTATTTTTTTATAATCGCTATTACTGAACTGTAACCACCATGTATTCCGAATGAGATTATGTACCTACTTGCATTTGATATGTGATTACCTTCTCTTTATAAACTTTTAATTTCGGTTATTAACGATTTCGTTTTTTTGTACCCCTAGTAGACTGATAATCTTATTTAAAATAATTAACCAAATTAAATGTATGTAATTAATTAATTAATTAAATGTAATTTATGTGTAAACCGATCTAGGTAACTCAATTTTCTGAAATATGCAAAAATACAATTCATGGAAGAAGGAGAGGTATATAATATTGTAAAGGAAGGAGCATTTCCCAAAATACTGATCAACATATTATGAATATTAAACGTGCGTATTATGAATGACGTCATTTTGTAAATATACAGTAACGGTTTTAATTTAATTAAAACATTGCCATTGCTTTTAAAACAATATATTTAGTATATTTTTCTTATAATTGTGATTTCTATATAAAAACATAAACAATTAATTAATTATTTTTAATATCTGTTCTAGTTAATTCAATAATCAACTCCTTAAGAATGCTGTTCGACTATTTTATCAGTTAATTTTTCGAATTCTTAATTGTCTACTAAATTATTGTATTTTTTAACGGTGCTTAAAGAATATTATAAATTACCATAAACTGAAAACAAAAATTGCTCAAATTAATCGATTATTTACAATTTATAACAATTTTTGTAAAAAGATTACGTTTTGGTTTATAATTTTCCATCACTAATAAGACATATCTTTTTGATAAAAGTAGACACAAACATAAATAAAACTATACAGTTATTAAATTATCATTTTATTAATAAATAAATAAATACAAACAAAATACATGATCTTGAAGTTAAATTTTTATATGCTCATTAATTTTACATATAAGACGCTACTGAAATGAAGGGTCAATCTAACCTATATTTTAATTTTTACATAATTTTATTTTTTACAATATTTTTAAAATTTTTGTCGTTATTATCACATATTTTAACTAAAAAACGAATTCCTTATTTACGTAGAATGATTCCTTTTTCGATATTTCCTTTACTTTGTGTAATGTCAAAATTGGTATTTTTCCGCTTATTATAAACCTGTTTTTTTAGATGAAAAATGTAGAAAAATTAACAAATTTTCCCTAGAAATGGTTGCATTTATTGATCAATACAATATTTACTTACCCAAATATTATATTTACGGTGTATTACGTTTACTAATTTTATTTTAAATTTAATTTTTTGTAGGACTGGATGTTTAGTGCTTATTTGCACGTGTTATAGTGTATATTTACTCTTTTGTTTTTTATTTTTTGTGGTACATTCAAAAGAATCTACGTATTCATTCTAACATATCATCTTAAACTATATCTTGTCCCTCTCTTAAGAAATAGTCTCCATCCATATTCTTCTATATCAATGATACAATTTTATTTTTAGGTTAATGTTACAATTCTAATTTTTTTTTCTAACGTGTTACAATTCTAACTTTATTACTATTTAAATTCTAATTTCATATGCCTAGATATTTGTATTTTTTGAATAATATTTTTCTATTTCCAAAGCAGGTTAACCAATAATTTAAGAAAATTACTTTTGTACCCCAGTGGACTACTTATGTTCAAAAAGTGAGTAGACTAGTTAAGGGTTAAATTACACGGTCGGTCAAGTGATCAGAAAACGACATTTCATATTACACCACCTAATGTTATTCCAACTAACAGTGGAAATGATTTCGGGCTACAAGAATTCTAATTAAATTTAAAGAATTGTTTTTAAACATTTCTCTAATGCTTAAAAAAGTTTCAATATTCACCTGAATTACATAATTGACCAAGTGGTCGGAAAACGACATTTCATATTACATGTCCTAAAATTATTCTAAATAATGGCGGAAATGATTCCAGGCTATGATAATTCTATTTAAAATTAAGGAACTGCTTTTAAACATTTCTGTAATGGTTAATAAAGTCTCTATATTTATCTGAATTATACCTTTTTTAAAAGCTTTTATTTAACTTGCTATGTTAGTATGTTGGTTTAGATTAAATCTTGGAATCAAAATTTTGACAGGTTCTAATTGAGTTAGAGGTTTCAAATTTTGCATACGTGTCTAACTTTGATGAGAATACAATATTGTATAATTAGTTTTGCTCTAAATCGACCCAAACCAAAATTGTTGAATTTTAGTCCTATGCAATTTTTTTGACATTTCAAATTGTCAAATATTGTCCATTGATTTTACATTGCAATTTTCTGTTTCCATAGTTATGTTTGATTAGGATAAATTAACCGATTAAATATAGGTAAAAAAATTACTCTTTAATTTCTTTTTAAATTAATTGTGATCAGACTAAAAAGTAGAAAATAAATTAAAATAAAAAAAAATGTTTTTCAAGAAAAGGCTATTATTTAAAAATGGGCTAAAAAAAAAAATAAAATAACTTTTGAGTGAAGTTTGAAGCAATATGCAACATAATTTAAAAAGCTTGAGGCGTTTAATTAAATTTGGTAACTACTGAAAAGTAAAATAGCTACACTTATATTTAAAACATCCAAAACAGAAATAATTAATGATAATACCTCAAGCTTTTATAAATTATGTTGCATATTGCTTCAAACTTCACTCAAAAGCTATTTTATTTTTTTTAGCCCATTTTTAAATAAAAGCTTTTTCTTAAAAAACATTTTTTTTTTACTTTAATTTTTTTATTGTTTATCAATTAATTAGCAATGATGTATATATTTGATGATTGTTAAAAATTTTAGTAATACAATTAAGTACATTTTCCCAAAAGTTTCCCAGAAAAACACAAAAATATTCAAATTTCAGATCAACAAACAATGATAAAAAAGACGTCGATTAAAAATATATATAACCTCATGTGACCTCTCACGTAAACCACGTTTCATTCTATTATACATAACAGGCACTTTTTTCGTTTTTTTATTAAAAAACATTGGTAACTAAAATGACAAACTAAATTTAATTAAGATGCTATCGTTAAATTATACATATTTCTGGGCTTTTCGAAAATTGTAATGAAACACGCGAACAAAAGGAAATTTGATATTATTACGTAAACATTAAAAATATCATATTGTTTAATGATTCATCAAATTCAGTAGCGGTGTGTACAAGGTATTCCAAAAAAAAAGAGCAAAAAAAAAATGTACACCCAAATCACAAAATTACTAGTCGTGAGAATAAGCTCGGTGAAATGAAATGTAATTCCGACTTGTGGGCCGAGTATGGGCGGGACGGGACAGCCTTGGGGTCGCCGACTTTTTGTCAGGTGACAGTGTACACTTAATATGTTAATATCCTAAAATAATAGTGCGCACTATTTAGAAAAACCTGTATGTATAGATAAGATATGTATGGCTAATTTCAAAAATGCATCACTGGTTGCATGAAGCAGAGTCAAAAGTTCAGAAATACAGCAGACGCATCACAACAAAAAATCAAAAGTTCATTTTTGCATTTGATGTGTCAAAACAATGCATCAAGAAATTTGGTGATGCGTGTCCAAAATGCATGTCATGTCAATTCATGTGCATGAATTATAACTACTTGCCATATTATGTAGGTATTAACACCAACAGGAATAATTCCGGAAAACAAATTGTTGAAAAAGATGAATGTATTTACCTCTGATTAAAATAGTTAAAAACTATTTGAATAGATCTTGCACTCAAAATAGGTATGTAATATTGTTTATTCAAATAATTTCAATATTTTCAATTTCAAGTAAGTTCAAGTTGAAATTCAAAGACAATATACCTATACAAAGACTGTATTGCTATATTATCTATAGTCTATCATGCTACATTATCTGTTTTATCTATAGCCAAATCAGTGGCTAAATGATGCCAATATCCCGTTCAAAAACATCTAATGTGCATCAAATTTCAAGAGAGCATGAGCAGCGCATCATGTAGTATTAGACGCACCAGAAAAGTCATGATGCTGCATCGATGCGGTAAAGTTTACATTTTTGAAGTTACCCTATATTTTTCAAAATATCCTTTTCCTTAAATTGATACCTACAACATGATTTAATTAGTCCGTGATGTATTTAATCAAATTTTTAAGAGACAGATCAAACTTTGCTTAACGTTTTTACAATTTTTCAAAAATTGCTGACGGCTGTAACTTTTTTTAGATTGTAATTTTGATCCCAAATGATAATAAATGTTATTCTTAAAATGTAGTTGATATTGTGCAATAATGCAAGTGGGCGATCGAAATGGAACCACCAAATACAGGTTCTATTAAAAAAAACAACTTGTATTGTTCTTACACATCCGATTATGAATAGTTGAAAGTTCGTTTAAAATGAATTATGGACCTAATAACATTTTATTATCGTATCATTAAAAATTTAAATAAATAGTTCTAATGCTACGGTGATACAGGTGAATAATATAAACAAAAACCAAATCATGGGCCCAATCTCCAAAAATGTATGTATGTAAGTTATGGCACAATCGGAAAACTATTGTTTTATGACATTAATATATGTATACCTATGTATATTTACGAAATGATTAAATTTTAACCATTTGACTACAAGTTGAGATTCGTTCCTAACTCATTTTGTATTCATATCCGCAATTATATCACTATCATCGGTTGTTGATAATTCACCTTTAAACTCGATTTAGGGTAAGTGCGGGAGAGATGCCGCAGTAGCCATAGTTCGTCCGTTGATTGGTAGATAGCGCTATTAATGGATTATATGTTTAAAATAAGTTACTTATTTAAGCTGTATATGGTAACATTTATGATTAGTCCATCAGTATAGTAATTATCCAACTTTTTATTATTGAAAAGTAAGTTTTTTTAACATAATATTTTATCAAGCATTTAATTCATTAGAATTTAAGAATGTATATTTCATTGTTTTAATGAAAATGAGTTTTCTTATTAATTTAGGTATATTTTAAAAGTACTGTATAAAATTTTAGGTTGGAATTCGAAACTATGCTTGCTATAGCAACATGCGGAATCTATTCCAACAAAAAGGAGAGATGCCGCATTTAAAGTTGGTATATATGCCGCATCATATTACATGTTAAAAGCATAGACTTATATCCTTAATTATGCAATTTTTTTTCTGGACTGTAAATTATGCCACTTAAATATAAAAGATCCATTAATGGATCAGGAAGAGCCCTCATATTAGTGAAGATAACGAAAATAATGATGATTGCCTGTGTATTGTATGTTTTGAAAAGTACTCAGAAACAAAAAAAAAGTTGACTGGTTAAGATGTATAAAGTGCCAAAAATAGCTACATATGGCATGCATCATGTATGGAGATGTGTGTAAAATACAAAATTTTTAATATGAACTATGCGGCATCTCACTTTCTTTGATGCGGCATCTCTCTCATAGGTGTAGGAGAGACGCAAATTTTGCAGGCTCTACAAAAATGTTAATTATGAATCCTTTATAACTCAAAATTTAAAATTATTTATAAATAATTTTAAAGAATAATATTTACATTTATTGTGTACTAAATCTCAAATCAATTAAATGGATACTTTAGGAATTATCAAGTGTTTTCAAAATGTGCGGCATCTCTCCCGCATTCACCCTATCTATTATTCATATTTGATCTGTTATAAAATAGACAATAATTTTGTATATCCACTCAAAAACAATGATCGGTAATATCATCACGAATATTGTTTGTTATACAGATTAGGTAATGAATCTCATTTCAGATAGATGCAATGTATGCCACAAAGAATAGAAATAATTATTACACAGCCGGTTCGTTTAATAATACAGGTGCGAGAAAGAAGGAAATGTATGTCTGGGTCTTTTTAAGTAATACTACATAGTACATACATATCGTCAATATACAGAGTGTTAGTGAATAAGTGCGAAAGATTTTAACAGGTGATTGCTAAGGTTCTTTTATATAAAAAAGTTCATATAAACCCACGTCTGAAAACGCTTAGTTTTCAACATACAGAGTAGATACAGGGCACTAGATACCAGTTTTGTGGTAGGAACAGTAACTGAAAATTATTTTTTTATTACTCATGCGGGAGAAGTACTAACTAAGACTACTAATTTAAGAACTAATAACATTATTAAAAATCAATACTTACGCGAAAAGTCAATACTTTACGGACGACTAAGTTATTTTATTCATCCGTTTAGCGGACAACTAAGTTATTTTATTCGTCCGTTTAGCGGACGACTAGCAACAGCCATTTTTTTTAGCTGCTCTGATTAACGAAGACCTCTAACTAATTTTATATTCATAGATCAAAGGGTGTGGGAATGGCGGACAATATAGGTTTGTTTATTAATGTGTAAGGAGTAAGTTCAAAGGATCAATTTTGAAAATGCTTTCTTTATTGCTGGGGTTCTCAAACTCGCGGCGCCCTTAAGGTACAAATGTTTGGCGGCATCCATCCACCCAAATTTGACAATTTTCTCTCAAAAGTATAATTAACAAAAAAAAATCTCTCTTAGTTCTTTTGTATTTTTCCCGGAAGAAATATAACTGCCAAAAAAATAAACAATAAGGAAAAAAAAACTGTTTATTAAGCATTAATTAATTGACATTATTTTTTTAGCGAGGCAACCACGGTACTCTTGGCGAAACTTTACGGCGCCCCGGGGGCCGTTTGAGAAGCCTTGCACTATTGCAAAGAAGGGAAAACATGAACCTAAATTTTAGTAGATACAGTCTCAAGTTATTCAAAACAAGAAACGAATTTAAAGCTAATAGAAAATTACGTGTATAATAAAAATCCACTCGATATTTTTAACGCCATTTAAAAATAAAATTTTTTCAGATACGAATTTATTTTAAATATCAGTGAATACAGTACACCGCACGCCGCACCGCGTCTCACCATCCCCATCTAGTAGTCCGTTCTCGTGTAAACGCTATTTTATTTTAAGTACCGCTATTAAAATTAATATGTGAACACTTAAAAAAGTGTAATATTTTTAATTCTTCTACGAAATAAGAAAATATTAAAAAAAAAACTGGCCGCGTCTGATCGCCTTACGTAAGCGTGTACGTATACGACAAATAATTAAAGAAAAACATAAAGAAAACAAGTCGTCAAGTGCAAGTTGTACTTGCACAAACAGTGTGCCGTACAATTAGTTGTTTTTAATGGATTTGATGTAATAGCATAATATGAAAGTGAATAAAATATTTTTTATTACTCATGCGGGAGAAGTACTAACTTGGCGCACACATTTCTGTACGCAAAATAGCTGTTTGCCCACTGTACTCTTCCCACATACTTTTTTGCTTGCGGAAAGTTTACTTTGCGTACGCAAAATTTAATCAAAAGACGCAAAGCCGCCACTTGATTTTTCATTTAATAAATATTTCATAATTATTTCGATAGAAACCACCAAAAATGTAATTTAAACAATATTTAATTCAGAAAAAAAAGGCAAATACTCAAAAATATTATTTTAAAAAGTAATAAAAATGTCAAAATTAGTAATAATTATAGAAAAAATTATGTGAAATTCGTAATAAAAAATAGTATGTGAAACTCGTGCGGGATTGTCGCTACGTTCGTGCGCTCAACTTCACTCTCGTGGGCAATCGACAATTTCCCGCACTTATTGTACAATATATTATTTCTTAACATATGAATTTTATTCCTGAAATAAATCATAATTTTTCATTTCCAAACGATCGTATCTTTGGATCTATTATTTCTGTGGATACAGTGACAAAATTTTACAAATATTAAATAATATTCAAATGCAGATGATGTCATATATTTTTCGTCTATAGATTTATCAGTTTTTCTTTCCTTTTTCTTTAATTTCTGGAATATATTTTCTAAAGAATTTACAAAAATATCCGTTTAACATAACATTAATATAATTATTAGCTAACAACACCATGATAAATGTGTCATCAAGTTTATATATATATATATATATATATATATATATATATATATATATATATATATATATATATATATATATATATATATTCCTTCTGGTATTAAAGGTCTGGGGCAGCAATTTTTAATGTTATTGAATTCGTGCTTAAACAAGCGAGATTGCATATTTAAGTGTTACATTTTGTAAATTTCGGTACGGAACACTAAAAGTGGCCTTGACTGAACTGAACTGAACTTGACGGCGGTTATGTGGATAATGTTCCCACTAAGATTATCTTAAACGATTTTTTCTAATTAAAAATTTCACGAGTGGTTGGGGGGGGGGGAGTGAATGCTGGCTGCTTACTGTGTAGTTTGTTAAATTTTAATGATCTCGGTCGCGTCATTTCCCTAAAATAGGAAATTAATTAACTTTTGATGTGATACGCGACAGCGCCCTTAACGAAACACAATGGTGTGAGGAAAAACTAACACATTTTTCGTCAAACAAAAAATGTCAGAAATGTTTTTATTCAGAGTAACAAAAAAAAAAAAATGTTAAGTGAAAATAAAAAGTGAAAATTACGGCTTTTCCTCTTTCTTATTTAATTTTCGTCAGAAGAACATTTACGGAGCCCCAATAATTGAATATGATGTGTCCGTGTATTTTGCTTACTATGTGAATATTTTTCATCAGTCTTCATCAGTTAATGTACTACACTAGAATACCTACCATTTAGCATTGTTTAAGGATTAATGTAACCCTTGGGTAGTTCATCCAAACCTCCTAAAAAATAAGATTTTTTGTTATAGAAATTGTTTCTGCACTTTTTTTAAGTTTTATTCGATTTTTATTATTTTTTATTTTCTGATGATTATCATTCATTGACCGAAACATGTCAATCTCCTTGAATTTGATTTTTGAAATGTTTTTGACTGTTTAATTTCTTTTGATCGTTTGGTTTTGATCATTGTTTCGCCTGCAGTTGGGAACTTATTTGAAAGAGTAAAAGTGACGTCATGATAATAAATAATGCGAGAACTTTTTTTCTAAAGAGATAAATGTTGTACAGGATAGAAATTTCCAGACAACACCTAGAGGGATGCAATTTTGAGATCCACTGTGATAACTGAATTTTTCGGAATGGAAATTCGCTAAAACGTCATTCCAAATAATTTTGAAATGACTACTTCTAGAATGGGTGTTTTTTGTCTTTAAAATTCAAATTTACAATGAAACCAAATTACCAAAATTCTATTCTGAATGACATGATACCAAAAATTTTCATTTTCAATTACGCAATCATCATTATTCATCAATCATTAATACATATTATTTTACATAGAGTTCTCCGGTAACTACTGAATCACATGTTCGACAGATACTGCACGAGTTTCAAGATAGCGTGAGACAATAAATATTCTCTAATGGCAATTATTGATGCATTCTGTAATGTAACAACGGTTAAAATTTAGTTTGTCCGGTTTTTATGTCCCGAACAACTTCGCGAAACTTCGCGAAAGTTCGGGACATAATAATATTGGACTAAAACTGAATAATTATTGAGTTTTACATCCATATTGAATAAACGCAAGAGGGCTGTATGGCTTGTGTATTGTATGTATTTCATGTACCTGTGAATTCTATGGTTTTGGTGAGGAAACGATTAAGACTTGTAACAGTACTGCTATCTAGCGATGTATATAAGTATTTCAAAGTAACTGGTATTGGGGACGCAAACCGCAAACAAGGTTGACAAAGACGGACAACGGACATAAATGAGACAGACGACGGACAAGGGTAGATGGTAATGATAGCCGCGTGAAGTGAAGACGTATCAAGACGTTCAAGACGGAAAAAGAAGTTTTAAGACGGAAAAATTAAGTTGTGGACGAACTGTTAAGTGTAATTTTATTTTGAGACGATTTCGTTAAAGTGTACGAACGTTATTTTTAAGTTTAATATCTGTTTCTTCATTTTATATGAACTTAAATGTAAACAACCTGACAACAGCATTGTGAAATTCAGTTTATAATTAAAGTACTTTTAAAATTACGCGTAAACTTTAATTTGAACCCAGTAGCTAACCCTACAAATTCAGGTGTGGGGTAAGGATTAAAGTTTCGTGATAAAGATTGAAGTTTTGTGCTAAGAAACTAGAGCTGTGTATTAAAAAATTAAAACTTTGTGTTGACGAGAACAAAACACATTACATTTCGATTATTGAAATTACGGTGAATTTGAAATCTTCAACCAGTGAGGTGACGCGCGGTACCGAAGTCGCTTGCACGAAATTAGACAGAGTGCAAACTACTAGAGAGAGTGCGATAAATACAATTTGGAGTGAGCATCAAGTGATGGACAATACTAGCAGACCGTGATGCATTCGGTCACAAGACACACCGCATGCACTTTTCGTGAATGAAGTCATATGAATCGCGCGTAATGATCGCGTAGTAACTCCATTTCTTTTTGTAGTATACGATGTTATAATGTGTTAAATATTAAGTGGACATTATATTATATTTTAGAAGTGACAAACATTTTTTTTTTAAAATGCATGGACAGCGCTCGCAAAGTTGTTTTGATATTTTTCGCATAAAATACCTGCTGTACAATCAACTCAGTTGAATACTAGTGTTAGAACTGTGTGTGAATCTGTCGAACATTGTAATATTGTGATGAGTAAAGAACTGATTAATAAAGAACCCGATTTAATTAACCGTGAGTGGGATTTAATCCAACGTGAACGTCAGTTTTTAGCTGAAAAAACACAATTTTTAAATATAACGCGAAATGATACAAACAAACAAGCAGATTCGACGCGAATTATTGTGCCCGACGAAAATTTACCTGTGTTTGATCCAAGTAAAGGTAATAATCTTTCTGTACGGGATTGGATAGCAAAAATGGAAAGTTTGGCAACACTTTATGGATGGGATCGGCAAATGTTATTGATCCGAGCAATTTCCAGGTTGAGGGGACCAGCACAATTTTGGTTCGAGGGATTGACCGATAACGTTTTGGAGTGGGAAGATTTTTGCTGGAAATTATAAAATGGATTTCCTGACTATTACGATCAAGCCGATATACACATGGCGCTTATGAAAAGACAAAAGAAGAGCGACGAATGTTTTGAAGGATACGTTTATGAAATGAGAGCACTAGGAAAAAAAGGTGGATTGGACGAAAAATCTATTATCAAGTACATCGTTGCCAGATTGAGAGACAGTGATTTGATAAAATCCTTGTCATTACGTCAGTTTGAGACAGTGCAAGAGTTATTAAAGCAATTAAAAATTTACGAAGGCACAATGTCCCAATTAAAGCAGAGGAATATTATGGGACAAAGTCCGCAGAATATAAAAGACAGTATAAGCAGTAACAGAGGTGTACATTATACACAAAAGAATATTCATATGGAAAAAAATAAAATCAGATGTTACAATTGTGGAAGTTTAGGCCATAAATCATCGGATTGTGTCGAAAAAAATAAGGGTCCGAAGTAGAGATGTCGATTTTAAATCGATTAATCGAGAATCGATTAATCGAGGCTTAAAAAATCGATTCTTTTTTCGATTTTTTTCATTTGAATCGATTATTTGAAGTAAGAGATCGATAACCGATTTTTTTTCAATAATAATTTCATTTTGGTTATAATTTTACAAAGAAACATGTGTTAAAATGAAACTCCAAAAATGTTATTGTTAATAAATTGTCACTTTTGACAAATTATTATCAACGAATCTCCCATGTGGCTCTATATAAATACATATACGAGTATATACGCACTATTTTGTCCAGTAGAAGACTATTAATACAAAGGAAAGGAAGACCACCTATGGGGGCTAACGATCCCTTTTGTACAAAAGCAACTTATTTAGAAAACTTTTTGTCAGTTTGTTTGAAATTTTTGAATAGTAAACTTGGTTCATTACGTGGTTATTCGTCCTATATATTAAATTGCGTTATTTGCTATAATTATAATTGAAAAGTTAACTCATCGCCTTGACAAATATAATGTAAAGCGTTTTTACACGATATTTCCCATGTAGAATCAATTAAGTCTCTTAACAAAAATTATCAGCTAATTTTATTAAACTTTTCAAAATTTCGATTTTTTAAATCGATCTCACAGAATCGATTTTTTTTAGCCGATTTTTTTTTGAATCGATTTTTTTAACTTCGATTTAAATCGATCCAAAAATCGATCTTTTTTTTAGAGAATCGACATCTCTAGTCCGAAGTGTTTTAAATGCAGTAAATTCGGTCACATAGCCCCAAAATGTCCGGATAAGGAACAACAAATAGTTTTGAAGAAATCGGAAACGATGTGTGCTGATGAAGAAAAAGCGATGGACATGACGAAGCGAGTTGAATTAAACGATGTATCATTTGTAGCGTTAATTGATACTGGTAGTGACCTAAATTTAATCCGTGCCGATGCTCAAGCGAAGATATTAAATTCTGAAGTCGATAATGTTACAAAAGTATTAACTGGAATTGGAGGAGTCAAAATCAGTTCATTGGGTGCCATCAACGGAAAACTTTCGATAGATGATCAGTTAACCAATATCGTATTACATATAGTGCCGAATCAAACTATGAAATATGACATTATTCTTGGGAAAAACTTGTTGAATAGGGGTGAGCTGACTGTGAAAAAGGGAGAATTTAATTTTCATGTAGAAGATGACGAGAATTTCATATTTAAAATAGAAGTTGAACAGCCAGAAATAGACGTTCAATTGGTTATTGCGAAATTATCTGTCGATAAATCAATTGTTTTTACATTGTTTTCATTGTTTATTGGGATTAACAGTTCCATCATTTTCTACACTAAAGAGCAAAATTATATTGAATTTTTAATAGTTTTAATCGTTTTAATAATGAATAGTGAGAAAGACGCTTCATTCGAGGAATGTGATGATTCAATAATTGTCAATAATTGTCAAATTTTTTAATGATATACTCGTAATATTTATTCTACAGACTTTAATAAATCAATTGTTTTTACATTGTTTTCATTGTTTATTGGGATCAACAGTTCCATCATTTTCTACACTAAAGAACAAAATTATATTGAATTTTTAATAGTTTTAATAATGAATAGTGAGAAAGACGCTTCATTCGAGGAATGTGATGATTCAATAATTGTCAATAATTGTCAAATTTTTTAATGATATACTCGTAATATTTATTCTACAGACTTTTCAAAAAAGCACTTAACGTAGTTGCTCTGAGATAGTCAGGTACAAAAGTATACTTATCTCAAAAAAAAATTGTTCTTTTATCAAAAATTAAATAATGTATTAATGTTCTTCAGTGATTATATTTGTATACCACTTGCTTTTTTTAATTTCCGAGCGCTCATGTTGTAGCAATTTAAAAATATTGTTGAAAAAGCATGGTAAAAACATTGCAAAATGATGTTTTTAAATTATATTTCAATAATTTTTATTTCGTGGTCAATAATTTTTATTTCTTATTAAATATGGTTTGTAACTTTATTTTAAATAACATATTAAAATTTTATCAAATTCCTTTGACACGTTTTCATTTTATTCAAAAAAAATTGTATTTTCCCATAAGAGCCCATGTTAAAATTATAAAACTTTGAAGTCGTTTTTCTCAAAATTGGGGTGGTCAATTATTTTTCGGTAAGGACTCGTATTATTGGTATTGGAGTAAATAAATATCTAGAGAAGTTTCGTTAAAATCCTTTGAAAAAATCGTTTCATCGACCAACTGCCTTAATTAATTAAATTAATTTACTATTCATATTTTTTCACTTCCTGATTTTTAACATGACCGTACGTACAACAAGATCAACATAAAAGAATAAACTTAGATATATTAAAAAATTTGAATTTTATAAAACTGAACGTACTTTAAAACAAATAAAAAAAATAAAAAATAAAGATTTGATATAATGAAAAAAAATGTGCACGTAGGTGGACAAAATAACGTGTTAGGACTTTATTACTTCTTTATTTATTCGTACATCTACATCAAGAAAATCTTCCAATTACGATAAACTCATTAGAAATAACTTTTGTGATATAATAAATACGTTGTCTTAGTTTTGTGTTTCTAATAAAAAAAATCCTAGTTAATATTTTTTAAACCTTTATTTATTTCTAATTTTTATTATATACATAATTAACTTTAATAAAAACAAGTCGTCAAGTGCAAGTTGTACTTGCGCTAACAGTGTTCCGTACAATCAGTTGTTTCTAGGAATTTTTTATAACGGGATATGAAGGTGGATAAAATATTTTTCCTAATAAATAAATTTTATTCCCAAAGTATAACCTATTTTTTGATTTCAGAACGACCGTGTTCGTATGTGTCACATCGTGAACGTATGTGTCCGGACTGTTATATTTTAAGAAGTTTTAGTTATGACCACTGATGGTGAGGGACATTACTTAGTGCGTGTCAAACACGCACTTGACGAATTTTTGAGATTGATAAGGCAACAGCTACAATTTTTGGAAAATTTTTCTAGTAGAATCTCTAAAAATAAGCGTGCAGCACATAGACACTTTGAACCTTAAACTATTCTTGAACCATGTTTAAGTAACACATTTTATTCATACTTTCCGCAGAATATTATTCTTGCAGTTGGTCACAAATTTAACTAAAATCATCTGCGTGAGTATCTACACCATCTACACTGTGTGAGTATCCTCTTTTGAATGAGTCGCGCGTAGTAGTGGGGGCAGGCAGTGGTGGGAGTAGTCAAGTGGTAGGGTTATTTGTACATTGTCAAGGACACAATGATTAATGAGTACAATACGAGGAAGGGTGTGAGATGAAAAGGAAATAGGAAGCGATACAACAGTGTGCATGCCTCTTTCAGTAAGGTAATAATGTTTGAAAAATTTGATACCGTAAAGTTTATTTTTTATTAAGTATATAGAGAAACAGATTTTTGCCGGTTGCCTGAATTTGAAAAATGGATATTATACGTGAGCGGGAAAGTTACGTAAGATTCGCACAACGGTGAATGTGTAATGTGTCTTACAAATAAGTTGCATACTATACTTTATCTACGGCTAATATAAAATTCACAAGAAATTATATATTAGGTGTGTGCAAAAGTTCTACCCGTTTCCCGAATCCCAAATGCTGAGTTTAAAAAAAATTATATTCCGTGTTAATAAATGATTCAATATTACGCAATAGTATTCTACATAACGTAAGCTTTTAATAGCTCGTGACTGCATAATTCTCGCTTATACGTAATTAATTCGTTGTACGGTTAACATGACGTGTAGCAAAGATCCTATCAGACACTATTCGCTTTATGAGTTTGATAAAGGTCATAATACTGTCAAAGCTTGTCGTAATATTGTTGAGTTGTATGGGGAAGGTGCTACAGACGAAAGCACCTGCCGTCGTTGGTTTCGAAAATTTCGTAACGGAGTTAAAAGCTGCGATGATAAACCGCGATTTGGAGGCCCTTCGAAGTTGTAGCTTTAAATAATTGTTGAAAAATTAGCAGCGAGGTTTTCTATACGCAGAACTACAGTAGAAAGACAAATACATAAACTTTGATTTATTATTTTAATTTTTTATGCCCTAAGAACGGGTAGAAATGTCAACCTTCAGTTGTTAATTAAACAAATTTGAGGAGATTTTAATACAATATGCTGATATAACTGATCAAAATTATTGAATGAAATTAATCAATTTTGTGTTTTGTAAATTCTCTACATTCAAATAATTGTTTATTGTAAGTGTTACTGACGATTCATTAGACTTTTGACTCGTTGTAAGCAATATCAAAATTGAAATAGAATCATATACCTTACTCTTTTTACGTATACGCGAATTTTATTATCTAAAGAGAGTAAGATATATCATTCTATTTCAGGTTGCTTACAAATAGTAATAGTGTATTTGTTAAATAAAGTAATAGTAATAGTAAAAGTGTATTTGTTAAATAAAGATAGACGGTATACTAGATAGAAATAAATGTAAGTTTGGAGAAAAATTAGTATTTTGTACGGTAAATAAGAAATTTTTTAGTAGTCGTAGGTAAAATTCTTTAAGTTGTGCAGATCCAACAGTTATTCCTAGGTACTATAAGTTTAGTGCAAAATTACGACATACTACTTCAAATTTTTAGTAATTTATCTTTCTCTAACACATTTATTCTGGTATGTTTATTAAAAAGAAAATTATTCGGTATACAGTTAATAATGTATATTTGATCGTGTATTTTATTATGAAATATGCATGGCATGGCTTTATTTATGATATTATGGCCATATTAGAGACAATGACTTCAATAAATTATACCGAAAAAATTAAAATTGTCAAAAAAATTTTATTCCGGCTTTTATTATTCATAATTTCCACAATAACTTTCTAACTTCTTTTATTTGAGAAATTTAGCTACTAATTTATGACGATTTCATCTCGTATTATGGAATACGGATGACGGTTTTTCAAAAATAATCTGTTTTCTGAAAAATAAAAGTTTTAGACTTAAAATACTTTGGCTAGTGGCCACAGAACTATCGACTAACAAAAATGCGAAAGCGAAGTATTGCTTTTAGGGCTTTAGGCAACAAAGAGCTGTAGGAAAGACAAATTTATTCAGACAAAATATTGAACTAATTAATTGTCGTGTACATACTTTCTGACCAGTGCGGAATTTACCACATAAATTAACAAACAGTTGATGCATTTTTTAAAAAAAGTGCGGAGATCACCTGTGCCCATTTTAAGAGCCTTAATTTACTATCGTATCACCAAATTTAATTAAATTATATAATCGATTACCACTAATAATAATTACTCACAAAGGAAATGATAAATTTTTGTGAAAATTTCATAAATTTAATACTATTACACGTTTGATTTATATTTGAACGGCTACGGCTATAGTTTTCTCAATCAT
This sequence comes from Brachynemurus nebulosus, assembly GCA_035578155.1. Taxonomy (NCBI): domain Eukaryota; kingdom Metazoa; phylum Arthropoda; class Insecta; order Neuroptera; family Myrmeleontidae; genus Brachynemurus; species Brachynemurus nebulosus. The sequence continues at coordinate 3,530,593 of JAPWDM010000030.1, forward strand.
TATACATCATCGTAGTCCCTACTATACTCGCATTTATTCAAAATGCAAATAATTCATATAGTTGGAATGTAAAAATGAAATTTATCAATGTTAATATAATTTTTACTATCCTTTTTCGATATATTAGGTAGCAGCTCTTGTAAGAGATAGCTATATTACAAGCTTGTCTGCTGTGCTGTCTTACCTACGTGCATTTCTATCGCATGAAATCATTTTCATTTGGTAAAAAATATTTCTATAACAGCTTACCTTCCTGTGCCTTCCTTCCATTTATGTAACTGCGTAGTTTGATAAGTGCTGGACACTCGTCATCAAATGTGATTTTATGTATGCGTATGTGTCTCGGACCCTGTCGTGTGGTTGGAGCCGTTACGTCAGTCCGAGCCAAGTAGCGATGATGATGCAGCCGGAGTAGTGGTCAGTGTTTTGTTTACAATGGGCCCGTATATTGTATTATTTGATATAAATTTGATGTAAATTAAATAAGAAGAATGAAGGGGAAATTTAAACACAAAGGGTCACGAAATTAATTCAATATGTATATTTACCTACCACTGTTGTTACTGTTGCGACAGGCCCGGATCTGAGAGGGGGGGCAAACCGGGGCCCCATTCCCGGGCGTCAGTTTCAGGCGGCGCCAAAATCATGCTAGGTTAGTCTATATCAAAGGGTCTAAAAAAAAGTTGGTTGGTCGACCATTTTAGAAAAAATTAATATTCTTCCAGTTGTTTCTATTATATTGGAAATATTGAGAAAAATTCTTAAAAAAATTATCTTGAACTGTTTAAGCGTGGTAGCCATTTTTGTTTTCCAATTTGCGCTGATTTTTGTGTTTGCAGCCATTTATGCCAATGCACATATTTCATAAACCGTTCATCCTAAAAGGTTGAAATAAAAACCATTTTAAAGGTAATAAATGTCTCTTTATTTTAAGTAATGTCCATATTATTTAACCTATTTTCGTCCCTTCCATAAGAAAATTTTACCTAAAATTAAGATAGCAAAATTTAGCAAAATTTACTTTTTGAACATTTTTTTTCTTATAGAAGGAATGTTTTAAACCTCGCTTAGTATTTTTTGTGAGAATAGCTATACGGGTACAACTACACATTATGAGACAAATACATGCTATTTCAATTGTAAAACTTGTATCCTTTAATTTTTACAAACTTCCGAAAATTGACTTTTTTCAAAATTTTGGAATTTTGCGCCCCGGTATCTCTGATGGGGCTGTTGATAAAAATTTGAAATTTGCACAACTTGTAGTACTTTCGGAGTAGATTTATTAAAATAAAACTCAACTTGTATGGTCCATTTCACTTATATTTAACCATGCCTCATCACTTATGAATTTAGATAATTTCCGTTTCCTTGGCTTTATCTCTTTCATTATTGCACTTACGTAAATTTTAAAATTGTAGTTTGTTTTTAGAAAAGAATAGAAGATTGATTTGTTTCCAATATAAGAATTATTTAATTTTTTAACTTTGACTCATGATCAATTGTATTTGAAATAGAGTATACCTATATTGGTCCTTTAAAAAACCCTCAATTTTTATCGTTGCTGCAACGGGAAAAATTAGAGTTTTATAAAGGACTTATATACTTGAGTTTTTTTTGACAATTTATGTCAAACTTTCGATAAGAAAGGCGCCATTTTCAAGGTTCTGCCCCGGTTCGAAAAAATCGTAGATCTGGGGCTGTGTTGCGATACTCTGTTTTGTGGACGCTATCGCGCGTTTTCCACAGATATGCACTGCGGCTCAGCAAACCATTTTTACGAATTCCGTCTATAATGCAACGAACAGAAAACAACTATGTGTAGCCTATGTACCATAAAGTTAAATGTTTCAATTTCTCAAAGTTTTTTGTTCGTTGCATAAAACTTGGATCCGAAATGTTTTGATGATCCACAGGGTATGTATATATAAATATATGTAAGTACAACAGATATTATTATTATTAAATGAGTCATATTAGAATGATGTCTGTATCATACAAGAGTACAGTACGTAACAAAATAACATTATTATGTATAGTAGAATTTATATAAACTGAAATAGTATTTTACAATATAAGTTCGGTAAGTTGCTTTTACTGATCGAGAAAATGTTGCGAAAACGAGACCCGTAGGGTCGAGTTTTTGCAATTTTCGAGATCAGTAAATGCACTTAACGCATCGTGTATTGTATAATATTTTTTGCACGATCGATTTAAAATAATTAAAGATTAAAAATGTGTTAAATAAAAAATAAAATTCAGATAATATAGATGAAATTTATATTTCTATGTTATGACATAGAATGCCATGAATAAATATTATAAATATTCATAACAACTAATATGAATCTTTGTAGTGACAATTGACAACTATATTTGTAAATAAAAAATTAAGTGTCAATATTTCACTGGCGTGAATATTTTTTTTGAATTTTCTATTAAAAAAATTGAGGAAAATAGTTTGTTAAACTATATTATTAGTGAGAATAATGAGATTGATGAAGCATGTTATTTTTGACTGCAAATTTATTCTCGTAAAATGAAAGGAAGATTATGAAAGCCACAGAAAATCTTAATGATTGAACGACCTTTTGAAATGTCAATAAAATAAGAAGACTGATGCCAACAATAATAATAATAATGTGCAAACTAGTGAAAATTTTCATATTATTAATGGATTTATTTTCCTAATTGTTCAAATTGTACTTTTAATTTCAATATAAATAAATAAATACAATCATTTTTGAGCTAATTTAACTTACCACACTCCTATTTACTTACCACGCATCTATTTCACTTACCGCACTGTTATTTTTTGGTGTCCATGGATATAAACAAACGTTCGGGAAATGTAACTTACCAGCATTGTCAACAGCCTCGGTAAATGCATGAAAATACACGATCGTGCAAAAATGATTCATTCAATAAGAATGCACGTAAGTTTATGTATCAAACACGCTCGTAATATAGCTGTCTCTCACAAGATCTACTATCTAATATATTGAAAAAGGGTAGTAGAAAATATAATAACTTTTATATGTGACAAAATTTCATTGTTACATTCTTAAGGTGTAAATCATTTTCATTTAATATAAATTTGCCTATACTTATTATTATTACTATAAATTAAGCTTTCAATGAATATTCGGTATTTGGCCGAATACCGAACCGAAGAAACAATGTACTGCCAATGTGCAAACTTCCAGTGCTTAAGTTGCATCTTATCTTAAATTTCCTGCCTTATCATATTATTAACGTCATGTTTGAAACAAGAACAACTTTAAAATCAAAACGGAGTGAACTGCTTGTTAATTTTTTCCTAATCTATACGACTATACATATAATAAAACTGTAACGAGACCATTTCTGTACATGGAATAATTTTTTCAAAAAATTGTACTGGTATTGTAAATAGTTATCGATGTATATAGTAAAACAGCGATTTTTGAAATTTTTGTCTCTGTCTGTCTGTCGGTTCACGCATCACGCAAAAACTATTGTACGGATTATGATGAAATTTGGTATGGTGATAACCTATTGCCTGCGTCAACATCTAAGTTACTTTTTACTTCGGGAAAAGGGCTTATTCCCATGGGAAAATAGAAAAACCATTTTGAGTATATGCATGCATTACGCAAAAACTATTAAACAGATTTTAATGAAATTTAGTGTTTTGATAACTTATTAATTGGGGCAATATTTAAGATACTTTTTACGCCGGGAAAATTTCTCGTTCTCACGGGAAAATGGAGAAACCATTTTGAGTGTTTTAGTATTGGATCGCGTTCCGGGATGGGGGCTTTTACGTTAATGCTTTTTATTTCTAAATTATTTATCGATTTAAAAAAAAAATACAAAATACCGAGTAATGTTAGCCGAATATTTGACTACTCGGCCAGGTTCTGATCGAATGTTCGGTATTCGACTAACAATCAAATAGGGTATTCGTTAAAAATTTACTATTTCTGATTAAGGACGTGCGTCAAACCTAATAGTAGATAAAAATTTTAATTTTAGAGAATTGACAAGTTCAATTACATAGTTATCTTCCCTCAAAGATTTTCAGGCCTTCATAGATCATTTCTTAAAGTAATTGACGATTAAAAATCAAATTTTTAACACAGAGCTATTAGGAAAAAATATTCTAAACAGCATTTTTTCATTTTAAAAATTATAGTAAGTATATTATAAGAGTAGATACCATAATAAAAAATGTTTAAAAATATTCTTTGAAATATGCAATTTATATAATTGCACACAAATAATCTTGTTGACGAACGTTAAAATGAAATATTAATTATTGAAATTAATATTCGGGTAGGTTTTGATGTGTACACGTACATAATATACATACAAGGTCAAATCAGACTACTAAATTTCAATCAACAACTGTGTATGCATTGATGTCATAGGTCAGTACATAGGTGGTACGTATAGCAATCACCCATATACACGACACGATATGACACATGAACAAGCACAAGCTCTGTATGCATAACATACAGGTATAGTGTTTTGTGTTAACTTGTGGTAGCTACATCACATTATTCTGTAGTGTTTTGTGGACGCGCACGAACGGCTTTAAAAGAATCAGTACCTACCATCGTCTATCGTATGGCGAGAGATTTAATACATAATTATAAATATTATGATTCTCTACCATGCAGCCTGTATAAACTAACATTTAATATAAATCATCCTATATCATACAACACCATTTAATTTCATCATATGTTTGAATTTTATTATAATATTTTATTTATTCTGTTTAATGAAGCTTTTATGTGGTCAGAGACCCATCCGTATATTTCGCATCGTGTGTGTGTTACCCCTATACATACGTACAATACTGTTTAAAATATTATTGTCTACACTTTGTAATACCCAGTATACAGGCTGAGTTTTTTAAGAGTTGCCATTTTCATTGGTTATTACTATTGTTACCATTTTCATTGGTTATTTTATTGGTTATTACTATTGAATTAATCAAAAAATTGTTAAGATAACCATTGTAGATAGCGCTGGGAGCGATCGATTGCTGTAACTTGGAGCTGTATAACTCCTTTAGTTTTCGAGCTATGATACAAACTTATACTTTTTTAAATGAAAGTATACCTATATTAATTTGTTGACAAAACTGATCCAGTGCATCAATAAAACGCCGTGAGCAAAGAAAAAAAATTCTTTTCTTGGTTTACTAGGATACAAGGGGGATGTGGACAAGGGAGTGATAACTAGGTATTGGACATTTTTCGGATCAAACAGTATCGTGTTTTGTATATACAGGCAGATAGACAGATAATATGTGTGAATTATATATATGTGTGAATTAGGGTGGTCCTTAAAAAACTAATATTTAAAAATTACTAGGGGTACCCGTTCATTTTGTTCCACAATATGAAAAAAGACTTCCATACAAATTTTAGATTTTTAGAAAATGTTTTAGGGGTCGCTACCAAGTTCTGAATTTTCAAAATAATCGATGATTTTTCGAAATTTCTATAAAATTTCATTAAGTTGTTGGGCACCAACGTGACATTGACTATGAATTAAATAATAAACTAGGACACTACCTTAACTTTTAATTACATATCACTCACTCATAGCTCATTAAATAGATGTTCTCAGACATGCGTTTTGCAGTGCCATCCAGGCTCTGGGAAAATCTATTTAATAAGCTATGAGTGAGTGATATGTAATTAAAAGTTAATGCAGTGTCCTAATTTATTACTTAAATCATAATCAATGTCACTTCGATGCTCACGAACACTTCGGTGCTCACAAAACTTGGTAGCGACCCCTAAAACATTTTTTAAAAATCTAAAATTTTTATGGAAGTCTTTTTTCAGATTATGGAACAAAATGAACGGGTGCCCCTAGAAATTTTTTAATATTAGTTTTTTAAGGACCATCCTAATATATATATATATATATATATATATATATATATATATATATATATATATATATATATATATATATATATGTTTTATCAAAATATCTGTTCAATTTTAGTCACATTAATTACATGAAGTACGATATATCTGCATACACAAAACACGAATGCTATTTGATTCGAAATTGATTCGAAAAATGTCCGCTACGTAGTGATAACTCCCCTCGCCGTTCCTGAACGAAGATTAATTTAAACTATATCGCGGTTTATTTGATGACATCGTCAAATTTACTAAAATTTTCACTGATCTACAAGCCAATAAACCATGAAACTGGAAACGAAATATGACTTCTTTTAAATTATATATACTTTTAAATTATATATATTTTAAATTAAAAAATATAAATTTGCAGTATAGCTTGAAAAATTAAGGAGTTATGTAACTCCGAGTTACCGCAATCGATTGCGCCCAGCTATATCTACAACTATTACTTGAACAGTTTTTTTAATTAAGTCAATAGTTTAACCGTACTAATAATGACAACTCTCAAAAAACTCATGCTGTAGATGGGTACACTCTGATATGTACAGTACGGTAACGAAAATATCTACAACCGTCATGTACAAAAGGGTTTTCTTGTTTTGTTAATTATGGAATATAATATACAACGTGGCCATAATTCATACGTGGGCCAGACAGGTAGGGTTCTTACATAATATAATGTATACATGTTCATTTAATATTTATCAAATTTTATATTAAATATTTAAATATTTTTGATTAGACCGTAAGCGCATAAATCCGGTGCGTGATGTTTTTGCTCGAGTGTCCCTGAAAATGTTCATTTGATTTACACTATAAGGATGGTACGAACAAGGTCCATAAGTTTCTGTTATTTATTTAACTGAAGGCTTTGTGTATTTTAAAATTTATCTCATTAACTTTTAACACTTGTGAGTAGAGGATAATTCTCTCATAATGGGAGACCCAAAAACTCATAGTTTTAGATTGTTATAATTTTTGTATTTTTATAATCTACAAGTGTTGTGTAGTTGTGCTGGATTATTGGTTTTGTGATATCTCTTTGTTTTGTAACGAAGTGCCCTCCGACGACCACCATACAACTATACAGAAGCTGAATGTTCTCCATGTCAGTCAAAAAAAAAAAAAAAAAAAAATATTTATGTACACAGAAACAAAAAAGGAAATAATTAATTCATACTAAAAATTAACTTACTACTGTAATCATTTATTTAAAATTGTTAACAAACAAATTTCATACAGTACTGTATTAACTGTCAACTTGACGTTTACAAAGGCGCCAAAATATAAAATTCACCATGAAATACATGAAATATGAATTGTTAAAATTAAATTCACTAGACGATGCGCGAATGACAATGGCACATAAAAATTAGAAAAGGATAGAACTTTAATGCCTTTTCTGCTCACGAGTCAAAAAAAAATGCTCTCAGAAAAATCTTGTCACTTTAATTTGGCTTTGCCGTGAATAACTTCGAGGAATGTTCTCTTTAAAAATAAGTTCTTTAAATACCATCAACTTAATTGTTCTAGAAAATTACATTACGTAATTAACAATAGTAAATTTTGTGATAATTTAATTGTTTTCTTTAATTAAACGCCACCTTTATGGAATAATTTTGAAAATTAAAAAAGGGTTCATCAATTTAAATAAGGTACGATATTTTATTATTTTATTATATTCGTTAATTATTTGTGGGAGATAATCGGCTATCCCGAACTATCGATTATTAGTGGTCGATAATTAACAACATGAATGTTCAATTAAAATCTTCAAATACCAAAAAGAACACAGAATCATTTCATGGTAATTCCATTCTTTTTTAACCAAAAAAGAGACAAGTTAGTATTATCTGAACAGCAAAAAAAAAAAACACAATAGATCACCGTTTTGACAGAATCTCAGACACACCCCTAAATCTCGCGCCATAGTCATTCGTAAACGTCAAATAGTTTGAGCTTAATCACGATAGAATTCACTGGTGTTCTATTCACCCCGTATCAAGGTCACGTGAACACTAGGAACGTCGCCATTTTGAGCCACGTTTCTTATTTTATCAAGAACATTATATTTTGGCTAGTACTCAATAATGTTACAATTTTTTTTCACAATCTAGCAGAAATTTAACTGATCTGTCTGTACACTAAACCATATAATAGAGTATATTACCCAGCAAATTGTCCGATTTGCCAATTTGGTCCAAACCCGGCGCCACCACGGCTGTCCTTAAGAATTTTAGGGAGTCGCCAAAGAGTGGTGAAGAATTTCACGGCCCCTTTCCAATCGCTAAAAAGGGAAAGAATTAAACTTAATTAATATATATATATATATATATATATATATATATATATATATATATATATATATATATATTTTTATTTTTTGTTGTAATGCGAACGTAGCAAATTAAGCTAGTTATAAGCAATTGTTATAGTTAGTAATTAATTAAAATAAATTGTTATATAGGTCCGAATTCAAATATTTAATTATTTAATATCACCTACCTTATATTCATCATTATAATTTCAGCCGTCATACCAGTCGCAGGAAATAATTTTTCCAGAAAAAGGATAATTTTCAGAACAACAAACATTACTCGATTATACGAGGACGCCATAATACCAAATGAACGCTTAGAAATGATAATACCGCTTCGACAGTAGATAGCGCCAAATTCAAAAAAATAGTATTACTTAAGGATTTGATGAAGGCTATATATCCGTAAAGGAAAAGGGGGCACTTAATGCAATTCTACCCAGTCACCACCACCAGTAATTGACGAAATTAATTACACTCGCGTACAGGTTAATTTTGGGCCCATGAAACATTTTCCAATTTAATTAAAAAACTTTAACCTGGCCAGTTCAAAGGTCTCGTATATAGGCAATTACTGAACACCTAAACATTGTCGCCTATATAAATTTATTTAAAAGGACAACTCGTCAATGAGTAGATAAAAATTTAAAATAACCGACAATTTATAGTTAGTGTGCCCCAAAAAGGGGTACAAAAAGAAATGGTAGCAGAGCGTGGTTATCGTTATTTTAAAAACAAGTAGTCCCCGTTTAGCCAATCAATTTAGCAAACAAAACAACATACAGATCAGTAACCTTTATTCTTCCTTTACACAGTACAGTTCAGATAAACTAATTATTCGCAGTTATCTTACACTTAGCTTAATTTAGGATAGTTAGGTTAAATAATTAGGTTATTTAAATAGATTAGGTTTAGGATTAGGGAAAGATAACTACGATCAAAGGGATTACATGAAATGATTATACAAAATTCATAAAAATTTAAAAAAAAAAAAAAATTCAAAATTCGAAATATATATTAAATTAAAAAAGAAAACAATTAAACACACTAGAACAAAAGAATACTCCTCGAAAAAAAAAAAAAAAAAAAAAAGGACCAACTCTTAAATTAAAAATAGATAAATCAATATATACAAAATATTCTTACAAAATAACCTAACACTAATAATAATAATCATAATAAGTAATAATAATAGTAAAAAGTAATAATAATAATAATAAAATAAAAACCCACAACTACAAATACAAAAAAATACAAAATACAATTACTATATACAATAATTAAAGAATACAGGTAACACACACACACACACAAGATTCTTCGTTCAGGCAATAGGTACAGGGAAGCTTCCACGATGAACATGACGGATGATACACCATCACCGACATCACCTAACGCCGAATTCGACACCATGACACACGGACAAAGTACGCCACAACATAGCGATCGAAAAAACGTTATCGACGCGATGCAACATCAGATCGAGCTGCAAGCTGAAACAAATACACGTATCATTGCACAGTTACAGGAGGTCACCAATTCTATGACTTACCTGCGTAAAGAATTAGACGCGATGAAAAAACATCCATCGACGTCAACGGTTAAACCTCCGGTTACGGAACCATCGGATGTCCATCAACAAATAGCACGTATCACTAATTCCTTAACTGACCTCCACCTCCAAGTTCAAAGACTTCATAGTGCACCACGTACCGATCCGGTTATACCACCAGGTGGAGAACGATTACCTAAAACGAACCACAGTGACATTAGTGCAAATCAGTCCAACTTATCACAAGTTAAGGTATCTTATAAAATTAATGCCGCTTCGTTTTTAGAAGACATACCAGTGTGCGATGCCTCTTGTGCGCGACGATTAGTGGACTTCTTACTAGCTGTGAATTCGGTCATTATGCAACAACTAGTGGACGAACTTTCATTTTTGAGAATAGTCACACAAAGATGCCGAGATTTACTTGCAGAATGGTGGTCTGTGAACTTAACCCAATTTACTAACTGGAAACAATTTAAAAGAAAACTTATTAGTGATTTAATAGACCCAGTGCAATTTTCTAATCTACTTACTACTGTTATTTTTAGGCAGCAATCGCCATCGGAACAGTTTAGAGATTATGTGTCAGACATCCGACAGAAAGCTTCCATACTCGAGGTTCCGTTTACCGAAAGAGAAATCGTCTCGTCTATCTGGCTACGTCGTAACTTGGCTACTTTAGAAGTGTGTCGTGTGCAGCAACCGCCGGTGACGTACAAGGACCTGACGGCGACCATCGCGAACATAGAGCTGTATCAACAACAGCGCGCCGCTCTCCTGTCCACTGAAACTTCCCCGACCACGACCACACGCCGGACGAACCAAAAAAACTAGTGTTGACGGACAATTTACTGGATGCACGCCAACCTACACCTACTTTGACAGATGACAAAACACCTACGCTCTTCACACGTAAGTCACTTAAACATTGTCTGTTAAATTTTCTCAAACCTGACACGCCCACACAAGTACTCCCGGTCGTTAACGTACAAATCGGCCAAATTAAGCTCTCAGCACTCATAGATTCAGGCGCTTCTTGTTCTTTTATATCTCGCAAGACATTTAAAGTACTCTCGTCAGCAAAAATAGGTACCGTTAAACCGACAAAAATGATCGCGCGACTGGCTGACGGATCTCAAAAACAATTGAACCAATCATTTGCATGTAATGTAAAAATTGGGAAGTATACCTGGAAACTAGAGCTTTTAATATTAAACAACTTGACATACGATTTGGTAATAGGCGTTAACGACCTGAAGCGCATGTCGGCGGTGATATCGTTTTCTCCCCAGGGAATCTACTTCGCCTTCGATAAGACGCACATCCCGGTCAATCGCGCCTTCACGTCGTTGATAGGCACCATGCAGGTAAATCCGCAGTTAACACCTGCACAATTCAACCGTCTCAAGGACCTGCTAGATCAATATCCGGACGTCTTGACACAGCGGGTTGGACGATTAAAGGACTACGAGTATGAAATCCACTTGAGGGACGCTACGCCGGTACGTCGACCGCCATACCCGTTAAATCCGACACAACTGAAGATAATGGAAGAACATATACATGAACTTTTAAAGAATGACCTAATCGAGCCAAGTCACTCCAGCTACGGCTCCCCGGCGTTCTTGATCCCCAAGAAAACCGGAGAATCTCGCTTGGTGGTCGACTACAGGGCGCTCAACTTTAAGGTCTATTTTGACAGTTGGCCTACGCCATCTTTAGAGTCATTCTTCCATTATCTTCACGGAGCTACTATTTTCTCCACGTTGGATTTAACGAAGGCGTTCCATCAGATACCGTTGTCCCGGTCGTCCAAGCCGCTAACCACATTCCTGACGCCCACAGCGGCCTGGCAGTACAAAGTGGTACCCTTCGGTCTCTCAGTGAGTCCTAGTGCACTGAATCGCATTATGCACGACCTCTTTGGCGATTTACTGGACAAGTACGTAATAACGTATTTTGATGACCTGCTAATTTTCTCGAGGTCTTATGATGAGCACTTAGAACACCTCCGAGAAGTGCTCGACCGACTTAGGAAGGCTGGCCCATTCACGGTGAACCCGGACAAGTCGATTTTTGCGGTCACTCGTGTCAAGTTCCTCGGATACGAGATCTGCCCCGAAGGAGCGTTTGTTGATCAACAAAAGCTCCAGGCTATCCAGGGGATACGAGTGCCGCGGAATCTGAAAGAAGTCCGCAAGTTCCTCGGAATGTGCTCCTTCTTCGGACGGTTCATCAAGGACTTCGCGAGGTTAGCCGGTCCACTAAACGACTTGAAAAGGAAACACGTGAGATTCCACATAGGACCGGAACAAATAAAAGCCTTTAACGACCTGAAGGATGCGTTGACCACTAGCCCTGTATTAGCCTTTCCGGATTATAACCGACAGTTTGTTTTACAGACTGACGCGTCACTAAACATGCTCGGTGCGGCGCTTATGCAACCATATGACGACGGACTGAGACCTGTGCATTATGCTTCTCGACGTCTGTCAGCAACTGAATCGCGTTACCCGATCTATGAGTTAGAAGCCCTCTGTGTAGTATGGGCATGCGAAAAATTCAAAACTTACTTGCTCGGTAACCGATTCATCTTGCAGACAGACTCGGCAGCCTTTAAATTCTTAAGAACGTCACAAAGAACTAATCCGAAGGTGACGAGATGGGTATTATCGTTGGCCAAGTTTGATTTTCAGGTAGAAACGATAAGGGGCGAGAAAAATTTCATAGCAGACGGACTTAGCAGACTGTACAATGACTTCCACGAAGACGAACCGGACGAACAAGCGGACGAATATTCCATCATGCAAGACATCAACTTGCTGTCCGACATACCACCTGCTTTCCAAAAACTCGAAGAATATCAGAAAAGTGATGACGAGTGTAAGCTCATTCTACAGCGATTAAACCGCGGTGAGAATGTGAAAGGCTTTGCACTACGTCAGAACTTGCTGGTAAAGAGTGTTGGAAAGCGTAACCGAACGCGAGTGGTATGTCCCCCGTCTGTCCGTCCGTTGGCTTTGTATTATTTTCATAATACTTTGACTAGTAATCATGGTGGAATTACAGTGACTTACAGATCTTTAGCTAGAAGATTTTGGTGGCCAGGAATGTTCAAAGATGTCGCCAATTACGTACGAACGTGTGACCTGTGTCAGGAGTGTAAACCTGTCAACCTGCGCCGAGGTGCTCCAATGGCCTCAAAGGTACCCGAATCTCCGTGGAAGACGATCCACATAGATTACATAGGCCCGTTCACTACCGCTTCGACGGGACAGCGCTTTTGTTTGGTGGTCGTAGACACTCATACTAAGTACATCGAACTCTATCCGACAAAGAGGATGACCGCCAAGGTGACCGCAGAGCGCATGACGGATCTCTTCACCCGTTACGGACCGCCAAAAACCTGCGTAATGGACAATGGAAGTGCGTTTCAATCGGGGATAATGAAGAATCTGCTCATTCAGTGGGGGGTTCGACCGGCGTACACCAGTCCTTACCGCCCGTCCGGTAATATGAGTGAGAGAGTCAATCGGGACATTCGGACAAAGATGACCACTTTATTGCGTGCTTACGCCACATCACATAAGGAGTGGCCAAAGTTTATTCCCTTTGTGAGACTCTCTCACAATTCACAACACCATGAGGCAATAAATGCTACGCCGGCCGAACTATTTCTAGGACGAGAAATTCATAAACCCCTGGATCTCCAGTGGAACCTCGATCGGGTTTTGGATAATGAGACACCTACCGCGCAAGAAGTTACTGACGCCCTCCAGAAGGCGCATCTAAAGGCAAAAAAATACTATGATTTTAAGAAGCCGGACAAACATCCGTTCCGTGTTGGACAGATCGTGTTACATAAGATCAGGTATGATAACACTAATCCAGATTTGATTAATAAATTTTTGCCTAGGTGGGTTAAGCGAAAAATCATAGCATTTACAACACCAGTCTCAGTAGTCCTTGAAGATCCCGACACCGGTGCCCGATCGAGAGCCCACATAGAAGATTTGAAAACTTACCACCAGCGCTCCGCTCCGGACAACAACAACGAAGCGGTCACGGCAGTCAACCCGTTCGCCAGTGTCACGATCACCAAACGCCAGAAGGAGTACACCGTTCAACATTCCCGGCCAACCTACACGTCGACTAATCCGTCTACTACACCTACGACATCTACGCTTGAGTGTGCGTGCTACACCTGTAGTCACAGAAAAAGTTTTAGTAAGAATATTTTGAAGGTACATACCAATACTTAAGTATTTAAATAGTTTAACAAACAGATCAGTTCACACATATCAAATTACAAAAAATAATAGATTATCATAATTTACACATATTCAATACTTCATAATCTAATTCAACAATAAACGAAAAAATAATAATAGTAATCCGTAATGTAATCATGACAGGGCGTACATTCAGCTTCCAAAAGGCGGGGGAGCGTGTAACGAAGTGCCCTCCGACGACCACCATACAACTATACAGAAGCTGAATGTTCTCCATGTCAGTCAAAAAAAAAAAAAAAAAAAAAATATTTATGTACACAGAAACAAAAAAGGAAATAATTAATTCATACTAAAAATTAACTTACTACTGTAATCATTTATTTAAAATTGTTAACAAACAAATTTCATACAGTACTGTATTAACTGTCAACTTGACGTTTACAAAGGCGCCAAAATATAAAATTCACCATGAAATACATGAAATATGAATTGTTAAAATTAAATTCACTAGACGATGCGCGAATGACAATGGCACATAAAAATTAGAAAAGGATAGAACTTTAATGCCTTTTCTGCTCACGAGTTAAAAAAAAATGCTCTCAGAAAAATCTTGTCACTTTAATTTGGCTTTGCCGTGAATAACTTCGAGGAATGTTCTCTTTAAAAATAAGTTCTTTAAATAGCATCAACTTAATTGTTCTAGAAAATTACATTACGTAATTAACAATAGTAAATTTTGTGATAATTTAATTGTTTTCTTTAATTAAACGCCACCTTTATGGAATAATTTTGAAAATTAAAAAAGGGTTCATCAATTTAAATAAGGTACGATATTTTATTATTTTATTATATTCGTTAATTATTTGTGGGAGATAATCGGCTATCCCGAACTATCGATTATTAGTGGTCGATAATTAACAACACGAATGTTCAATTAAAATCTTCAAATACCAAAAAGAACACAGAATCATTTCATGGTAATTCCATTCTTTTTTAACCAAAAAAGAGACAAGTTAGTATTATCTGAACAGCAAAAAAAAAAAACACAATAGATCACCGTTTTGACAGAATCTCAGACACACCCCTAAATCTCGCGCCATAGTCATTCGTAAACGTCAAATAGTTTGAGCTTAATCACGATAGAATTCACTGGTGTTCTATTCACCCCGTATCAAGGTCACGTGAACACTAGGAACGTCGCCATTTTGAGCCACGTTTCTTATTTTATCAAGAACATTATATTTTGGCTAGTACTCAATAATGTTACAATTTTTTTTCACAATCTAGCAGAAATTTAACTGATCTGTCTGTACACTAAACCATATAATAGAGTATATTACCCAGCAAATTGTCCGATTTGCCAATTTGGTCCAAACCCGGCGCCACCACGGCTGTCCTTAAGAATTTTAGGGAGTCGCCAAAGAGTGGTGAAGAATTTCACGGCCCCTTTCCAATCGCTAAAAAGGGAAAGAATTAAACTTAATTAATATATATATATATATATATATATATATATATATATATATATATATATATATATATATATATATATATATATATATATATATATATATTTATTTTTTGTTGTAATGCGAACGTAGCAAATTAAGCTAGTTATAAGCAATTGTTATAGTTAGTAATTAATTAAAATAAATTGTTATATAGGTCCGAATTCAAATATTTAATTATTTAATATCACCTACCTTATATTCATCATTATAATTTCAGCCGTCATACCAGTCGCAGGAAATAATTTTTCCAGAAAAAGGATAATTTTCAGAACAACAAACATTACTCGATTATACGAGGACGCCATAATACCAAATGAACGCTTAGAAATGATAATACCGCTTCGACAGTAGATAGCGCCAAATTCAAAAAAATAGTATTACTTAAGGATTTGATGAAGGCTATATATCCGTAAAGGAAAAGGGGGCACTTAATGCAATTCTACCCAGTCACCACCACCAGTAATTGACGAAATTAATTACACTCGCGTACAGGTTAATTTTGGGCCCATGAAACATTTTCCAATTTAATTAAAAAACTTTAACCTGGCCAGTTCAAAGGTCTCGTATATAGGCAATTACTGAACACCTAAACATTGTCGCCTATATAAATTTATTTAAAAGGACAACTCGTCAATGAGTAGATAAAAATTTAAAATAACCGACAATTTATAGTTAGTGTGCCCCAAAAAGGGGTACAGTTTCTGTAGAGTACATGTGGGAGCAAAGTGGCCCATGTGTAAACCCACCTAAAACTATTTTTCTCATTTTCCTCCAAATCAGTTGCAATAGGAAAGACGAAAATAACATTAAATAATAGTTCAACATTAAATAAACGCACAAAGCCAGTGCTTCTCTTTTAGAAAAATATTATGAATTATAAAAATAATAGCCTTTTTGCGTTTTGTGTTCACATATTTCACAGTAATCACAACAAAAAAACTCCAAACCGGTGTTAGGTAAGTTAACGTTTTAAATAAAACATTAGTATAATTAACTTATCAAAAAAAAAAAATTATAACATAACCTCAGAAATATACAACAAACTGGCGACACTGTTGGCACTGTTTATGTGTATTAAATTTATTTATGCACACTCTGTTATTAAACATGGGTGGCCAGATTATCCTTTTTGTTACAAATGAGGACATTCATCTAATATAAAGCGACAAAAGCACTGATTCATTACTCTTAATAATTGACTGTACATACATCATATGTGGATAAAATATAAATGAAAAGTTTTTATTTATGGTCCCCAGTGATAAGTATAATTTTTAGCTCCAAATAACTACTTGCGGTGGTTCTCTGTTATAATAGTAAATTTAGTAGGTCTAGTAGGCATGCTTAGTACAACATTTTGGTTAGTACATACCTATATGCTCATAATATACTCATGTGCGAGCATGTTACGAGCAGTATAGACAAAAATAAAATGAGTAAGAGTAGCTAACATATGTACCTATATATTTCAAGAGAAAACTTTTAATATTTAAAATAATATCCGGTGCTAATGCAAAATTCGTGACCAGGAAATGATGGAGATATTATTAAAATATGCATAATATATTTTGTGTAATACGTACAGTGACAATCAAATATTAACAGCCATCTTCACACAAAATGCATATATGTAGGTAGCAAAGTGAACTTGTGAAAAACATATCGGCATGAATATTGTTCCCGATTGTATTAAAAATTTAGTAAATACCTTGTCTATTACTGTATGTTTGCCCTTGCAATTTAATTTCTTTCTTCAAAGAAATTTTAGCGAATATTATTTTCGGTTTCTAATGACCTCAGAACAAATTTCTGCCATGGTCCCGGACTCAGTTCGCATTATGACAGTGGCTGAATTCCATTCTGGAAATTCGCTAAAAGCATACCTTTCTAGTTATCTATGGCTCAATAGACACGACAGAAAATAAACTGAGAGATGTGCGTTTAGAAACGCGTTTAAGTCATTTTGGCAGTCTTGGTCTTGGTCTTGCTCTTGCATTCAGAATCTTGGTCTTGGTCTTGCTAGAGCAGTTTGAGTCTTGGTCTTGGTCTTGCTAGAGCAGTTTGAGTCTTGGTCTTGGTCTTGGTATTGCTAAAAAATCTTGCACTTTCTTGTATTTTTTAATTAGCGAATTTTTTCCTTCTAAAATCAGAATTTTCTCTTTTTACGGTATTAATTATACTTTCAAACTATTTAAATAGTTGTGCAAGAGTCTTGCTTCTTCTTGCTTTTGTCTTCGTATTGCTCACTTGAGTCTTGGTATTGATCTTGCAGCCATACTTATAGTCTTGGTCTTGGTCTGGCTCTTGGTATACATAGTCTTGGTCTTGGTCTTGCAAAAAATGCAAGACCAAGACAAGATTGCAAGACGAAGACTAATTTTGCTCATCACTAGTAGTATAATATTATAAATAGTGTTCGTTGGGCTATGTATGCAACATTTTAATTTGAATGAATTAACTTTTATATCATTTATTTGTACAATCATGTATTGTTTATGTATGTATGTTATATTTCAGTCTCAGTTCTCATACATAGATCATTTTAAAAAACAAAAAAAAATTCAAATCACAAACATTATTTCGACATTATTATAGCAACCGTCAGTCAGCCAGCAACTAACTACACAACATGTAAACGACTGGGTGTGGGTACCCAGTGAATTTTATCAGTGGAATGAATCGTAATTATGTCTCCATTATTCCTGGGTATACTTCGTAGACATCATCATCATCATGTATTCAACTCATACATATTTCTTTTTTTTTATTTCCAAGAAGTAACATCGCAACCGAAATTGTCAAAATAGTAAACAAAAAAAAAGGATATGTTTGCAAAAATTAAATTATGTAACGATTTTGTAAAATACATAAAGTTTAAAAAGGTGAAGGCTATACTTCGTGGGATCAAACACGGGCCTTTTCCGGTTTCCGGGGCTTAGCTTCAACACAAAAATAAACTAGCCTCAACAGCATAAATATTGTAATCTTAAAGCTTATAACGTACTAAGGTAGGGTAAACTGAGATGTAACTGTCCACTTTCATTAACTAGTCAGTAACCACTTTGAAAATTTGAAATAAGATTTGCATCATTGTTACGCCATCTGTTTCTCTTAATTTGTACTATGTGAAGAGGCTTCGGGCTCCGTTTTTGGACTCGGGCTCTGAGCAATTGCCGCACCTGACCCCCGCCCCTCTCGCCGACCCTGAGTGTGAAATCGCATTATACTAAAAGATCTGAATATAAAATCAAATAGTTTTAATTAAAAATAAATATCTATTAATTTCTCCACATTTTTAGATAATATTTCCATAAAATGATTCATATTTAGTGATTTTATTTGTATGCGCAAACAAACAGAGCATTTAAAATTATTGCTTCAAGATATTATTACCTCTCGAATATGCGTTTAAATCTTGTACATTGTATGTAAGTTTTGACTGGAAAAGTTTTGTCTCTAAGCTGCGCAAACAATGCTTATATTATACTAATGATTTGAAATAAATGTAATGGTCTATCAAATTCCTTTGACCCGTTTTCATTTTATTCAAAAAAAAAAAAAAAAATGTTTTTCCATAAGAGCCCGTGTTAAAATTACAAAACTTTGAAACCGTTTTTCTCAAAACTGGGGTAGTCAATTTTAATCGGAATAGGCTCGTATTGTTGGTATTGAATAAAATAAATATCTAGAGAATTTTCGTTAAAATCCTTTGAAAAAATCGTTTTATCGACCAACTTTAAGCCGGTAACAAAAAAGAAACAAATTTTTCCCCGCGGAACAGAGTTTGGAGACCGGCTTGGAAAAAGGGTTGAAATATGTACACTAACGTTAGTAGCACCAAATTTTGATTATGTCGCAAATGTCACGGCCAGTCTTCAAACTAGTCCAAACCCATAATGCTGGAAACACATTGCACCTCCCAAAGATGAAATTATTTGTGTTGAAATATATATTATAGGTACCTTCCTTCCACCTCTATTATTTATTATTATTATAAATATGAATATTATTTTCTTACCCTTCTGCTTTTCAAATGTTGTCATTTATATGTCATAATTTTAACCACACATGTGTTCCAGAATTTTCCCATCGCCAACATCAATAACACAACATTTACTTGGTGTGTGTTTACAAAGGCAATTTTACAATTGTCTCCCTACTGACATGAACGCAACTTTCTGCCTTGTTATTATAATATTTACAAATGTGCTTTATGCGTAAGGAAATAGTATAAGGACATAATATATGATATTAGATGGATAGGTGGGGGGAAATGGGTGGGGGGTTTGGGGTGTATAGTAGAGAAGGAAACGTGCGTACGGAGAACATCATTTTGAAATTCATAAATACTTAGGCACATTAATAATCATACATGATAATAAATATAGGAGGTTAGCACAGGTTGTAAAGTGGATTATTGTACATGGGAACGAGTGTAGAATTTACATACTGTGTGTGTTTTTCGAGAGTTGCCATTTTTATTACAGCCAAACCGTTGATTTAATCGAAAAATTGTTCAAATAAGAGTTGTAGATACCGACGGGGACAACCTATTTCTGTAGTCAGGAGCTCTTATAGCTCCTATGGTTTTCGAGCTATGATACAAACTTATAGATTTTTAAATGGGACTATATATTAATTTTTCGATAAAACTGATCTAATGCATTAATTAACAATATAAAAAAGGCATTTTTTTATTTTCTTGAAAATAAATATCAAAATAATAAAAATACCAAAAAAAAAATATTCTGTTGAAGAAATAATGCAAATAATTTGGTGGGAAACAAATATTTTATAAAAGAAAATTACCAAAAATAGGAATATGTTTATCCAAAGCACTCTTGTGACATAACTTTTTCCTCATGGGAATCCAATGTTAAAAATTAACATGCAAATCGTATGTACACATCCGGCTGGGGCACCCGGTATACAAGTTGTAAAATTATTACAATTTCCCCTTGTGCTATTCAAAAATTTTCTTTTCAGTAACTATTACATTATCAACAAAAGCCGCAGTTTTCCTATAATTTATAAGTCAATACATATCTACTAACTCCATCTAATAATCAAAATTTTAGCTTTAGAAACCTCCATCAAAGATCAAGGGCGAGAACTTTCATTTTTTGTGAATTTTGAACTACATATATCATTAAAACCACTGAACCAAAAATTATAAAAAAAATATTTTTAGAATCCTTGGAGGTAGCTCTTTTAAACCTCACAATATTTTAATTAAAACTTTTTTCGAACCAAACTAACCGCCCATTTTAATCCTGACAATTTTTTCATAATTGTTGACCGGTAACATACATATGTGCGCGTCATTAAGACCTAACATTATGCCAAATTTCAAATTCCTACGTTACACTAATAGATGTCAAGAAAAACTTCTGTAACAGACGAACGGACACGAGAGTAATCTTAAGGTTCAGTTTTTCCTTTTAAGGTACGGAACAACGGAACTCTAAAAATGATGAATCGATAACCCTATTTATTTTTACTTGGTCATTCATGCTTTTAGTTAATGTGTCGTACCTGTGTAACCATAAGGCTAGGGTCACATTGGAAGCGGGTACGCGTACGACAAATCACTCGTGCGTACTTGTACGTACACGTCAGATTGAAACAAACAATGCAAATGAACGAAGTTGGTCACACTACATACGAGTTATTCTTACGCACACTTACGTAGTCGTCAGTGTTAAAAATTGACACCAAAAAAGTTTGTTTTTTTCGCACTAGTCGTACGTGTAGAAGATAAAGAAGATAGGTAACTTAAGTAAAAGTAATATAATTTATGAATATTATTTGAATTTTAACGGATATTTTTTATACGATTTTTGTAGTACCAAACTACAATTTTATGAAACTTATTATTTGATAAATTAAGGATACATCTAAATGGATATAGAAAAATTTATAATTCTTGTATTTGAAATGCAAATAAAAAAAAAGAGTACTATAACAGAGAAATTTGTAGAAAACTTTGGTTGGAGGTTGCGGAAGCATTAAATGTTCCTTCATTCATACGAAAATATTGAAAAAAACTTGTTTTTGTCTATTTTCAAATGTGGAAATAATTTCCTAATTCATAAACCCAAAAGTTTCGATTCGCATTTTTCATCAAATAATAATTAATTATATTATTATCGAGAAACAAATAATCTCTTAACAGACTTATTTTTGAAATAAATTTACGTAAGTATACGCTAACAGTGTGACCACTTTATCTGACGACAATAGTCTCATGACTACATCAGACAAATTAAGTCGTACGTACCCGCTTCCAGTGTGACCTTAGCCTAATAGTTTTTTTTTTTTTTTTAAAGTATTTTCATTTAGGGTTACATTCTTCAAAATTTTAGTTACGCACGAAATACATAAGGCCAAACACCCTCCAACAATCAATACGTCATATCTCATATGGTACAAAATTCCTGGAATCTATTTAAAATGCAGTTATTAAATACATGGATACATATTCATGTTAATGATCTTATAATGACTTTAATAAATATTTATAATCTGTCTGTCTAATAAAAAGTGTTTATATTAAATCACTTACATATGTAAATAAACCGCCCCTGCCCGATTTGGTCGCCGTACATACTCATGCTCACACAATCCGCTGTATCTATTTCTATTATGCCTAATAAAATAAGTAAATAGTAGTTTATTGAGTTCAAAAAAGAATAATACATACATACATACCATACTATAACAGGCGCCACACTTATTTTTTCTTTAATAAAGTATCAAACAAATTATAAATCGTATTGTAAAATTCAAAAATATGACACAAGACACATATTTATTGTACTGTTCTAGTCAATAGCAGAGTTGAACAAGAGTTACAACGAGTTGGAAAAATCGAACAGATTGAAATCTAATCAGTATACAAATTTAATATTAGTACTGATCTGGGAGATATATTAATAAATTCCATGTTTCGACAGCGAGCTCTATCCAGAACCGGATTTACATAAGGGTAAATTCAAATTTTAGCGACAGCCTGCCTAAAATTATTAAAACAAAAATTTAAAATTAAAAGAAAATTGTTCTACATGTTTCAATCATTTGAATGATCATCTTCAGGAAAATCAATAACTCAGTTGTCAAACAACTGAGAAAACATCAAAAGGACATAACCTTTAAATATCAATTGGATGTCAAAAAGACGTCAAAAAAGACAAACGGAAAACAAAATTAAAAATTAAAAAATTAGAATAACGGACCCCGTACGAAATAGGGAAAGTCAAAATCATGATAAAGTTGAACGAAGAAGACTAAATGTAAAATAATACTTGCCGCATCAGGAAACATCAAGAATGCAAACAAGAATTCCATAGAAAATCGTGGTATCACGCTGGTATCAGTCGCAGAAAATGCTGGTATCAGTCGTAGAAAAACGATTTTCTATGGAATTCTTGTTTACATTCTTGATGTTTCCTGATGCGGTAAGTATTGGGTTGCATTTAGTCTTCTTCGTTCAACTTTATCATGATTTTGACTTTCCCTATTTCGTACGGGGTCCGTTATTTTAATTTTTTAATTTTGTTTTCCGTTTGTCTTTTTTGACGTCTTTTTGACATCCAATTGATACTTAAAGGTTATGTCCTCTTGATGTTTTCCCAGTTGTTTGACAACTGAGTTATTGATTTTCCTGAAGATGATCAGTCAAAAGATTGAAACATGTAGAACAATTTTCTTTTAATTTTAAATTTTTGTTTTAATAATTTTAGGCAGGCTGTCGCTAAAATTTGAATTTATTCATTTTACCTGCAGTTGGATTGTGATAATTTACCTAAGAGTACTTGAAGACCGTTCCCCGGGCCTCCACACAATAAGGGCTTCTACAAAATCCCAAACTAGAGGAAAGGAATATCCCACCAAAAAACATTTCATGTTAAAAATTTAGCCAAGACTCGCAACTATTTTACTCTTAATAAGTTATGAGATCTAATGTAGCGCCAAGTCCTAAATAAATCGACATCATGGTTAACTCAAGTTATAAGGCTTGGCCGATTTTTTTAAATGATTAAAAACGACAAATTTATTAATTTTTCTGTATTATTTATTGAAGTTCAAAAAATTAAACTGCAAAATTATCTGTTTATACGAGTATATATATAATAAGGCTTGTTCGAGCAGCAGTTTTGGATATTACCAACTTGTCAGGATTATGCGCAGAGCGGTCTTAATAATAACTTAAACGTTTGGTACAATCAGTTTGGTACTATCCAAAACTGCTGCTCGAACAAGCCTATAATTTTTCACTTTTATGTGATAGACACATTGCGATACGTCATATATTTTTTTTCCTTATGTTAGAAAAAAATCAATAATTAAATTTAAAAAAAAAGAAACATTGTTTTTGAAAGAGTTAGGTACTTAGGTTACCTTATTCGTGAATTCGACTGAAAATTTAGTCAATTAGTCGACTATTGTACGCTCGATATTTTCCACGAACAACTAATTTTGTCTGGAATACAGCTTTAGTATACTAATCGACTAATTGCTCGTCGGTTCGACATCACTACAACACACATCAACATTTTACATACATACTTTTAAAATACTGTACACCGCGTCGGAGAGATCTTACCTGTACCAATAGGGACCTGTAATCGAATATTCTTGTAATTCTCTCGCGCTAATGAAATGTATTCCTAAGAATATTGAACCGTTTAGTATTTTAAACAATTTAGCGTCACTTGAGAGTTCACTGCTATTCTGGTAATGAACATAACACAATGTACTTGAGACTATTATTTTAAATACATATGTATTATGTACACATAATTATCATTAAAATCAATAACACAACATTTATATTGGACGTATGCATATTAAATACGCCTTCGTAGTTATCTATTTCAATCTGTTACAAGAACCGAAAGAATCGAAGACACCGCAAATGATTTAGAATACGCCTCAGTCAGTCACGCCTATCTAGCAGAGTGATAAATTACATATTAATTGTTTAAATGAAAATTTAACAATTAATACACGTGTATTGGAATTTTGTATTGGAATAATTAAATATCAGGTCAGTCCATAAGTTCGTGCGTATTTTTTTGGTAAATTTTTAAATAATATAAAAAAAAACACAATTAAACACAATTCGTCCTTTCTGCGATCTGAACCACTGTTAATTGTGGCGCTGACTCCATACGATTTCGAAAATGCCATCATCAAGATTGACAGGACGTCCTGAATGGGGTTCATCATCAATGCTGCTTTCTCCAACTTGAAATTTTTTAAACCATTTCTGGGCAGTCCTTACGATTGTTTGATTTAATTTTATAAAAATGAAGAATATAGTAGAATACGGGGGAATAATAACAAATATTAATGCTGTTTCTATTATCTTTTTGGACTTGCTGTTGAATTTTTTCGATAAATTTCCCAAATTAATACACTAGTAACCTAAAATAACAAACAGAATTACATACCATATTGGGAAAATACAGTAGAGCACCAGTTTTGTCAAGAAAAAGTAGTCTCCAAAAGTGATGCTTGACAAAAGTGATGCTTTTTGACCAGGGGCGATTCACAAATATCGTAAGATTATGTTTTGAATTAAAATTATGTTTTTTTAAATAATAAAAGAAAAAAAGAAGTGAAGAATTAAAAATTCTTTATCTCAGAAAATATTTTTTCTTTTGTCGTTTCATTAATTTGCTTTGAAATGATTTTGTTTACATTTTACGTATGATAAAAACCGCCATAGAACAGAATACATATAGATAAACATTCTACATATGTACAATAATTAAAATCCACATCCCCACGCTTTGAGGTCTGTTGTTGTTTGTCACTACTATTATCGGTATATTTATTTGTTTCTTTTGATAAAATAACGCGTCATAGCACATGGATTTAATATTTATGTACTTGACATTTTGATGCAACTTTCCAAAAGTGATGTTGACTAATTTGATGCTCTCAAAAAATTTCCAAAACTGATGTTTCTATTATCGGTGCTATACTGTACATAATTTCCTTCAAGTTAATTTTTAAAAGTTAATTTGAAGATATCGTTTTAACACTGTTTATTTTTGATTTCAGAAAATGGAACAAATATACCTTCCAAGTGGCAATCACATAGAAGACTTCTATTTCGAATTTAGTTCCTAGGTATGTATTTACGACGGATATTTCCTTAAAAGAAAGGTAGAGGTTTAAGTTTCTTGAAAATACTGTACCATTTTGTACCCTTGTTTTACTTCTACTAAATAATGCTAACGATTAAAAAGACCGTTTGTTTAGGTTTTACTATTCAGAATGATATTGTTCACAGTGGCATTATTTAGAAAGTACACAATACCTGTTATTTGTGAAAGTCGCGTAGATCACGTACTTGAAAGTTAAATATGTAAACCTAATTTTCTATATTTATCCTACTTACTTTGCCTAAGATAACAATCTTAATTTTAAAACAAATAGATTGTATGTATAAGGAAGATTATTTTTAAGAACGTTTCTTAAACATTCTAAAATTTTATAACTAATTGAAAGCTATTTATTGTTGTATTTTAATTAAACTGAACATTGACAATGAGCTAAAAAATCATTAGCAGTGCAATACCATTAAATGAAATCATCCTAAAGGTACGTCACCACGAAACACACCAAATGTTACCAGCTGATGTTAGCAAAGCTAACGTTTGAACTTTGAAATTGATTTAAATTGGAATGGTTGATGAAACGAAAATAAAATTGTAGCTTAAACTTTTAATTTTTGCCATTAGAATGAAGAAATTTTGGTTTCGGCATACGACTGATTCCATAGAAGTATTATTTCTGATCTCCGTCCATGCGAAATTTTGATAAAAATTAAAAGAGCGCTTTTGAAAACCTGTAATTAGCTTCCAGTTTCATCATCCTATTATTTCATGTGCCGATTTTAAGGCTTCGGGAAATTTTTTAGTAAACTCAAATTAAACCTTCTTAATGCGGTTTAAATTATGGTAATAAGTTAAGATAGCTGGTGTGCGAACTTTTCATTTCTACTGCCAAAATTGGAAAATTGATTTTAGAAAAATGATGGTTTCGACGAAAGTTATGTTTTATTGGCCTCATATGCCTAATTTGGACGAAAATGAAAAGAGTGATTTTGAAAATCCATAATTCACTTCTAATTTCATCATTCTATTTTGGTTAGATTTTTGGTTTAGATTTGTCATCAAATTAAGAAATTCTTTTTTCTCAAATCACGCTTTATGAAAGTGATTCGGATTATGATAGCTGATGATACTCAAGTAATGTGGGCATTAACTCTTCGTTTTTGCTATAAAAAGAGCGAAATTCCTTTTAGAAGTATGATTGATCCGATAGAAAAAAAGCAATCTTGAGAACCTGTAATTATTCGCTTTTAATATCAACATTATAACATTTTATTTACCGATTTTAAGACACACTAAAAATTTCAGTAAACTTTTCAAAACCCTACGCAAATTCGTTTTAGAAATATGACTAATTCGATGGAAGCCTGCTTTTCGATAGTCCTGCATGCTTAATTTTGATAGAAATGAAAAGATTAACTACTTCAGACACTTAGTCCTTTGTTTAAAAATTAATTTTTGCAAACTTTTTCAAAAATTTTACGCGCTTGGTGAATACGTACCTTAATATTATTTTATAGATTATACCGCACCGAGATTATAGATACCCGGCCTTACCTATGCCGATTTAATATGAGTAAACGTGACTGATAAGAAATCACAGCCTTTGTTGTGATGCTAGTTATCATTGTAGATAACAAAATTTGTTGTTCGATATTATAATTTGAGAAAACGTTAAAGTTTTTTTACAATTTAATTTTAAAACCCGTTAACATCCAAAATAATTACTATGAAAATGTTAAAAATGTAATTAAAATTGTGGATACAGGACGTGTCAATTCTTAATGACTTGTCTAATTGATTTAATTTGTATTTACAAAAAAAAGTTACCCATGTCAAAAAAGAAAAACTAAAATTAATTTAAAAATGTAATTTCAATTTTATGCTTCATTTATTGAAACATCTTCATTCGTTTTCAATAAATTTTTATTAATTGATAACATAAATAAAATTATAGTCAGAACAACCAGGGTCGTCTTTGAAATTTTTGAAAGCTAAAAAATATATTTGAAAAAATTCAGTTGCCATAAATCATACATTTTTAGGATTTCAAAGAAACGTCTCAAAACCTTTATAATTCCGTCAAGTTCGTCCGTCTATCTATTTTTCTGTCTATCTGCCTATATATCTATCTATCCATCCAGCTCAAACCCTCGTAATTCCTACATCTTGGAGCAAATTAGCATAAAATTTTACATGTATACTAGGGTCCTTAAAAAACTAATATTTAAAAATTACTAGGGGCACCCGTTCATTTTGTTCCACAATATGAAAAAATGTTTTAGGGGTCGCTACCAAGCTTTGAATTTTCAAAATAATCGAAGATTTTTCAATATTTCTATAAAATTTCATCAAGTTGGTGAGCACCAAAGTGACATTGATTATGACTTAAATAATAAATTAGGACATTACATTAACTTTTAATTACATATCAGTCACTAATAGCTCATTAAATAGATTTACCCAGAGCCTGGATGACACTGCAAAGCGCATGTCTGGGAACATCTATTTAATGAGCTATGAATGGGTGATATGTAATTAAAAGTTAATGTAATGTCCTAATTTATTATTTAATTTATAATCAATGTCACTTTGGTGCTCACCAACTTGATGAAATTTTATAGAAATATTGAAAAATCTTCGATTATTTTAAAAATTCAAAGCTCGGTAGCGACCCCTAAAACATTTTTTAAAAATCTAAAATTTTTATGGAAGTATTTTTTCATATTGTGTAACAAAATGAACGGGTACCCCTAGTAATTTTTAAATATTGGCTTTTTAAGGACCACCCTAATGTACATGCTATACAGGTAGAAATATAAATTAATTCGTAGTAAAATTTCTAATTTCGTAAGGTACTTATTCGTATTGGAAGATAGGAAGGAAATTTTTTTACACTTACCGTATCGTATGATATATCGTTTACAAGGGATTATAAAATTAAGTTTCTTTTTTAAATTTTTTTAATTTTTAAGCTCCGTTTGCGAAATACTGAATTTCAAAGTGGTGAACAGCTTATCCTCTTCCTTCGGGGGGATTTAAAAATTACGAATACTAGAGCACTTACTAGATACACTCAATTAGAATTATTTCGACTAAATTGTTCCAGTAACTTTAGGAAATAATATTATAAGCTATTAAATTTTCGAAAATTTTATACAGTAGAAAAAATGGTTCAAGCATTAAGCATTTTACATCGAGGTATGTTTCTGTTAGTGTTGGCAGCCAAAAAGTGGACACCTGTCGTACCAAATGCATGAAATTATCGTATTTTTCGTATATTTGAAGTAAATTATCGTACACAATGTAATTTGGTGAATTTTATTTGATAATTAAATGAAAAATTATCGTACTTTTCACGTATGATAATTAAAAGGTTATCGTACGTTACTATCGAATTATCGTACGGCTGCCACCAGTGGTTTCTGTATTAAAAAACATCTTTCAAAAATTCTAGTTCAGATCACTGATTAAGCGAAATGCTGAAAACTAGACAAATTTTTTTCATTTTCTTAAGTAGGTAATTCCAGAAATAAATCCAGATACCCCATCGGGCGGGATATCGCCCGAAAGGTGTTTTAAAATGAAGTTAAAGTTTCCTTTATCCACTTTTCATTTTTAAACTTCGTTTGGGAATATTCAAACTTTATATGTTTTCTAATATAACAGTTATGGATGAGTTAAACTGAGGCTCTCGTCGAATATATTTTATTCCGAAAGCTATGAACAACTGTAGTCATTGAGGAACCCTGACTTAATGCCTACCCAACCGTACTAGGCAAATTTTTTTTAAAGAATGCAATAATTATACCGCATAATATAAAAAATGTATTTTAACTGAAAATTAAAATTATTCAATTTTGATTATTACGTCTCTGTACCTAATTCACGCCACAAATCAGTCGAATTGAGATATCATTAAAAATTGAAATTAGCTTCAAATTATCTGTATACATAAATTAATTAATTAACCAAAACGGGAATCAAACAAGTTTTTATTTAAATTTTTCAAACATTGAAATGACAAACATTATATTATTATTAATACTTACATTTTTTTCTTTTTTTGATAATTTAAATTTATAAATATTAATCAAGCCACACATTTAGCTGTTAAATTAGATTATCATACGATTTAAAATCACACAGCGATTATAAAATGTAATTTTGAAAGATGTAATAATTAAATTATAGTGTATCATGTAAATCTAATGCTAGGTTTACACTGAATCGAAAACATATAAGCAGACATAGTGACTAAAGCCGAACTAAATATTAGTTAATATGTGACTTGCCTAGCATCAATATCTACTAATTCAACTATATAAAGATCATGGGAAATCGTAAAAAACCATAAATCAGTTCAAAATTAATTTTTCGATTAAAAAGTCATAATTATATTAACTAACAAGGTAAAAAAGATGATTAGTACTATTATCAAAAAACAAAATTATCGTTTTACCACTTTTTTAATCAAAATTATTTGAATTTATTAGGTTTTGATAGTAACATTTATATAAAGTGCGTTTTAAAACAGAAATTATAAGGGAAATTTATTAAAAAAAAAACTTGATTCAGCAATATTGGATGTATCAGGGTTAAACGATACAATTTGTTTTGTAATATTGTAAACTATTTTCATTTTGTCACTTAAAACCAAAGTGCTTACTTAGTAATTCATTTACATCTACGATTTCATTATTTAAAATTTTAGATAAATACTAAAACACAAATTTTACGTGAAAACATAATTTTATACTTCGTACGTCCTGCATGTCAGTGAAAAAATTAAAATTTGAACGGTTAAAATCTAAAATATAGGTTATGTATAGGTATTTAGAAGGATTTGTAAAGTTTTCAATGTAATTTTAGCAGGATTTGAAAATTATGTTATATTTAAGTAATCTGCAAATAATCTGCGCAGTTTGCTTCTAAAATGCATGCATAGTATAGTGTGGATCGTGCATTATACATACACGTACTTATGTCTCTCCACATGTTGTTTCAAGTGGTTTTGACTAAATATGTACGGTTTTAGATTTGATGAAGAATTAAACTTGATTATAAATATTTATGTGTTCAGGATAGAATACTGTTTTAATTAGCTATTACTACTTATGGTGTATACCTACAGATAAATCTGAAGACCATAATTGTATGTAGTTTATCGATGGATGTAATGATTATGGAGGTTGTTGGACATATCTTTTGCTATTAATGTACAAAATAGAAAAAATCCAATGTGTAATTAGGCATTTTAAAATTTTTTTCGATATTAAAGTTAATAATGACGGTTTTATTGCGATAGTAATTACGGTGCAGGTTTCCTTTAGCCGTTAGTTTTATGTTTATTTTTAAATAATTTTGTATTAAGTGGTTTTTATTTTAGTACTGATACGAAAATCTTGGGAAATTCAAAAAATCTTAAATATTAACTATAATTTAAAAGAATAAAATATGTGATTTGTACGTTATTAAAATGAAATGACCCTCGATCAACGAATCGCTGGCCTATTAGTAAGGCGTTTGACTGGTTATCAACTGATCCTGGGTTCAAGTCACAGTCGGTCCAGTTTTTTATTTTTTTATTGTTTTTAAATTGTTGTGTGATTGTCAATTAATATAATTATTTGATCAAATGTACCGAAGCAAATTGTGTGTTTAAGTGTCAGTTTAGCTGATCATTGAAACATTTGAAACTGAATATATAAATGTTAACGTATGTTTAAATACGAACAAAAATTCACGATACTTGATAATACTCACAAGCACATCGAAAAGTATTGAAATTAAAATACAATTTGAAGTGTTTTTGATAGAAATACGTTAATTTTAGGAAAATATTTATTTTTCAATTTTTGCTTTTCGAGTTCGTGACTTTCGGTGAAGAGGAAAGTTTTAATCTGAAAAATTGTTTTGGACCTAAATAGCTCAAAACGTAAAAATTGTTGTCATTCAGTTTCATGTTTTTAGATTTCTAGCCTAAGAGGGATTGTTTAGGCTTGATGACGTCATGAGCGCCAATATCTTCGCTATTGTACATGTACTTAACTGGTTTGTCTAATTTTGACTAAAAGTGTGCAAGAAATCTGTCAAGGCTGAAAATAATTCTATAAATGAAGCATCAAAACCGGACAAAATTTTTGTTAAAAATACACCCATCGATCTCTAAAAACGCAAAATCAGTTTTAGCGAATTTCAAAAATGGAATTGAGCTATTACAACCACTGTCATGACGCGACTTGAGCCCGGGACTATGGCGGGAAATTTGTTTTGAGGTCCCTAGAAACCGAAAATAATATTCACTAAAATTTATATATATATATATATATATATATATATATATATATATATATATATATATATATGTATATATATATATATATATGTGTATATATATATATATATATATATATATATATATATATATATATATATATATATATATATATATATGGTACAAGGGGCAAAGCCTCTATCGGAGGCCCAGGGGAGGAGTTCCCGGAAATGAAAAAATTTTTGTACAGTAGTCTCTAGCCTTTAAGGACACCCAATGGGAAGTTGACAGTGTGGGTAGACCTATCCCGCAAATTTTCACTATTTGCACATAGTCAAATGTTACAACGTAATTGTTTGCATAACATCATAGATTTGGTTATGTTTCTAAATTAGATCACATAAATTCTGACATGTCTTTCACAGAGTTCAAGTCCATAGTATTGACGAGATAAATATGGATTTTTAATCGTCTGTAAAGAGGATGATATTCGCAACGGTAGATATCGAAACAAGTTTGATAACTTTGAGAGAGGACACTGGTGAACTGGTCAACCGGTGTTGATAATTGGATTTTAACAGAGTAGTAACTGGTTTCAACTGGCTGTTAATCGCTATTAACCAAAGCAGTAACTGGTTTCAACTGATTCACTCTTGCTTACTCCTAAATTCAGGCAATCGTACATGCACTTTCAATCGCCCCCATATCCGCTCATAATATTACATCTTTCGTTTAGTTAACAGATAAATTATTTTATGGCGACAAACCTTTTTTGACAATCGTATCAGCAATATTAACAACGAGGAACAAAGAAATTGGAGACGATCAAAAAGGGAATTGTGTGGATAATTATTAATTAACATGACACTTGATTAAACGAATTAACTCGTTACCCAGAACGTTTGCGAATTGCAAGTTTGCGAATTGCGAGTTGACTGTTGCGAATTGCAACATAAGAACTTGCACTTGCATATATACGTAACATAATTTCATTTCATAATTCGTATGTTACAGGGTAATTACAATAAGTTCAAAGAAGATATGCGCATTAAAAGTCAAAATTGGTTTCTCTTGTGTGTAGGATAACTTTTTCCATTAACTTCCCACATTAGTGAATGATGCGTAGGTTAATTGAAAATATGATTGGGGGCAGTTTCTCGGAAAAACAATTGACAGGTTTCTATAAAATCTATTATCGACTAATGGGAGCTGAAGCTACGGGTGGGAAGAAAGATACATCTTTAACCTTTAGCTCGTGAACATGGATCAGTAGATCGGTGCTGTCAATTTTATTTCAACGATTAACTCGACCCACTCTCCAAAAGGAGCTTGGCTGTATACGCCCCTGTTGGACAATGTTATTTATACATGTATTACCAATACGGTCAAACTGTTGTGAGGTTTGGTGTTTTATTACGGTCAATTTTATATTTTTCTTATACCGTTAAACACCCTATCTTTACCATACCACTCTTTACGTTAAAAAAAAAAAGTTTCATAGTTTATATATTCTGCAGCACTTTTTTTTAATGATGGAGATATTTCTAACAAACTACTGGTGTTATATAAGTTTTTCTGGCATTGCCAGCCGAAATTTCTTCAAATCATTGGATTTTTTTTTAGTTCTTATGGTACATTTTGGTTTTAAGCAAGTGTGCAAACTTTAGTTGGTATTTCAAAAAATATACAAGTGACGTAGATAATTTCATCATATGAAAAGTTACATAACCTCGTAAATATATAAAATGATTTTTACATTTTCTTATTTGTGCATTACTGAATAATTCGTTTAAAACTTTACCAGTCAGCGCTGCCAGCAGTCATTATATTTTTACACGAATTGAGCTATTAAAGTAAAAATGTCTGGTAAACATGATAAGAAGAAAATTGGTGCAAGGACATACAAAAATTATTCTGCGGAATATTAAATCTAGCAATTGATATGATAAAAAGTAAACAAATTACAACATTATACACTGAAAAACAATTTGTAATCCACAGAAGAACAATAGAGAATAAAACTGAGTATCTTGTTTTGGTTAAAAACATTCTGATTTTGTAAGTTAGACAATTTGATTGAAATTGAACATTGATGGATTTAATACAACAAAATTTTTTTTTTGTTTTTTTTGTTTTTTTTTTTTTTTTTTGTTTCTGGAATTTTCTTTTATTAATGTTTACTGGTTTTGTACATCCCTGATGAACACAGCTGTATTTGACGTTTTCAAAACATAATTCTATCGCAACTAGATTTATCCTTGAAAATTTCGAAATGACTGCGTGTTATTGTTAGATATTTTTTGGAATTCACAAAAAAAGTATGAACAACAATGGTATATTTAGAAATTTTATAATATCTTTTATATTTCACTAATAAAATATGAATTAGTAATAACATGGTAAAGTTAGGAACTCCTCGACATTTGAGCTTGTTACTGTTTTTTTTTTATTTTTGACTAGTAATTTCAGTTTCTGGAAAATTTATTTATGAGTTAGATTAAAAATTTTTATCAGTTTATTCTATTGAAATAGTTAAATAAAACTAAATTAGTTCCGTCTTTATTTTATTCAAATTGTTTACGGGTTTTTTACGGTAATATGATTTTGGGCTCACCACAAATAATAATAAACAAGCCGAAAAAACTACTTAATTCCGTCCCGTTGCGGGCGGTATCTCCATCATGTTGTAAGACAACAACGCAGCATTAAAATATTACGTACATTGCAATTCCATGGCCTACTTTTGCACAAAATGCAAATGAAATTCCTTGATATAAATTCAATTGCATCTCCGACTTGAATGTAATTTAAAATACCCTAGAAACATATGAATTTATTACATTAAACATGCTTATCCCAACATATTATACAGAGACGCATGAGTTGCCTAGTTTCAAAATCTACTAAATCCAGTTTTCAAATCTTTTTTTAGGGCCATTAACTTTTAAATGCCTGCTAATTACATTGAAAACTTTTCAAATCCTGCTAAATTACTATTTGAATAACATTAAAAAAACAAGTATTAGTTTCAAAAATTGCTAAATTAAGCTTAACATAACCTATATTTTAGATTTTAACCGTTTCAACTTTTAATTGTTTCAGTGACATGCGCGTCGTACGAAGTACAAAATTATGTTTTCACATAAAATTTGTATTTTAGTATTTATCGAAAATTTTAAATAATAAAATTGTTCATGTAAATGAATTACTAAGTAAGCACTTTAGTTTTAAGTGACAAAATGAAAATATTTTAGAATATTACAAAGCAAATTGTATCGTCTAACCCTGATACATCCAATATTGCTGAATCAAGTTTTTTTTTTAATAAATTTCCCTTATAATTTCTGTTTCAAAACACGCTTTATATAAATTTTACTATCAAAACCTACTAAATCCAAATAATTTTTATTAAAAAAGGGATAAAACGATAATTTTGTTTTTTGATAATAGTAGGTACTAATCATCTTTTTTACCTTGTTAGTTAATATAATTATTGACTTTTTAATTTATGGTTTTTTGCGATTTCCCACGATCTTTATAAAATGGAATTAGTCGATTTTGAAACTAGGCAACTCACACATATGTATAGCTAGCTACATTCGTATCAACGTATGTATACACATACGTATTAGAAGCCGTTGTAGCTACATATACGAGTAGTAGTGGCAAAATTAGCTAAAGAGTTCGTACACAACAATTTAAAATTACTACGACAAATCCAGTTTCATAATGTAATTATAAAACAGTCCCGTCTAGACTTTCAATTCTATTTTCTTATTCAAGCACACAATAATACACATACACATACAAACATACGTATATACAGGATGTTACAGAAAAAAATGTCAGATAAAGGTCCGACAATAATCCTCTCAAAAATATGTAGAAAATTTCTTATAAATAAATATCCTAGAATCAGTCTTGTTGAGAGCCTTCGCTTTGATTCAGCTTCTTTAAGTTTAAATTACCTAAAAAAGAAAGAAACAAATTCTTTAAGTTTAAATTACCTAAATGATTCTTTGTTCCAATTCTGGGAGAAAAATACAATATTATTAGGTGCTATTGTAGGTACCTTATACCAATTACAATGGTTTTGACGTAAAGGAAACTCAAATTTGGTACATTGAGGGGTTAGCCTGGGCCTGAACACTTTGCTTTATGGTACGCAAAAAAAAATTTATTGTTTTTAATGAAAAGCATTCGGTGATTTGGTAGCCTAAAGTGAGTTCCATTTGTTCTTAGCGACCATGATATCTTGCCTCTGACGCGTTTGAAAACAAAAAACTGAAAAATATCTTACAAAGTAGATCAGTTGCTATGTCCAAAAATAAAAATTTTTCACTTCCTGTAAAATATATAGCAAAATTATGGACTTTTGAATTTTTCGATCTTGGATTTTTTAAAAATATGATTATTATAAATACGAAACTATCCATATCGTAAACTTTCCTAGAAAATTTGAACCACATTGTGGTCGCCAGTTTGAAAAACGTTATTTCGAGAAAAATGTACACAGAGAAAAAAATTCACTTAAAACAGCAAGAAATCATAGAGATTTTCGTATGGTTTTTATCCAAGAAGGAAATCTATATATAAAATAGTAAAGAAATTCATCTTGGAATTACGAATAGTAGTTTATAATGTTTTCACTTAAAGTTGAGCAGTAATCCCAATAATTATCTTTAAGAACTGCAGTTTAAATCAAGAAGAAACCTTTATGCAAAAATCTTTTTAATTTAAAAGGAGAAAGCACATAAAACATTTAAAGGGTAATCTTCTTAATATTATGTGTAGTTTTTTTTTTTGTGTAGGACCGACATGACGTATCGAAACCAACGATATACGAACTATAGAATGGAAAACTATGTAAATACGGGCTTGCCCCTTGATCTGATAGATGTGCATTGCACGCGTTTAAGATACTTTTCTATTCTATCGCATTTATTAAACTTTTTTTGACCGCTTCGATTGGAAAAATATACCCAGACTGGCCCCTTAAAGCCACAGAAGAACCAGAAGCAATATTTATATCTCTACCTAGTGTGCCCGCTGTCACCGACAAATGACGTGGAGTCGTAAACACCGCTACCCCTACCAAGCGATTATGATACATACAACCAAAACACATGATTTATCTACACATACACGCGAATGTGTTAACGTAATATGTTGATGAATGGCTAGGCAGCTTGCATATATATAGCATATACTGTCATGGCTATCCCATTTAAGTAACAACCAACAATTAAAAATAAATATATTTATTTTAAGAAATATATCCCTTTATTTTAAGAATTTTTTGTTCAATAGAATTTTTACACTTAAATACAACACACTTCATATTTCTTTCTGTTTAAATTTCACGAGTTGATTAAAAAATGTCTAATCTGAGCTTGAACCTTACCTATTTAATCAGTATATCACTAGTTTTTAAACATCCTGTATATTACTGTGCCGTTATATCATTACTTGCTTTCAGTGCTTCATTTTTTTTTTTTTCACTGAAATGAAAAATAATGAAACTCATTCAGCAGTTGTTAAGATCTGCTCTCAATGTTGTCGCTGACAATATGAGATTATATACATTGTGAAAGGCTGTTTGATAATTGAAACTTGCATTTAATAAACTGAATCCAGCCTCCACCTGTAATTTTTTTTTCTTTCCAAGTTCATTTTGTTTTATAAGTGGAAATTACTTTCTTCTGAGTAATTTTTGAAGTTTAATAACAGATTTTTTATTATTGTTTTAGTTATATGTACATAGTTTAGCTAACATAACAGATTAGAATAGTAGAAAGGTTATAGATGGTAACAGATTCCTTTGTGAGAAAAAGAATCTTTGGTAAGTTGAGTGTTCGGCTATTTAAATCTTGACAAAATTTTGAAGTGAAAATTTCTGTAGTGAAGGTAATTCTGCGTGAGAGTGTTATGAAATTTGCAATGTGGGAATGGGAAAGTGCGGCCTGCGAATCGAACAGTCTCAAATTCTTAGAGAGCAAGATTGTTGCATTTTTTCATCAAAATTATGAATAAGAGCTTATTTTCAGATCCGTTTTTTTTCTTGTAATCCGCAAATTTACCGAAATTTTTATTAACTGAATTATTGGAAAATACTGAAACTTAATTGATATTTATGAAGAATAATTTCGACACGATTTTCCAGAATTGCGTATTGTTAATATATTACTAATCACAAGGACCAAAATTGACCAATGAACATTTACTAGCAGTACTGAAATTATGTATATTCAAACCATCAGGAACATAGGGGAAGGTCGCCCAAAGCGGGTAAGCTAAGATTGAACGCCCAAAAAATTGACTTTTTACCTCGATAAGCAGATCTTTTTTATATTATCAGATAGAATAGTTATCGAACTTCAAAATGAAACTTCGCTTAAGAAATGTTTATTCGATATTTATTTTTAATAAAGAAAATATAAAACCTCTGCAAAAACCCGCTTTGCCCGTATAGGTATCCTAAAGCGGGTAACCCCCTTTGGGCAAAGCGGGTAAGTACATTATGTATTTAAATACTGTTATTATTTTTTAATATAAACTTTCTTAATCATATAGAACTTAACAATAATAATAATTAAGTAAAAAAAATTGAAAAAAGACAAAAATAATAAATTTATAACAATTAACTGTAACTTTCTTTACAACCTCCATATTGGAATATATTACTTCAGGTGATTCCACATCAAAATCACCACAAACAAGGCAGAAATATTTTTTTTTAAGCTTTTTCCCTCATTCCGTCGTAAAAAGAAGATTATTTATTTCTTTCCCCTTCCAACAGTTTTTTCCATTAAGATGCTTCTATTTTGTCTACCCGCTTTGCCCATACCCGTTTTGCCCAAAAAGACTTAACTTTTTTAACTTAGAATAATTTCAAAATGAAAGCCGATACATGTCTACCTTTTTCTACATTAAAAGTCAAATCATGATAACATAATATGGTAGTACCAAAAAGATTACAAATAAAAACGTTTGTGACTAGTCACAGAATATTTATCGTCAAAATTTTTAACAAAACCAACAAAAAAATTTGACGAAGCTTAACTAGGACATTAAGCGACACAAGCGTTCAAGTGCAACTGATTGACATTGGTTGATATTCGGTTAATCTCGGTATACACACGACCTGACAAAAACATTCGATACAACGATATACAAGCGCTTACCCGCTTTAAGAGGGATACCCGCTTTGGGCGACCTTCCCCTACCTATACAAGGTGATCGGGGTGTCATGACCCCCTGGAATTAAGGCTAGATATTATTTAATTTTGAACACCAAATCGGTAATAGTATATTACCGATGAGGTTGTAAGTTGTATATTACACACGAGCAAAAATGTTACGCAAGAGCCGCGCAGCGGCGAGTGCGTAATTGCGCGAGTGTGTAATATGCCTTACAACCGAGTTACGTACTATACTTTATCTACGACTAATATGAAATTCACAATAAACGACAAAAATTTAGTACAAATCTACAAATACCAACCCGAGTCAAGATTTTCATACTGCATTGACCCTTCTAACATCTAAATGAGCCTATATTCACCCTAAGTGAACCTATATCGACTCTCAATGAACATACAAACACAATGTTTACAAATAATAACCCTACATTGAAGCTACTTAACCGTCCACAAACCTATCTTAATGCTATTTAACACTTTATAAACAATTAAATATTAGTTCTGAACAGGTTCGATGTAGTCTCAAAACATTTTATTAGTTTAAAAAAATATATGGACAAAAATAATATGAGTACATATATACAGTGTCTCTCATAAAGTACGCATGATATGGGAAACAATTTTATTATTGATTCTTTGAAAAATATCCTAGTGGGCTTAGTTGGTGCATCAGTTTAGATGAGATACTAGCTAAACACATCTTACCGCCCGCTTAATATTTGACAGGAAACCGGAAATTTCAAATTTTTGAATTATGAAAAATGATAATCATTTGAAAGTTATTGATTACCTCCTGATGAAATTTTGGCATCGTATCAAAATTAGGCATAGTAAATATATTCCGAAAGTTAAATATCACAGTTTGCAAAAATAAAGCCCAAAAATCCGCTTTTCCAAAATACGAATTTAACTGACCCTAAATTCAAAATAATTGTACGAATTCTAGCAAAATAAAACTTATTCGTTGAGATCTGCGTATTCATAAAATGACAATTATCATCAAAATATTGCTACAGACATCGGTCTTTCAATAGAAAAATTTAACTTGGTCACAAAAAGACACGCTCTGTAATATTGGAATTTTAACAAGCATGAATAATTGTTATTTCTTTATTTTCTTTGCAGTTAGTAGTCAAAATACTCGTTACGCAAATATCATTTCATTGATGACAATTGTGATTTTATGAATAAACAGATCTTAAAGAACGGTATGATTTGTATTTTGATAGAATTCGTAAAATTTTTTGTATCTAGGGCTACTTAAAGCCGTATTTTCGAAAAACAGATTTTTGAGCTTTATTCTTGCAGACTATAATATTTAGCTATCGGAATATGTTTACTACACTTAAATTTGATATGATGCTAAAATTTAATCAGGAAATGACCAACAACTTTCAAATTATTACCATTTTTAATAATTCACGAAATTTCCGGTTTCCCGCCAAATAGTAAGCGGAAGTAAGATGTGTTTAGCTATTTTTTCATTTCAACTGATGCCCCAACTAACTCCACTAAAATAGTTTTTAAAAAAATTAATAGTAAAAAGTTTCCCATATGGTGTGAAATTCATGAAAGACACTGTACATATATGTCGGATTTAAAATTTAAACAGTGATGTACGATTTAAATAATACGCAGGAACGTTTAATGACAAAGACGAACAACGAACATAAACGAGACTTTACGAGCCACACGACGAAGAGAATAATGAAGCCAAGATGGCTGACAGACTATACGAGGCGTAAATGTATTTAATACGTTTGAAGAAGTTTATTACGAAAATTTAAGTATTTTAAACAAATTATTAAGTGATTTATTTAAAACGAATTTACTAAAGTGTATCAGTGTTATTTTCAAATTTGTATAATAATTATTTCTTTAAT
Organism: Brachynemurus nebulosus; assembly: GCA_035578155.1. Classification (NCBI taxonomy): domain Eukaryota; kingdom Metazoa; phylum Arthropoda; class Insecta; order Neuroptera; family Myrmeleontidae; genus Brachynemurus; species Brachynemurus nebulosus. Next base: position 3,571,633 of record JAPWDM010000030.1, read on the forward strand.
TTTTATCAATTTAAATGTAAAGAACTTAACAAAGTTTTGCGTAAATCATTTGATAATTCAAATTGATTAAATAATAAGTGTAAATTTTAATTTTAACCTGATAAACAAACCCTACAATTCAGGCGTGAGGTGAAAAATTAAAATTTTGTGTTTATATGAAGAAATTGAGATGAACTAAAAGTGAAAATTGTGAAAAAATTGAAAAAACGTTACATCGTAATAATTGTTAACAATGTTTTGTTTATATGAACTTTTTGCTAAATATCTTGTCATTATTAAAGTAGAGACATTAACTTTTTCTCCGTGATTACTATTAATTAGAGTTACATTAAAAATTAAATTTATAACATAAACAGCAATTTCTTTGCTCCTTCAATATCTTTTCTTAAAATTGGCGCCATCAAAATTTTACAAACAATAAACAAATGGCATGTATTATGTATATTTTTAATTTCGTTCTACATCAGGTAAATTAACTTTTTCCACTTCGAAAATTGCTTCGTTTATTTTAATTGTTTATATTTTATTAACAAGAATCAAACAATTAAATTAATTGTCAAATATACATAGAATTGTTATTATTAAAAAAATTATAAAAAAAAATATTACCATAGAAAAAGTGTTTAAAATATTGTAATACATAGGTCAAAATTTTAATTTTTATTGTGATTAATGTATAAACTTAAAATTAATAAACAGTAAAATAATAAAATACTTTTGCATTCATGTTAAAACCCTATCATGCATGTGTGTATGTATGTATGGATGTATGTATGTACGTATGCGTGTATGTATTAGTGCATTGTATGTATACGGTTAAGAACCTCCTTCCAGCCTCACTACACCTGATTTTAAGGGTCAAGGAGCAGTATTGTAGGGTCAGTAGAGATACTACTTTGACACTATAAGTGGAGAATCTGTCATTTTGCGACAACATGTAGGCTTAATGTAGGCTTTTTTTACATGTAATTCTGAAACTACTTTAACCCTATTTAATTCAATTAAAAGCAGTAATGTAGGTTTAATGCAGGTTTAATATTTCGACGCGGGAATACATTAAAATTATGTAGTATTTGAAATTTATTAAAAACAAACGTAAACAATCAGTTGCTAGGTAAAATTTTTGTACAGATTCTAACATAATATATTGTATCATGTATATCACTGTATAATATAGAATAATTATAAGAATTAATAAAAGTGTAGTAGGCGTTGTTATTTTTTGCATACATGCGTGTAAAGGGCCATTTTTTGTACAGTTGGAACTTTATAAACGCTCTGGAACAGCTCCGCAAAAGTTCCGCAAAATCTCAGTTAATATTGACTTTATCGAAAAATAACCCGAACAAAAGTTTCATGGGAAGAAATGAGGATCTAGAAAATGACCTCGAATTTGACCTTGAACATAACCTTGACCAACCATTATCATGTTTTTTTCGTTTTTATGACCTTCACATGACTTTAGGATATGAAGTATGAACATGGTTTTGAACGTAGAATTTCCCGCTCTCTCCGAATCCGAGGTCAAAAGTAGGGGTTTCCATTTAAAAAAACAAAGTTGACCTCCAAATTTTGGTCAAGGTCATGTTCAAGGTCAAAATCGAGGTCATTTTCTAGTTCCTCATTTCTTCCCATGAAGCTTTTGTCCGGATTATTTTTCGATAAAGTCAATATTAACTGAGATTTTCAACTGTTCCGCAACTTTATGAACGCTCTATATATACATATATATATGACATTTTTTCTTCAAAATTCTGTTCTACGCGCCCCTAGTCTCGCCTCGTTTCGTTCGTGTCAGATAGACTGTAATAGTCTAATTATTTCTGTAAAAAATTCGACTAAAAAGATTCAACACCACTAATATACATATAAAATCTGTGTATTAACAAGATATAAAATTTCATATAAAATTTGATATTTGTCCGCAATTCAATTTACAAACTCACGGCTACAGATCATCTGGCACGGCGGACCATAAGTATTTTTGGAGTTCACAGGCCACCATTTGGGAACGCCTGCACAACTGTATGCTCAATTTGTAATTTTATTTTTTTTAACCGGTAAATAACATTTGTTTTTTGGTTCTGTTCTCCAAAGAAATAAAAACACCCTTGTTGGAACCTCCAACATAAATAGAATTTGTTTTCCTTTAGATAAATTTCCCGTAACATCCTGCTAATGATTTTTATCTGTTACATCGAATGTCGTCACCAGCACCGGATGTCAGGTATCCTGGATACCATTTCATCAGTGCGGTGGGTATAATTTAAAATTTTTACAACCACTAAAAACCATGTCGCTTCATTTCATAGAATCCCATTCGTTACCAAAACGGGATGAACATAATTTTATAGGATCACATATTCTTGTATAGGTACGTTGTTTTTTTCTTTTTATATCGACAGATAGGTAAATTATTACCACAAAAAATATTGTGTAATAAACTTGATCAAAATCACCATTGGTAACAAAACAATGGCAACCGAACAGAAAGAAAAAATTAATACCCATTTTTTATTAGTGTTCCGTATTAAAATTGATAAAACGGAACACTTAACGGAACACTTATGCATTCACTTCAGCATTCGTCCATTTGTCATAGTTGAATTAGGACTCTGAGGGTTAATTTTAGAGGATAACCTGGAAAGTGAAGACAAAAATTTTTCTCTAGTCGGGTAGGTATTAAGATAGTTGGTCGAAGAAACGATTTTTTCAAAGAATTTTAACGAACTTCTCTAGATATTTATTTAATTCAGTACCAATAATACGAGCCTATTCCGATTCAAATTGACTACCACAATTTTGAGAAAAACCACTTCAAAGATTTGTAATTTTAACACAGGCTCTTATGGAAAAACTCTATTTTTTTTTAATAAAATGAAAACGTGTCAAAGGAATTTGATAAAAATTTTATGTTATAAAAAGAAAGTTACAAACTATATTTTATAAGAAATAAAAATTATTCACTACGCCGTTTTTTAAATATAATTTATAAACCTCATTTTACAACATTTTTATAACGCTTTTTCAACAATGCTTTTTTTATTGCTGCAACATATAAGCGCGCGAAAATTTAAAAAAAAGCAAGTGTTATTCAAATACCTATACCTAATAACTGAAGAATATTAATACATTATTTAAATTTTGATAAAAGAAAATTTTTTCGCTGAGGTATTAAACGAAAGTTTATTAATGCACGAATTCAGTAATATATATAACTACATACTTCTGTCATTTTTTTTTGCTTTTTGGAAAAACGTCTTTAAAGTTGCTGTCCCCAACCCTTATTACCAGAGTAATAAGGGTTGTAGTAAGTAAGAAGAATCTGAAAAAATTCATGAACATTAAATTGTCATTTTCGTACGTAATTTTCTGGGTACATAAAAATAAAGCCTGATAGCACATTTTGCTTTGATCAAGATGTTGTTTATCAATAATTGTATTAATATTATTTTAAATGGATATTTTGATAATTTTTTCAGAAAGTGAGTTTTAAAAATAAAAGAAGAAGCAAGAAATAGTTGATAAATCTATACGCAAAAAATATGTTATAATCTCTGCACCTGAATATTATTCAATATTTGTATAATTTTATTAGGTATTCATAGAAATAAATAAAGAAAAATACCCCCTTTACCCCAAAAACTTGGGGAACTGTCATCAGCAGCAGGTTGGTGAAGTACAAGTTGGCCACACATTAGGACGTTTAAAATGCAAAGACATGAGGCCTACTCAGAGGTTATTGACCTCTGAGTAGCCCTAAAAATCCAAGCTATTCAAAAAGATTGACAATATAGTTTTTAAATAATTTTCTGACCTAAAATATTACCTAATACAATTTTTATGATAAATAGTACTGCCAATAATTATTATTTAAAGAGAAAAAGGCGTAAGTATCAGTAAATATATCACCATTCGTTTCTGGTAAGTGTAAAAGAATCAGGACAACGATACGATCGTTTTGAAATCGAAAAACATGGTTTATATTACGAATAAAATTTATTCATTAGGAAAAATATTTCGTCCACTTTTTTAATTAGACTATTACCTCAAATCCATAAAAACAACTAATCGCACGGAACACTATTGGTGCACGTACAACTTGCATTTGATGACTTGTTGGACCTGCTTGTTTACATTCGGTCGTGCAGTCGTGTAATATATGAAAATTTTAGTGTAAGTTTGTACCTGACACAAACAGAAAAATAATAGCTAAAGAATATATGTGCATGGAAGATTGTTTTGTAGGTGGAAGGTGAGCAAAATCTCCCTCGCGGAAGGTAAAAGCCACACAAAGCCACCCACATATTGATTTTATGGGGTTGGCTAAGAAAAAAGAAAATGTGAATCTTACGTACATATTTATATTTGTTACGATATTATAAAGCTGTACATTACTTCCCAATCTTCTTCCCTATTCTTCATATAATGAGGTGATTTAAAAGTTACTTTGTAGAAATATTCCTCCGGAGTTTTTTTAAGGGTACATTACGTATACTAGAGATGATCGATATATCGATAACTGTTATTTTGTAACTAGTATAGAGAGATAACAGTTATCGTCAATAACTGGAATACTCAGTAACTGGTTACTTAAATAACTCCTTTGGAAATATCAATAACATAGGTCAATATTAATATATTCGAAATCAAGGATCACAGTAATTTATTTTAACCACCTACGGAGAATTTCAAAATAATAACGCCCCAGGCAAGTTACACATATTGTAGCACATTTAAAAAACCCTTAAAAATGAACTATTGTCTATTGTGCAGTTATCTATTTGTATTTGTAATTTTGTATCCATAAAATTGTTAAAATTGTGTATATAAAGCCTAAATCCTTGTATAGACAAGCATTTGAACAGATATTGCAGACTATTTTGTATCCGTCAGTATTATAGATCTCTGTATATTTCACTAACAGAACCGTTTATACGCATATCGAATATCTTACAATATGTTAAAATATCCAAATACCATACCAGTTATTATAAAAACTGTTATAAATAACAGTTACTTTTCAGTAACTGTTATTGCAATAACAGTTATTAGAAAATAACCGTTTAGCTCATCTCTAATGTATGCGATTATACCTCGATCCACATGCCCTTCTCAATATGCTCCCAGCAGTTCAGTCTCAGTTCGTTGATAATATATGAGTGCTAACGAAGTGGAAATATATAGATCAGTACAAATCATAGCAAGTCTGATATCGCTTCGATAAAATATTATCTGAGTAGTATTGGTAGTGGACCGGGACTGGATGACGACTGGAACCCCGTACTTGAATCGTAGTTCTTTGATTCTTGTGGAAGAATATTTTGTCAAACTGAGAACGTATCGAGACCGTTAGAAATTAATTTAAAAAGAGAGGATTTTGTTCGACATAGAAAATTGACCGTCCTCAAAAATTCAAGTGTTTGAATTCTGTGCTGTTCGCGAAAATTGTTGAGGAAGGCGTTAGTCAAACCACTTTTGTTTCCACTACTTTGAAGTTGGAATAATATTACAGTAAATGTTTGTCTGTGAAGAAGAAAAGCAAGAGTGTTCCTTAATATATATATATATATATATATATATATATATATATATATATATATATATATATATATATATATATATACTGTGTGGCATTTTCGAGAGTTGCCATTTTTATTACGGCCAAACCGTTGATTTAATCGAAAAATTGTTCAAATAAGAGTTGTAGATATCGACAGGAACAACCGATTGCTTTATAGCTCTTCAGGTTTTCGAGCTATGATACAAACTTATTGATTTTATTAAGTAATGCATTAATTAACAACATAAATGAGCAAAAGAGTTTAACTTCTTAATTTTTCTTTAATTTATTAGTTAAGCGATAAAAATATGCATATGCACTTGAGGCTACTTCAACCAATAGTGTTTTTCTTGGTTACATTTCCATTACATGCAAGAAAAGAACCTTTTTCAGTACCATTTCTATCATAAAAATTTGGTTGTAATAGAAATGGCAACTCTCAAAAAACTCACATGGTATATACTACCTTTCGTCCTTTTGTTTTTAGTGCCTATGAATGTGTAGAACTTTTAAAGCACAAAATAAAATATTTTATAAGAGGGATATGGTAAGTTTTATTACTGTGTCATCAGTTCACAATTTCCTGTAACTTAATAAAAGAAAAGATCACATAAAATAAACACTTGTGACAGGCAAGTACTTCTGGTCCTTCCTTGAAATAATACGCCTAAGAAATTAAAAAAAAAAATAATAATAATAAAAACATTTAAGTGTTTGAATTTTTGAGAAAAACCGATTTTCTGTGTAATGTTTGATTCCTCCTTTCATTTGGAGAAGCGACGTTTCCGACACAAGATTCTGCATCATATCTAATTAGTTTTGATACCGGTAAAACTTTTCTAGCAAAGAATTATTCGGAAATTTGGTCGCTTCGTTCTATCTTCCCAAAATCAACAGTGGTATTGGAGAAAAATTGTGGAACGTTTTAAGTTGCAATCTATGCACTTGAACTGTTTTATAGTTTCCTGGTTTCCCTTTAGATGGAAGGATTAATTCTTCATCCGCGAATCTATTCAAATTAAAAATTTATGATTATATTTTATTGTCTAGAATATAGTTAGGCAACAAATCTAGAAAATTTCAGTGATACTATATTTGAAGTATCCTTTCTGTCAGGGGTGTTTAACATCTTTCTTTTCTGGACATACATAAAAAGGCACAGCTGAAAAGACAACAAATTAGGCTATTTAATGACTGCCTAAATAACATCGATTTACGAAACAGCCTATAGTTCAGGTTATTTTAAATCACCCATATGTTTTGGTAGTTATATACCTAGTTTATACAAATTTATGATTGACTCGACCCATATTATATCAAGTTCCCATTCAGTCTGCCATCTATATATACAAATCTATCCAAGCTAATAGTAACATAACGTATTCCTTCCCTTCACTATTTTATCCAACCCTACCCGTTAGCATAGGTATACAATACCACGTTCTGTTGATACCTACCTACCGTAAACTGAGATGAATCGGCACAAATACAAATTAACATTTTATTTTTTAAAATCCTTCGATTAGCAACTAGCTACTTTGGTATTGCTCGGATTGATAATTATTTTTTAATTATTGTGTCCATCGCAAAGATACTTGCAAAAAATAGATAGCTACGATCTTATAAGGTTTCCTGTACGGAACACTAAAAATATGATTGTGAAATAATCGCGTTTAAAGTGACAAGTTGATGTCTCTTATATTCGGCATCGGACCTTCGAAAGTCTATACACAATTATTCCAAAGTTTCAAGGCTGTATATTTCGAGCATTATACACACACCGGCATAATTAGTGGAACGTACAAAATATCTTTAAAAATCAAACAAACCATTTAATTTTAAGAAACTATTGGTCTTATTTAATTATCCACTTAAAATTATTTTCGTTAGCAAAAGCAATTAACCGTATGATGTGACAAATTTTTGGAATCTTATGTCGTCTAAGAATCATTTAAGTTAACGGTTATTTAACAAATTGAAAATGAAACAGAGCGTTTTAATACCACGTGCTTCCTCCCGTGCACTTGTCAAAGCTTCCATTCGTCTTGCTATACTCAGAATGATGTTATCTATAGTCTTCTGAGGCAATCTTTGCCCTTCTTTAATTACGGCAGTCTGAAGCTCAACTACGTTGAGAAGAAGCGGTATTTGAGTTCGAAAGTGACAGACCTCTTAAAAAGATTTGCATCGATAATAAAAAGGAACAATTCTATGAAAAGTCAATTGATTCATTACTTCAATATTATTTTAAGTGAAAATGAAAAAAAAAAAAAGCCAACTTTGTTTAATAAATAAGTTTTTATATTTTCTTTATGTTCCGCTAATTATGCCGGTGTGTGTATAATAGAGCGACGAAAGTCGCTTACATTATATTATAAATAGGGGCAGTTGTATGACTCAGTGACAACTGCGCAGGAGCAGCCGCAGGCGTCACTCAAGGTGGCGCGCTATAAACAACTATAACTTCAGATCTAATGTTTCGATCGTTATGAAATTTACTGAAAATATTCTTGAAATAATGAGCCTAAAAATATGCGATAAAAAAGTAAATTTTTCCGACCATCACAACTGTGTATAACCCGTTAAGAAACAAAAAGCAACACAGACTGAAAAGCGTCAATTTAACTTGATTTTTTAATACTTTTCAACCAAGTTCAAATTTAGTCACTATTGCTACTCTAAAGAATGGTTATTCTGTTATAGTTTAAGAAAGATGTCTTTCGATCTGGTATTTTTAAAACAAGTTTCTTGAAATACTTTTCTACGTTTATCACAGTTCATCCATAAGTTTCGATTTGTTCCGCTTTACGGTACTATATTGAATGGCATATGAATTCATATTACTTAATGATAATCTTACGACCACCGTGTTGACATCCGATTTTCTATTTTAAAACAATATATAGGTATATATATAAATTTATGTGTGTGCCTCGTATTTGCTTGTACCGGATGAATAAATATTTTGCCATTGCGTAGTTTGCAAAACTACTCCTCCTCCTCGCCGTACCTATCGTAATAAGTTATATTATGCTTGCCTACCGTGACGGATTTATCGGATTTACCGTGCCGGATGGAGAGGGAATGTTTACCATAGAAATATAAATCGGCGGACTCATAATGAGCGAACTGATAACGAGAGTCGGCTTTACATTCTTTATTTGTATAACACTAAAATAAACTAAGAAATTTCTTCGGAACGATTTGATTAATTTTAACATGATTTGTTTAAACAAAACTGAATCGTATTCCTGGGACGCAAAATGCACTTTCATTTTGAACTAAAAAGTGCAAAAAAAAAACTATGTACGAATTCCCAGTCCGTCACGGGACTCTAACCACTCTATACGCTCTACTTCATCGATATTATTCCTTCATCTTACATTTTTGAACGTTGCGTAACATAGAAATGATATACCCATATCTGTGTACTTAGTACGCCTGTACAAATATTTATACACTACTTCTACACTTCTCACCCCCCTGCCCAATACCTTAACACGGTAAATATACATTCCAAACCTTCCGCTCGGCCCACCTTACATTTTATCTATCGATATATTATGTAAATGTGATAACATTTATATAAAATTGATACGCATTATTTACATGACGATCAAAATGGATCGGGTGGCGTCGGTCGCCGCCCAAGACGACCGAAGTTGGGGGGAAAGAGTCCCATAATCATTATGAAACACAACGGTAGCGGCCGTAGCGGCAGTGGTTGCGTGTGTTGGTGTTGATCGCTCAACCAAATCCAAAACAACCGATACATTGAGAGATGAGGCAGTATTATTATGTAGATAAAATCATTTGAGGCAGTACCTACTGGAGAACATGAATTTGAACAAATATCAAGTGATATTTCAAATAGTAAGTGATATATGGGTGGTTCTACTTTTTAGGTCTCAACCATAAAAAAAATAGAGAATGCCATTTAGTAGATTTCATGCGACTAGAATGTAGGAAAATTATCATAGATTCGGTATCTGCAGACCAGCAGTGCGGTTTCATATTAAAACAAATATTTTTTTGCGGATTACTGAATCCAGACGGAAAAAAGTGTTTAAATTAAATTTAAATAATAAATTTTAAATTACTATTTAAATAATATTTATATTACGTTCTCCTAATATCAATTAAAAAAAATAAAAAAAAGTTGTTCTTTGTGTTTTATGATATAAGAAAATTGGTTAGGAAAGAAAGTTGACCAAATTAATCAACTTAGTTAACTAAAAAATTTAGTTGATATACAAACAAACACTGATATAATAAATATATACTTATTTTATTATCGTATCCTTCGCCGCTTTCATATCTCCCATCGTCACATTCTACCGTGACGAAGGATACACGTGTGACGAAGGATACAATATTCCAGCAAAATCGTTATTAATCATGAACAGCGATCATTTAGATCGAAAACTTGAGTTTATCGTAAAGCTTAAATTACAGATAATATTTACGTAAAAACGATTTGAAATTCGTTGAATACATACCAGAAAAAGCCGTGACGAAGGATACACTCAATAAACACACGCATCCGGTCTTCTTGCTTGATGTAAACAAAATGACAAGCTCTCAATGTCAATCACTTGATTTGACTTTCGCTTTATGTTCTGTGGTCTTTGGTGTTTCGTTTCACCAAAAAACATGACCCTTTCACCTATTTTTTTTAAGCTTATAGCATTATTTGGCAGTTGTGACGAAGGATACTCAAATTTTCGCGACAATTTTTCGTCACGCCAAAAAAAAAAAATTAACTTTCTAATTATCATGCGTAACAATTTAACTCTCTTTTTTATTTATAAAATTGTGTGGTTTCAATTGTGTGGTGTATTTTTAAAAAAACGTTACAGTTCCAAGGAATACGTAATAGGGACATGCGTTTTAGAACTGCAATTAAAGTTTGACACCATTTTTATAAAAAAAAAATTAAATCAAAAATTAAAGTAAATGTAGGTAGGTCATCTAAATAGGAGTTATTAACTTTATTTAAATAAAATAAATGACAATATCCTCATTCTGTATATAGTTTTAACCTTCCTTATTGTGGAAACAACTTTAATTTTTTGAAGGATCTAAATATTAGAATCACCCATATACGTTTACGCGAAGATGGAATTATTCACATTAGTCTCTTGTCTAAATGGAGTTCGGCATTGAAGTCGAAGTTGATGTTTATATTAAAAGCGTTGTGGGTTTTAGAAAGTAAGGCCTGATCCACATTATAATGTCGATATCGATACGCTCCCGCTCCTGTCTCGCTCCGATATAGTTTTGTTGTGTTCACATTACAGTGCCGGTACCTGTTCACTCTTCATTCACACTGTAGTGCCACTTTCGCTCCACTCTCGTTCCGATAAAAATTTATAGTGTCATATTTTAAACACTATTGTATTAAGAGAACATAATCATAATACATATCTCTTACAAGGAAATGCACCCAGAGTGAAATTCGGGATTTCGATGAAACTTCGCTGATGTGTAGAATAGGCAAAAATAAGGGACCCGTATTTTTTTTTATCGGCCATCTTTCATGTTTACGGGGTGAAACCAGCCCCTAAAATTGGGGGTTCAAATCGTATTTCTTAAGATATCTCGAAAACTATAAGAGATAGAGGAAAACTTTAAATTGACAAAATGTTAATCTTTGAAAGACCTATTCATCTGTATAGGTTAAACCAGGGCCGGGTTCATAAGAGGGTCTGGAGGGGTGAAAATGGGGGTAAGTTTTCGTGTACAGCCTGAATGGTTCAATGTATCAAATTTTTGTCATCATAAATAGCAAGAGCACCAAAAATTAGGGCATACGTGTTTTTGCGTTTTTTCGAAATATGTGTGGTATTCAAGCCATATAAGGAGAAAAAAAATAGGGTTGATTATATTGCATTATTATCGATTGTAAATACCTTCTATATTTTTTTTATTTTTATGCTTATTTTCATCATTAAAATGTAAATTTTTACTTTCCGATTATGATTCATATATTTTTCAGTACTAACTTAATTGGTAATTTAGCCATGTGTACATCTGGTTACTCATATTAATCATATTCGATAGTTTTTATACCTATTTCTGCGAAGGTCAAAGTTCTCTGGTGTGCTTGTGTTAATGAATGCTCGACAAGAAGCAATAATCTCTTTTGCTCACTTGTCAGGTGCTTTGTAATAAATTTTGCGATTTGGGAAATGGGGTTGACACCTATGAAACATACAAAAAGAATAAGAAAAATAGTTTGAATGTTGTGAAAGAAATAAACCGCGTTTATTTGGTTAAAAACGAATTTGTAAGAAGACAAAGGCAGTTGTTGAACGGAAGATTATTGATTTTTGTTGCACATTCATTAACATTTGCAGGCCAGAGAACTTGGGTAGAAATAGGTATAAAAAATATTGAATATTAGTAACCAAATATACACATAGCTAAATTACCAATTAAGTAAGTACGGAAAAATAGATGAATCATTATCGGAAAGTAAAAATTTACATTTTAATGATGAAAATAAGCATAAAAATAAAAAAATATAGAAGGTATTTGCAATCAATAATAATGCAATATAATCAACCCTATTTTTTTCCTCCTTATATGGCTTAAATACCACACATATTTCGAAAAAACGCAAAAACACGTATCCCTTAATTTTTGATGCTCTTTCTATTTATGATGGCAAAAATTTGATACATTGAACCATTCAGGATGTACAAGAAAATTTACCCCCAATTTCACCACTCCAGACCCTCTTATGAACCCGGCCCTGGTTTAACCTATACAGATGAATACGTCTTTCAAAGAGTAACATTTCGTCAATTTAAAGTTTTCCTCTATCTCTTATAGTTTTCGAGATATCTGAAGAAATACGATTTGAACCCCCAATTTTAGGGGCTGGTTTCACCCCGTAAATATGGAAGATGGCCGATAAAAAAAAATACGGCTCCTTTATTTTTGCCTATTCTACACACCAGCGAAGTTTCATCAAAATCCCGAATTTCACTCTGGGTGCATCTCCTTGTTAGTTAATTAGTTATATCATAATATTGTCGTGTCGTTATGTTATGTCATGTTTTCCTAATACAATAATTTTCAAATAAATGAAGAAGGCTGAGAAACATAATTTTTAAGGACTCTCAAAATAACAAACATAATTTTTAAGGACTCTCGAGTAAATCCCCCCTTAAACAATTTTCGACGTTAATATGGATATAATTATCAAGACAGTATATCCTTCCAACCTCGGACTATGCAGAGGAAAAAGTTGCTGGTGAAGTACGTCAGGGAAATTCGAGAATTAAGAAATGCTGGCATAAGTCATTTAGTTGAATGTAGAGTCATAAGGCAAACATCAATAACTTTAACTCCTTATGAAACATTATTTCATGTGACTATGTGAGTTAAAATACATCAAATATTTTTAATTCTGTATTTATAAATTGACGTGTAGACGTCATATAAATTGACGTGTAAACGTTTTTGACTGTTGACAGATAAATAAGGAATGACTTATTAGTTGCAACTGCGTTTATAATCAAAGTGAATCAATGTAAATATTTTTATTTAATATTTTTTATTATACTATAAACACATATGAGCCCGTATTAATGCTTGTTTTCTCCACTACTCACGCTGCAATCGATTTAATTGTCCCCGCCATATACTTCGCACCCTGCCTAACTTATCTATACAAATAGGTCAATATTGCCTATGTTTCCTTTTAAAAAATAGCTGCATATTTGTCAAATCTTACAACCTCCACTATGTCTCTTATCCTTTTTGACCTTCTGGAACTATTAGAATAAACACATAGTTAAACTATGCACATTCCCAATAAAATTAGGATGTATTAATTCATCTTCGAAGGATTAGAAAGACCTAACGGAGAGCAACCGTGACTATTGTGTCAAATATTTCATAAACACTTAACACCCAAGTGTTTATGCTTCTGGGGGTGCTAGAAGACTTACTGAAATATTATCACGACACAAAACGAAAATTACTGAATAATTTATTTACAGATAATGGTTTGAACGCCCCAACTCCTCTTAAATAATATGCCAACAAAACTGCCGTGTTTTATTTATTTATTTATTTATTTTTTATATGTAGATATATTAGACTACGTGGAAATGATGTATTTTTTCCCGCGTATTGACATCCTCTCAGCAGTAAGTAATACAGTACATACATAATAATGATAAGTTTGGTACCAAAGTACAATCCTTAACCTCACCGTTCGACACGGAATCATTTAAAATTCTGTACCATAACTGAAATTATTTCAATTGTCACGTATTGTTAAAACATTACCTAATACGTTGAATCAGTGAGTCACGTAACTTTTCTCTGGTAGGTTAACAAATATTATTTTGCAATCTCATCTATAAATACAGAGTGAATACGGTGGTGTAGAAATGGAGTACATGATCTCCCCATCCGCCACTTGAACAGAAATTAATTTAAATTTTATCGTGGTATATCTGATGACATCATCAAGCTAATTTTCGAAGATTTGAAAAAAAAGGTAAATAAAATACAGAATGATGAAAATCAAAAGGAAATTATAGGTTTTTGGTTTTTTTTTTCGTTTTTATCAAATTTAGGAAAATAGGACAACTAGAAAAAAGTATTTAAAGAAAGATAAAAGGAATTTTCTAATATACTATAGGTAGCAAAAATGTAAAGCTCACATTCAAATTACGGAATTCTAGGACGGGATGTTTTTTTAATTTTGTGACGTAATAACGGTAAATTAAATACATAGGATCACCTAAAAAAAAATAGAATTAACTTATTTCTGAAGTTCTTAGCGAAAAACAAAAATTTTACGGATTTTACAGCATTTCCCTTGATGACTTAGACGTGAATTTTTGGGGGATGTTTTCTAATTCAGGAACATACGTAGGGAGCGCCAAAAGTTCTCGGTCTGAGTATTAAAAAATACAGAGAGAATAACAATGAAAATAATTTATTTTTCTATATAACCGCCCTCTATTTCAATACACTTATTATACACAGTCAAAAAAATTGTGTTAAAATTAATACATTTCACATGTCCAGAACGGTCCACTCAATTTTTTGTGTTATTTTAACACAAAGCATATGTGTCAAATCTATACACAAGATTTGTGTCAATGATTTAACACACAAGAGGACATATATTTTGTGTTAATTTTACACAATTACTTAGTTATAATTTTACCAGTAAATATGTTAATATAACCATTATTCAGTGTATCTTTTTAACACAATGATATGTAAAACTAACTGATTTAGAATGTAGAAGTTTACGCAATAAATGTGTTGGTATAGGTATTTTGTTATTTATTTATTATGTAAATGAAAGGAAATAGTAAAAAATAATTTTTCAGTACTTAAACTTTTTTATTTAATATTTCTACAATTTTTGTAAAGATTTCGACGATGATATTGGTGAATTTCACTTGGTATTTGATGAAAATAATGTTGAAGCAATACCCAAAAATTGTGAAGATCGTTGTGAAACTTAACATGGAAGACAAAATGGAACGTACCACTTAAACGTCGAATATTCGATAATCTTTTAATTAATTGAAATAAATTCTGCAAACAAAGAAAAAAATTTAGTCTATAAAAATTCAGTCTATAATATTTTTAATTAACTTACCTAATAATGAATATTTAATATCTGTATGATTTTTGTCGGTTTCATTGTTGTGACTGATGGAAATTAACTGACTGCTACACTGGCAATGCGATATCTGATTCCAATTTGATGAAATGTTAGGAACAAAAAATTGTGAAGATCGTTGTGAAACTTAACGTGGAAGACAAAATGGAACGTACCACTTAAACGTCGAATATTCGATAATCTTTTAATTAATTGAAATAAATTCTGCAAACAAAGAAAAAAATTTAGTCTATAAAAATTCAATCTATAATATTTTTAATTAACTTACCTAATAATGAATATTTAATATCTGTATGATTTTTGTCGGTTTCATTGTTGTGACTGATGGAAATTAGCTGACTGCTACACTGGCAATGCGATATCTGACTCCAATTTGATGAAATGTTAGGAACAACACAATGAACGCATTTATTATTTAATAGGTAACAAAAATAACTTGTTTATTTGATGCTTCGAATTAGAATATTTATAATGTATGTGTTCACCACCTCGGTGTTGTCATAATTACTCAAACATACGAAACAAGCGCGCAAAACCGATTTTTTTTGTGTTGAAACTACACAAATAAGATGTTATTTTTGATTTGACACAAATGTGATGTTATTATTTGCTGTTTAAAACAGATTAACATTTTTATTCTGTTAAATCAAAATTTTTGTTAATATTTTAATTTAACACAAACACGAAATGTTATATTAACACAGGGTTTTGTTACTTATTTAACACAAAGATTTTAACCACTGGTTTTTTTGTACACAAACACAAATGTTTTTTACCGTGTAAGGTGGGATAAGCATCTCTGTGCCTTTATAATAATAAGCATAAATTATTTGTAGCGATTCTACAAGACCGATGTTTTCGGAAGTGATCGAATCTGCCGGACGTCCAGAACGATCATCGTCGTTGAGGGACTCGTACCGCAAACGAAACCTTTGGCACGGCTTTACCATATACAGCATCCAATCTGTCCTTAATTTCTTCTGGAGTTTGTCCTTCTTTTGTCAGAAATTTTATGACTACACGATATTCAATTTTTGAAACGGTCGACATATTGAGTTTACACTTTTACAACAGAATAAATAAAACACATGTAAACTCGTCACCTTTAAATAAGTTTAATGATGTTAGGCCGAGAACTTTTGGCGTTCCCCACGCACATTTCATTTTTTCAAGTTATCAGTACAAGGCTAAGTGCCGTATTTGTAATTTGTTCAGTTTTTTCGGATTAATAGTTTAATGATTACCCGTCGGGGAGAGGATTAGGAGCAAACTATTTGCCGTTATAAAGTATTTTGCAAACAGAACTCAAAAAATAAATAAATAAATAAATAAAAGGAATCTCCCTCAGGCTCATTTTTTAACAACATCCCACATGAGGTAGTACACTAACATTAATAAAAAAATTTTTCCGTACATACTTATTAATTGAAATTTACATTTGTAGCAAATACATTCAAAATTTCATATTCATAGGTTCAAAGATATATAAATTATACGGTTCTGACCGACTTGACGAACCTTTTTGTCTTCAGAACCCTAACGGAAAGACCCGTTGGAGAATTAATACATAAGTACATAAATCCATGTGCTAAACGAGCATATGTGGATTTATATCGTAATTTAACTATTATAACAGCTACAAATATTATCTACAACAAAAAACCTATACATTATTTTATTTAAATTATTTTTGTTATAAAACATTAATTATAAAATATTTATAATTATAGAAATATTTAAAGGATTAGTTATTATTATTATTATGAAATATAAATAACATCTATAATATATCGCCTCTGAATACTTTATAACATACTAGTGATATAGTTCAAACCAACTAAAAATGGTCTGATGTCATTGACAAGTGAAGTAAAATTAAAAGTAGAGCTTTAAATTATTATAGTTACTCTATTATAAAAATACCCCTGTCGCAGCATCCTGCATAATATAGCGAGTTTCCAGTTATAAAAATTAGTTTTTCTCGGTAATCAGTTTATACAGAATGATGGTTTAAAATCTGATTTTTTCTCCTCTTTCTAACGGTGAAAACAATGTTGCAAAAAATTTTTAAACTTGGGAAAATTTAGGACATTTTGGAAAAATAGGACATTTCCTTCGAGGGTTACCGTGCGAAAACACACACACACACACACACATATATATATATATATATATATATATATATATATATATATATATATATATATATATATATATATATATATATATATATATATTAGTGAATATTACTTCCGATTTCTAGGGACCTCAAAGCAAATTTCTGCCATAGCCTCGGACTCAAGTCGCGTCATGACAGTGGCTGTAATAGCTGAATTCCATTATGGAAATTCCCTAAAAATCTTGCCATAAATGCGATGCTCGGAACATGGTTTTTTGGGCATTTTTCGTGAAAAAATTAATTTTTGCAAAAATTTCCCCAAATTCAAAAATTTTTGCAACATTTTTTTACACTATTGAAAAGAGGCGGAAAAGTCACGCTAAAGGTTTTTGAACAATAATTATTCTGTCAACTAATTTCCGAGAAAAACTAATTTTTGTAAACGGAAATTCGTTATGTTATGCAGGGTGCTGTGACAGGGGTATTTTATATGCTACATATTACATTAAATTTTTCATCAAACAAAATTCTGACAAAATTATAATAACTAAAGCTGACAAAGGTGGTTCAACGGTAATTTTAAATAAGGAAGAATATCTCAATAAAGCTATGACACAATTAAACAATAAAAAAACTTATTTAAACATTAGAAAAGATCCAAATGAAAATATTTTGAGAAAAATTAAACTATATACAGATAAATTATACAAAAATAAATATATTGACAGCACAACGAGGACCAAACTTCAAAAATCAGGAAAAACTTTACCCGAAATCTATTTTTTACCAAAAATTCAAAAAAAGGATATACCATTACGACCAATTGTTAGCCAGATCAATTCCCCTATACAGGGAATAGCAAAATATTTCTCTGAAATATTAACTAAATCTGAAAATAGTCAATTTTCCATAAAAAATTCGTATGATTTCGTAAAGAAAATTAATAACATTCAACTTAAAGATTCTAATGAAAAAATTTTTTCATTGGATGTCAAATCTTTATATACAAATATTCCTCTAAACTTAGCAATAGCTGTCATTAAAAAACAATGGACCAACATAAAAAAATTTACAGATATAGATAGAGAATTATTTATTGAGGGAATTGAGTTAATTTTCGAAAATAATGTTTTTAGATTTCAGGATAAATTTTATAAACAGTTATTTGGCTGCCCAATGGGTGGGAACCTTAGCAGTATCATTGCTTCGTATGTAATGGATTTTCTTTGTGCTGCCAGTATTAAAAAAGTCAAAGAATGGAATCCAGCTTTTTTCTATAGATACGTAGATGACATTTTAACAGTAGCGCCAGAAAATTTAATAGAACATATTAAAAATAGTTTTAATAATTATCATCCAACTTTACAGTTTTCCATTGAAATAGAAGAAAATAACCAAATAGCTTTTCTTGACACCTTAGTTAAAAAAGATAAGCATAACGTGATTAACACAATATGGCATAAAAAAGATAATTACACTGACAGAATCATTAATTACAACTCGAATCATCCACAATACATAAAAAATAACATGATACATAATCTAATGCATAGAGCGGTACATTTAAGTAGCATAAAAAATAGAAAAGAATCTATAAAATTAGCTGTTTCCATTCTAACTAAAAATAACTATCCTATAAATTTAATTAACATGATAAAAGAAAAAGTTATACATTTAGCATATAATACAACAAAAACTAATGTAGATACAATAAATGAACATAAAAATAGAATTTGTTTACCCTATAATAATTTAACTAAGAAATTAAAACCAATAATAGAAAAAAATAGCAAAAATAAAATAACTTTTTCTTTTAACAATAAAATTTCAAACATTTACACTAAAAAAAGAGTAAAAACAGATATAAAACATGATTACAATGTAGTATATAAAATTAACTGCCAAGATTGCGAATTATCATACTATGGACAAACGTCACAGTCGTTGAATAATAGATTAGCCCAACACAAATATGACATAAAAAGGGGCAAAGAGGCAACTGGATTATCTGAACATTCGATAAATAATGATCACAGGTTTAATTTCGACCAAGTCGAAATATTAGACAGAGAAAATAAATACCAAAAAAGATTATTAAGTGAAGGTTTTTACATAAAACTGAATGAATCAAAAAATTGCAACAAGCAGATAGAATCATTAGCTCTAGATAATGCCTATTTACCGATTATTAAAAAAATAAAATAATAATAATAATAGAAATCAATAAACAATATTTCCAAAAGATGCTTATATAATACATTGTAATCAAAAAACATAAACAATAAACACATTACCAATATGTAAATTGAGACAGGACTAATTTTGTCTAGAATTTTCGAGAAATTTATCTTTAAACAAAAAATTTACAAATTTAGTTCAGTTGATCACTGTGCTACCATACCAATAACAATGTACTTGAGGAGTACATTGTACAAACTGTGATAATTTAATAAAAAAAATTCTCTTGAAAAATTTTTTTGATTTTACATTTTAAATATGTTTGACTTTTTTAATTGTTTTAAATTAAAGTAATTATTTTATAAAAAATTTTTTCGATTGACAAATTTCCATGTGAAATGCAAAAAAACTAGTTAAATTGTTTTAATGGATTGTTGGTATGGTTGGTTGTTTATCCAAGAATGACAATCTGAAATTTAGATAATTTCTGGTGAGTAAGATTGTAAAAAATTTTTTTAATATTTTAATATACATACTGTTTCAGTTTGTCCTGTCTCAAATCTGCTAATATTAAAAAATAGGTTTTGTTTGTTTCGTTAACACAAATAGATTTTCTTCCAAACATAAAATTTCCTATATATCAACTAAATCACAAATTCTTGTTGTTTTTACAAAAATAAATAAATAATCCTCCTATCCAATATGTAGCTTATAACCTAAAAAATAATAGTATAAGTTAACGAAGAATTGTAAATATATAAAAAATGATGTTATTGTTTATTATTACGTTGTAAAAATTTTTTTTTTTTTGATGTTTAGCCACTGAAGATGATATTAAACATATCGAAAATATTTTGGCAAGTTTAATAAAGAAAAGCTATGAAATAGAAGATATTGGTTTCATTATGTCCATCCTTCTATAAAGCTAGTCCACGCAATTTGGGAGAAGGTTGAAAAAATTCTTCGTGAAATTTATATATCCCAAAAAAAATATTGTTGTAATATTACATTAAATCTATAATAATCACTGCTTGTGCAGAACACTATTGGCGCAAGTACAACTTGCACTTGGCGACTTTTTTATTTCATAATTATGTACATGCATAGGTCTTTGACGAATATGTACATATATAGTATCGGTACATACTGATCTATAAGTCGTTATTTGACTTCAGTAACGAAATATAGTATATATGGATAATCCATATCAAATATCTCTTTATTGAAAAACTATGTTCCTGGCGTCGGACGCGTCTGGCTGAAGAACTCATCCAAGATTTTTGAATTTCCAATGTTTTCCACAAATTTCAAACAAGTAGAATTTTTCGTTTGACAGTTATCGCGTTGATACATAAATATATAAATACGTAAATACATATATATATATATATATATATATATATATATATATATATATATATATATATATATATGTTTGGAAACTCGCATATACATTCTGGAAACTCGCTAATAACAAAAACGAAAAGAGGTAGAACTCTAGATACATCTAATTTTGCTTTATTTGTTGTGTTTGTTTCATGACGGCAGACCGTTTTTAATTGAAGTGGCTTATACAAATGTAGCATTAAGCAATATGCATATTTTCAAACATATATTATTATTTATAAATTTTATTATTATCTATTGCTCACAATGGTATAATTGTAAAAAATTGACGATGCAAGATTACTCATTACGAATATTTTAAAAATAAGTATACATTTACATTCCATAATAATGGAGAATTTTAGTGCTGTATCGGTTTTAAAAGTGGATTATTTCGCAAGGATCGTGGAAAGAAATCAATGGGCCCAGGGACAAACTATCCATTTTATTAGAGTAAAAGTTATGTAAAGACAAGATCTGGTGGATGGGATTGGACCTGCTTTGGGACCCAGGCCCCGAGGCTACAGCCCCAGCTGCAGCGCCCCGTCGTCGAGCCTGCTTTTTCATGTACAAGTGACTTATCGGCTATACTTTGACAATCAACTTCAAGACGATTTTTCCCAAATTGCAAATTGTCAAGGATATTGTTGAACCATCACCTGTCAAGATATAAAACGACACTGACCTCAGTAGTAGGACACTTTCAAAGGCGTAGACTTTAGGCCGCTACTACACTGCCATAGATATAATATGTTAAAGATTTATGATATTTCATTGTTTCATTCTTCCTAATATTTGGCCCTAGATCAAAGATCTCTGAAAATCTGTTGTATTGTAATAGCGGCCATCTAGGCTGTATACAGCTGACTTTAAGAGTGCAGTGCAGTTAAAAATAATTAATATCAAAATTCCATTCAGTTAAACCAAAACAAAAACAAAAACTTCATTGCTGATTTCAATAAAATTTCAACCGGTTATAACCATCGAAAAGTTCCAGAATTATGGGTTACACAATTTTATATCTCACGAAAACATTTTGATAAATACTTGAATCCCCCATCATAGAGAATAAAGCATCATTTTTAGTTCCAACGGATCAAAAATACTTTGGCTTCCGCTGTTAAGCGAAATTTAAATTAAAGCAAATAGCCTCGCTAGATAATTTAAAATAATAAACAAATTCAAACTTGTAGATAAAGCTATTTTCATTTTTGTCCAATTTGATTGATTTGTCCAAACGGCATTTGATGTAATATATTTCACACAATTTAAATGACTATTAAATAATTTTTTTCTGAATTTTTATAATTTTCAATTATTCAAAATTGCAAGAAATAATATACAGGGCGGGCCATCTTAATCTATGCATCTAAATATCTCGCCAGAGGCGCCACCTATCAAAAAATGACTTTTACAAAAGTTTTTAGATACGAAGGAGGACATTAAATGGTTACCTTAAATTTGACCTTAACATTCATTCACAAGGTCATTTTGAGGTCAAGTCGTATTTTTCAAATGGAAAGACCTATTTTTTATTTCGAATTCTGAAAGAGCGAGAAATTTCACGTCGAAAATGCTATGAACGAATTTTTTTTATTGACCTTTAATTTTTTACTTTATAGTTATGAAATTTATTAGTTATGAAAAATTAATTTTTCATAACTTTCTAGCGTCATTTAGTTCTGGATTTTGACCTTAGAATGACCTTCAAAGGTCATTAAAAATGAACAGAAGCTCCTATTTTACGTCTCCAAAAGATACCGACAGTTTAAAGTTAGGTTTTTCCTTTAAAATGATAATTTTTTATTGTTCTTTGGTGGTCTTCATTCGTTTACAGCATTTTCGACGTGAAATTTCACGCTCTTCCAGAATCTGATATAAAAAATAGGGCTTTCCATTTGAAAAATACGACTTGACCTCAAAATGACCTTGTGAACGAAGGTTAAGGTCAACTTTAAGGTAACCATTTAATGTCCCCCTTCGTACCTAACAACTTTTGTAAAGGTCATTTTTTGATCTGAATATCGCTGGCGATATATATATATATATATATATATATATATATATATATATATATATATATATATATATATATATATAGGCCCTTTTTGGTTTTAACTAGTTAAGTCCGGACCTCAAGAAACAAAGGAATAGTCGTCATAATGCTAAATTAACAGTTTTAAAGTCTCTTCAGAGTGTTTGGTGAAAATTCCGCATTATTTTGTTAACACTTTCAGAAAGGAAACATAGACTCAACTAGTCAATTAGATGGAAATCCATATAACAGTTTTTCATTTTTTTTATAACCTTATTTACAACAACTGGATTTCTTAGCTTTCTTTCAGTTTCTTTTTAAAACGAAAACTTTCAATAAATCTAAAGTATAATAATAATAATAATAAAAAAACTATATTTGCAAAGACAATCATAATCTTGGAGAGGGAATATTAAAATTAATATATATGTACATAAAAAGAACACATTCTATTTTAATCAACGGTTATAATACATTAAAAACTTTTCACTTCTATAACAAATAGTTATTTTCTCTGTGCCGCGAATGAAACTCGAAAGAATATTATAAGTTGGCGAAAAGAAACTCTTCTTCGAAAAGTACACACATACATTTAAAAAACTATGAATAATTTTTTTTTCTTTCTAATTTTAAAATATTTTAAAAGCGTTCTCAACAAAAAGTATTTATAGATTGTCAGCGGGAAGTATTGGGGATGTAGAAAGTTTTTTCTCTTCTTTTCAACGCAGATAAAAGAGATTTTTTAATCAGAAATAGTAATTAACCACTACTAATGTAATTTAAGTTCAGTCTTAGAAATTAAAATCTATATATACCCTGTTTCAAATACAATTTATCATGAATCAAAGTTAAAAAATTAAATAATTCTTATGTTCAAGACAAATCTATTCGTTTCTAAAAACAAACCGCAAATTTAAAATTTAAGTAAATGCAATAATGAAAAAGATAAAGCCAAGAAAACGGAAATTATTTAAATTCATAAGTAATGTAAAATGGTTAAATTTAAGTGAAATAGACCATATATAAAATCTAACTAAACATACAGCCAAAATCACTAAACGGATTTCGACAAGTGAGGTGAATCTGTCAATGGCGAACGACGCGACACGCCAGGGAAGGCTTGACGAAGTCCGAATTTTGAAATTTGTTTTTTTTTCTGAGCTACATGGGTTTTCAAAATTTAATAGTACCTATATTTATTAGCGAAGACTGTAAATGTTATTTTTGTGTTTACAGTTTGAGAATCCGAGGCTGAAAGTTGAGGATTCTTAAACATCCATGGTAGGCCCGACGAGAAGGTGGGGTAGCCGGGGTTGTAGCCCCGGAGCTCGAGCTAGAAAAGGGGACCCGTAGTGTTCAACTTCGCTGTCACGTTTGGGTTGACAGTTCTTCGAGTTAAATTGCTTTTAGGAAAGAAATTTGAGTTGTAGAAAACACAAATTTATTCAGAAAAAATATAAAACTCAAGTGTAATACGGTTAGATAATTTAACGAATAAAATAAATTAGTATAATTCATATTATTATTTAATACATTGTTACTATATTTTTGAAATCAATTAAATTTACCAATACAAATTTTTGTTTCGTTTTTATCGTGTTTACCTCCAGTGAAATGAACAATGAAATGTTTTGTACTATTTTTTTCGCTGTAAACTTTTTTCCATGGTAAAAGTGAAAGAACTACAATATTCTTATGGAGTTTGATACACATGAGTTAAATTATCAAAAATATTTTTCATTAGTAAACATAAACAATAACCATAATTTTCCTGGAAAATTATTATAAATATATATGTCTCAAGTTTTGTGTATCATTTTATGTAAAAAGTTCGAACCTCGCTACGTACGTACGTGAGTCGTTAGTCACCAAATTTATGATCAAAATCGTTCCGTAGTTTGGTTTTTTCATCATAATTCATAATAAATTTATATTTTTGTTATTTTTACTCTTCATTACCGCTGCGTGCCAAGTTAAATTCCACTCACTTTATGTGCTGTTATCATGACACACAAAATTCACTTACACTGAATTCGTATATGTTCGTTTTCACTGCGCGCCTATAAAGAAGAAAATGAGAACAGGAAATAGACGGAAGAAATTTATCGGAATATTTATAGAAAATATGGAATTTTAAATAAAAAATGATAATTTATAAACATTCTGTGTATTTTATTAAAAATGACAAGTATATTATGTAGATATATATATATATGATGGTTATTTCGTATGTAATCTCAAATCTGAGACATCACAAAGAAACGTGAAAAAATAGTGTTTTGTGGCATTTTGCGACAAGTAAAATTTCGTAGCTAAATTTTGTTAACATAATTACATAATTATTAGGAATTTTTGGAATAAATGATCACCATGTTACAACAAAAATTTTCTGTTTATTATTGGCTACGTACTACGTTTCGAGAATAAAATCTCTTCTTCAGACCATAATCTTTAAAATATCAACAAGAAACATATTAAAGTGCTAAATGGTAATACAATAAATAGAATACCTACTAACAATTTTTTCAAAAAACAAATCAATATGAAAAAGTATTATTGTTATTAAGATAAGAAACTTTTTCAAAAAATACACAATTTTACAGGCAAAAAATAAAATTTTTTTAAATTAATACATAATTTTTCAACAATATAATTTTAAAAAAAAATTATATTGTTGAAAAACTAAATAAAAATAAAATACTTTTTATAGTTGAAAAAATATTCCCAGACACTTTTGTAGGTTTCCTTCTTTTTGGTCCTTGTCGTACACTTTTCAACACTACACCAGTGTCCTTAATCAGTGGTTTTTATTTAGTTTTTTAAATATTTGACATAATAATATTTCATTTTCACAAAGTTAAAAAAATGATGCAATACTATAAAGAAAAGTTAAATATGTTATTTTCAATTAGAATAAAGTATTTTCGTTTGATTTTAACTGATTTGAAAATTCTAAGCAGTACATATCGACATCCACTGATTTTTGTTTTTTAAAATTATATTTTTAATAGTATTAAATATTTTTTTTTTTTTGCAATGATTCCAATCATTCAGTTATTTTATGTACCTATATGTTTACAGTTAAGTTATAAATCATTAATGTCATTTGTTTTCGGTTTCTTTAAGAAATATTCTTCTGTAATCAAATTATTATTGAATAAACAGAATTTACATAAAATATAAAATAGTGTTATTAACTTATTATTTATTATTATTTCGTAACCTAATGTTCAATTAGTACCCTATGCACTATTTATTTGTTTGACTGGAATTACAAAAAGACAATTATCCGTTGACAAAGAAACTATCAAAAGTGTCTGGGAATATTTTTTCAACTTATAATAGTATTACGTCAAACATTGAAATGAATTAAAAATCAAAAATCAAAAAACAAAAAATTGTAAAAATCAACAAAAACTGAAATAGACAAAATAGTCCACAGATGTGCTTCATATCTATTATGTTTTATAGAGAATAATAATAAGTTTATGTAAGTGGATATTATTTATAGTACATTTAAGCTTATTTTTGTTGATGTTTTCGAATGTTTTGACATAAACGTTTATAAAGTATCACATTATCATTTTCAATTTGATTATTAACATTTTCCGTTAAAAAATCCATAGGGTTTCCAGGTTCAATATTTTTCTGTAGTTTCTTTCATATTGTAGCACCTTTGTATTACTGTAATCAAAATCATGCTCCAAATTATATGAGTGTTGTACCAAACCAGTGCGTAATTCACCTGGAGCCACCCAAATCTCACCTGACTTGTTTTAGGCGATACTCGAATGCCTTAGACGTCTGGGCAATGTACGACGAGCTGCAACTCGAACAAGGGACTGAATAAACTGAATGGCTTCTTTCTTCAGTTGGAGTCACTCCTTTTAGGTTTGAGTAGAGGGAATTTTTTATGAAAAAGCGATACTTATACACTGGAAAAAATCCTTGAGATTTAAGGAAAGAGAAGACTGGAATGATTGATTAAGGCAGTGATAATATCTCCGGTGTTGTTCATGATACAGTTATTATTTTACGTACGGTGAATGAGATTTTTTGCCATACTATCAATAACAGACTGAGGAAAATTGTTTTTAACTAAGATATTTTTAGCTACTTGTATGACTGTAGGTGGTTATTCCGGACGTGATAAATTTATGGTCTTATTAATGTAACATGGTGATCATTTATTCTAAAAATTCCTAATAATAATCCAAAAATCACCTTAACTTTTCGTATATCATAATCACATAATGAATTAATTGTTATTAAAAAAAAAAGTAGAAAATTGAATAATCACTTGTACCGAGATTCGATCTCGGTACCCCACTATCCGCACTTCGTCGCTCTACCGCTGAGCGATGGCCACTTTGATGAAACGTTCTAAATAACTAAAGGTGGACTTTAATATTGTAAATTTTTAATACTGATATTATGCTTTACTAGCAGATGAAATTTGATTGAAATCGGTGGTGGCCATACCTGAACCTCTCCTTGTTAGATTTTCTAGCATAACGCGAATACAGTACAAGTGGATACTAATTGTACTCATTAAAAGCGATACTTTTTTTAACTTCTTAACAAATAATAGACACTTTATTGGAACTTATGATGACACTAAGGCGAAATGTTGTATATATATTGCCTGCTGTAGATCGTTCTTTTGTTTATCCCCTGTCAAATTTATAATTCATTTGTTACAAAATGCAATAAGTAATGTATATCCAAAAAAAAACAACATCAACTCATGAAATATGATTTAAAAATTTATATTAAAAATAAAATTTGTGTAAAAAGAAAATATTATTCGTCAATTTTTTTATTTTTTTTTTTGCAAGAATTTAAACATACTTACCTAACCGATCCAAATACATTAATCACTGTCCATTACATATTTAAATTGTAGGCTTCGATGCGCGACTGGCCTCAGCAGAAACGTATTAAGGTATATTTAATCTAATATTTATATATGTATAATATAAATATCGGGGTTTATTACTTTCAGGTACAGAATTACGCATAATATAATAAATGTTAACTGGGGTCCAATAATTTCATCTACCTAGTCTAACTTAATATTTTAAACATTAAGTTGGAACATTCATCATTTTATTAAACAAATCTCTTTAGCTGCTATAGGTACGTCTTATTATGTTAGGGTAATTCTTTGGTAATTACATATACTTCGCGAAGCTATAACCTCTATGGATGGGAAAGTAAAATTTTTGAAGGGTCAGGATAGATCTTTTTACCTTAAGAACTAAATCGTCGTTAGGCACACTCGAAACCGGTGCACTCTAATCAAAATCGTCGACCTTCTTCGGTTCCGCTGGAGCGACCCAATCGATGCTGTGCCGTTGGATTCGTATTCCAATCTAGCATACCCGAATCAATTTTTGCCGCTCATAAAATTCTTTTTTATATTCTGTAAGTGTTGTGCAGTTGTGGTTGGCTGTAAATTATGAAATATCTTCTAATTTCTGTAGAGTGGTTATTGGTAAACCTACTAGAATCAGTTTAGACTTTAGAAGATATGAAATGATGTCAGTAATATAAAATTTTTCAAGCTGACACTGATAGAGGTTGTTCGAAATTTGGACTGGTTGTAAAGTTTTGTAGAAGCAAATCATCATTGATCTCTCTTCACACTGCATAGTATTTGAGAAGCCTTATCGATAAAAATTTTAAATAATTAATACAGCCTTGGCCAAAAGTATCAAGCACCCCCATAAAACACGTGTAACTCATTAATTAATTTAAAAATGACTTATCTACTTAATGTGGTATGGTCCGGCGAATCTAATCGTATTGTTTAATGCGATGGTAAAAAATTCTTACATTTCGAGAACTAATTGGTTTCCCATTGTCCTTCGATGAAGCTGCAGCGAGCTCAAAAGAAGTTTTTTTTGCTGTCCTTAAGTGAGTCACGGATAAGTTTTCTAACCTGGCGGTCAGTAGTAATGCGTTTTCTGCCCGTTCTCATTTTGTTTGTGTAAGAGCCAGTCTCCGCGAACCTTTCAATGGTAGATTGCACTGCACATCGTCAAACTTTTACTAACTTAGCAATATTTACTTGAATCTTCCCTTCTTCACATAACATCTGGATTTTGATCCGTGTTTCTGCGTTAAGTTCTCATTGTTTCGACATTTCGTATTACAAACTGTCTCTACTACACAAATAAACAACACTCAGCAGGTGTTTTATGATACCTTAAAATCCTTTATCTATTGTTTAAAATTAATTTTTAGTATGGCCTTTCATTCTATTATTAAACAGATAAGTCATTTTTAAACTAATTTATAAGTTGCACGTGTTTTATGGGAGTGCTTAATACTTTTGGCCAAGGCTGTATTAGAAAGGTTTACTTTGTGAAAATCCATATTGAAAACATGGGATCGTTGCTTTGTCACTTTTCACAACAGAAATCGTACAAACACGAGTCGACTTTCGGCCATTACGCCATCATCAGGTGAAAAACACAACTAAAAACTGTTCTTTTAGGCGAAACTATGTATATTATAGATTGAAGTGAATAATGTATTAGTGGAGGATGTTAGAGATAGAGGCAGATATAAGCACATCAAACAAATGTAAGGGAAATCCCAAGATAATAAATTTTTTCGATAAAAGTATTATTTTTTTGTATTATTTGTATAGGTACCTACAGCGAATTTTATTTTAAATAGGTTAAGTGTAATCTCATTAAAATGACTCAAGTAAGTTGGGAAAAACCCGACATTTACGATACGCCCAACTACACAGCACATACAAATAGCCCAGCCCAACTACACAGCACATACAGATCATAAAAATGAAAGGATCATCAAAATTTAGAACGCTAGTTTTTTTTTAAGTGACTCCCAATGACTAGAGAATTACCCATATCGTGAATAAAGACATGTTTCATATGTACATAATATGTATATGACAGTATTCGAACAGAGGCGGTAGTCGAGAAAACATACAAAGTGTGCAAAAATTTTCAGTATTATCGCAACACACAAGAATTTTGATCTAATAGTTTTTAATTACCACAATCGTTTTAAAGACCGAGTACTAATTAACTACTGAAATTCTAATGAAAATTATGACCGCTGAGTAAAAAATTAATTTTTAGTAGGTTTTTTTTTTTCTGAAAGCAATAATAAGAAATTGATACCAAGATAATAAAATTTCCTCAACGAATCTATAGAAATAGGAATATATTCATAGCTATAATTTAAAAAATTTAGTCTGATCCAGACCAGGGCACTTATCCACAGGCGTTCTTTCATTCCATTTTTATTTTTTACAAAACTAAAATTACAGAATCAACTTAAAAGATATAGTCGACTCGCGTTATAAGTCAGTTTCGGGGCTGTAGGAGAATATAATTCTAAGAATTCCTGTACCCGCACTTGTGCTTAGTAGTCAACCGCCGTAACTTGCACTTCCCCTACTTTTCAAGCGTGTGAGTGTGTACTTATTTTTAATCAAATTGCCCGGACGTTTAGTGCAGTATTACCATTCGTTAGAAACGGCACAAAGTCTGTTACCTATTTCCAATAATTAATTTATCTACTAGTATTTTCTATATGCGTTCTATAGTTTGTGTGACAGTAGTTTAAACGATATTGTCCACATATATTTTCTGTAAAAAATGTTTCAAAATCTTTTGTAGAAATTGTAAATAATATTGTTAGTCAAACAAAGTTTGTAATATAATCCGCGCGAGAAACGAACAAAACTTGCTTTGGTCTATTACACATGTAGGTATTATGTAAACACGAACCTATAAAAAAGATTCTGACAGGATGATTTATGAGTTGCACTAATCGTACCGTTGCTAGCTTATTATTAAACATCAACATTAATGTTCCGGTCTCATAACGAAAGGCTGAAATAAAATTTTTTCGGTGATGGAGTCGATATTTTTACAATAGAAAAAAAATCGGCGGACTTTTAGCGCGATTCGACTGTATTTTTAAACCGTCGAGTTAGATTCCTAGTATAAATGTAAGCTATTTTATACTGAAAATTAGAATTTCTGATTCGAATACATTCAAAAATATTTTGCAGGCTACAAAACTGATAACTAACTTGAAACACAAATATACTCATTAAGAAACTGTTACTTTTAGACAACACTGTAAAAATCTTTTTTCTTCATTTTGCACTAAAAAAAAATTTTTACATCAATTTGAATTTGAGTAAATTCAAAAAAACAATACAACATTAATAATATAATATATTACAAATATCTAATTTATTTTTTCCAACTTTTTTTGGACTAAAATATGATAAATATTACCACAGCTGTCAAAATAAATGTTACTAATGATTCTTTGTTTTGACGTAAATGGTTCTTAGTCAGTTTTAGTAATAAAAGAAACAAGAAGACATTGACGCCCGGTCTTTAAAATACATAATTTATCATATACGTATACAATAATGTTCATAATTTATGCAAGATATATTGTCTAAACCGTCAGTACTGTATTTGTTTTTGAGCAAAAATAAATTTCTTATCGTCACATAAAATTAACTTTACGACAGAATTTTTCGAAGGGGAAGATTGTCTTTCCTTTGCCTAGGTACATCTTGGTTATTAATAAACACAAAGGGTAAAGGGACTTCTTCCAAATATTACACCAACATTATTTGATTTTCATCTTATTTTAATTAATTAATTAATTAATTGTAATTGTTATTGTTAATTACATTTTTTTTAGTTCAAAATGTAATAGCAACTTAAAAAATAATAATTCAGATAGCTGGTTTTTATTTTCAGACCATTCTATCAATAAAGGATGATTCCAGGGGGAGCCCAAAAGAGCTTAAATTTTGAAAGTCAATTTCGTGCCTGAGTTACGGATCCTCAAAGTATAAAATTTTTTTAGAGAAATTAAACATAAAATAATAGTAAATTGGGTAATAAGTGCGGGAAATTGTCGATTGCCCACGAAAGCGAAGTTGAGCGCACGAACGTAGTGAGTGCGCTCATTCGCTTGAGTAGGCAACCGACAATCCCGCACGAGTTGCACATACTATTTTTTATTACCAATTTCACATACTTTTTCCTATTATCACTATTTTTGACATTTTTATTACTTTTTAAAATAATATTTTTGAGTGTTTGTCTTTTTTTTCTGAATTAAATATCGTTTGAATTACTTTGTTGGTGGTTTCTAGAGAAATAAATGTGCAATATTTATTAAATGAAAAATCAAGAGGCGGCTTTGCGTGTTTTAATTAAATTTGCGTGTGGAAAGTTACTTTCCACACGCTAAAAAGTATGTGGGAAGAATACAGTGGGCAAACATCTATTTTGCGTACAGAAATGTGTGCGCCAAATAGTACTTCTCCCGCATGAGTAATAAAAAATGATTTTATCATTTCTCTAAAAACGAACATAAGTACGTGTCCAATTCTCGAATTCGATAACTCTCGAACAAAATATCGTATTTTTACGAAATTTGATGAAAAAATTGGAACCCACAAGCCCGTCGGTCAGACACGTCCAATACCCGAAACCTCAGAAAAAGGAGATTCTCGCAAAAATTTGTCAAATTTTGAACGAAAAAATCTTATATGGTACGTTTGTGAATCATTTATTACCCTATGTAGACGGGTTTTGGAAGAGCATTAAAAATTTTGTTTATTTTTACGACGGCGCACCTCTAAAATAATCTCTTTTACTTTGATAAAAATTAACCATTTTTATATTCCCTATCATAAACCTGTTATTACCGACTTAGTTTTGTTTTGAAAAATATTACGGCTAAAGTGCTACGACGAATAGAGACATCAATTTTTTTGGCACTATAGTCATCAATAATTTTTTCAATCATTAAATAGTATTAATTCATACGATAATAAACAATAGGTACTGCTGTTGTGCAAAAAAAAAATATAATAATAAAAATTATTATAATTTCAGTTATCGTCGCTTCATTTAAACAATTATTTTTTATAAATGGTTTGATGTATGCATAGATAATAGTGGACTAAATCGAACAATTAAGGTAAAGGACCTATTTCTATTATTTCTGATAATCTGTTTTCCAAATAAAGCCGAAAAAGAACAAGAAATATTTAGATAATGTTTTTATAAAATACATAAATAAAAAAATTGCACTTCTTCCGTCTTGCCCCACCTATGAGGAAGACAAGTTGCCCTCTTGAGGACAAAATGTTGCGTATATAATTCACTACGTTCGTGCGCTCAACTTCGCTTTCGTGGGCAATCGACTATTTCCCGCACTTATTGCACAATATACTATTCTTCCATTGTTATAATTGTTTTAAAAATTTATAGTACCTAAAGAAATATCACATACCCGAATGTTACGATAAATATTTTAATACTTTCCGATTTAATTCTGTGGGAATTTCACCCTATTTCAAATAATATAAACAAATTTTTGTATTTAACAATACATAATTTTTCAATGATTTTTTAATGAATTTTAATTATCAAATAAACTGATAATACACATTTTCAGTTAATATTCACATAAATGTTGGATGCTTTATTTATTTGACGGTTTAATTAATTTTTTTAAAATAATAAATTTTTAATTTAATTTTTGAATTTCTATTTTTTGGATATGTGTGTCATTTTATTACATACGATGCATCTTTTTCATCATTTTTAAAGTTTTATTTACCAAAATAGTACTCTTTGACCCCAGATATCTTTTCCTTATTACAGGATCCACTCCCCCCTCTCCGATAAAGCACACGAAAGTTTTAAAGCAATAAATAAAACAAAACTAAATATTGTGAGAAACTAAAATAAATCTCAAATATTGATTCAAATATTCAAAATAGGTACTTTGGTTGAACCCTTCAAATTCTTCAAAGAATCGGGCCCCAGGCATTTGTGTCATTTGTCTATGCGGTGGTTTGGCGTTGGGTGTCGATATTTACTTGAATTATATTTTCGACCAAGTGGTTCGAAAACAATATTCCATATTACACGAGTTAATGTTATTCCAATTAATCGCGGCAATGATTTGGGGCTACAAGCAATCTATTTAGAATTAAATCATTGCTTTTAAATATTTCTCTAATGCTTAAAAGATTGTCGATATTTATCTGAATTACACAGTTATGTCAAGTGGTCGGAAAACGACATTTCATAATACCGGATCTAATCTTATACCAATTAATGGTGGAAATGATTCCAAACTACAATAAATCTATTTAGGGTTAAAGAATTGCTTTTAAACATTTCTCTCATGCTTCAGAAAGTGTCGATATTTATCTGAATGATATAGGTGGGCAAGTGGTCGGAAAGCGACATTTCATATTACACGACATAATGTTATTCCAATTAATGGCGGAAATGATTCCAAGTTACAATAAATCTATTTAAGGTTAAAGAATTACTTTTAAAACATTTCTTTAATGTTTAAAAAAGTGTCGATAGGATGGATTAACCCATTTTGGAATATTTTCTTCTTGCCGGGCCCCTCCAACCCCCGTAAGATATTGAGCACACAAAAAATATAAAAAGCAATAAATAAAACAAAACTAAAATATAACGTGAAAAACTAAAATAAATCTCGAATATTGATTCAAATATTCAAAAAAAGTCGTCAAGTGCGTGTTTGACACGCATTAAATATAGGTCCTCAGTGATTACTGTTTCTCAATTTTCGGTATAAAATATATAAAGCATTTAAGTACATTTTTACGTTTTATTAAAGAAATAGATGAATATGTTTGACCATAGACATTAGAAATGAAAGGACCAGTAATTTATATTGCGTACGAAAGATAGTACGTACACGTTAAAAAGAGACAAATATTATAAATAGCATGTAAAATGCCAATGTGTATTTCTTTTTCTAGGATACCCCAAACTTTAAAGTTAAAATTGAAGCACAGTCAGCCATGTTTGAAAAAATAATGTAAAAATTGTCACTATTTTCCCTTTTTAAATTGTGTTTTTTGTTATATTTTTTTAAAGAAAATATTATGGCAACAAATTTTGCAACAACAAAATATCAAATCAAAAGATAGAAACTATATTTTCTAATTCAACAAAAATTGTAAATTAATTTTTTAAACACTTTTTTATTAAAATAATTGTAATGATAATAATAATACGTTGAACTCTATTAAATAAATATAATTAAACTCATTATTGAGTTTAATTATATTATGTAATTAAACTCAATATAATTAAACTCAATTTAAATAAAAAATAATAACAAATATTATGTTTTTTAATAATAACGAAAAATAATAAATTGCATTAAAATCAACAATCTATAACAATTGCAAGAATCGATTCAAAACCTGTAATATAACATGCACAGGTAAATTAATAATACTTGAAGATAAGCATACAATATGACGATACATGACCGTCTATGACTAAGGCGAATACGTTGTGTGGACACACACACATACTTAAGAAGCACCGTACGTGAGTAAACGAGGTATGTACTGTCCCCTCACTTAATGTCGATGTCGCACTTCTTGGAGTGTGCGACAAGTGAATTTTTGCTGTATGCGCTACTGATGTTTCAAGAATAGCAAGAATTTGAACGAAATTATAATAGGTCCGAAGATTGACGAATGTCTTCGGACCTATAATAGACACTTTGACTGGATCCTTCAAAAAACTGTGCTTTAACCATTTGTCGCATTTGTTCGTTTATGCGATGATCTGGCCCTGGAAACACCCGTTATATTATAAAATTCATTTTTAGTCATTCGGAAAATATCAAATCATGATGATTATTAAATTACAAAATACAACTAAATCACTTAGTAAATACGTAAATTGACGTCTAGACCAATAAAAATCTTCACAGTTTATATTCTTTTCTTTTACAATGAATGAACCACGTTGGAATAATAAGTCATTGCTAATCCGTCCGTCCGTCCGTCCGTCTGTAAGTCAGTCAGTCAGTCAGTCAGTCGAAGGTAATTGTACAGTTGATGACGGTGGTAAATTGAATGTGAAGGAAATATGTACATGAAGACAATAAAATCAATAATCAACAACTTTCATTATCGGCGTAGCTCGATACACCTATCTAACTGTACATTATGTGGACGGAGACACAGTGTCACCCGGCGGCTATGGTGTCGTGACACTGTCACCGGTGTCAGGTGTATTAAAATTTAATAAAATAGTTCGTTCCGTACCGATCGATTCATCGAGAGGAAGGTATAAATGAAATTTTATTGGTGATGAAAATCAATGTCAGCCAAACTGGACGGAATGTTTTGAATGATTTACGAAATTTTCGATGGAATAATATAAATAAATGACCAAGACGTAAAAATTGCCATTGATACCGTTAAAACCACAGAACTTTATAGAAGCAGTCTACATATAAGACTCTGTCGTTCGTAAGGTGCAATGTTGTGCAATCTATACCGCTTCTGATTTAGTCTATTACTGTTCGTCACATGGTTCACATCGTTTTTATGCCATTATTTTTATTTTTTTAATCAACTCGTGAAATTTAAACAGAAACAAATATTTTACACTTAAATACGTGTTAAATTAGTGTTATTAGGTCATCCGGAAAGTTTGTGCCGTGTTTGGAGCCACTCAAATGAATTCATACATATATCCAACGCACACTAGTTCGCTCCCGCGGTCAGATAACCCTGAAGGGGTCCCGTCTAGACTGTATACTAGTTCGCTCCCGTAACTATATGCTAATGCGAATAAGGTTCATTCTAAGAACCCAAAGATAGAGAAATTACACAAATTGAACAGCAAAATAAGAATGTTTTCATTTGTGATTTTTAACTTAATAATAAATACATTATAAAGGTGTAAATTTATATTACATAAATTTTACATAGTCAAATATACTTATTACATTTTGTTTCAATAATGATATTTTTCCTTCTACCAATTCCTTACGCAAATTAACTACCTTGCGAGTTGCGATACACCTTTTTATGCCTTAATTTAAATGTTTTGATGTTCTTATGAAAATTATATTTATAATTATTTACAGTTAACATGGGTTGGACTTTTTCACTTACCATTTCGTACACTTCCATATCGATGACAAAATTATACAGATTGGCTGTTAAACTAGTTTTATCTTCAACTGATTGATCACAAGTAATACCTAATGTGCGAATATTTGCTTTTCATCTTACTAGATGGAATATCCCCACCGTCATTTAGGTAATTAATTTTACTTGTCAGTAGTCATAATAAGTCGGGAACGAACTAACTTACGACCCTTTTTCAAGAGATAAGATTAAAATCTGACCGCGGGAGCGAACTAGTATGCACCCCATATATATATATATATATATATATATATATATATATATATATATATATATATATATATATATATATATATATATATATATACATATATATATATATATATATATATATATATATATATATATATATATGTATATGTATATATATATATCTTCAAGTAGCAACCGCAAACGAAACATCTAACAACATGACAGTGTTAGGCCGATAGTATTGCTTATAATATGTATGATAAATCTTTAAACAGTGTTTAAATAATTTTTATTTGTCAGTAATAATGAGCAATTTTAGACACCAAGGTACATCATATCATGTTATACGAGTTTAAAAAAGGTCCTAATGCAGCTAACGCAACGAGAAATATTTGCAGTGTTTATGGTGATGATGCGCTTTCTGACAAAACTTGTAGAAAGTGGCTTGCTAGATTTCAAAAGGGAAATATTTCTTTGGAAGATGAAGCTTCCTCCAGTCGACCTGTGTCTATTGACGATAAAACAAAGCGTCAAGAAATAAAGCGAAACCTGAGGCAAACTGTGAAGAATTAGCGGCAACTTTTGAGCATTTAAAATTGACAGTTTTCGGCCATTTGAAGAAAATCGAGATGGCCATTTATATCAAAAACGGCACGAACTTTCCGGATGACCCAATATTTTAATAGTTCAATGGTACTGGAATATACCTACGTTGTTTTTGACTACCCGTACTTAGGATTAGACGTAGACCGTCACATTTTTTTTATACAAATCTTATAGAGTGGCAACTTAACCCTAATTTTTAACAAAAAGCGACCACGAGCATTCTAGTAGCTGATTTTTCTTTTAATCGATTCAAAATTTAAAAAGGAATAAAAAATTCCAATACTATTTTTTTACCAAATGCCGGCGTCACTGTGAAAAGTTGAAATTAATGAAAGTAATAGGTAAGATACATGTATAAATTTTGTATTTGTAGTATTCTCTAAGCACAATTGATATATATGAAAAAGAATTATAACATTTTTTTAGAGAGAGAAAAAGCTATTGACAAATATGATATTTTAGAATGAATACGTAGACTAAAATCAAACATTTATAAGAATACTTGTCAAATTATTTATTCTTATCAATTTTTAGCATTGAAGCCGTGGTTTAAGGGAGGAGTTCACCCCAGAAACGGCTAATAAACTAATTTTTTTCGAATCTCGTTTTTTGTGGTTATTTTGTTCTGTGGTTCTTTCCAAACACGGTGATATATAAAACATGGCCAAAAAAACAAGGCCAAGTAGAAAAATATTTATTTGTGAACCGCTGCACAGTGAAGTTGTTGCAACTTCAGACAACAGACAACGCTCGCCGCCCCCTCGCGATTTGAACAGTAATATTTATTTTTGGTATGTACATGAGTTATAGTATGCACTGAGATAATGTTCTTTTATTTGTATGCCTTTGTAGACGTTTTAATAAATAGTGAGTAAACCACTTCTTTTGTTAGTATTTTTGTTTTTTACCGTTTCCCGAAAGTTCTGTTTTTCCCAAGGAAAATCATATCTCAAGTTCTAGAAAAGATAGAGACTTAATTTTTTTAAATTTTGTTCATAAACATATTGCGCATAAAGTGGAGTATGCTTTTTCCATTTGAACAATTGTAACTATTTTTAAACATTTTTTTTAATAAAAAATTGGGTTTTATAATTTT
This sequence comes from Brachynemurus nebulosus, assembly GCA_035578155.1. NCBI lineage: Eukaryota > Metazoa > Arthropoda > Insecta > Neuroptera > Myrmeleontidae > Brachynemurus > Brachynemurus nebulosus. The sequence goes on from JAPWDM010000030.1 coordinate 3,610,513, forward strand.
TAGAAATTTGGGATTACAATTTTATAGTTAATTTTTAAAATTGCCTAAAACCCATACTCAGCTTTATAGACAGGTTCTTCAGGAATAAAATAATGAAAAAATATTTAAAAAATATTCATTACTTTTTGAGATATGGCGTTCCTTGTAAACGCTTAAAAACTTGTGAAAAAGGGCCCCCTCCCGCCACAGGGAAGAGTAATGAATGTTTCAAAAACAAAATTTTCTATTTGAAACCCTCCCTAATTTGAAAAAAAATTCAACAAGCAAAGTAATCATAAGTAAAAAAGTTACTTTTTTATTTGAACTCCCCCCTTAATCAAAAAATAGTATTTGCATTTTATATTTTATTTTAAATTCTGCATCAGTTAAAAAAAAAAAACCAGCCACTAGAAACTCGTGGTCACTTTTTCAATTTCTAAGCAACTTTTTAAGGGTAAGTTGCTAGCCTATTAACCATTATGATCTTTTTCAACTGTAACCTCAGTCCAAAAACATATTGCAACTTTGATATAAATTCGTTGAAAGATATTGTTTGCCGGAGTTTTGCAGAATCCTTTGACATTTGAATATTTATTTTCTTAGATTTCACGGTGTTTTTATGATGATATTAATACATCATACAAGTTGGCTTCAATTTTAAACTTTTTCCAGTGCAAAAAAAAAAATACATAACAGTGTTATACATTTTAGAGATATAAGCTCAATTGCTCAATGTTACGATGAAAATTATTCTGAATAGATTATAAACTTTATATGGCTCACATAAAAACAGAATGTAACTTGTTTTATAACGCAATATGAAGCATGTATGTATAAAAACTGCTAATATTACGTAGATCGTGTTTATACATTTTTTTTTTATGTCATGTAAAAAGAGTTAAGCAAATCCATTTTATTGAATTAATAAAATTTTAAAAAAACACTCCATTACTTCACCTCTACCTCAACCCTCCGCCCCTTGTACACCCGCAGCTTCCAGCCGCCAATCTTGTATTTTTTATGATCAATAACTTTTTAATTGAATATTTTGAAAAGTTCATAATTTTGAAATTGTTTTATAATTGTTTGTCATAATACTTTGTTTATTATTTTTTTTATGACAACATACAGTGTGTTCCAGATGAAACCATCAACGAAACGGTTATCTTTATGTTGTTCGTTGTCGAATCCCACAATTCTGTATGCATTCATGTCCCTGCCACTTTACCTTAATTAATTATATTCAGAAGCGTTTCAGAATTTCTTGATGAATAATAAATTAAAAAATGTCAAGCATACAGTGTTGTTGTTTTTTTTTTTTTGTTGGTATTGACGTTGTATTGCTCTGTCATTGTTTTATTCACGCCGTAAAAAATAAGTTTGTCCTTTGTTTTGTTTTATTAAAATTATGTAAATTGCATATTTTATTATCGTTGGTAAGCATGGCTAGATTGGTACTACTTGTTGTACTATGTACGGGGTGGTGTAGAACCAACTTGGTTGGGTTGGTAGTACTGGCGAATGGGAAAGTAGAACTTGGATGTTGATACTTATTTTACTTCATATTGCTTACGCCGACATTCCACCAGCAAGCAGTAACTGTAAGTAGCATGAATAGCAAGCAATATAACGCTTATAAATACGCCCGGTCATAGCATGCTGCGTCACATAACGAATTTGTCGGGACTTACTTGGAAAAGAAAAATTTTCTGACACTGGCCAATGGAGTGTGGCACACAGCTTCGTTATACGCATAACAGATAAAAATATTCAGTTTTAAAAGTTATTTTGTGTTTAAACTAGTTCTTATTTTAAATTTCGTGTCTTATCGTATTACTAGCATTTAACCGCGGCTTCGCTCGCGTGGCATTTGAAATTATGGCATCTAGTTAAAACATATAAAGTGTACTTTCATCGCGTCGCTATAGCGCGTCTAGTACTGTTACGTTTTTCTTTGGAATGCGCAATACTTAGGTACAGCAGTATCATGTCACTCTGAACGATTGTGCGCAGTTGCCACATTTAGACGACTCTAAAAAAGTAATGCTTTGTATTTTAAACTCATTTCAAAATAAGCATTCAACATAATTACACAACTTTTTTGTTAATTATTGTGTATATAACAATTGTTAATTGGTGAATATTAATTGTTACTGATGTGGTTTAATATTTTAAATCAGTTTTTTACTAGTGTTTCAAGAAAATTTTCAAAAAATTTCAACAAATTTAATTTTGAAGTGGTCAATTTTATGGCTGTATATTATGATTAATCGAATTATTTCGACCTTTGGGTCAATTAGTGGTGTTTTGATGCCTCGTTTTCCTTGTTTCCCGTTGTTTTTTATCAATTGGGTGTGGTTTGAATTTATAATAAAATTTTCTGTCATAGAATGTTCTGGAATCGTTCACTCGTTCTAAAAAATTTTTCAATCTTTTTCAACTTTTTTAACTCGATAATAATTTTCTTTTTTATTTTACGATGTTTGCCATAATCTTTGAAAATAGCCACGGGCCGAAACATGTAAGATATTTTAAAAATTTATTTTGATACTTTGATTTTCATCTTTACTTGGTGATGTTTTTATTTTGTTTTTTCATTTGGTTTTTGTTTTGACTTGTTTGCTACGGATATGTAGCTCATATTCGTAATCCGCAACGTCGGTTTTTTCGTTTTATCCTTGTGCAGGAAGTCGTTGTTTTATCAGATTGTATTTAATCTACCTGCAGTTGAATATTTTAAGTTAATATGAATCAAAATCAAGAGACAGTAAGAATCTTAATATAATAACTTTAATAATAACTTTCTTTGATAAAAATACTTTTTAATGGTTTTTAAGCCTTTGATCAGTATATTGCATAATAACATAAATTACTGCATCATTTAATTTTTTTAAGATGTATTTTTCAAAATTTTCATATTATAAAAATGAAATAAAATATTTTCATGTGTAAATTAATGCTTTATCTTGTTTAGAAAAGCAACTTCTAAGGAAATCGTGAGGTTTTGAGCGTTTTGAATCTAATACTTTCGATGAAACTTTTTTATGCCGTCCCGAACTACTGCATATGAATTGTTGCACTCGCCCTGCAGGCTCGGGCAACAATCTCATATTCGTGAGAAATAAGCCTCTTTTTCCACTTATTGTAAATATACTATTTTTCTCGAGAATTAGTATAACTTACAAATTTTAGCAAAAGCTTAGTTTTTTGATGAAAAATGCCCAACAAAGCTTGCTCTATAGGCGGCGAACGTGTTTAGTGAAGAATTCATCCAAGGGTTTCGGCCTTCCAATTTTTTTTTCAAATTTCATAAAAATAGAATAATCTGTTTGAGAATTATCCAGGTTAACACATATCATTTTCGGATTCTAGAGGCTTCAAAATAAATTTTTGTCACAGTTTCAGGCTCAAGGCTCACAATGACAGCGGCTGTAATAGCTGAATTATCCTTCTGAAAATTCGCTAAAAGTATTTATTTTTGAATCCTTTTTAAAGTATTTTAAAGTTTTCATTCTCTATTTTGTGTCTCGATATTCCTCAGTACCTCAGTATCTGTAAGAAACATACCCCATCTGGTTGGATGGTGCTATGTACATTTATTAAAAAAGAATTTTTTTTGTTTTTATATTAAATAAGGGTTGTACAGTCTCTTGCTTGGACAAATCAGACAAAGACTAAAACACATATACATACTAAAATACTTAAAATTCTGCATAAACTTTGTAATAATTAAATTAAAAAAATTTAATTATTACAAAGAAGAAATTATTTTTTACAAGGAAAGTCGTATTTACCGTTGACGTGTCCACGTATATTACCAATCAACAATTGAAAAAAAAAATTATTTTCGATTAAAATGAGGGGTTAATTTTAGCTACACTTAAAAATTCCAAAAATACTTTTTTCATTATTTATTATTTATTATTTTTGTTCGAGTGGTCTTAATGATAGAGCTCAAAACCTGCTACAAATAACCCCCTCAAACTCATAGGTTTTCAATATTAAATTTTGATTTTAATAGGATTAGGAAATATTGTATTATAGGTTACCGAAAAACTATAGGATTTTTTTTGACAGTGTAATAGTTGCTGAAAAAGAATTTATTTGTAAATTTTCTTTGCCTCATTAATCCCTACATTGTTAAAATTTTGGATCACAAATAGGACATACACTCCAAAAAAATTTCTTTGTTCTAGTCTACCAAAAAAAAAAATATTCTTTTAATTGAAAAAAAGATATATTTTGGATTCAAAGAAAACAGAATCACAGAATTTAATCTTTGCACAAAGAAATCGTTGAGTTCATATTCTTAAATTTTTTGTCCGCAAATAGGACACACTCTCAAAAACATTGCTTTGTTCAAAAAATTTTTTTCCTTTGAATAATAAAAATATTTTTTACAATTCCGGGACTAAAAAACATGATTTAGTTCCTCATAATAGGGAGTAAAGTGCCACTTTTAGTCCCAAGGGACTAAAAATTTATTTTGTTCCCGTTTTTAAATCAATCAGCAATCACAATTTACAGAAATTTAACTTATGTAGATAAATGCAAGCAATTATATTGTATTGTACAATACTATATTGATTTATCCAAAATACACTTGATAGAATATTATTGCATACAATTTGAATGACATTTAAAGTTTTTTTTTTTTTAATTTTTATAATTTTTAATTTATTCGAAATTGCAAAAAGTATTATATACACCACAGGATTAAAGTATTTTTTCTTCATTCCTCGTGTGATTTGTTGCCCTCGGACCTTTACAGGCCCTCTTCACACTCGGGATTAAAACTCACACTTTAATCCCTTGGTGTATAACATACTATTTCTAATTTAAAGAAATATTTCTCTGTTTCAAAAAAAAATATTTTTTTGATTCATGGATATAATATAATAACTATTGGTTTATATATTGAATTCCAAAAAAAAAAAAAAATTGTTTAAAATAAAAAAAGTCGTTAATCTTTGAACAAATAAATCATTTTGGAAGTGCAGTTTTTTCATTTGACTACAAACTGGAAGACCGCAAAATGGATACAACCGGTGGCGACTGAAGAACAAAAATTGTACAACCCTTTTTTTCGTAATTGGCACACTCATACACAAAAACCGTTCATTTCCAGCGTATAATAGTAATGTTGACGTTTAATTAACTGAAGAAATAGTAACTTAATAAAAGTAATAAGCAGTGCTACATTCAAAATAAAATAAAAAAAAAGTAAAATGACATGCAGAACTTCCTTCCACAAAGAACTTCTTAAAATCCATCTCCAGTTCTTTTCCCTTATACCAACTCTTATTTACATACACACACACACCATTCTATAGGCGTTCACCAGCAAGCAAGCTCGAATCTTCGAGGTAACTCCGTTCAAAATAATGTACATATCTACATATACAGGGTGGTAGAAAAATAAATGGTGAATAACGTAGAAATGTAGAGAACTGAAGAAATCAAGTTTTATTCAAGTTTACGCCGAATTCGCACGAATAGTGTTCCGAACACTAAGTTGTCTTTAAATATGAATTTAATGTAATTGCATGTGAGAGCAGGAGCCAGGTTTTATTGCTGACGTATAATTTTTATTTATAAGAATAAAAATTTTTCTTTACATGGTTAGAAATATTTTTTATTTTTTATTAAGTATTTTCCTAACTCATGCATGCTAAGTAGTCTCAAGAATATTGTAATTTCTCTACTTTTTCCGCAAAAAAAGAGCAGATTTTTACAGTGAAAAAATAGTAATAAACTTTTCATTGGTCATTTTATTGAAGGTAAACACGATCAAAATAAAATAAAAGTTTCTATTGGTAAATTTAACTGATTTCAAATCCGTAGTAACGAAATATTAGATTACTAGTCGTATACCCGATGGAATTTCCCATCGGCAACATCTTTTTATTGGGTAATCACTGCTCACTTTCAATGTTTTTCAAAAGCCTAAATACCAATTTCCAATTCTAATTTCAAAAACGACGAACTTTCTATACGAACTTTCATTTCCTGTTTTAACCACTTAGGGAATGAATTTCCAGAAACGTTTACATAACTGACTTTTATTTATAAATAGAAGCCTAAAGATCAATCTTCATACGTATCTTCTGTGCTAAATTTCGTCATTCTAAACCCAACAGTTTAGGCTGTGCGTTGTCTGTCAATCAGTGTATAAAATATTATTTATTTGAATAGTCCAAGTAACATATTTTTATATATCTAACTTCAAAAATGTCGAATTTTCATAAAAATTTTCATTCCTTATTTAACCCAGTTAGGGGGCGAATTTTCAGAAATCCTTTCTTAGTGGGCACCTATGTTACATAGGGAACTCCTGTGCAAAATTTCATTCTTCTATACCCAACGGTTTAGGCTGTGCGTTGTCTGTCAGTCAGTCAATGTTAGAAATTTATTAAGTAGATAATATGAATTAATACTAACTTATATTACTTGTTAAATTATCTTACCGTATTACACTCAAATTTTATATTTCTTCTTAGGAATAAATTTTTGTTTTCTACACCTCAAATTTGTTGTCTAAAAGCAATTTAACTCAAACAACAGTTATTCCAAAGAAAAAAGTTGACAGTTTTACACATTAAATGGTTAGACAACAAATTTTTATTATATAAAAACACATATTTATTCGAAAAAATACAAATCTCCCGTGTAATACTAAAATCGTGTTTTTATATTCTAATCATTCTGCCGCAGTCGACATCTCATTCCCAATACGATTTTTTTTTTTTTTTTTTTTTTTGATCTGAGCGATAATTTGCTAACAAATGTAGAGCAGAAAGATTTTAAAACCTGTTTTCCGAAAAATGCTCTTAAAAAGTACGTAACAAATACTTCAAATATATTGTTGAATTTGTGTTTCAAAATAAGCTTTTCGTTGACAACCTACACGACACCCTTGAAAATTTTCTTGTATTTTCCAAGTGACCACCATAAATTAATCTTCAGAATCAATCAGGATGATATATTAATAAAAAGAACAGAAAAAATGTCATTTAACTGTGCCAAAATGTGCTTCAGATTCCATAAGAAAAACAAAAGTTCTAACATCGAAAACCGGTAACTATAGAAAAATTACTATCAGAATGTGCTAATAAAACATATTACCTATAGCAAGTTATCGGAAGCAAAAGAAGCTTGCAATTATGATTAATTTTTTTTTTTTTTTTTTTTTTTTTTGGTTAGAGCTCCTAAACAATATGAAATTTTGGAAAATTGAAGCAGCATTCTATGTGTCTAATGCTTCAACACAATTCGTTTAGTATAACCGAAACTATATCTTCCATAAGGCGGGCCACCGTCCCGAGTTCTGCGGAACAGTTACGGAAAAACAGTTGTTGTACCACATTGAAATTTTAGTTAAAATAGTCCCGGAAGTCCTATTGTCCCGGAAGTTCATAAACTGGAAATAATTAAAATTAATAATTTAATTCGGTTTTTTCTTATCATTCCCGCCTATCTTCCATCAATAGGGACTATTAGGCCGGACGCAAATTGAGACGCAGTTAACGCAGGCAGAGCAGCGCAGTTTCTGTGACTCGTGTTGTAGAACGGGACAGCGCGAATCGAAACGCAGAGTTTTAGTTGGTTTTATTTCGTCGAAATGAAAACAATTGAAGAAATTGAAGAAAAAGAGTGCTTCTCTGCTCTACTCTGCTTTTAAATTCGTGCTATCTCGTTCTGCAACAAAAGTCACAGAAACTGCGTTGCCCCGCCTGCGTTAACTGCGTCTCAATGTGCACCCGACCACACGTGCTTTCCTGCTCTGCTCTGCCCTGCCCTACGTTTACTGTGTAACGCCATTCAATGTGCGCCTGGCCTTAGTGACCCATACTAGTGACGTCGAGCCGTGGAGCAGTTAGTCGACTAATAGACTAAAGTTGTTTTTCAGACAAAATCTAAAATATCGAGCATACAACCTAAATCGAATCGACTAAATATCTAATCGAATTCATAAATAGGGTAATCTATGTAACTATTTTAAAAACAATGTTTTCTTTTGAATTTAATTATTGACTTTTAATATATTCTTTAAGAAAAGAAAATATATGGCATATTACAACCAGCTAATCACATAAAAGTGAAAAATCATACAAATATGTAATTTTTAGTTTTTATTTTTTGAAGTCTAATAACTAATACAAAAAAAATTAATAAATAAGTCATTTTTAGACGTTTAAAAAAAAAATTATTCATTTTAGTCATTTAGTCGAAGGTAAAATAGTCGACTAAAACATGACTTAATATAAATAAAATTAGTCAACTAAGCCGACTAATCGATTAATCATCCGACATCACTATGGCCCATACCGGTAATTTTGTTATGGACAATCCTGTATATACACATCCCTTGTGTACTGTGTATTATAAGGACGTAATATTTAAATACATCCAATTTGTATATTATTTTGTGTATAGAAATTTATAAAATATGAAATTTAATTTCAACTTAATTCATTCACAATTATGAAACAAACAAAAACAGATGTTTTCTCTCGAAAATAAATAAATGAATACATTTCTTTTTTTACCTCCATTTCTCCCCCTCAGTTACTCGCGCTTCCTTGTACAGGCTGACGGGCTGGCTCGTTCGTTAAATAGAATTCCTTTGTATTTTTTTTTTTTAGCGAATTTCCATAATTGAATTCAGCTATTACAGCCACTGTCATGACGCGACTTGAGCCCGGGACTATGGCAGAAATCTGTTTTGAGGTCCCTACAAACATTGCCATTTTTATTACAGCTAAACCGTTCATTTAATTGAAAAATTGTTCAAATAAGAGTTGTAGTTATCGACAGGGGTAACCGATTGCTATAGTCAGGAGCTTTATAGCTCTTATGGTTTTCGAGCTATGATACAAACTTATAGATTTTTAAATGAGATTACATGCATATTAATTTTTCGATAAAACTGATCTAATGCATTAATTAACAACATAAATGAGCAAAAAAATTTTTTTACTCTAGTTTAATTTTTTAATTTTTTTTTAATTTATCAGTTAGGCGGTAAAAATATGCATATGTACTTGAGGCTACTTCAACCGATAGTGTTTTTCTTGGTTACATCTCCATTACATCCAAGAAAAGAACCTTTACCAATATCATTTCTATCATGAAAATTTGGTGGTAATAGAAATGGCAATTCTCAAAAAACTCACGTGGTATATATATATATATATATATATATATATATATATATATATATATGTGTGTGTGTGTGTGTGTGTGTGTGTGTTTCCACGCGATAACTCTCGAACGAAGTATCCAATTTTTACGAAGTTTGGTGAAAAGATTGGAAGTCCCAAACCCTTGGATGAGTTCGTCAGCCAGACACGTCGGATGCCAGGAACATTGTTTTTGTTCTTGTAAAAAATAAGTTTTTTGCCAAAATTTCGACTTATTCAAAAATGTTTGCGAAATTTTTTTACACCATTTAAAAGAGGAGAAAAAACTACATAAAAAGGTCTTTAAACTATTATTCTGTGTCAACTAGTCAGCTCGAGAAAAAATAATTTTTATAAACGAAAATTCGCTACGTTATGTAGGATGCTGCGACAGGGGTATTTTTTTATTACATCCTTTTGCTGTATGTTTGAGCGAAGGTGGAGCGGGATATTTATTTATAATTTGAATTACAAATTAAAATCTGCATTTGTGTATATATGTTGAGGCATTGCGTTGTAATTGTTACAAAAGATTAAGTAGATTTCGATTGAAACAGAAATTGAGAAAAGAGTGGAAACTAATTGAAAAGAAAATCAATTGAAGTATATTAGAAAAATATTTTCTTTAAATCGTTTCTTTTTTGGTGTTGTTTTGTATTTAAGGTAGTGGTCGATAAAACGATTTTTTCAAAGGATTTTGACGAAACTTCTCTAGATATTTATTTAATACAATACCAACAATATGACCCCTTACCGAAAAAAAACTGACCACCCCAATTTTGAGAAAAACGGTTTTAAAGTTTTGTAATTTTAACACGGGCTCTTATGGGAAAATTCTATTTTTTTTGAATAAAATGAAAACGTGTCAAAGGATTTTGATAAAAATTTAATATGTTATAAAATACAAAGTTACAAACGATATTTAATAACAGATAAAAATTATTGACCGCGCCGGTTTTTGAAATATAATTTATAAACATCATTTTACAATGTTTTTATAACGCTTTTTTAACAATACTTTTATATTGCTACAACGTAAGCACGTGGAAATTCAAAGAAACAAGTGGTATACAAATATAATAATTGGAGAGTATTAATACATTATTTAATTTTTGATAAAAGAAAATTTTTTTGCTGAGCTATAATTTTTTATCTGACTATTTCACACCAAATACCAAATTAATAGGTAATGAGAAGGAAACAAAGTCACCCGTCGTGTTTGTCCGTATGCCTGCTTACAGTACATGATTTTATTCTTAAATCACTGAACGGATTATATTTCGGTTTTCACGAATGGATAAAGTGATTTAAAAAAAAAGCGTTTAAATGTAAAATTTATAAATGTTTTGCATAAAACCGCGATTCCTAACCTGTGGAATGTGTATTCCTGCAGGTACACAGTGGACCTTCTAGGGATACATGAAAAACTTACGGTGAATGTGAACATAAAATTAAAACACAAAAAATTATAGTTTAAAAAGAGAAATGAAAAAAAAAAATGAAAACATCTAAAAATCTTCAGTAGCGACGTTTAAAAGCAGGCTTTAATTTTAGAGCTCAATTGGGCGTAGAAATGGTAATACCGGTAAACCGATTTGCCACTAAATCACAAAAACGTAGTCTATAATTTTTTTACCGCTGTTTTGTTTAGTTAAAAATGGTATATTTGGAAATTTTTGTAAGTTTTAAAATGCATATACATAGGTAAATATAATAAAACATCCTTTTCATATTTATTTAGTTTATATATTTGAATCAGTTATATATTTTGCAAAACAATTAGACAATATATGAAACTAGCCGTACCCACGACGTCGTTCGCGCAAACCATTGTTATAAACTCAATGAGAGGTATGTAAGTGTAATAATTGTACAGAACTTGCAAAGAATAATAATTTTTGTGTAATGCAGGCTCATGCTCTAAACGGTTTTTCTATTTTCTCGTGGGAATGAGGAATTTTCTCGGAGTTAAAAGTATCTTAAATGTTGACCCAAGTAATAGGTTATCACCACACCAAATTTCATCAAAATCCGTTCAATAGTTTTTGCGTAATACGTGAACATGCACAAAATGGTTTTTCTCTTTTCCCGTGGGAATAAAGCACTTTCCCAGAGTATAAAGTATCTTAAATGTTGCCCAAGGTAATAAGTTGTCACCACACCAAATTTTATTAAAATCCGTCCAATAGTTTTCGCCTAATGTGTGCACATGCTCAAAATGGTTTTTCCATTTTCCCGTGGGAATGAGAAATTTTCCCGGACTAAAAAGTATTTTAGATGTTGACCCAGGTAATAAGTTATCATCACACCAAATTTGATTAAAATCCGTCCAATGGTTTTTGCGTGATGCGTAAACAGACAGACAGACAGACAAAAATTCAAAAAATCGCTGTTTTGGTATCTACATGTAGCAGTACAATTTTCCAAAAATATTCCATGTACAGAAATAGTCTCGTTACAATTTTATTATATGTATAGATGACTAAATTTTGATAATAAGTATATTTTTATACAATCATAGTAGAAAGTAGGGTTTTGCGTTCTGTGAACAAAGCGCAAAATATGTGTTTGTCGAGGACTGTTACTTTTCGCTTTAAAGCGGAAAGTAGTACTTCTAGACTGTGAGCCAGCAGAAGGAGCGGTAATCCCCAGCGTGCCAATCCCTTAAGCGTGACCCCGTACGAAGCCCAGGTGGATCATTAGAGGTTTGAATTTAGAACCATTTAATTATCTTGAAAACAATCTTGGGACGTTTTTCGTAGAAACTTTTTTGAGTTAATCGTAATTTTTCTGTATAACTGTTTGTTATGAATACGGAAATTTTGAATTGCTAAATTATGAAGTCGACACCAAAAACCCATTATTAACTTCTTTAACTTTATGCAAATGTTTTATATGACCAAAATTGCTTTTCGTACCTCTATAATTATCACATTTTTTTATGTTTAAGTGTACATAATATGTATATACATATTCCAAACCTTCGCGTTTTTTTGATTAAGAACTAACAATAAATAAAAAAATGTTTCGTTGTTTCATACTGATTTTATCAACTAGAGTAAAATACAATTAATAGTTTATAAAAATTCATAAATTAGTAAATATATTGACGTTGCGTAAATAAATTTAAGAGGTGAAGTTATGAGCACTGATTAAATATTTGATAATTTATATATTGTATTTTTAAAAATTACTTAATTTAATTTAGAATTTCTTAATTAAACTTCCCGCTTTCAATTCTCATCTGTAGAATACTTCATTCTGAAACCATTGTTTACGTAAAGTAATTGATAACTGTTGTATTCAAATTAAATACACATAAAACACCCCTTATATTCTGTTAATTTAAATGTAAATTTTATTTGTAACTACAACCAAAATAAAACCGTCTCATGAAAGAAAAATAGTTTTTCAAAACCGTTTCTAATAACAATACAGAAACGTTTAATACTTGTGCATTTGTTCAAACAAAAGAAAAAATAAGTTTTCAATTATTATTACACGAGAGGTTTTGTAGTTTTTCATATCAAATTTTAATTTATACCTAATGAAAATTTATTGTCTAACAATTAAACGAGAAAAACTGTCAACTAGCAAAAACACGACATTGTCGCTGGAGTGTTTTTGGATTGTCAGTTTTCGAGTTGTAGAACACACAAATTTATTCAGAAAATGTATTAAATTCAAGTATAACACGGTAAAACCTTTTAATGACCACAGTAAGTTAGTATGTACAATTCATATTGTTGTTTAAAATTTCGTTACTATGGTTTTGAGATCAGTTAAATTTACCAACAAAAGTTTTTCTTTTGTTTTTACCGTGATCACCTACAATAAAATGACCAATGAAAAGTTTTCTACCACTTTCTTTGCTGTAAAAATCTATCAACTGTTTTCTCACAAGCTAGCTGCTGGGCTGGGCACTATAATGACTCCATCACAATGTTGGCTATCCACAGTAAATACGAAAAATAGGAAGGTTCTATGTTTGAAATCTAGCAAACGTTCAAACAACGGAGCTAACAGTGACGTTATGTTCCATCACTACAGCCAGCACGCCCCTCTACCAGGATTAATAGAACTTGGGGGTATTTTGCTGAATATACTACTAGCTGGTTCAATTTCTAAAACGCGAAGATTTTGATTTGGACTGTAATGAATATGGCAATCGATAGAGAAAAAATTACCAATAATAAAAAGGAAAAAACTAATTCGATTCGACTTATCGAATGTGTAAGTTTGTTGCAACGTCTTGTAGTGAAAATTGGCGGGATAATTAAGGAATATAGGATTAAGGATTTACCAATCTCATGTTCGTTTCCTGATCGAATTTGAATTTGACTTCCAAATGCATGGATCCGTTGTAAACTTGAACCAATTTGTCCATATACAAATTGGTTCAAGTTTACAAGGGGTTTTAACAATATTTTCACTTGAATTAATTTTACCGATACACAAAACCACGGAGTAATGGAGACACAGTAACTATCTCTATCATGAAATCTGCAGTGTGCATCTTTGTGTACCTAAGGCTACTAAGTAGTCAGTCGCTCAGTGGCACTCACTGAGTATAGGTCAGTCAGAAAACAATGGATTTGATTGTTATGTTGGTTGTTTGGACATTGTTACATCCCCACACATAGCGTCGTGATATTACATATACGTATGCGAATAGGGTCACGTGACGGTCACCACTAAGATTACACACACATGCACAGTTTAGCGCGTCAATACAAAGTAAACACCGTGCACGTATATAACATATTTTCTATCTCTTACTGGTTACACTGGTTCCAGTAGTATAGAGATAGATATGTTGTCTCTGTCTTACTCTGTGCACAAAACCGACGAAGTAATCTCCTACTAATCTTACACTGTTGTTGAATAAAACTAACGAAATAATCTATTTTTTGAATCGCGAGTTAATGCTACTAAGTTACTACGATTTAATGCTGGTTGTTAAACAAATTCTATTACTAATTGTGATTGAACCGCACGGGTTGATAACTGCTATATCACTGTTTCATCGTCAGACCCCTATCCTGAAAAATAGGGTGCGAGCCGTCAAGTTAACAGGTTAAGACTCGAAAATTCACCAAAAATATTACACTATTATGTAATTGGCGGTATTCGAAGACTGACGGTGTAAAAACGTCAGCGGACGACCCCGTGCCATCAATCTTTATTGGCGACTAAGTCTGTGCATGACCGGTAACTGGAGAGGTAGCACATTATACCACCGTTCCCCCAAACAAACAATATAAGACGCACCAATAGATCATGTAATCAAATACAGGGTTGAACAAACTGGCACGTCCAGAATTAGTTGGTGCAATAGTTACCCACCTCTTAGATTCCTTCCCTCTATTGGGTCTATTGAATAAAAAAAAGTATTAACTTTTACTACCTATTTTTTTTAAATTCTTACTCAAATAAATACATAAGTGACTACTTAAAAAAGAGTTTACTGAAACAGAAAATAAGTAAACTCAAATAATTCCCAGCGTTTACTTAGTGTAGAAATATTTCCTGATAGTTTTTCAGTAAATATTTCTTTTTAGTTGAATAAAAACAAGTAATGGCTTAATAAGTAATTTGGCGTTTGTTATGTTTTTCCAAAATAAAGTGTTCACTTATAAGTAAAAGTTAATACTTATACGTAAATATTTAAATGTTTAATTTTTTTATACTATTTACTTTTGAATAAAAAATACCTCTTATTCAAGTGAAATCAAGTAATACCTTGTAATACTTAAAATTATAATATCAAATAATACTTTGAATTATTCGCTTTCTGCATAAGTATCTACTTAATAAGGTTTTACTTTTTTTTATTCAATAGACCCATTATCTTGTCATTTTACTCTGTAGCCGGGTCATAACACAAAATAAAAATAATACTATCGATTTCAATCAAACTGTTGTACCACTCCTCTGTCGTTTATTGCTTGACTCCGCTCCTGTAGATACTTATTGTTGAATGGAAACTGTTGATTTTAATTTATGCACCCCACGCACAAAATTTTTAACTACGTTTAATTGAATGTGATAATTTATAAAATGGTGAATTGATTATATGTATTCAAAAAGTTGGTTTTGTTGTTTTTCTCCCGAATTTACATATTTAATGTTTTTCACCGGGAAAAAAAAGTATCATGTTTAGGGTGCAGCAGCGAGTGTCGAGCAACAACATATTGAACCTTACAAATTGCCCTCTGGATAAGTAATGAGTGTTTGTATATAATCTGCCACTGTCATGATAAAGGGGGTGGAGGGAGAAGAGAATATTGATGTACGTTTGGGGACACTACGCGGTTACGTACCCCCGTATAATATTTGCTGATGTGACTATTGTAAAATCTAGAATGAAATTTCGAGCTTATTGCATTTTGCTACTTTTACATTGCACAAATTCGTACAGTCAAGAACTCAGTTGACAAATCTGAACAAATGATAGATCCTTATGCGACTATGATTATTCAACAAAGATCCGATATAATATACACTAATGATCCGATTGAGAGAAAGAAAAATGCGTATGTATTGTTCACAGGGATATAAAAAAAAAGAAACATTAAAATTCTTTTATGTAAACAAATCTTTATATATGTATACAGGGTGGAATTTTAATAACTCTTATACTTTTGGTGAATTTCGATAAAATTTTACAATAATTTTTCAAACACTATGTCAATTTTAATTAACATAATGAATTGGCCATTTGCCAAAGTACATCGAGTGTTCAAGTATCAGCCAAAGCTGGACATTGAGTGAACATATGAATATTGGTGTATGTTTAAATACGGATAAAAATCCGCCATACACTAATAATGTTTCACAGGCACTCGATAACATTTGAAATTAAAAGTATAAAACTGCGTCTCGCATTAGAGAGAGGTTGTGTTTGATTGATTACTGAATTGGAGTGGCACTCGAACAAGTGATCGGTGGCCTAGTTGGTAAGGCGCTTGGCTGGTAACCAAGAGATCCGGGTTCGAGTCCCAGTCGATCCAGTTTGGTAATTTTTCAAAGACTATGTCAATTTTAATTAATAATTTAGAACGAAATTTGTTGGAAACAACATAGCTCAAAAAATAGCTAACGTAAAAAAGACGTATATTTGTATATGATTTTTATTTTGTTTTGGGCAATTCTATGAAATGATGGAATTTTAGTAAAAATTAAAAAATGAAAATAATTGATCCATATCATGCCTACTTGATACTCAAAAGACTAAATAACTGATTACAACGTTTATTTATTTTATTTTTTATCTGTAATTGTTTTTATTCTGAAAATTTAGCTTAAAAATGTTTTACTTAATAAAAAAAAATACCGTAACTTGTGATTTTTTTCAAGCGAATATTAAAATACAGCTAAATTTACGTTTTTCTTTGTGCTGAAATAATCATTATACTCGTTTTGAGCATTATTTTGATTTTTTGTCAAGCTACGAAAATACCAAAAACTACGATTTTTAATTACTAAAAATAAACTTTTATCTTTGTTATCTATCGTATTTTCCAAAAAAATCAAACTAATAAACTACTTACTTTTCAATAAAACTTGTTTTAAAGTGACTGTAGTGTAAGTGACTAAAAAGGGTGTAATGTAAGTGACCGACTAAAAGTTACATTTTTATCAAAAATATATAATATTTCATGAAATTTCTTCTTAAAATAATTTATTGAAACATTATTTCTTTAAATTTATTTAAATGAAGCTGTTTGTTATCAAAAGAGAGCAGAAAATTCTCATTGTATAATAGATGAAAAATTGTATTCCTTTTTGAGTAATGTAAGTGACCACCTACTTTATCTTGTATAAAAAAAATTTTTATGCATTTTTTGTTGTTTGATTTCCTTTGTTTAAAAGTTCAAATCGTATTCGATTTAATTTGAGTAAATTTTAGTGAATTTAATCATTAAATACGAAAATATCTAAAAATTTTAATCCCAATTTTAAATCAATTGTAACGTAAGTGACCATGGAATTACCCAATTTGTAAATTTTTTGATACAGCACCAATATAACCTTACTACCTGTTTGGTATAAAATCATTGTTACCTTACAACTTTTAGTATAGAATTGCTATAACCTTATAACTTTTGGTACAGAACTGTTGTGTCTTTACTACTTTTGGTTCAGAACCACTATAATCTTACTACCAAAATAATTATGTGTTAGCATTAGACAATATACACGTAAGAGATTTTAGATAATTTTGAACACTGTGTAAGTTAAATAATTCTGAACTAGGTACAATTTCGATTATTGATTTACTTTATTGGGTGTGAAATTTATTTATTTATATATTATTTTTGGGTGTAAAATTTAAAAATAACATGATATAAAAGTAAAAAGTGATCAAGTCTTAAAAAAGTAGGTAACTTAAAACGACTGTATCGCAGCCAATTTTTATCAAAAATACTTTTATGGGTCGCCATTCTGACGGGAATGACATCAGCTTTCTTTTTTGTGAACGAATGCCTATACCTAAATTCACTCAGAATTGAAAATTTTCCGCTTTTTTTCTTTTTTTTTTAAATAGTTTTTTTGATTCAAAAAGCTTTTTTCTCAACAAAATGAGTTGATGAAGTACCATTTCGGTAGAAAATTTAATTCTCTACAAAAAATCGTATCTGTGTAATTACGAAAAATACATCGTTTTTGAGTTATAGTTAGAAAACTTAAGAGTCAATAAATTTACGCCGTTCGTGAAAACCCAAGCCTAAATTGAATAGCACTTGATGGATTTATCATCTTTGGGGTACAACTGAACATATGATACAATTAAATATCTGTTACAAATTAATTCCTTTCACCAATATTTTTTTTTTTTTTTTTTTTGGCCTACTGAATTCATTCAGTACTGTCAATACTGAATTCATTCAGTTTAGATAAATTTGAAATTAAAATATTTCAATGTTCAACATTACA
Source organism: Brachynemurus nebulosus (assembly GCA_035578155.1). Classification (NCBI taxonomy): domain Eukaryota; kingdom Metazoa; phylum Arthropoda; class Insecta; order Neuroptera; family Myrmeleontidae; genus Brachynemurus; species Brachynemurus nebulosus. The sequence goes on from JAPWDM010000030.1 coordinate 3,628,614, forward strand.
ATTTCAATTTACTTACTGGTATTTGTAATTCATAAACTAAATTTATTATAATTATTCATTTGAGTATAGTAAGAGCTTTGTCATTTGCTTCATGTACAGCTTGTGAGCTTGTGCCTTCCAGTCTTTAATGATATACGAAAGCATGACGAGCGTCTAAATATTAGCTAGGTATGTTCATATATATATATATATATATATATATATATATATATATATATATATATATATATATATATATATATATATATATATATATATATATATATATGATATGTCTACTATATTATATTTGTGTGCAGTGTAATGAGAATTGTATCATCTTTATAATGCAGTTATATATATATATATATATATATATATATATATATATATATATATATATATATAGGGTGTAAAAAAATAACTCTCGTCCTTTTGAGGGGTGACTCATTGCACCCTGTAGACACCAGAACAACAGGAATTTTTTCGGAATTAACAGTTTGAGAAAATCGCAAATTAACCGGCTTCATGATGTTTCAAAATTTGTCTAAGTACGGCCCTGTCTAAATTATGCATAAATACCTTCTTAGTATCGTCTTAGAAAATAATTTTATTGACTAAAATTCAATAAAATTTTGTAAACGTGTTTCCCAGATGTTTTTTTAAAAAACAGAAAGATGAGATGGTCAGAGCCGGATTAAAAAAAAATTATGGGCCCCCTTTTTGACCCATAATTTTTATCAAATTTTTTTCTGTTAAAAAACAGTTTTGGTTCAAATTTATTGGTAAATATTAATTACATGAGTGAGACCTACCCACTGTTTTCGTAGCGACATTTATATACTTTACATCCTGTATATATATATATATATATATATATATATATATATATATATATATATATAATAACTGTATTATAAAGATGATACAATTCTCATTACACTGCACACAAATTAATATAATATAATAGACACATCTAGAGGTATGGGAGTATACTAACGATAAAAATTAAGTTAAATACCTAGAAGACAACATGTGGATGATAGGACGTAATAATGTGGTTTAACGTCCGCTTTTGAGAATTATTATCTATAACATAGTATTATTTTTGTGCTTTATTTACACCTTTAAATTTCCTTTAAAATACTCTAAATTACGACATTCTATGATGTGAGTGAATGACTAGGAAAGTGGCTATGAGGGCGCTAGGATTTACAAAGTTTGCATCTGTAATCGATTTATTTAATGAAACTATGTCAATATTCATCTGGAATTGTAACGGGAAACTACAAAAAATCTTCACGGGCATAGGCGGCCACGAGATTTGAACCCTCAACCTACCAGTTGGCCAGTGTCTTATTTTTTAGATATCGCCTTCCTTAAAGCCCTTCAAAAATTATATATCCTACGAACTTGTGAAATATATTATTCGATAATTAATAGACTTATCTATTACGTGGTACTAAAAATGAAAATCGGAAAATTCCCAGATATCCCACTTTTATTCTAGGAAGGCGATATATCTATTAGATTAGAAACTACTACTTTTATTGAATATAAAAACTCTTATGACATGTTTCTGTCAATGTGACCATTCTCAAAGTAGATTCAGATACATACCAATAGATGATGGGAAGTTAGTAGGGTTTGAAGTAGTGGGCGGAGTCAAAAACAAGGGAAACAAGTTTAGGTGAGCTAGAGACATGTGGCATTTAAACAAATTATACAAAAATTTATTTATTTTTTTAACGAATCTCCCGTTAAATCAAATAGTCATCTAGTTCCAAAGTTCTGTACACCCAAGAATTTTGATTTAGAAAAAAAAACCTGATTTTCATTATTTCTAACCCAGAGTACCTATACGTACTTACACACAAAATTTGATTTATCTACGCACTTGTTTGCAGAAGGCCACAAACAAACAAACAAACAAAATTTTTTCATTAAACCCACAAAAAACTTTTCGGTTTCGGTGTGTTTTTAGTTTTCTACATTGTAAACATAATAGAAATACAACATTCAGATTACCATCTTATTATTGTACAAGGCAGTGATTCTCTGTGACAGAGTTTTTGTCTAAAAACCATTAATAAAACACATAATAATAATTAATGTTATACTGTTGATTTAAAACGAATGAGACAGAATGTCAGATTTTCATACAGGACAGGCAGTAGTACGGCTGGGGGGGTAACAAGGGAAATTTAATCTACCGTTTTGTGTGTCCTATAAGTAGAGATATTTGTGTGTAATGTTGGATCAGATTTAAGAGGAGATTCCCTAAAAAAAAAACCACAAGAAATCGATTTTTTTTCTTCATAGTTGTGTTCCTTAAGGTGTTAGAAAGATTCTCCCAAAATTTTATTTTAAAAAATGAAAAATCAAAAAATTATGGGCAGTTTAGAGCACGCACTTTGGTATAATTCAATTTAAAAAAAAAAACTTTAAATGCATTTTTCTCGAAAGTACGTTTTTTGATATGGTTCCTCATGTATTTAAAAAAGTATTTGAGATATCGACATAAATCAGAGTGCATATTATTCCTCGATTATTTTAAATGAGACTTGAATTTAATAATGTTTCCTTGAACTGTATCAAAAGCTTCTTGGCTGTTGATAATAAAAAAATTCTTCAGTCAGGAAATCTGTTCTACAAAGTTTTACTGTATTCGTATTTGATGAAGATGTCTTCAAAATATTTATATAATATGTTGCAGCTATATTGTCAAAACCGTTTTATTATAATAACTCTAGTCAAATTGTAAAAAAACAAATTATTGCCAACGGATGATATTCCTTACAATTCAGCTAGTAAAATTCAGTGTTATCATAATTTCGCTAGACACTTTTAGAAAAATTGTGAAGTGAATAACAAATTAATTTGTATCAAAACCGATCTCAATAAAATTTAGTAGGAATATTTATATGGCTTAAAATAACTGATAGGATAATTTACATGTTGTGAAGGTTCCTGTGGGATATTAATACCAAACTAATTAGTGTAAAAATAGTGTAATTGAATAGTTTTGTTTCCCGTGGGAATCCTTAATCCGGATGAAAATTTTCCTGTATATTGTTCCATAGTATTAGTAAGTATCAAAAATAAAACTAACTGAAATCGTTTCACTAATTTTGATCTGACTAAGTAATTTGTTTCCTTTGGGACCTTTAATTGGGATAAAAATTTCCCTTTCTGTTTTTCCAAAGCATAAGAGTAAGTATAAGAGCCATATAAAATTTGATTGAAATCGGTTTTGTAGTTTTGATACTGATTAGTTTCGAATTCATACCCCGTAGATATAAATTATCCTGTGAATCCTGTTTGTATTCACATCCCACGGGTACCTTTAATCGAGATAAAAATTTCTTGTCGGATAGTCCAAAGCATATAAATATCTAAGTTAAATTTGATTGAAATTGGTTCAATAGTTTTGACATTATTCGTTTCGTATCTATATAATGTTTATTTTTACAATATCTCCCTGTAGGCTGATTTAGTTATATTGTCAAAAAGCATTATACTTAACAATTTTTCTAGATGTGTCTAACGAAATTATAATAACACTGACATTTGCTAGATGTATTGTAAGAAACATAATGAATTGACAATATTTCGTTTTTCTTTATAATTTGACTAGTGTTATTATAATAAAACGGTTTTTACAATATCGCTGCAACATATATATTTAGAGATGAAGAGTGGGGGAATATGAGTGGTGGGGACACAAAATATCCACAATGTGTTTTGTATCCTCCAGTATTGTTGCAGAAGTAATGTTTGAAGACATCTGTAGATACGGATATGAATGCGGATTTTTTTAACAGCAATATCTGCAGATACGGTCGCGGTTGCGCGAATAGGAATTTCTAAAATGTATACGCTACGTCATTTCAAGACTTGACTTCGTAAAGTATTTCAAAAATTGTATTTAATGCTGTTGCTGCTGCTACTTGTAGAACAGTAAACAAGGAAACAGGGACATCAGTATCAGAAGCCATAAAAAAATACAAGAAATTTTTAAAAATATATTCTCTGTTACAATTTCTGTACCAATACCAAGAAACAATAAGGTTTTTAGTTTCAGTTAATACAGTCGCCATCCAATGGTACGTACTCCGATTTTACGTAGTGACGTCACGATTTAGTGGGGTTCTCCTCTCACAGATATGTTGTTGTTTATCTGTGTTGGTGAAAATTTATGTACCAAGCCAGAGTCAGGGCCGTAGATAATATTGTCTGAGGGTTTCGTAGCCTTTAAAAATTTTAAAATTTCACTGCAGATATATATGCACATATTCTGTATACGTAATATGCAAAATGCAAATGCAAAATGAGTAACGTAAAATTCTAGAAAATTCTAATCGTCAACTAGCAGAGATATCAAAAAATAGACTTCACCGTTGAATTGGTCATTAAAAATGAGATCAAACAGTGTAGTTTAACAAAAATTCTAGAATGTTCTATTTGTCAACTAGCAAAGCTATTGAAAAATCAATTGTACCATTTAATTGTCCATTGAAAAGGAGGTCAAATTACACATTTTGACAAATGTTCTGGAATATTATATTCGTCAACTAGAAAAGATATTCAAAAACAGACGTCGCCATTGAATTGGCTACCAAAAAAGAGACCAATTGGCTACTAACAAAGATATTGGAAAATCTACTGCACCACTTAATTGTCCAACCGAAATTAAACTAATGTAAACCAAATGTCCGATTTTGACAAACAATTTTTGCTATTTTACGAATAGAATATTCTAGAATATTTATCAAAATGTGCTATTCCGTCTTTTATTCGATGACCAATTAAATGGTGCAATCGATTTTTCGATATCTTTGTTAGTTGACGAATAGAACATTCTAGAATTTTTGTCAAAATGCGCAGCTTAATCTAATTTTTAGTGCCCAATTCAATAGTGAAGTTTATTTTTTGGTATCTTTGCTAGCTCACGAGTAGAATATTCTAGAATTTTTGGCAGCTTCCGCTATTTGGCGTCTTTTACTCTAATGAATGCGATAGTGAAATTGATTTTTCGATGGTTTTTTAAAAGTCAGCACTCATATTCATTAGTATTACATTCAATTTCCTTTGTCTACACAACCAAATTTTAGGTGTAAATTGTCTCTTAAAATAATTTTGTTTTAAATAATTTCAGATAAATAATATTTACCAACCCCCGAAAAAAAAGTTTACCGACACCCCGATTTTACGTACTTCCCCTTAAATTTGCGCCGACCACTACGTAAAATTGGATTTGTGGTGTAAATTATTTTCAGTTTTCATACGTTCTTGAGAGGAAGCCTGCAATCCGACAATTCGAAAGTCGATTCATGTTGCAACTTGTAAACATCCGCATCCGCGTTGTCTAATCACTAAAATAATGCTGATGCGGATACGGATATCTGCGATAACCCTAACGATACCGACATTTTAAAAACTATTGTATGTACATCATACTTCGAAGTGTTATTATAATATATAAAACAATGCCAGTGCATTGCAATGTTAACGTTCTGACATGAAGTGTCAGGTTAATATGTCTGTGTGTCTGTTAGCATGCTTCGATGTATGTATATAATGTACATATATTGTATACAGATTGTATTTGCATGTACATGTTTTAAACAGCAATATGCATTTTGTATTATTTATTTAAACATAAACCGATTACTGCCGATATAAGATTAGAATTTTTTGATATTATTTTAAACAAGTTGTTCTGATTTGTTTAAAGAATTGGAGAGATATATAATTATGTAGAGCTACCTAACTGAACAGTTAAAGACCAATAGGGGTTAATCCAATATAGAAATGAACCAGTCATATTATTCAACATTTTTGATTTTCCTAATTATTTTTTATCAGTTACACTGAAAAAAAATTACAGTAAAAATTACGGAGCTGTCTCCAGTAAAGCAGGCTCAAGTGACCAGTCGGTAGGAAATTATCAAGCAAAAATATAAAAAATGCCTTTCAAACATTATTTTTTACGATTCATTTGAAAATTTTTCCTGTACAGCTTAAGAATTTTTCCTATACAGCTCCGTAAAATTCGATGGGCTAGTAAAATTTCAAGTGGATATCAGGAAAATTTACTTAATTTTTGTAAAATTATACTAGATATAGAAGAATTTTTACGCAGCCACAGTGTAATTTTTACTAAGCTAGACGGTAGACGCTGTTTGTTATCTCTATTTTCTCCTTGAAACCTGTCTTTCACCATCTCCCTCACACAAGCATTACACACAACTGACGATAAACAGGCACGTCACACCGCACCGAGATCATTTTAAATACCTAACTCACCAACAACCCGACCGTTTCCGCAGTTCAGTAGCAGTCGAGCCATGGTAATGAGTGGATGTGTACCAGGAGTGTTACCATTTTTTTTTCTTTTTTTTTATAATAAACTATTTAATGGACTTTACATTTAAAACAAAGGATTGTTATTTGTGTTTCATGAAAATGTTGTAAAAACTCCTGATAATAAATAACTAATAATTAAGATATAAAAATTAAGATTTTTATATGTATTGATGTTTATTGAAACATGTTTTTCTACAAATAATAAAAAACCACAGAACATTTTTTCAGTATTAATAATTTGATTTTAATCCTTACCCTTCTATCAATATCTTTTTAAACTATTTTAATTCAATTGTTTATAAATAAAAAAAAAAAAAAAAACTTATAAATAATACGGTAAGAGAGTAGAATTTTTCCTGTACAGCGCCGAAATTTTTACGGAGTCACAGTGTAATTTTTCCTGTGCAGTCAAATTTTACAAAGCCATAGGGTAATTTTTACTATACTCATCGTACTTTTTCCTTTGCCTGTCACTTATGCCCGCATTACCAGAGAGCTCCGTAATTTTTTACTAGAAATTTCCGTAAAAATTACCGTATTTTTTTCTCAGTGTACTCAACAATAGTAAATGAGTGCAAAACTCATTTACTATTGGTGAGTACACTTTTGTACTTTACTTTACTTTTGTACTTTACTATTGGTCAGTACACACACACTGATTAAAAAATTTTCAGACTTTTTTACTCTCTGTTCTCGGACGGATACTATTTTAGTGGCTATTCTGAGTTTGATTTAGGAGTATTTTTTGACTGAAAACAAGTTTTGCGCAATTGTATCTAACTGTGTTAATTTTACAGATACCAAGACAAACTAAAAACCAAAGTTATCAGAATGATCTACTCTAGTTTTCTTGCCTTTACATTATATTACCTAAGTATGGTATATTTCACTTAAATTTAAGCATGATTTATCACTTACGAATTTACGGAGTTCCCGTTTTCTTAGCTTTATCTCTTTCATTGTTGCAAATGCGTAAATTTTAAATATTCAGTATGTTTTTAGAAAAGAATAGAAGATGGATTTGTTTTGAATATAAGAATTACCAATTTAATTTTTTAATGATGACTCATGCTCAATTATATTTGAAACAGGGTATAGTAAAGAAACGGTAGACAAAAATTCACAAATATGAAGCAAAAATTAACCTAAAACGGGATTTTTAAAGCTGGGAACTTATTAAAAGAAAAAAAGACTTACCTATAAATTTTTTTCTTGTGTAGACTTATTATAGGAATACTAGTTCAAGAAGTTTCAAGTTTGAGAACTTTGTGCTCTTTTATGTGATTTTTCAAAAATAGCCAAAAAGGGACTAAGGGAAAAATTATGAAATTAATACAGCTGTTACATCTCTTAATGATATAGGTCTACGATACAAATTTCGTGAGGGAGCTACATATTAGGAAAATTGATTTTTTATGATATTAGAGACTTAGGGGCAAGAAATGCCTCGGAATGTCCATATATATCAATCCGGCCCTGATAGTAACGTAAAAATATAAAAGAAAATTTGGGGGACAGGTCTACCCACACTGTCAACTTCCCATTGCATGCCCTTAAAGACTATTGCAAATGAATAACTTTTTTTTTTAATTCAGAGGACTCCTCCTCTGAACCCCCGATAGAGGCTTTGCCCCTTGCACCACACCGGGGGCTTCGCCTTCTGTACCTAAGGGTGGGGACTACACCCTTATCAAACAAATGATAACATTATTTGTTCTTAAGATACCCGAGACAAAAATATTTCACAAAAAGTTTCTTATTTCGTTTTTCCGTTTACTTTTTTTTTTTTTAATTTTTAATTCCGTTTTTTATTACAAAAAGCAAACCGCTAATCCGAATTTGCTGAAAACTTTATCCGGTCTTCATTTTTTAATTACGCATCTAATGAAATTAGTCCGAAGTTGATATCATCATTTGTTCTCGAGATATGCGAGACGAAAAAAAATTCACTAACGAACGAACGAACGAACGAACGCACAGACATCATGCTAAAAACGATGGATTAGGATTCTAGTAACTTTGAAACGTGGAGATATGTCAAAATTAGCGATTCGTAAAATCGGACCCATTACAATAACTTCCAATAGGAAGTTAAAAATTATTCACTAATTACATAATTTTTTTTTGATCCTACAAACTTTTAATTTACAAAAAAAAAGGGTCCAAGAGAAATTTTTTTAAAATTATTATTCATTTTACTTGATGGTGACCTCAAAAATGTGTCACCTAAGAAGGCCTACATTTGTTTGCTTTTCGGTGCTGGAGAGTAACAACCTTGCAACGAGTATTTTCAACGAGACAAAGTTTGTATGGCATACTCTTGCTTTTAATCAATTTTATAAAATGATCGTTTTGTATTCGCTCGCATTCATCCGACATGAAATGCACTAATGCCACGGCTGCCAACGAGGCTGCCACTGTATTAACAACAAACATTTTAAAACAATACAGTACATAATATTCATCCTATAAGTATGACTGGCAATAAGACTTACTACGAGGCTAAGGCCCGCCACACACGTACAGTTTCAACTGACAGTTTGAACGGAACAGTTTAAATTGTCAAGTGAAACTGTACACTGTAGAAGCACACACACGTACAGTTCAATTCTTCAGTTTTTGTAATGGATTGGAAACAGCAGGACTATTTCGGAAATTATATTGTAAAAAAAAAAAAAAAATTCAAACGCACTTGCTCCTGACCAAAGACCAAAGACATATTCTGTATATCCTATAGGCAGAGTGCGAAGTATATGGTGGGTACAGTTAAATCGATTGCAGCGTAAGTAGTGGAGAAAACAAGCATTAATACGGGCTCATATGTGTTTATAGTATACAGTATTAACATCTACACGTCAATCCATAAATACAGAATTAAAAATATTTGATGTATTTTAACTCACATAGTCACATGAAATAATGTTTCATAAGGAGTTAAAGTTATTGATGTTTGTCTTATGAATCTACATTCAACTAAATGACATGCCAGCATTACTTAATTCTCGAATTTCCCTGACGTGCTTCACCGGCACCAGCAGCTTTTTCCTCTGCACAGTCCGAGGTTGGAAGGAAATACTGTCTTGATAATTATATCCATATTAACGTCGAAAATTGTTTAATTACTTTTTTAATATAACTGTTATACTTCATCGAGTATTTTATTGTTCATATTCAACAAATCAAATTGTTCAAATTTATTTATAAAAAATTAATTGTAAATAGTAAATATTTGTATTCAAATTCTACGGTTTGTTTAAAAATATTTTAAATTTATTTATTTCCACGGTTACCATTATTTATATTCGTTAATGAGCCCGGAAAAATGTATATTATAGATGTCGTTGCCATCACGCACCCAGCCTATAGACTCACTCCATCAATTTATAAATGAAGCAGCCAGATACGGCTAGTATACGACTTAATAGTATCCTATAATGTAGCAATCAATACGATAACCTGTGGTATTTGTGGTAACGTTTTCAAATAATTATTGTCAAAATATAATATTGATAATAAAATTTTACTTTCTTGAGAAAAAACTGCAAAATTTTGAAAGAAAAAGAGTGGTATTCGTTTTAATTATAGTTCCATTTGCGGAAAAGTGGACAATATATTATATTCCTTAAATCTCACCCGTCTCACCCCCTTCTCCGCCACAAGAAAAATGCCGACAAACTGGCTTTACGCTTTGTCTAGTAGTATAATAATAATAATAGTGTTCATTGGTCTGTGCTCCTGACACAAATTTAACTGAGAAATGTACAGTTGAACCCTCACACACGCAACAATCAGTTGAACCTTTCAGTTTAAAAAATTGAAATTTTAATCGTTTTAGTTTAACTGTACAGTTGCGTTGAACTGAGACTGTATATGTAGTTGAACTGTTCAGTTCAAACTGTCAGTTGAAACTGTACGTGTGTGACGGGCCTAAAAAAGAATTTCATTCATTACATAGTCAGTTATTCATAGCGTTTTATGTTTTGTTAATAATATTATTCTTTTGTTTACGATTTGTTTCTGTATTTTTTGTTTTTGTTTTTTGTTTTTTGTTTTGTTTTTGAAAGTAGATTATACAGACGCGTTAAGTAGAATTGTTTGTACAATAAATAAACTACATTAAAAGTTTGTCAGTTCATTACTAGTGTTACTAACTACTAGCGCTGCTGGTTGCAAGCACAACAAATCCATCTTGTTCTTTTTCTACAAAGTTTTGGTGGTGTTCGTTGGGAGGCGGGGGGTACAAGCGTTCATCTTTGCTTAATTTATTCCACAATAGTTTAGATAGTTTTATATTATTCGAGGAAATGAAGCAAAATAGAAAGGATAAACTGTACCAGATTACAGAAGATATAAACTCAGAAAAAAAAAACAAAATCGTTCGAGAGCGAATTGAGCTTATACAGTTGGGGTTCCATACATTTTATTTATGTGTATTTAAAAATCTAGTCCACAGAGTCGGCTAAAGAAATGCTGAAACCCCACAAAAATTCTTTAAAAATACAACTGACGAGCAAGAAAAAAACGTCTTTTCACTTTCTCCGAGTCCTTAATCGAGGCTGCAGGCCCCCCTTTTTGATCCGAGTCGCCGGGCAATTGCCCCACTTCCCTACCCTCTCGCCGGCCCTGTTTATCCAAACTGCATGAATTATCCGACTGAATGTACTGAAACATTAGCAAATACATTGTCTATTACTGTATTTTTTTCGCTATTTAAAATATTTTTTTTAGCAACTATTACACAACTGAAAAAAAAAAAAAAAAACAATAAAAAGATTTTCTCCACTACACGGAAAAACATTAAATCATGGATATGTTTTAAAGTTCAATAAGTACACATAGACAACAATAACAAACATTAGCTATTTAGGCTCGACCCACACTATCGCTGCGCTCTCGGTACGATATCGCTGTGCTCCCGATTCGATAAAGTATTCTTACACAAAAAAACAATGAGTGTATTAACATAAGTGCTCCAGTACCGTTCCGATATAAGTCGCGGTACGCTCTCGGAGCACTATCAGACTTGTTATCACTTGTACCGTCTATAGTGTAAACCTTTTTATAATTCCACTGCGCTCCGCTTGCATTCAGTTGTTATGAAAAAATGTTTGTATCGAACTGGGAGCGTACTGAGAGCGGCATTATAATGCGAATGGAAAACGAATAGGTACCAGTATATGGTATCAGCACTGTAATGTAAACACAACAAGATTATGTCGGAGCGAGACCGGAGCGGGAGTTCAATAAAATTCAATAAACTTAATATTTCGATATAAACTTAATTTTTCCACGAATCATTAAGGCAAAACACGACTGATTTGCGAGAGAATATTTTTGACACTAGAACCACCTTCAGTGCAAGAGCACGCAAAGTGCTAATTACAGACCATTATCAAAAATCAAATTACATGACGATTTTAAATTTCCCATTAAGCAACATCCGTCCACCATACTGTAAAACAATTTTTCAAATTACAATTTACAATTTTAATAATTTATCAAGAAAATTTTTAAATTAAAAAATAATATAATTTATTTTAAAAAAATGTTAATGAACCACTGCTCCCCCAAAAGAAAAACTTGATCTAAATTAAAATATACTTTTGGATAATTAGCAAAGTAAACGTTACAAGTCTTGTTGTTGTTTGATAACGCCCAAAAGTGTGTACATTAATTAATAATGTAAATCTCATGTTATTAATCTGAAAAAAAAAATTTATCGTGTTTTAAAAAAAAATTTTACTAAAATCACAGTTGAACGTTTTTTATATAGCCGCTTTCAACCTGTAGTACGCGTATCTCTGGAGATACACGGTGGACCCCTTAATTCGTTATTAGGAAACCATAGAAAAATTTAAATACCCCTGTCGCAGCATCCTGCATAACATAGCGAATTTCCGTTTATACAAATTAGTTTTTCTCGGAAACTAGTTGACATAGAATAATAGTTTAAAGACCTTTTTTATGTAATTTTTTCTCCTCTTTTAAAAGGTGTAAAAAATTTTCGCAAAAATTTTTGAATAAGCGCAAATTTTGGCAAAAAACTAATTTTTTGCAAGAGCAAAAACCATGTGTCTGGTATCCGACGCGTCTGGCTGAAGAACTCATCCAACGGTTTGGGACTGCCAACATTTTCACCAAATTTCGTAAACCTAGGACATTTCGTTCGAGAATTATCGTGCGAACATATATATATATATATATATATATATATATATATATATATATATATATATATATATATATATATATATATATATATATATATATATATATATATATCTAGATAGATAGATAAGGGAGAGTCTCCTATATTGGGCCGGCTCCTAAATTGGACCGCGTCAGTTTTAAGCAATTAAAAGACAGTTAGAGTCATCTAACAATATAAATATTAAACAACATTCGAATTTATTTCTTAGTTCTAATTTAGGTAAAAGTCTTTGAAAACTCGCAAATTTATGAAAAATTGTTAAGCCGATGTTAAATTTTCATTACTTACGGTTCGACCAAACACTTAACAGGTAGGTATAACTTTTTCTTTTTATATTTATATTTTATCTATGTCATATGTAATTTATTATAACGACATAATCTTAAATATATATACATGGATTAGATGTGGATAAGGGCTTTTGTAGAAAACCATTATTAAGAACCAATCGGTCCAATTGAGGATGCTAGTTTCCTAAATTGGATCAAATGACATAATTTTTTTTACCCAAGGTAGGGTCTTTTTAAAATTCAACTAGAGGCGAATTAATGTTTTTGTTTTATAGCATAAAGATTGATTAATCAGGCAACCAAAAATGATGGCTCTATATTAATTGGTTTCCTTGTTGCAAACAAAAATGTCAAGAGTGGTCCAATATAGGAGACTCTCCCATATATATATATATATATATATATATATATATATATATATATATATATATATATATATATATATATATATATATAAATTTTAGTGAATATTACTTTTGGTTTCTAGGGACCTCAAAACAAATTTCTGCCATAGTCCCGGGCTGAAGTCGCGTCATGACAGGTGCTGTAATAGCTGATTTCCATTCTGGAAATTCGCTAAAGGGAGAAATTAAAGAGAAGTAATAAAAAGAATTATGATTTCATAAATGTCCAAAACCGACGTTGTTATTTAGAGTTCTATGAGATACTGACTATCATTTTTGTGGCTGCTGTTGCTTCGATTACGATAAAATTCGTACGAAATCATCTGTTAACCATTATCAAAAACGATTGAATAGTTCCGAAATTATGCAACTTAGTGGGATCTGCGAACACACGAACAAAGAGACAAATAGGCACGAAACCAAAGTTGTTTAGGAAGCTTTAAAACGTAAAATGCAGGTGAAAATTCTTATTTTGAAAAAAAAAAAAAAAAAAAAAAAACTTTTCATATTTCAAAAGTGATCACTACACTTCCGTTACTTTAATAGTCTCGAAACCAAAAATCCAAAAAATTTTAATCTTTGAAAAGGAAATCTTTTTGAGAGTGTAGTTAATATACTTACCGTTCGGATGTGAATAGCGTATAAATATTTAATTCCACAAAAAAATGTGTCAGTGTAAACATGCTCCTATATCTTTCAATTCACGCCGTATTATTATTTCATTAACTGAAAATACTATGTACGTGTTCTAACGTGACAGTGGTGTCAGTACAGCGAACTACATTACAATGATTTCGACTTAAACCAGGAGGCACGGAGTACACCCGTTCACCCGATGGTGGTGTCTCCCCCACCGCCCGTATTACGACGCCATCGATCACACAAAATGTCAACAGAAAAAAAATGTTACGTAAGATATATGTATTGTATGTACGTCGTGTACATACGTCGTGTCACACCCGTGTGTAGTGTACATAGATGTTGCATTATTAATGATGAATTTTGACTTGTCGCACGTATACGAATGTCGGTACAGTGGTGTACAAAAAAAAATTGTTGTACTATTAAAAAGAAAACGTAATGTTAGTTTTTGTAAGTGTTTTTTATTAATGTAAAATTTTCTCAACTAATGTGTAATACTTTTCTTGTCCATAACTGTACGGGTGTATAATACATCAAAGTAACATTTATTAATATTTTAACATTGACTTTTGTGTGTTGGGTAAAATTTGATTTGGTTTTTACTGTAATTTCATATTTTTTTGATAAGAAAAATAACTTGTAGCTTTAGTTCTGATGTCATGAACTCAGAGGTGGATTCAGGGTGTTTAATATTAATTCTACCTAATGCTATCAAAATGATAAAAAACATTTTAGAAATATGACTGATTCGATACAAGTCGTTTTTTAGTTATCATACCTGACATATTTTGATAAAAACATCATCAGCAGCGATATCAAACATTCAAAAGTTATTTTGGAAACAAAGAAGTTTTAAATTGGTAAACGACAAATCCGCAAAAAATATAACATATATTATCAGAACATAGACCAATCAAAAATGAAAAGTCAAAGTTTGACTAGTTTCGAATGCTTCTGCAAACATCATCAGAAAGCGAACACCAAATAAAAGCGTCAATCGAGATTTTTATGATGATGTTTACTGAAGCATTCGAAACTAGTCAAACTTTGCCTTTTCATTTTTGATTCGTCTATGTTCTGATATCAGTGTTGGCCAGATGTTAGTTATAACTAATAATTAATAACTAATAACTAAATTGTTCTTTTGTAACTAATAACTAATAACTGGCAAATTTAGTTATTAGTTATAACGAATAACTAATTTAGTTTTTAGTTGTAATTATTAACTAATAACTGATTTTATTGGATAGTAAGGTTACTGATTCATAGGAGATAAAAAATTCAAGAAGGATTTTGGTAATTAAAACTAGTAGAATGGCTAGGCCGATACGGGAGCACCGCAAAACGGAGTAACTTGAACCCCTTTGACGATGTTTGAAAGCGTGTGACTTACGGTCCTATTGTACCCATTTTACGGTACTACACATTCCGAACTGATGAGTCATCAAACTGTATCGATGTGCAAACCTTGACCTTTGACCCGGCACGTACTGAGTACACGTATTTAAAATTTGTTGTTGACATTTGACCCCAACACTCGCTTATACTGTTAGCCTTGAAATTCCTAAGAGGTGAGTCAATACCAGCGACCAAATTAATTTATGTTAACCCATTATGCATCATCACAATTTACTTATAACAATTTCATTTTGTGTTAACCCATTACCAGCCAAACCTAACGCATGCGCAGACTGAATTTAAGTACACGACGCATGCGCAGACTGAATTTTAGGTTACAATTTGATAGATGGGGCACACTACCGCGTCTAAAATGTGGGGAATACCCTAACTCGGGGGTGGCCCCAAATTTTTGACACCGTACTGTACTTAAATTTTTGGTACACTACCGTGTCAAAAGTGCGGGCCCCCCTGGTCAAAAAGGTATCCGATCACTTTTTGAAACGTACTGTACGTGCAAACCTTGGCCCCAACACGCGCTTGCCTTAAGTACGTCATCTTAAACGAACTATCACGTCAAAAAATGTGGGGAATACCCTAACTCGGGGGTGGCCCCAAACTTTTGACGCCGTACTGTACTTAAATTTTTGGTACACTACCGTGTCAAAAGTGCGGGCCCCCCTGACCAAAAAGGTATTCGACCACTTTTTGAAGCGTACTGTACGTGCAAACCTTAACCCCAACACGCGCTTGCCTTAATTGCGTCATTTTAAACGAAAGGTACATTACCAAGTCAAAAATGTGGGGAATACCCTAACCCAAGGGGTGGCCGCTAAATTTTGTGGGGGGCACTCTACCAAGCGCTAGCCGCAATCATGACTCCAGATTCCAGACTCCAAATTTCTGACCGCTACTGTACTGCCGGAAATTTGGGTGTCAATTGTACTTGAGGTTTTTTTTTGTATATGAGTCAGCACTTTATAAGATGTTTATTTAATAAAAACTCGTGACTTTATATGGTTTGAGTTTGTTTATTTAAGATTTTTTAGCTGACTTAGGATGATGTAATTTCATGATATGTTTGCATCATAGCCAGAGGGCAATTTTATTTAAAAGCAAGTCACAACTTGTCAGTTCCAGGAATTTGTTTACATTAATGTCATCGTAAATCATTAATTTTATTATGTTTATTTAAGATTTTGCTGACTCATACTCAGATATTTTTTTAATTTGTTTATTTATATAAGTTTTAGTTTAAAAAATGTTTATTTAAGATTTTGACAACACAGCAATTTCTTTGTTTGATTTCAAATACGAAATAGTTTTCTCGGAATTTTTAATTTATGGCCTAATAATAATCGGGGGTTTTTTCAATTTGTTTATATAAGTTTTAATTTTTGTTTATTTAAAATTAGTCAGCAATTCTTTTATTAGGTTTCAAATGCGAAATAAATTTCTCGGAATTTGACATTTGACCTTCGGTTATTTGCGTTGTAAAAATTCTGAGTCAGCATTTTTTGTGATTCCCCTCCAGAATTTTTCGAGCAGTCAAATTCGTATAAATTGAGGTCTGCGTGCCCCCTCAAATCACTTCTTCAGCAAACTTCAAGCAGTTAATATTGTTATTGTTGCAAGAATTTGTATCGAGATTTTTTTAAAATTAAAATACAACAATGGCTTCATTAAACGACGTGGCAACTAGAATGGTGGAAAATGTACGAAACGCGCTATCATTACTGGAAATGGATACCCGGGATGCAGATGAATTGGAAAAATGGATGAAACACACAAATACCAACATACGACTAATCAACAAGGCTATACGTGGAGCGGAAAACTTGGGACAACGCAAACATTTTGAATCATGTGCGGGAAAAATGAAAGGATTTCGAATCAGAATGAAGGCGCTACGAAAACATGGTAAGTTTTTTCAAATATAAATTTATTTTTTAATGATTTTTTTATAATTTTGATATATCAACATGGTAAGTTTTTAAATATAATTTTTTTTTTTAATGATTTTTTATAAATTTGATAAATAATTTTTTTATGTTGATTGTTTCAGGTGCCGGCATGAATCGAAATCAACGTAAAAGATCTGATAGAATTCAATGGGCTGACGTGGAATCCGCATTTGCAAGTCGAATACGAACGGGAGTGGTTACTAACATAACACACATAGAACCAAAGGACTTTTTAGACGACGCTACATCGATGTTCACTCGGCGAATACAAAATATATTAAAAAAATACTTAACGATAAAAGTTAACACAACGTTTTGCGGGTTATTTGTGAAAACTGATGGTGACGAGGACAAATACGACATGAAACATTTCAATACACCAAATATCATAATAGATCGTGGAACAAACCTAAAACAATGCTTCGTGGAACATGTACGGGAACCAATTTTGAGAAAATTGAGCGAATTTGCCGAGTCGGGGAGCGGATGGGCTTTATCAAGCATAATCAACCTAGCAGTGAACGTGAATAAATACACACCTTTCCGTGGATCAAGCTACATCGAATTACCGCAGGAAATAAAACGAAAACAAGCATGTATCAACGTTAAAAACTTCGACGATGATGCCTGTTTCGCGTGGGCAGTGGTATCAGCACTTTATCCGGCAAAGCGAGGGTGTGTTAACAGAACATCAGCGTACCCACACTACTCAACGGTGCTAAATTTAGACGGGATACAATTTCCAATGACGATCCAACAAGTGAGCAAATTCGAGAAACAGAATCCAACAATATCAGTCAACGTGTTTATACTAAAAAAACAAAATGGACATTTCGAAACCGTACCTGCTGCGCTAACGAGAGAGAAGAAACAAAACCACATAAATCTACTAATGATCCAGAACGAGTATTACGAGGATGAGGATAACGAACAGGATAACGACAACGATCAAGATTTACGCTACCATTTCTGCTGGATTAAGGACTTATCGCGACTTGTATCAAGACAATTATCAAAACGTGGCCACCACCATTACATCTGCGATCGATGCCTGAATTACTTTCGTACAGAAGATAAACTGATAAAACATACAGAAGACTGCGTGAACATGAACAACTGTCGGGTTATAATGCCGGAAGGGAAAAGCAAATACATATCATTCAAGAACTACAGCAACAAGAAACGTGTTCCATTTATAATTTACGCCGACGTGGAATCATTCCTACAACCTGTGACGGATAACGAAAATCGGAAAAACACGACAACATATCAACAACATCGGGCATACAGTATCGGTTACTACTTTCACTGCTCCTACAACAACCAACTAAGCTACTATAGATCATACCGCGGACCAAATTGCGAAAAATGGTTCGCAGAAGAATTGGCAACGTTACGTGAAAATATCTTGGAACCCATATACGACAACATAATACCAATGAACGAGTTAACACCAGAGGAACAACAGCAACTTAAACAACGAAGTACCGGGTGCCACATCTGCGAGAAACCATTCAAACCTGAGGATATTGTGGTTCGTGATCATAACCACTTCACCGGCGAATACAATGGACCTGCGCACAAGGGATGCAACTTGAATTATAAGGATTTTCATATGATTCCTGTTGTATTCCACAACTTGAGTGGTTATGATGCACATTTCGTAATAAAGGATATAGCAACAGCATTCGAGGGACGTGTCGACTTACTACCAATCAACAAGGAACGATATATTGCATTCACTAAACATGTTACGGGCAGCGAAATTACATTTAGATTCATCGACTCTTTCCGATTTATGGCATCAAGTTTGGATAAATTATCTTCATATCTCAACGAGTTCAACATAGTTAAATCACAATTTCCGAATACCGACTACAAATTACTTACACGCAAAGGTGTTTTTCCGTACGACTACATATCTAGCTGGGATAAATTGGAAGAAACATGTTTACCATCACGGGAGAAATTCTACAATCAACTCAACGATAACGATATCACCATGGATGACTATACACATGCACAACAAGTTTGGAACACGTTCAACATACAGACGCTTGGAGAATACTCGGATTTATATATGAAAACGGACATACTACTACTCGCGGATGTTTTCGAGAATTTTCGGGATACATGCATGCGCACACACGGATTGGATCCTGCTCATTACTACACGACACCGGGACTTACGTGGGATGCAGCCTTAAAATATACAAAAGTAGAGTTAGAACTGATATCTGATGTGGACCAATTATTATTCATTGAACGTGGTATTCGAGGTGGATTGAGCCAGTGTAGTAACCGATACGCAACAGCAAACAATAAATATATGAACACCTACGATCCGGACGAGGAATCAAAATACCTGATGTACTATGACGTGAACAACTTATATGGATGGGCAATGTCACAATACTTACCAACGGGAAATTTCAAATGGATGGATAATACCGAGATAGATGTTCAACAAATACCTGATGATTCACCAATAGGATATTTACTGGAAGTGGATTTGGAATACCCGAGAGAACTGCACGATAAACACAACGATTTACCATTATGTCCAGAGAGAATGTGTGCACCCGGTACTAAACAGGAAATGTTACTGGCAACGCTATACAACAAACAGAAATACGTGATACACTATCGGAACCTGAAACAATGTCTACAACACGGGATGAAAGTAAAGAAAATACATAGAGTGCTACAATTCGATCAATCACCTTGGCTCAAATCCTACATAGATTTAAACACAGCTTTGCGACAAACGGCGGGAAACGAATTCGAGAAAAATCTCTACAAGCTACTCAACAACGCGGTCTTCGGGAAAACGATGGAAAACGTACGGAAACACTCGATTGTGAAACTGTTAACGAAATGGTATGGACGATATGGTGCGGAAGTTATGATAGCGAAACCGAATTTCCACAGCCGCACCATATTTGACGAGAATCTTATTGCAGTCGAACTACGAAAAACGGAAGTGTTTATGAACAAACCAATATACGTCGGGCAAGCAATTCTGGATATTTCGAAAACATGTGTCTACGATTTTCATTACAACTACATACAGCCAACGTTCGGGAACAACAGCAAATTACTCTACACAGACACGGATTCATTGATTTACGAGATAAAATGCCCAGATATTTACGAAATAATGAAACGAGATATTCAATACTTCGATACGTCGGATTACAACGCGGATAATCAATATAACATGCCAAGAGTCAATAAGAAAATACCCGGGTTAATGAAGGATGAGCTAAATGGTCGAATCTTTACAAAATTTGTGGGCTTAAGATCGAAAATGTATAGTTGTCAAGTGGACGGCGAGGATCACACGAAGAAAGCGAAAGGTGTAAAGAACTCTGTGGTTAAGAAAACGATAACTTTCAACGATTACGTGGACTGTCTAAAACACAATACAATCATAAACCGACAACAAAACCTGATACAATCGAAAAAACATAACGTGTATAGTGTAACTCAGAACAAGGTGGCGCTCAGCCCGTACGATACGAAACGACATATTGTGGAGGGGGAAACGGATACTTTAGCATGGGGACATTACTCATTAAATTAGTACGCAAGTGGAAATGGCATCGTCATCATCGGCTTACTGGAAACGGCTACAAATATTTTCAAGTGAACTGGATAAACTACGTAAACGGGTTGATACCTACGAAAAAACAATTGATGCTATTGTAAAAATGCAAAATTTGAAATTGTCTGAACCGGAATCAATGGAGTGGGATAAAATGGATGTTTCAATTGGTGAATTTTTCGAACGTGAACCAATGCTACTGAACGAACTGACTTTGGAAACATTTCTTCAAATCTACAAGTGGATCAGTTTGAATGTGTTGAAAAGTTATGGTGCGAAAATCATACAACGCGCCTGGATTTGGTTACCATCCGATTATCGAGCCATGTTTCAAGAATGTGAACCATGTTTTGAACATTATAATCGACCATGGCAACAAGATCATATTGATGGACCACCTGGTTTGAAAATTCGCTGTGAAATGTGCAAGAATGGTGTGAAAATGGAGGAAAACTTTCAACCGCCTGTTGGTGAACCATTGACATTTGCAACACGGATTTCACACGTTGAAGACATATTTCTGACTCATCCTTATTTGTATACAAAAGTCAGAAATTTCGATATGTTATTATACTTAACAAAACAACTATTGAAATATGATATTTGGGTGCAACATCTGTATGCATATATGATACCCGAATATGCACAACGAATTTGTCAAGTATGGGATCAGTTACCTGAAAACATGAAACAATTACGTTCGGGTGTTATTGAATATATAAACAAATCATACAATTTTTAATATTTATTTATTGTAAAAAATATTTCATATACATTTATTGTAAAAAAAATATTTCATATACAAACATTTATTGTAAAAAGTATTACATATACATTTATTGTGAAAATATTTTGTATTCATACTTATATTTTAAAAAAATAAAGAACAATAATTATTTACATATATGTGTTATTTATTTGAAAAAAACCTTTTTATCTTACAGATTATCAAAAATTAGATTGTTTAAACAATATCAGATTCTTGAATCCAGCTGTTGTTATCCGATGGGAAACCAAGCCACTTGACCAATACTTTCCCATCACGTCTCTTCAGAATTCGTTCCACGAGGTACACATCAGGATATTTAACTTTCTGTAGTTCATACTCGTAAAAGCTGCCTCGGATAGGCCGTTGATTGATATCTTCAAGTAGATATGTGACCGGATTTGTATGTTTAACTTTGACGATTTTAAAAATTTCTGTAGACCAATTCGGTGTGTAGCCTTTTTCAAAGATTGATTTAAATTTACTAATTCGAACAAAGTCGTTAACTTTATACTTGGCTGCACCAGCAATTTTTATATTACTGTATACATTAGATAATAAATATGCTTCATTATCAGCAGTGACATCTCGTGGAGCCATTTTGATTGTACGATGCTTTGTTCTATTATATTCATCAACTAAATCGTTAATTAATTGCAACCATTTATAATTACCGTTTAGAGAAAAAGCACGCCAAAGTTTATTCTTAATGGTACGATTAAAACGTTCAACGATTGAAGCTTTTAACGTACTATATGTAGAATAATGATTAATATTATGTTTTTCCATTAACGCCTTAAAGTTACTATTAAAAAATTCTCGGCCGTCGTCTGTTTGAAGGTGCGTCGGTGTGCGCTTGCTCTGTTTGAATATTGATTCCATGGCAGCAGTAACAAGCACTCCAGATTTATCTTTTACCGGTACAGTCCAAGCATACTTCGAAAATGTGTCAATAGCTGTCAACAGGTACCTATATCCATGATTTTCTTTGGCATAAGCACCCATTTCAACAAGATCAGCTTGCCATAAATCATCGATACCCTTAGTTATAACACGACGCCTTTTGAAATTTTTACGAGCCGGTTTGTGTAATTCGCTTACAACTTGTTCTTTAACTTTACTCATCTTGAACTGTTGGCATGGTATTTACAGTGAGTTGCTTATATAGGTTCGAAATAAATTGTATTTTATTTTCTAATTGCTTAAATTTAACGTGAAATTCCTCTTTAAATACCGCATTTGCAATAGTTTCCATTACCATTTTCAACTCATTATCCATGTTCTCCAAATGACTAAGTTTTGCGGTCACAATTGATTCAAATTGTTTATGTGAATTTTCAAGTGTTGTCATACCGTCCGAAATTTTAGCAAGCGCTTCATTAAGAAAAGCCAAGTTAACAGCATCAGCTTTATGTTTAGGTGTGCGAACGTTTGTCAGACGTTTACCTTTCATATCATAATCACCATTCGTTGTTAAATTAATGGAAGCGGCTTTTCCGCCGCTGCTGAATCGACCGAATTTGTCAACGCTCATGTTTGAAATGACTATCTAATCAGGTTGATCACCTGTATTTATTCTATTACATCAGCCTCGCGCAATTCCTCTAAAATGGCTTGTATCTCATTTTGATGATTGGTGTGTCCAGCTTGCTGTGACGCAACCAATAATATTAGCCTATCGATAAGTTCGTCTATATCATTCCAATAACGATAATCAATCGTTCGATTAGCATCATAATGCATTAAACCGGAACCGGTTGGTTGTCGTTTGGGTGTTGACGTGTACCTTGGTGACGATGGAAAAAGTTTTTTTATAATTATTCTATACTTATAACTTTGATTTGAATTAACTGGTGCATTAATATTATAACTTCTTTTATGCGCATTAGTATTTTTTAAAATGGTCTTATAAGTATCTAAATCCGACTCTGTGTATACATGATGATTTGGATATTTTTTAAACATTAACTCAAAGAGACCTTCAGTACCGGGGTAAACGATGTTGTTAATAATAAAATTATCATCAATTATATCCAATTCAGAATTACCAATCATCCATTTATTTGTTCGCTCATCTATACGCGGTCCATAGGTACGATCAAGGGTTCTTTTAGCTCTACGTGTGGTTGCTAACGTGAGATATTTTTCAGCTAGTGCACCAACATAGGGTTTTGCTGTAGGTTGACTACTTTGTTCCATCACATAAGGTGTTGCTGTAGGTTGACTTGTTGTAGGTTGACTACTTTGTTCCATAAGCGTTGACCTAAATATCTCAGTATCATCATCATTATTATCATTACTAAGAAAATGTGACTTTATATCGACATCAGAATCGGTTGGAAAACGTGCTTTTTTAATTTTAGGTTTTTCATCTTTAAGCAAGAAACTTTTTATTGGTTCGTTTCTTATTTCAGCAGCTAGTTCTTTAAGTGGCTCCGTTATTGGCTTAAATGATTCTTGTAAATTTTTCTCTCGTTTAAACTGACTATCTTTGAGCGCACGGTATTTGGCGCGTATAGATTTTGTAGCATTGATGATTTTTCGTTTTAGCTCCCGTTCGCTATCCATAGTGTGTGCGTGCTTATGCTATTACAGTTTACTAGCAAATGTGCAGTGTGAACGTGTACACAGCCATTTTATAGCTTTTTCGAACCGAATTGATGAACTGAACAGAGATTTCGGTCGAACCGCACACATTTTCGGTCGAACCGCACACTATTTCGGTCGAACCGCACACATTTTCGGTCGAACCGCACACTATTTCGGTCGAACCGCACACATTTTCGGTCCAACCGCACACTATTTCGGTCCAACCGCACATTATTTCGGTCCAACCGCACACTATTTCGGTCGAACCGCACACTATTTCGGTCGAACCGCACACATTTTCGGTCGAACCGCACACATTTTCGGTCCAACCGCACACTATTTCGGTCGAACCGCACACATTTTCGGTCGAACCGCACACATTTTCGGTCCAACCGCACACGATTTCGGTCCAACCGCACACATTTTCGGTCGAACCGCACACATTTTCGGTCGAACCGCACACATTTTCGGTCCAACCGCACACGTTTTCGGTTGAACCGCACACTATTTCGGTCCAACCGCACTGCATCAGTAGGTATGGGGCCACTTGGCAACGCAGTGTAATTGCCTATATTCAGGGGCAAGTATTTGAATATTGATGCTGAGTAAGTATAGTATCATCTAGCAATGAACTATATGTAAATGGTAAAATGAGTTAGTCTATTTCGGTTCGAAACACAATGGTATTTCATATAGAAATAATCTATATGTTATAGATCAGTTTTTAATTTGAATAAAGATATCGAAATTTTTACGATACCTTCCGCTATTCAACTCACTGTCTTTATCTATAACCAAAAAGTTGAACCTTTCACGCCAACATTCATTGCAAATTTCTTTGAACTGATCGAATGACATGTCACTACCTACATGTTCTTGGAAAACGTGTTTGATATTAGTCAAATCTTGTTTAAATAAAACTATTAAATTAGCATTATCCCTAAGTAATTGTTTTGGTATGAAACTGTACGTCTGACAAAGATAGAAGACTGAAACATCTTTATGACGCCCCATACTGAAATATGCTCTAATATTATTTTGTTTATCCGTTGCAACATCGTCAAATATAAAAATTGAATTATTTTTTACATCTTCTGGTGCTATAACATCATCATTATTAGAAAAAGTAAAATATCCTAAACCCCTTATCGGTTTGAGAACGCGTTTCAAATACTCATACTTTGGTTGACAGAGTGATTTTGAATAGAGATAAATATTTTCAAAACTTAATCCATTCGGATGTTCTAATAAATTTAATAAAATGCTAGTCTTGCCACACCCCGAAGGACCAGAGATTATACATCTTATACTATTCGGTAATAAGGGGCCATGCTTTTTTTCAGCTAGTGTGATTGATACAAAATCCATATTTTTGATTGGCAGTTCAACATCTTGTTTTACGAAACGCATTTTTAACGCTACTGATTTATTATATAAGCGCTCAGCCCCTTATATACTTACGCGCAGTAGTCATCATGAATCACTACAGCGTGGATTGGCGCACCTTAGGTCTTGAATGTATACTCGTCAACAATGAATTTAATTGTTGCAGTGATCCACAAGTTACCGACAACAATGAAATTAAATGGTTTAACGATTCTGATGAACCATTGTTGTCAATAACTTTTAATCATATTGAAAAGGATGATATTATGCATCTATGTATTATAATTTCTAATTGTTGTAAAAAGAGGATTTATTTGATTGAAAGTGATCAAAATTGTAAATTAGCTGTTCATGAAATTGATTCATTTCAATTTTTCATGAATCTATAAATAGCTCGAATCAAATTTTATTAGCATTCAGTTCTAATGTTACGTCACAACCGGCAACAACAACGAAGTGGTCGTGGACTTGTTAATTCATTAATTAACAAATTGCCATTTGAACTTCACATACCTGGCTATCAGTATTGTGGACCGGGTACAAAATTACAAGAAAGATTAGCAAGAGGTGATCCGGGGATCAATAAATTAGACGAAGCTTGTAAGGCACACGATATCGCTTACTCGCAAAGTAAAAATCTCTCTGATCGACATAAGGCGGATTTAATTTTAGCAAACGCAGCCTGGGATCGAGTTAAATCTTCAGACGCAAAATTTGGTGAAAAAGCTGCTGCGTGGGCCGTAACAAACGCAATGAAAGCTAAAGTAAAACTTGGTATGGGTGTGAACAAAAAGGCTACACTCGGTCAAGTGCGACGAAGTGTACGCGGTACCGTTAAAAAATTAAAACGTGAACCAATTAATAATGCTGTAAAGCTTGCTCTTAAAGCGGCTAAAGTTGCAGCTAGGGGTAAAAAAATTAAAACACCACGTATTATTCCAATACCTAAAACGGGTGGTGTTCTACCACTTTTACCAATTTTTGCGGCACTTTCGGCAGCCGGTGCGCTAGCCGGGGGTGCATCAGGAATTGCGAAAGCTATTAATGATGCTAAAGCGGCACAAAAACAGTTGAATGAAAGTGAACGCCATAACCGAACGATGGAGGCTATTGCTATACGTAATGGCCGGGGTTTGTATATAAAACCATATAGAAAAGGATTAGGATTATACTTGCAACCGTATCCAAAAAACTTATAATGAAATTGCCCGAGCGGGCACTAACAGATAGAGATTTACGTAAATATGCGAAATATTTACCCCATTTTCGTGGTGTATTTATGCGTGATAATTTACCCAAACGTGGACCGTGGTATAATGAATGCGGTATTTTAAATTTAGATAGTTCTACCGGACCTGGTACTCATTGGACCTGTTACTGGAAAAATGGTAATCAGGTAGATTATTTTGATAGTTTTGGTAATTTAAAACCACCGCTTGAAGTGGCTCGCTACCTCAGTGGAAACAATATTACATACAATTATAATAAATATCAAGATTACAATTCCTATAAATGTGGTCATTTATGTTTGGAGTTTCTTTATAATAAATATTACGGTGATGGTGATAAATATTTATAAAAGAAATCAACGCTCACGTATGTTTGTCATTTCGAAAGACGAAGTCATGGCGTTCACATTAACTTTGTCGGGAAATACTTCTATACTCACTGCACACTATTTTCCGGCAATTCAACTTAGAAATCAATATGAGTGTGCTCTATTAGATTTCCAAGTATACAATTCAATTCCTAACGTAACTGCTAAAAATAATTTATTACATTACGGTGATAATGATGTAATATCATTTCCTACCGGCACCTTTGAAATAGATGATTTAGCTACATATATAAACAAAACTATTTACAACAAGTATGGTAATATAATATATAACAACGAAAATGATAAACCATACATACATCTAAGGGCTAATAATAACACACTCAAATGCGAAATAATTAGCAATAAAGCTATTGATTTCACTAAACCTAATACAATTGGTTCACTTTTAGGGTTTACTAAACGGATATTGGAACCAAACAAACTTCACTCATCTAATGAGCCTGTTAGTATTATGAAGGTGAATGCAATACGCATTGAATCTAATATTACGAGTAATGCTTATATGAATGGTATGCTAGCTCACACACTTCACGAATTTTCACCTCTTGTTGCGCCAGGGTATAAAATAGTTGAGGTACCGCGAAATATAATCTATTCACCAGTAACCGTTAGAGAGTTAACATCTCTTTCGTTGAAAATTGTCGATCAAGACGGTGATTTGGTTGACTTTCGCGGTGAAACAATCACAGTACGTTTGCATTTGAGACCATGTTAATTTACAATCTGGAGCAACCCGCCGCTAGGCTATATAATAGAGCGTTTTTACAGCCTGAGCTCATTCAGTTGAATACCATTAAACGTAAAGCATTTAAGCAACAGCGTATTTCACCTGAACGTTTAGCATTTCTTGAAGCATTGGGTCACAAAGTTAAAAGAAAATGGTATACAGCGACGTATTAAATATTCCTGGTGGCTCACAAATTGATGATAGCATTACGAACTTTGAATATCATACATATGCGCCCTTTTTACGATCCTTTAAGAATAATGACGAAGTTAGAATATTAATTCAAAACCAGGACTTGTACATTTTACCTAGTGAAAGTTTTATTTACATTGAGGGGAAAATTTTAAATAATGAAAATGCCGTTCCAGATATAAAATTGGTTAATAATTGTATTGCCTTTCTATTCGATGAAATTAGATATGAATTAAATGGGGTTGAACTTGAACGTGTTAGGTATGTTGGTCTAACATCGACATTGAAAAATTATTTATCGTTAAACGATGATGAGAGTAAACAATTACTAAATGCTGGTTGGTCGATTGATAATGATTGTACAATAAAATTACCACAAGCCAACTTTAACTTTTGCATTCCGCTTAGAAAATTATTGGGATTCGCTGAGGATTACGGAAAAATTATGTTAAACGCAAAGCATGAATTAATTCTTATTCGTGCACGAACTGACAACGATGTAATTGTTTCAGAATCGGATTCGTTAAAATTTGAAATAAATAAACTCGAATGGCGTGTTCCACATGTAACTGTATCAGATGAAATTAAATTATCACTGCTAAAATATGTTGAAAAAGCTGAACCTATACAGATTAGTTTTAGAGCGTGGGAAACTTATATTCAACCTGCATTACCCACTACACAACAAAACACTTGGGTTGTAAAAACAACTACACAGCTAGAAAAACCGCGATATATCATTTTCGCTTTACAGAAAAAGGATAAAAATGTTTCTAAGTTTGATCATTGTGATTTAAATAATTTCAAAGTTTACCTAAATTCACAAGTGTACCCTTATGATGATTTGAATATTAAATTTGATATTAATCAGTATGCAATACTTTATGATATGTATACCCGTTTTCAATCCTCATACTATCATCGTTCCAATGAACCGCTCTTAAATTGGGAAAATTTTAAAACTATAGCTCCGATAGTTTTTATCGATTGCTCACATCAAAATGAGTCACTGAAAAGCGGTTCAGTTGATGTTCGTTTAGAATTTAAATGTAATAAAGATATTCCGGCTGGTACGACAGCAATAGCCATTTTAGTTCATGATGTCATTTTCGAATACATTCCACTAACTAACCTGGTTAAAAAGTATACCTAATTACCCCCACCACTTTTAATTATTCTATATAAAGTTGTGGATTGTGTGAATAATTTCAGTTCTACGGTGGCGGTAAAAAATGGCGTTTCTTGACATACAAGGCTATCAAGGAGCTAACAACGAATTTTATTTTAAAGAAGTTGGTATTGCTGCAGAAAATTCGGATGATATATTACATCTTATATTCGACGCACCGTTTGATTTCAACGAGTTGCCGAAGAAATATCAACGAGTAGCCAGTTGGCTTTACCGAAATTGGCATGGGATACCTTGGTCGTATGGATTTATTCCATACAAAAAACTTCATACCATATTGAAACCTATATTAAAGAAGTATGATGTTATATACGTCAAGGGTGGTGAAAAGAAGAAATGGATTTCAAATTTGTTTGATGACACCGAAAACCAGCCGTGGATTCTGAATTTGGAGGAAATATTTGATGTACCGAAGATTTCCAATCTGCGAGATGAATATTATTCAAGACGCTGTATGCTTCATTCAGATAAAATTTGTTCTTTAGAAAATTGTATTCTTTTAAAAAATTTTTATATGGAAAATAAGTAGATTTTATGTAATATATAGATTTAAGCAATTTAATTTCTGTATACATATTCTATAAATAAAATTAAAAAAGAAAAAATTATGTGCGTTTTATTTAATTATTACCCTGAATTCCCCTATTTTTTACAGGAAGAAGTTACTTTCGTTAACCTATAAGAGTATTAACAAAAATCTTATGAAATTTATTATTCTAATTGAAAAGCATATTTCATGATACACCCTGTATAAGAATACACCCGTACACATGCATTTGTATATTATAATTATATTATGTATTTGTGATGTAAGTTTTAAGATGATATTCTATAAATTTTTTACCTCAAAACTACTATTTTATAAAAAAATTTAGCAAATCTTAATGCTGTTATAATTTTTACATTAAACAACATAGTTAAACTATAGTATACATATTAAGAAATAATCCAAGTATTTATTGTACAGTAATATATACGAATTTATTTGCAAACATATTATTTTTTTGCTAATTAAGCAAATATTTTCCCAATGCTGATAAAAGTGATAAATTATTTTAGTTAGATTTTGTTGACATAAAGACTACAATCATTTACTAGAATTTATAAAATTAAAATTAAATAGCGATTTATTCTTTTACTATACAGGGGTGTATACATAATATACAGGTGTGTAGATATTAAGATAATTTTCATTTGATTTATAAATTATGCTGGAAATACTCAAATTTTTAAATGAGGTTTTACAATCTGATTTCAAGGTCTGCTAAAATAAACATTCAGCTAAAACAAACATTTAGATATTGGTTCTTTGTTTATTTTAAAACTGATAAAAATTCCTGGAACTGACAAGTTGTGACTTGCTTTTAAATAAAATTGCCCTCTGGCTATGATGCAAACATATCATGAAATTACATCATCCTAAGTCAGCTAAAAAAATCTTAAATAAACAAACTCAAACCATATAAAGTCACGAGTTTTTATTAAATAAACATCTTATAAAGTGCTGACTCATATACAAAAAAAACCTCAAGTACAATTGACACCCAAATTTCCGGCAGTACAGTAGCGGTCAGAAATTTGGAGTCTGGAATCTGGAGTCTGAAGTCATGATTGCGGCTAGCGCTTGGTAGAGTGCCCCCCACAAAATTTAGCGGCCACCCCTTGGGTTAGGGTATTCCCCATATTTTTGATTTGGTAATGTACCTTTCGTTTAAAATGACTCAATTAAGGCAAGCGCGTGTTGGGGTCAAGGTTTGCACGTACAGTACGCTTCAAAAAGTGGTCGGATACCTTTTTGGTCAGGGGGGCCCGCACTTTTGACACGGTAGTGTACCAAAAATTTAAGTACAGTACGGCGTCAAAAATTTGGGGCCACCCCCGAGTTAGGGTATTCCCCACATTTTTTGACGTGATAGTTCGTTTAAGATGACGTACTTAAGGCAAGCGCGTGTTGGGGCCAAGGTTTGCACGTACAGTACGTTTCAAAAAGTGATCGGATACCTTTTTTGGCTAGGGGGGTCCACACTTTTGACACGGTAGTGTACCAAAAATTTAAGTACAGTACGGTGTCAAAAATTTGGGGCCACCCCCGAGTTAGGGTATTCCCCACATTTTAGACGCGGTAGTGTACCCCATCTATCAAATTGTAACCTAAAATTCAGTCTGCGCATGCGTCGTGTACTTAAATTCAGTCTGCGCATGCGTTAGGTTTGGCTGGTAATGGGTTAACACAAAATGAAATTGTTATAAGTAAATTGTGATGATGCATAATGGGTTAACATAAATTAATTTGGTCGCTGGTATTGACTCACCTCTTAGGAATTTCAAGGCTAACAGTATAAGCGAGTGTTGGGGTCAAATGTCAACAACAAATTTTAAATACATGTACTCAGTACGTGCCGGGTCAAAGGTCAAGGTTTGCACATCGATACAGTTTGATGACTCATCAGTTCGGAATGTGTAGTACCGTAAAATGGGTACAATAGGACCGTAAGTCACACGCTTTCAAACATCGTCAAAGGGGTTCAAGTTACTCCGTTTTGCGGTGCTCCCGTATCGGCCTAGCCATTCTACTAAAACTACATATAATTTAGCAGGTTTTATAGATTTTCAAGAATATATTTTCTATCCTTATTTCCTTTCCCGTTCGATAACGACAAAAAATAGGTTTTTAGTTCCGCAAATACGGTATCGCCGGAACGCCTGCAACACAGTAATAACAAAATCCCAATACGGTATCAGAGGAATATGAATTTATTTTTGAATAATAGAAAAAGAGTTTAGGAAAATCTGTTTTAAATTTTAAACAATAGGATACATTATGTTCTCCTAATATCAATTAAAAAAATACAAAAGGTGAAAGAGATTTTATTTGTTTTGGGACTTTAGAAACTGGGGACCTGACTGAGACTTCATTTGGGACTTTCAGGACACTCTACGCGAGACCGCACTTTCAGTTTGGTTCCATAATGCTTTCTGTGTGGAATATATGGGACAAATTTAGTTATTAGTTTATAAACGTTTATAACGACACCAAGAGCTCGCTTTACATCGTTTCGTTTTGCGTTTTTTCGAAGTTGCGTCGCTACTGAATTAGTACTAATTTTCACTGTGCGTCGTTAAAGTTTTGAAGTTGCGTTGTTTTGGGTTCGAGTCTTTAATTTTTTTTTCGAAATTTTTTTAAATTTCCCTTTTTTTCTAAAAGATGGTACGACTTTGTTATAGTGGATATGTATCTATTGATGTTGTAATAAAAATTGATAATGGATGGCAACTAGTTTGAGCGTGTTGGCATAAAACTTAAAATAAATGTGCGTATTACGAAATTAATTAACCAGACAGGGATTTGTTTACTTTGTTTAATTTTCTTTTTAAAAAATAGTATTTTTGTAACCCTGAAACCTATCTTCGATCTTTACATGGTTTGCTATAGAAAATCATAATTCACTTTGCGTCGTTTCAATTTGCGTCGTGTTTTTTTGCTAAAGATAGCTAAAAATTGAAAAATTTAGTTGCAACTACAACTAACTTTTTAATTGCCAATAATTTAGTTAGGAATAATTTAGTTGACTAAAAATATTAATCAACTAATTAATTAACTAAAAAATTTAGTTGATTGATGCCAACACTGTCTGATATATTTTATATTTTTTGCGGGTTTGTCGTTTACCGATTTAAAACTTCTTCGTTTCCAAAATATGTAATTTTCCCGCAGTTTGATTTCCTGATTTGTAAATTCAAAAGTTATTTATTTACAGTTTTTAAGGCACTAAAAATTTTTGGAAATTTTAATGACACAATCCAAGTTAAAAATTTCTCTTTTTTCATATCATAGGCAGGTATACGGTAATTGGTCGATTAGGCTACCATATTAATTTCGACAAAAAAATCAAATTTTCACAGCAGGATATTATCTTCTCTGGATATTTATAAATAATTTATAACACACACTAAGCAGCACTCTAAAACCATATAACTATTACTTGTAAATAGTATTGACGACTTATAAAACGATAAAGTTTCGTCTGGTGAGTGAAAAGTTATTTTTAAAAGTTTCTTATTCGCGTTTAAAAAGAACACCTTACGAATACAAAACGTTTCATTTTCTTTTACCACTTGACTGGTTGCTCGCTTATTCGCCGCTCACACAGGCTCTCAACAATTTGTTTGCTCGTTTTGTTAACAAATCGTGTTTTCCAGATATGTAAGCTCGTTCCTGGATGTATACGTATTATGTGTATGGGTTACGTGTATATAAAAGTTGAAGAGGGTGACCTGAATTATTTTCAAACGAATTGAAATCTTTTTATCAGTTTTGTATCAAATTTTAATTAATGATCTAAACGAATATCGCAAAATAATTGGAAGTTTATTAAAATTGGTCAAGTTGTCTTCTTTATTGTCCTTCTGCAGTAAAATATATAAAAGATAAATTTTTTTCTACTCCTAATATTAAAAGTAACATTTTGCGCACGGCTAACTATATGTAAAAATTAACAATTGCCCACACTAGAGATGTCGATTTTAAATCGATTAATCGAAGCTTAAAAAATCGATTCTTTTTTCGATTTTTTTCATTCGAATCGATTCATGAATCTATTATTAAAAGTAAGAGATCGATAACAGATTTTTTCCAAAAATAACTTCATTTTAATAGTAATTCTACAAAGGAACATGTGTTAAAATGAAACACCAAAAACTCTATTGTTAATTGTCACTTTTTACTCGTTATATCAACGAACCCTTCCAATGGCTCTATATAAGTCAGACTATTAATACAAAAGGAAGGAAGAGACCACCTATCTGTGCAAACGACGATCCCTTTCCCACAAAAGCGACTTATTTAGAAAACATTTTTTTGTCAATTTGTTTGAAATTTTTGAATAAACTTGGTTCAATTCGTGGTATTCGTCCTACATATTCAATTGCCTTATTTTTTATAATTATAATTGAAAAGTTAACTCATTCATCGCCTTTACAAATATAATGTAAGGCGTTTTGACACGATATTACCAATATTACCTATGTACTATCAAGTAAGTTCCTTAAACAAAAATTATCAGCTAATTTTATTAAACTTTTCAAAATTTCGATTTTTTAGATCGATCTCACAGAATCGATTTTTTTTTTAGTCGATTTTTTTTTTAATCGATTTTTTTGATTTCGATTTAAATCGATCCAAAAATCGATCCTTTTTTTTGGAGAATCGACATCTCTAGCCCACACTGTATGGAAATAGGCGTAGAAAATTATTTGCATAGTAAATATGGGGAAGTAAAAAATATATTCATAAAGGCCTTCCAGTTTTCTATTTAAGGTCCTTTTTTAATATTTAAAAATAAAACACAAAGGCAATTGGCGGATAAGCATGGGTACGAAGTGTGTTGGCTTTTTCCCTGCTAACTGCTATCAGCACAAAATTGAAATTTACTGAGATTCAGCCCTTAAAAACTTAAAAGCTTTTTTTAAAGCTCCGATCAGCCGGACACTCATCATCAGTTTTGGAACCACCAAAATGACAAATCGCTTGTAGACTTTCTATCACATTTCGCTTGTAGACTTTCTATCACATTTCGCTTGTAGACATTCAATACCGAAGATGAAGGGAAAAATTCGACTTCCGTGATGCGGCCCCGCTGCTCATTTATTTTTTATAACAAAAATTCAGTTACCAACAACTTCGATTGAATGCGAGTTTAAGGCAGCTACGTATAAAACTTGTAGCCCGGGTTTACTTGAAGTATTCAGTGAATTTCTGCTGTAAGGTTCTTTTCTGTCCTGATAACTAAGTTTTAAAGAAGCTGATCACTGCCTTTCTCTCTAACCAGGACCGAATTTACCTTCACATATGGAGGCTCCTCAGTACTTTACATCTGGAGGCCCCTGCGAAAACGTTACAGAAATTTTAAAAATTTTTCATGTTTCCCGGCAAAAGTAAGATTGGCGAGTAAAAAAAAAATGAACCCGTATTCTTTCAATTCTACTCCTATTTTAAAATATTCAAAGATTCATTCTTAATTTTGTGAAGACCCCAGGGCACATGTCCCAAGTACCTTTATGTAAGTCCAGTGCTGTCTCTAATGCTTGCGCTCACATGAAATTACCCTTGTCTGTAGAATCTAGAGAGACGTTAATTAACTCGAAATTAAAAAAAAAAAATTATACGATTTTTGCAGGTTAATTTTTAGGAAAATTCCCTTCTGTGTAGGGTCCACACCACAATTTTAGCCTAGGAATCTAGAGATTGTGAATAGGGCTCTGAATCAGAGGCGTCACTACAATGGAGCAAGTCGCTCCGGGTCGCACAACGACGTTTGAATAAATTTCATTCCAGGGCGCAAAAGGCGCAAAATTTGTAGTTACACCTCTGCTCTGAATCCGTCATTTGAAATACAGTAGACACCTGTCATTTAATCAATACAAATGTGATTTGTGTGAGCTATTTCGTCAAACAAACTTTACCGGTTCGACTCAATTACATACATTCATTTACGATTTAAGAATTTCAATTATAACCTACTACCATGTGAGTTTTTTGAGAGTTGCCATTTCTATTACAACCAAATTTTTATGATAGAAATGGTACTGGAAAAGATTCTTTTCTTGGATGTAATGGAAATATAACCAAGAAAAACACTATCGATTGAAGTAGCCTCAAGTACATATGCATATATTTACCGCCTAACTGATAAAGAAAAATTAAAAAATTAAACTTGGGTAAAAAAAATTTTTTTTGCTCATTTATGTTGTTAATTAATGCATTAGATCAGTTTTATCGAAAAATTAATATATAGTCCCATTTAAAAATCTATAAGTTTGTATCATAGCTCGAAAACCATAAGAGCTATAAAGCTCCTGACTATAGCAATCGGTTGCCCCCGTCAATATCTAGAACTCTTATTTGAACAATTTTTCAATTAAATCAACGGTTTGCCTGTAATAAAAATGGCAACTCTCAAAAAACTCACACAGTATATATTATGATTTTCTGTAAAACCATTCAAATTAGCACTTTGGTAAACAAAATATCGTCATTAAAGTGTGGTAAAACTTTTAGAAAACAAATTATACATCTACCTATACATATACTTCGAAACATATTTCTCGAAAGTTTCTGGTACATTCTAAACATAGATAATACTAAGTAGTACAGGTTAGGTAGATGAGAAAGTGATTCGTCTAAGTTGACACGTTATAATATTAGTATAAATCTTCAACAAACAATGAATCGAGCGAACAGCTCGAAACCTATCTACCTCGAACGAACGTACGCAAGTAAGCACTGAATATTGGAAACTACTTTGCATTGATATACGAGTTTACTTTACAACTCTAGTTGTGTAGATGAGTTTGTTGAGTTGCTCAAAAGTTTCTTGACAGTAGCAGATATTTACTGTTCAAATTAATTACATTTGTTTTGGTGGGAAATTATTGGAAGAAAAGTTATTATTGTGAACATTTTACCAATATTAAACTTACTATATCTAACACCTAACTTACGCATAAGTAGATATTTTGTGGTTAAATTGATTTTTATACGAAAATTCGATGTAATACTGCACTCTAAGAAAAAAATGTACCGTTTTACTACTATTATAGGAGGCAATTAAATGCCTTCTATAATGACAGTAACATTACAAACCGTAATGTACGAAGGTGAAAAATACACCATCATGGTGTAATTATTACTCACTCATATGTGTAGTTTTACACATGTCGTACGTAAAATTACGGTCCAGGTGTGTAATAGATTACGTTTTATTTGTGTATTAACTACACAACAAGATGTAATTTTACACATTCAGTTCGCAATAGTGCGCAGTTAAACGTAAAATTACATCATATTAATGTATTTTTAAACCACGCCTGTACACCTGAAAATGTAATTTTACACACTTATATAGTAATGTTTACACCCAGAAAACTGTAATATTAATCCAACTGAATCACTCATTCTGATTCAATTCAACTGAATCAGTATGAGTGATTCAGTTGTGCTGAAAAAAATAAACTGATTCAACTTAATTGAAAATAACGAATCAAAAAAGATTATTGATGGTTTTTTTACATAAATATTTATAATAATATGACGTATAGAATAATTTGGAATTATATACAAAAAGATTCGAGATGTTAAATATTTTGCTTATTATGTCTAAATTTCTATATAAGTGTGTCGTATGATAAAATAATAATTCTTTTGGTAAATTTTAAAATAAACACTCCAAAAAAGTAAGATTATAAAAGTTTTATTATGAACGTTTACTTGCTTTCATGAACATAGGTAATCTTTATTTTGCAGTGTAACTGCCAATTAAACTGGTCAAAATTTTGAGATATGACTTTTTTTTACAATGCTTACGTTTTGCAGACACAATTATTTAAGCAATATCTTATAAAAAATTTAATTGTAATTAGATTACAATGATAATATTAAAAACTTATGGATTAAAATTGTAGTTACATCATATCAAAAATATAGTTTAAGAAAATTAACTAAACAATACTTAAATATAAGAAAAACAATATTCTGCTGACTCTTGCCATTCTTAGAACTTCGCAGAAAATGCATGCTGTGCTTTCATAGATGTCTTCACCAATTCCAGTTTCTAAACAAATCAGAAAATAAGGGTTACTTAATTTTATAACCATTTTTGATTATTATTTTTTTCTTTTTTTAATAACTATTTCACAGCAATTTAAAATTAAGAAAATTTCGCTTTCGCTACAAAATTACTTCTAGGCTATTTTAATGAATGTACAGATATTAGATTTTTGATTAAAAAGCTCACCAGCAAAGTGACCCGGCGTGCTTATGGCACTGGCACTTCCGAACTGGTAGACGGAGGGTTTGAATTCCGTAGCCGGTTATATGCTGGCGAAAGTTTTCTGCTATTTCCCATCATAATTCCAGATGAATATCGACATTATCCTCAAGAAGATGGTTGCAAACAGACACCTACCAAATCCTTATACCGCTTTTCTTGTCCTCCGCCCAATATTCTGCTGACTCTTGCCATTACTAGAACTTCAGGGAAAATGTAGGCTGCGGTTTCACATATGTCTTCACCAATTCCTTTTTCTAAACAAATCAAAAAATAAGGATTACTTAATTTTATAACCATTTTTGTTTATTTATTTTATTTATCTTTTTTCAATAAATATTTCACAGCAATTTAAAATTAAGAAAATTTCGTTTTTGCTACACAATTACTTCTAGGTTATTTTAATGAATGTACAGATATTAGATTTTCGATTAAAAAACTCACCAGCAAAGTAACCCGGCGTGCTTAGGCACTGGCACTTCCGAACTGGTAGACTGAGGGTTTGAATTCCGTTACCGGTTATATGCTGGTGAAAGTTTTCTGCTATTTCCCATCGCAATTCCAGATGAATATCGACATCGTCCTTAAAAAGATGGTTGCAAACAGACACCTACCAAATCCTTATACCGCTTTTCCTGTCCTCCGCCCAATATTCTGCTGACTCTTGCAATTACTAGAACTTCAGGGAAAATGTATGCTACGGTTTCACAAATGTCTTCACCAATTTCGATTTCTAAACAAATCAGAAAATAAGGGTTACTTAATTTTATAACCATTTTTGCTTATTTATTTTTTCTTTTTTCAATAACTATTTCACAGCAATTTAAAATTAAGAAAATTTCGTATTTGCTACACAATTACTTTTAGGTTATTTTAATGAATGTACAGATATTAAATTTTTGATTAAAAAACTCACCAGCAAAGTAACCCGGCGTGCTTAGGCACTGGCACTTCCGAACTGGTAGACTGAGGGTTTGAATTCCGTAACCGGTTATATGCTGGTGAAAGTTTTCTGCTATTTCGCATCGTAATTCCAGATGAATATCGACATCGTCCTTAAGAAGATGGTTGCAAACAGACACCTGCCAAATCTTTATACCGCTTTTCTTGTTCTCCGCCCATATCATCATGAAAAAGTTGAGAAATAATGATGTGAGTGACGTCCGTTACATACCATTGTCTAAAAAACGAACGTTAAATTCCATTATTATTATTACCATTGTTATTATTACTTAAAAAACTCGATTTCCATACGTCGCGTCGTTTCAATTTAAACCTGTTATGAATTTATATTACTGTAAAGCAAAAAAAAAAAAAAAAATTCGTTAAGTGCGTGTTCTTGACACGCACTAACAAGTAAAGGTCCCGAGGCCGGACCTATCGATTTCGATGAAACTTAAATATATTGTAGAACACTAAAAACTAAAGGACACGTATTTTTTTTATCTGCGGAAAAACGGTTTGAAGGGGTGAAATCGCCCTCCAAAAATTGGGGTAAAAATTTAATTTTTCAAATATCTCGAAAACAGTAAGAGATAGAGAAAAAGTTTAAATTGGCGATATTGCTCTTTTTTAAAGAGCTATCTATTGATATGCAATTTGTTCATATTACATCAACAGGAGTGGTTGGGGGTTAAAATTTGGGGGTTAATTTTGCAATTAGGGGGTGAAAAATAAACAATATAAAAATTTTGTTTACAGATTTGAAATCTACGTCAAAAAATCTAATTGACCTGTTTTTGCTCAATGCCCTAATATTAAGTCTAGGGGTAGTTAACTAGAGGGTGACTCTGTCGAATAGTCGTACAATTTGGGTATTTCAAGGAGTTCTTCATGGAAAATAGCTTAAGACAATTAGAATAACGTAGAAATGAAATTCTCGAATTCAAAATTGAGTTTGAGCAACATTGGAGAGGGGGTGAGTCACCCTCTTAAATTACATACTAGTTTATATACACTAATTTTTGCTATTAACACACTGATAGTGGGTAAAATAATGTCACAATAAGTGGTTCTGAAGTTGGACTATCATATGTAAGGTCTTTATTAGGTTTGTTTTTTAATGGATATTATAGTTTTCCTTATCGAAAATTATCGATACCGAAAATTACATAACCTAACCTAAAATAACGAAACCTAATAAAAACCTTACATACGATAGTCTAACTTCAGAACGATCTATTGTGACATTATTACCCCCTGTCAGTGTGTTAAAAGATATCTGAATTGTAGATAATGTTTTAATTTTCACAGAAATTGACAACCCCCCAAAATAAATTATTAGTCAAATTGTAAAATAAACTTTTATCAAATTACATAACTATTTGTATGAAGCAAAATTAAAAAAAATAACTTACCTGAAATATTTTAAATGTATCATCAGGACAGCATTTTGGAAACAAACAAATTTATATTACAGTATTCTTTGCACATTATTCCAGAAGCCATTTGCACAATACATATAAAAACAAAACACCAGTACACCACTATAACACTGTTTTTGTAGCATATTTAAAGATTAATTTATCATACACGTTATAATCATATTAACTATATATCTTATCAAAAAATACTTTTGTTTAATTCAGCTAATTTGAAAACATAACTTTTAACCTTTAAGAGTATTACTTATGTACGTATAAATAATACAGCAATTCAATAACAGATAATATTAAAATACATAAACTCATTTGCGCGCGCATGGGTTTTGCTATTTAGTGGTGTAAAAATAAACCAAAAACGTTGTAAAAATCCTAAGTTACACCTTTATTTGTGTAATATTAAAAAAAAAACAGTAATTATACACAAATTATATAAAAATACACCAATTTTTTCATATTACACAAATAATAGTGCATATTTTCAGAGCGAGGAGTAATTTTGCTCTAAATTTAAGTTATTTTACACGTTTTTGACCCTTTTTTCTTAGAGTGTGATGTATAAAATTTAGTTCGGAAATTCATTTACGAAAATAATTTAACACATTCCTGGTAGAAAATATTAAAGGATTCATTTTATGCTGAACTATGACATACATTTTTGAAAGAGTATTAAAAAAAAAATCTGCCAAATGCATACTAAACACGCATTATGTCAAGATTTCCTAGTCAGTTGCTACAATTTTTCATAATTCCCCGGATAAAATATTTCTTGCTTTTATTTTATGTTTGCGTTAATGTAAGTGTTGTGCTTATCTAGATAACATTATCTGAAATTTCATCCAGATAACGTTTTCGTTATCTATTATCTATTATCTAGATATTTTCAAAAGAAATTATCTTTTATCTAATCTTCTTATTATGCGGAGAAAAAAGATAAGATAATAACAATACATCTTTATTTATTCTGTAAAACAAAAAAATGATGCTAAATTCACTATTTTTCTATGTTTATTTACTTAGCCAACCATAAAATTCAGATAAATTTTAACACTTTCTTAAGAATTACAAAAATGTTTAAAAGCAATTATGTATTTAATTTTAAACACAATTCTTGTTGTCTGGAATCATTGCCGTCATTAGTTGGAATACCTAACATTTAGTCGTGTAATATGAAATGTATTATTCCGACGACTTGATCTACCATGTAATTCAAAGAAGTATCCACGTTTTTTTAAGCATTAGAGAAATGTTTAGAAGCAATTTTCGTATTTTAAATGGAATTCTTGTGGCTAGGAATCATTTCGATCATTAGTTGGAATAACATTTAATCGTGTAATATGAAGTGTCGTTTTCCGACCACTTGTCAATCATGTAATTCAGATAAATATCGACACTTTTTAAGCACTTTTTTAAACAAAAAATTTACTCTATTGTGCTAGACGTATGCTATCATGGATCGTAAATAAAATAACTAAATTCCAAAACATGCGATTTTTATCGCCAAAACTGTTTCTTTAACATTTTTGTAATTTACACATCTTTCTGGGGACCGGTGAAGTACTTTCTCAGTACGGCACCGGTCCATGGACCGATGCTTGGGAAACACTGCCCTAATGCATTATTTCTGTAAATAGGTATTATCTTATCTGTTATCTAAAATTTTATCTAGATAATGATCAAATTATCTGTTATCTTTATCTAGATATCTTAAATTAGGTTATCTATTTTATCTGTTATCTAGATAATAAAATTCCTTATCTTGCCCAACACTGCGTCGTTGTACTATGAAGGATTGCGCTGTTGTACTATGGAATCCTAATTAGACGTGTATATTCGATCTTGGTCTACATGTGTGAACCATTTCTGTTAATTCTGTAGCCGGAAATGTGAAATTCTACGAAAATCGAATTAGAAATTCTTTATCTATGACTACTATGAAATTGCTTGTTTATTGTACAAAATACTATCTAAGTAAGCTACGTTTTACATACAGTCATATATGCCAGCTGTACAAAAAATGACTCTTTACACTTATGTACAATGTACCTATACGTAAAATACCAAAGTTTACTACACTTTTATTAATTCTTATATTTTATATTATATATTATACAGTGATATATGTATTATGGCCGCAAGCTCAAAAGACCGTCAGAAACTGAGGTGAGGAGAACACAAATTGTATTATTTCCATAGTTACTAACCAAACCAAGTAATTAAGTTTTTATAGGAGTGAGTGAGTAAACTTCTATTTATTAATATGATAGACAAAGATAAATGCAGATATAGATAAAAATGGTCTTTTTAGCTTGCGCCCATAATACATATTTTGCATATTAGAATCTGTACAAAAATTTTACGTAGCAACTGGATGTTTACGTTTGTTTTTAATAAATTTCAAATTACGTAAAAGCCCCCATTATGGAACGGTATCTAATACTGGAACAGTTTTGACATTTACATATTTATTTCTTAAATTAAGTAAGGAAACAATAAATGCGAGATGAATTTAAATTGAAAAACAAGCGTTCTAATATTAATAATAATTTTTCTTTTGAAAATAACTTCATTAATATGTAAATGTCAAAACTGTTCCATAATGGGGGCTTTTACGTTACTACATAATTTGAATGTATTGGTATTTGTACATTTGTACCAAATTTTTATCGTTTATTGTGAATTTCATATTAGTCGTAGATAAAGTATAGTACGTAACTCGACTGTAAGGCATATTACACACTCGCGCAATTACGCACTTGCCGCTAGGCGGCTCTTGCGTAACTTTTTCGCTCGTGTGTAATATGCAACTTACAACCTCAATCATGTAATATACTACTATTTTTAAACTACTTTTACAAAGAAGAATTTTACGGGTATCAACAAACCCATTGTTAGTATATTGAGTTAATCGGAAAAATGCATAAACAATTTAAAAGTTTTATTCCGTATTAAATTATGACGTAAATTAATGCCTCGTAACGGTAAAATATGTTATAGAAAACAATATATATTTATATGCGTTTGTCATGTTTTTTTTTCCCTACTTTATGAAAAATAGGAAAATGTATAAATGTCACGAAGTGTAGCGTGTATCGCTCAAGAAAAACGCATTTTCGTAAAGAACGATTGTGGAAAATGTAAGCTGTAGGCAATATATGGTAGAAAAAAATCATAAAGTTGATATTATATACATATTTTATTTATGTAGAAATTATAGTGTGGATTTAAAATATGGTTTTTCAAATGTTACGGGTTGAAGTCTAGGATCAGTGTTAACCGAAGACACCCTGTAAATGAGTCAGCCAACAAACATTATCATAGTGTAGCTGTCTAAGATTATGTAAAATATTAAATTGACCTCACAACTTGATCAATAAATCCTTGATCTCTCCTTTGAATTTTGTGATCGAAGAACTTTTTTTTACAATAGTAAGAAACGGGAATTTTATTATAGGGAGACGATTATAGAACTTTTGTAATATTTTACATTTTAACGCACTATTCTAGTCTAAAAATTCGAAAAC
Organism: Brachynemurus nebulosus; assembly: GCA_035578155.1. NCBI lineage: Eukaryota > Metazoa > Arthropoda > Insecta > Neuroptera > Myrmeleontidae > Brachynemurus > Brachynemurus nebulosus. The sequence continues at coordinate 3,672,678 of JAPWDM010000030.1, forward strand.
ATCGATTTTTTTCATATTTTCAAAGTTCAGACCTTTAAGAATAAGCCTCTAAAAGGATTTACGGAAATTCGAATTATTTTCGGGGTTATGATTATTTTTTCCCTGTGTACTGTGTATCTTCTCAGTGTTAAATTCGAATGTTTAATATAATTACTCGAAACTGCTTTTTCGATACGGTTGAGATTATATCTCAAGTTCTAATGCACCGATTTACTTGAAATTCGGTACAGACCTTACTAGTGTCAAAACTGGCCCGACGTAGGGGTTTTTGGATTTTTGCTTTCTATTTTAAAAGAACTTTCAAAGTTGAAAAAGAGGCGAAAATATGATTTTTTTAAATGGACACCATTTTGTGATAAAACTAAAATTCTATGTTTCAGATCACCAGGAAGGTTGAACTTGAAATCACGTCAACCAGGAGACGCCTTTTTTTGAGTCCCCACTTTGCTGGCCTGAACCGATTTCAATTTTGATTTTTTGTTAAATTTTTATACATTTTTATACTTTTCAAATATTAATAAAAAACTGGTTAAATATGGATACTAAAACTATTGTTTTTTTTTTATTAGGCCCGCAAAATCACCTCAAAATCGAGTTTCTAACTGGGATACCCCCTTAGATATTTAATTATTTTAGGAAATTTTTTCACCCATATTGATTTTTTTGAGCACTTCATATTATAATTTTAATTTTTTAAAATCTACTTAATAAATTTCTAACACTGACTGAATGACTGACAGACAACGCACAGCCTAAACCGTTGGGTTTAGAAGAATTAAATTTTGCACAGGAGTTCCCTATGTAACGTAGATGAGCACTAAGAAAGGATTTTTGAAAATTCGCCCCCTAAGTGGGTTAAATAGGGAATGCAAATTTTTATGGAAATTCGTTATTTTTGAAGTTAGAAAAATATGTTACTATGGCTATTAAAATAAATAATACCTTATTTAATTAATCTTTAACTTTGACTGACAGACAACGCACAACCTAAACTGTTCGGTTTAGAAGGACGAAATTAAGCGCAGGAGTTATGAAAATTGGCGTTTAGGATTCTATTTATAAATAAAAGTGAGTTGTTTCTGGAAATTTATTCCCTAAGGAGTTAAAACAGAAAATGAAAGTTCATATGGGAAGTTCGTCATTTTTGAAGTTAGAAACGTGGATATTGATTTAGGCTTTTGAAAAACATTAAAAGTGAGCAGAAAGTCAGTACCTAATAAAAAGATGTTGTCGATGGGAAATCCCATCGGGCATACGGCTAGTATTATTAATAATTTTGTTAACTCTATCTGTAGTTGGATCATCATGTAAAAGTAAATTGAATTGTACATTGGTTATAGTATCACCGCGGATTGAGCCTGCATCATCCAGCACACGCAGCCTTTTATATACTGGTGAAACGACGCTACGCTATTTCAAAGAATTCATTTGTTTAACAATTGATAGTAATTATTTATATGCTTTCAACAGCAATAAATTTATACCGAACTGAAGAAATAAATTTTGCTATTTTTTCTCATTTTGCGATTGGATACTTTAAAAAATCTTGTTACTTTATAATCATTCTATATTTTACCTAAACATTTCTTATTAATATTTTTTGTACTCGAAGCAACGACAATTGTATTATTTTTAATTATATATTAGAATGTCGTACATTTAATGAATATAATTATTTTATTGTTATCAAATTAAAAAATGCCAACAAATTTAAATTGTTTGTAATAAATTAATAACTATTCACCCCACTCCAGCTACTTAATCCCTATAAACTTTTAATAGTAAAAGCTTTCCATGGAATCCGCAAAGAAAATAATAGATTTTTCTTTTTAAAAAAAAAGTAAATTACAATTTAAAAATGCATCTAGGTAGTTAAAAAACGCAATGTAACTATAAATTAGTGTGCACTGTATGCATAATGCGGGCATAACATATGGCCTTTGTGGGGAACAGACAGAGATGGAAAAGGAATTATAAAGTATAATATGTTTGGGAAAAAAAAATGTTGATAAAAAATGTTGAAATTAATTTTTTCTTGTAATTATGCTGTAGTACGTTAATTTATTTTAATTAAAGCTAAATTATAGAAAAACTTATGCAAATGAAGAAAAAATACTTTTATAATAAATCTAGAATCTTGCTTAAAACATAAATATTATTCACAACTAAAAATACAATTTTAAAAGTTTCACTATAACGTTTTCCTCAATACTCCCATCACTTTAAACTGGAATTGGAGCGGTTTAGAAATAACTAGGGGTGTCCGAAAAATTCAAACCAAATCGAATTGTAATATTCGATTCAAATTTCCAATTCTATTATTTGAAGAATCGAATTATTCGGTTTTTTAGCGAATTTTCAAAACTGGAAATTCAGCTATTACGGCCGTTCTCATAGCGCAACTTGAGGCCGAGACTATAACTAAGACTTATAGGGCTAAGTTCGTCAGCCAGACACGTCGGATGTCCAGAAGTAGGTTTTCTGTCCATTTTTTATCATTCGATCGTATCATTAGACAGCTCGATTTTTACATCGTTGAAAAAGAATAAAAAAATATTGAAGAAATTGTTCTTATAATTTTCTTTATATGTTAAGGAGTTTTCGAGAAAATTGTAATTTTTCTCTTTTGGGTCACTTTGCTCTCTTTGTCAGTGTAATAAGTAATTTATATTTCTGTCTTAATTCGTTATAAAATATAGAAATCTAGCAATTTTTTTTACGATTTTTTATGTAAAAAAAATGGTAGCTATTCAACATGTACCTATGTATTAATTTTATTGTATTTTAATAAACATAAATCTCTATCTCATGTTGGAAAATTAAAATTAACCAGATATTTTAAGCTTATGTAATGAAGATTTTTTTTTTATTGAATTTTAAAGGAACAAGATATTGAAAATTATGTCATGATATAATATTATTAAATATTATAAAAAAATAACAATATGTTTGTACGCTTGGAAGAAAATTTTAAATGAATCGATTTTGAAAATTTTTTTACTAATAATCATTAATGTTAGAAAGTTAAACAATTTCAAATGAATTTAAGGTATCCTATGTGAGATCCGTCAGGGTATTGGGGCCCTAAAAACGCCAAAAATTAGCTACCCAATCGATTTTGAAAATTTTTTCACCGTCAGTAAGTTAAAGTATTTGAATTTATTAAGTTATTAAATGATGTCCCAAGGAAAGTCACAGACTGCCATAAGTTATATGAGATCCCTAGAACCCTTTTTTTACTGTTAGAGAGATAAACTTTTTACTAAAATTATTTTAGATGTGTTAGAATAAAGATTATGTTCTATGAGTTTCGCCAGGGTTTACTGATCCCATAATTGTAAAAAAATAAACTAACCAACTAATTTTGAAAATTTTTTCACCGTTAGAGAGCTAAACTATTTTATATAGATATAGATTACGTTATGTAAGATCCGGCAGGGTCCATGGGACCCACAAGATAATAAAGATAATAAAAGATAATCGAGATATAATGTAATTCAAATAATAGACATTACGTATTATATAGGTGACAACAAAACAACAAACAAATCAAAACTTGTAAACAAATAAAGTGGTATATTGCCCAATAATATCAATCTACAAAACCTGCCGACGTTACAATACTGACTCATTGCACAATATGATCCGTAATATATTGTACAATATTATTGCGCATGTTGGGACCGGTTAAGATACAATTTTTACCTAAAAAACTGGCCGAATTCACAATATAAAAAGAAAAAGAACAAACGATACCCCCCGCCCCCCCAAAAAAAAATAAAAAAAATTTCACCGATTTTTCGGTACCGTACCATGAAAAATAAAGTAGATACATACATACGAGTATACATATATTTAACACATATACAACATATATCATGTTCGTTAGCATGTATTGAAATAAAAGGTTAAAATACCTATTTTCTCGACTTTATATGTCAATTTTTCGATATAATATAGATACTGTCAACCTTTATGTTATAATAAATGTACCTTGTATATTGGTATATTGTACTATTATTTATAACTGTGATTTGTTATTTAGATTGTTCTAGCTGTGTCCCCCTCACCATTTAGTTCGCTGCCTCACCCTCTCTCTTTCTCTCTCTCGGTATGTATGTGATTTTATTTATCGATTAAACAAAACTATTATATTATTTTATAAATTGTCATTGTTTATCGTTTATAAAATGTACTAGTTATTGAATTATCAATATCGAAATGTTATGTACCTGTACCCATATTATACTGGGCCTTGTTATTTTTTCATTTCCCGTTGAAACTATTGGTTCTAAAAAATAAAAAATTATGATGGAAGCATGGGCATGGCTTAAAATTTACTAGATTTTCTATATAAAATCGCCTTGAAAAATTTGACATTAATGATATAGGGTTGACCGGGGTAATTGTGAATGGATTTTCATGAGTTGAGATAAAAGCCTTGCTTTAAGTATTTTTTATTTTATATATCACATTATGGTGGATTTATTCTTAATTCTACATTATTCAGGATGCACCACACAAATTTTGAGCAGATTCGTATGAAAAACAAAAATTTTATAAGACATTCACATTTCCCCGGTGCGGTTTTACAAATCTTATGAATTTCGGGGTAAAAGTAAATGCCGTCAGAAAAATTATTTAGAATGGATTACAAGAGCAGTGTGGGACGTCAGAGCAAAGCCCAGCTCAAATTCTTCACATTTACTCCACTTTCAAATTTTTCATCATACTTTAGCGGTCACAATTTCTCTTTGTTTAATGCAAGTTACGCATACCTCAAATTTCTACAAAAAATCAAGGTTAAAGAAAAGTAACAAAAATTGTAGGAACAAATTTATTACAAGCTAAAAATGGTATTTTGATGATATTTTTTCATTTTATCATATAAAAAATCAAAAAATTCAATGTATTCACACAAAAACAAGGAAAATAAGACTTTTTCAAGGAAATACATGAATATGAAACAATTACCTGAATAAAAAACAACAATTTTTTTTTGTATTGTTTGTACAACGGAAACTTGTACAATAAGGTCACCAGCATCTTCATCAACATTTTCAACTCTGAAAAGGACATTACTGAAATTTTTGACCGAATGGGGGCATTTGTGAATGACGTTCACAATTACCCCACAATTTTAAAAACATTGGGTAATTGTGAATTGGTGATAAATTGTCCAATTTCTTTAGCAATTAATAAGGAACCCTCTCAGGGCTTAGACCACTTCTTTAAAAGTACTTTTAACCATTTCTTCTTACCTTTTAAAAGAAGAAAATGAATTTAAAAAAATTTTTTTTGAGGATTGGTCGAAGTAAGATACATAAAATTTTGCAAGGGTTTTTTCAAAATAAAAAAAAAAAAGATACTAATACTTGGAGAATGTTACGAAATTTTAATAGCATATTAAGAAAAGACAGAAAAACATATTAAGAGTTGATTTTTAACAATATTAATGTTATTTTAGAAATTATAGGCGCCGTTCACAATTGCCCCAATTCACAATTACCCCGGTCAACCCCAGATAAAAAACAATTCGTTAAGTGCAATTTGTATTTGTGAAATTAGTGTCCCGTATACAGTTAGTTGTTAATACGGATTTGACGTAGTAGCATTTTTACGGGCGGCAAATTTTAAAAAAAAATAATATTTGTAAAAACAGTAAAATACGTTTTCCTCAATATTGTCGGGTAATTCTGAGAAATATACTATTTTAAGGTAATGTAAAGCCGATGTAGAATACTTGTAACCTTGCAAAGAACAAAAAATTTTTAGATCCTTTCGTCTGCGCTATCCAGTGCCGTATGAGACATGCGGGACTAGTGTCCCGGGCGAGAAAATTTTTAAGACGATGGCAAAATTTGGAATTTGGTGTCTTTTTGCTTGTTGTTTCTTTTTTGTAAAAAAAAGTTAAAAAAGTTAAGAAAGGCAGCGGTGGCATTTTTCTTGGTGCCCAGGGCGGCTCTTATGGTAAATCCGGCCCTGAGGATAGGAAAGTGGAGTAAATGTTTTCACTGATGAATAAATTTCATTCTTAAATAAACTATAATTTTCGATTTCGAAACGATTGTATCTTTATCTTGATCTGTTTACGGTTACCAGAAACAATGTGATATTTATTGAGTGAACTAAATATATAACTATTAGTTCTTCTTTCAGTATTTATTAGCAGAACTCAATTAGTCAATTTCTTTGAATATTTGGGCTCTCATTAAATAATATTCAGATGCAGAGACTGTAATCTATTTTTTACGGATAGATTAATCAGTTTTTTCTTTCTTCTTTAATTTCTAGAAACTCATTTTTCTAGAAATTTACCGAAATATCCGTTTAACGGTTCGCGATTGTAAACGTTTCGCATTGCTGGTCGCATTTTTAGCGTTTGCGGATCACATTTGGCCAGTGCAGGCCGCACTTTAGGAATCCCTGCCTCACAGAATGTTCTTGAAAAACTTTTTTTTTCACATCCCTAGTCATTCTCTTAAATTGCCCCCCCCCCTCCCGTCACCCTAATCAAAATTCAATTTTATATTTATAATTGAGCCACCACACTCTTACAGGGAATATAGCCTGTGACAGACGGACGAACACGGAAGTGATTCTGTAAGTGTCCCGTTTTGCCAATTTTGGTGCGGAACACTAAAAATAATAACACTAAAAATATTTGCAATAAATCATAAACTAATGGTAAACGATTTGTTTTTCCAATAGGTATACTACTACGTTACTGATATGATAACTTTTTAGAGTAATTTGAAATTTTCATGGTTTTGAAACATGCTTGCCTCGGAGTTCTAGCTCCATTGTTTTCATGTGTGTATGACATCTGGAAAATATTGTATTCATAATTGTTTTATTATAAAGTTATGTAAACTGATAAAATTTGTTTTACAATCTATACATATAATAAAACTGTAACGAGACCGTTTCTTTACACGGAATATTTTTTTGTAAATTATACTGGCACTGTATAAAGATATGAAAACAGCGATTTTTAAAATTTTTGTCTGTCTGTCTGTCTGTCTGTTCACGCATCACGCAAAAACTATTGACGGATTTTAATGAAATTTGGTGTGATAATAACTTATTACCTGGGTCAACATCTAAGATACTTTTTACTCCGGGAAAATGTCTCATTCCCACGGGAAAATAGAAAAACCATTTTGAGCATGTTCACACGTTACGCAAAAACTGTTGAACGAGTTTTTATGACATTTGGTTTAATGTTAACATATTGCCTGGTTCAACATATAAGATACTTTTTATTACGGTAAAAAAAACTCGGAAATTTAACGTATCTATCGATTAGCACATATTACTGAATTCACAATTCCTCCAAATTTCGAAGTTTAGTTGATCTAAGTTGGCTAATATAATATTATGTAAATAAATGGAGATTTGTAATTATGTTGTACAATGCATATTTCTTATTGTGATGTAGAATAACTAATAAATATTCGTTACTATTCTAATAACATTCAAAATAATACATATTGTATTTAAAGGAATGTACAACTAGACAGAAACATTGTGCTACTGGTATAATGCCTGTATCTACAATTTATTTTACTAGCTGTTAATCGTTATAGTACAATATATTGTTTATGTAAATATAGAGTAGTAAAATAATTTAGTTTAAACACTACATCGAAAGGGTATGTTTATGCCAAAATATTTTTAGTGTTTGCATCAAGATTAACATAATTGGATGCTTATGAAATCACTTCCTATTAATCCTATATCAACCGGTCTGTTACAGGTAGGGTTGCCAACTGTCCCGATTTAATCGGGATGTCCAGATTTCAGCCTATGTGTCCCACGTCCCAACAACAGTAGTGGCGGGACGCTAATTGTCCCGATTTTTAATATCTACAATTTTTTTACGTTTTTAGTCCCGCCAGTCTCGCTATTGTTGTTTCCAAATTATCGGGCTTGCATGTCATAACGGCCAAGGAAGTAAGTATTATATATTTGATGTACCTACTGATAAAGTGTACTCTGTCTACTGATTTATAACTTATACAGCTTACAGTGCTGCCAGATTAACTCATTAAAATCCCCCTAAAAATAGGATAAATTATTTGACGTATATGAAATTCGTCAATACTAAAGATGGTCAACTTTATGAAAAGTGTTTTTCTCCAAAAATAATACAGTTGATAAGCAATATTATCGTCAAGAAATGGTTTTGTTTAAAGGTTTGTATAAGATCATGGTTTAAATATGTAGTTGTTAATAACAAATAATAAAAATAAAAAGATACATATCTTTCTTACTGGCTGATTAAAAACGTTCAAGTTTTTTTTAACAGTCCCGATTTTACTTGTCCCGTCCCGATTTTATTCCCATTAAATTCCGAAATATTCATTGGTAGAGTTGGCGACCCTAGGTACAGGCTATTTTCTCTAAAATTATTTAACATACAAATTTGAAATGCTAGCCCACAATAGTAGTTAGATTTTAAGGACCGGGCGCACATTGAGACGTAGTTAACGCAGGCAGGGCAGCGCAGTTTCTGTGACTCTTGTTGCAGAACGAGACAGCGCAAATTGAAACGCAGAGCAGAGCAGCACTGCGTCGCGCGAGGCCGATATGGCACTCGTGAATGTGACACAGAAACTGCGCGACATTGTAACACGTTCTCGAGTTTTAGTTGGTTTTATTTCACCGGATTGAAAACAATTGAAGAAATTGAAGGAAAACAGTGCTGCTCTGCTCTGATCTGCTTTTAAATTCGCGCTATCTCGTTCTAAAACATAAGTCACAAAAACTGCGTTGTCCTGCCTGCGTTAACTGCGTCTCAATGTGCGCCCGGCCACACAGCTTATTACTCGTACTGTTCTGCTCTGCCCTGCGTTTACTGTGTGACGTAGCTCAATGTGCGCCTGACCTAAAAGTTGAATTTTGATTGTAGATTTTGATTACTGCAGGGGGACTGGAGGGGGAAATAAATTGAAAAAATGAAAGAAAGACGAGTCAAAGACGATTATAATAATTCCTGTGTGTGACCGGTCGCCCCCCCTCTCCCCGCTTCGAGAAACTTACTGGCTGATGATTTTGAGTGAGAGTTTTTTTTTGCTCGCCAACTTTATTTCAACGGAGAAATGCAGAATTTGGAAGCATTTTTGCTTATTTTTGAAGGTTTATAAGTATCTTTTTTAGCTCTTTAAGTTCCTGTGTGATTTATTAATAAAAATGTATTTTATTTTTCCAATTTTAGACCGGTGTAATACAGAAAGGAACGATTTTAAGAGGAGGTTTACTTGAGAGTCCTTAAAAATTATGTATTTTTCTGGAATTTTTTTCTCAAGAGCGGAAGTAAATATCAATTTTTAATTTTGTCCACAGATTTACTAAGTATGAAGCTATACAAAAAAAATTTTTCAAGGAAAAATATAAAACATTGTCCATTTTATAGATAGTACAGTGTGACGATTCGAAAATCCGATACCTTGTTGGTTGACATCATAGCGCCGGTAATTTAACCACCGTAATCCAAAAACAAAAAAGATTTATAAAATATATGAACAGTACCGGCACCTATACCTATAATATCAATAAACTGCTGAAAGAAAAAAAATGGCGGATGTGTGAACGTTTAATTACGATTTTTATCTTATTTTTCGCTCTTTAAAGTAAAATAAAAAAATAAAAAAACGCCGTGAGCAGCGGGGCCCCATCACGGTAGTCGGATTTTCCCCTTCATCTTCGGTATTGAATGTCTACAAGCGAAATGTGATTGAAAGTCTACAACCGAATTGTCATTTTGTTGGTTTCAAAACTGGTGATGAGTGTTCGGCTGATCGGGGCTTTAAAAAAAGGTTTTAAGTATTTAAGGGCTGTATCTCAGTAAATTTCAATTTTGTGCCGAAAACAGGTAGCAGAAAAAAAGCCAACACAATTCGTACGAGGACATTCCTGCCCATGTTTATCCGCTAATTGCCTTTATGTTTTAGTTTTAAATATTAAAACAGGACCTTAAATAGTAAACTGGAAGGCCTTTATAAAGATATTTTTTCTTTCCAAAAAAATCCAAAATTTCTATTTTATAAATACTAAAAATTCAAAATTCCTAATTTATAAATAAACAGTGACTTTAATAACATTTTTAAATTACTTAATATGTATGTATTTCATTTGTCATAAAAGTAAGTTCACTTTTTAGTCGAATTTTCTCCGAAAAATTAGACTTATACAGTCTATACGATAAGAGCTGCGAGAGGCGAGACCAGGGGCGCTATCCGTTTTCGGACCCGTAGAACACGATTATGTAAAAAAAAAAAATGTCTGATATATATATATATATATATATATATATATATATATATTTTCCCGCAACCTTTTAATATGTGTAGGGCCCCCCTATGGAAGTTAAGAGATGAAATTTGGTAAGTGGGGCTTATTCCGATGCACAACAATACTATCAAAGTGGGGTCAAATTTTGGGCAAATTTTTTTTCGGACCCGACCTTTAAGGGGGTGGTGGGGGGCGGAAAAACAATAAAACTTTTCCAAATCGGTTTTAAATAATGTTTCGGTCAATTATCTACAACATATCCAAAATTCAGCTTCCTAGGATGATATGGTGGGAGTAGAGGGGGGAAAAAACGATTTTCGCTGGATCTAACAGGCCCCCAGCCCCCCAGAATTAACGTAGAGGGTTGAAATTTGGTGTGTTGATAAAGTTCGTACCTAGGTTGTGCTTTTTGGAGGTTTTAATATTTTACCCCCACCCCCCTCATTTTTAAGCTACAATTTCATGCATTTTCGACGTTTTCGAAGTTTGTACCACTCGCACAGGTCACCCGAATAAACCTAGAGGGCTGAAATTTTGTATTCGGATTGAGTTAGTATCAAGGGGGTGCCTTTTGGGGGTCTCGACTTTTAACCCCTACCCCCACCATTTTTATATCCAAAAGAACATGATTTTTCTTGTTTTTTAACAGTTTCGTTCGGGTCAAAATCTCCCCAAATAAACCTAGAGGGCTGAAATTTGGTGTACAGGTTAAGCTAATAGCCAGACACTGTTTTTTGGAGGTTTCAACTTTTAACCCTTACCCCCACGATTTTTACGCCAATATTTCCTTAATTTTTTGGCTTGTTTTCTAACACGTCTAGAGACTCCATAAGGAAACCTAGAGGGCTGAAATTTTGTACGTGTATTCAGTTAGTATCCAGCTAGTACCTTGTAGGGAGTCCACATCACTTTTCCCCCCACTTCTGCCATTTTTACATCGGAATTGAATGCTATTGTTAAATGTGTTTTAAAAGCATTATGTTTATTCTAAATACAAGTAGGCGAATAGTAATTTTAAAAAATTTAAAAAAAAGTGAACTTACTTTTATGACAAATGAAATACATACATATTAAGTAATTTAAAAATGTTATTAAAGTCATTGTTTATTTATAAATTAGGAATTTTGAATTTTTAGTATTTATAAAATAGAAATTTTGGATTTTTTTGGAAAGAAAAAATATCTTTATTAAGGCCTTCCAGTTTACTATTTAAGGTCCTTTTTTAATATTTAAAACTAAAACATAAAGGCAATTAGCGGATAAACATGGGCAGGAATGTCCTCGTACGAATTGTGTTGGCTTTTTTTCTGCTACCTGTTTTCGGCACAAAATTGAAATTTACTGAGATACAGCCCTTAAATACTTAAAACCTTTTTTTAAAGCCTCGATCAGCCGAACACTCATCACCAGTTTTGAAACCAACAAAATGACAATTCGGTTGTAGACTTTCAATCACATTTCGCTTGTAGACATTCAATACCGAAGATGAAGGGGAAAATTCGACTACCGTGATGGGGCCCCGCTGCTCACGGCGTTTTTTTTTTAAATTTTTTAAAATTACTATTCGCCTACTTGTATTTAGAATAAACATAATGCTTTTAAAACACATTTAACAATAGCATTCAATTCCGATGTAAAAATGGGAGAAGTGGGGGGAAAAGTGATGTGGACTCCTTACAAGGTACTAGCTGGATACTAACTGAATACACGTACTAAATTTCAGCCCTCTAGGTTTCCTTATGGAGTCTCTAGACGTGTTAGAAAACAAGCAAAAAAATTAAGGAAATATTGGCGTAAAAATCGTGGGGGTAAGGGTTAAAAGTTGAAACCTCCAAAAAACAGTGTCTGGCTATTAGCTTAACCTGTACACCAAATTTCAGCCCTCTAGGTTTATTTGGGGAGATTTTGACCCGAACGAAACTGTTAAAAAACAAGAAAAATCATGTTCTTTTGGGTATAAAAATGGTGGGGGTAGGGGTTAAAAGTCGAGACCCCCAAAAGGCACCCCCTTGATACTAACTCAATCCGAATACAAAATTTCAGCCCTCTAGGTTTATTCGGGTGACCTGTGCGAGTGGTACAAACTTCGAAAACGTCGAAAATGCATGAAATTGTAGCTTAAAAATGAGGAGGGTGGGGGTAAAATATTAAAACCTCCAAAAAGCACAACCTAGGTACGAACTTTATCAACACACCAAATTTCAACCCTCTACGTTAATTCTGGGGGGCTGGGGGCCTGTTAGATCCAGCGAAAATCGTTTTTCCCCCCTCTACTCCCACCATATCATCCTAGGAAGCTGAATTTTGGATATGTTGTAGATAATTGACCGAAACATTATTTAAAACCGGTTTGAAAAAGTTTTATTGCTTTTCCGCCGCCCACCACCCCCTTAAAGGTCGGGTCAGAAAAAAAATTTGCCCAAAATTTGACCCCACTTTGATAGTATGAGGTGCCTCGAAAATGAGCCCCATTTACCAAATTTCATCTCTTAACTTCCATAGGGGGGCCCTACACAAATTAAAAGGTGGCGGGAAAATATATATATATATATATATATATATATATATATATATATATATATATATATATATATATATATATATATATATATCAGACATTTTTTTTTCTACATATTCGTGTTCTACGGGTCCGAAAACGGATAGCGCCCCTACTCTCGCCTCTCGCAGCTCTTATCGTATAGACTGTATAAGTCTAATTTTTCGGAGAAAATTCGACTAAAAATATTGAAAGTGTATCGAACTTAGGTACAGGTGCCGGATAATTGAATTATCTTTAAAATAAAAAATTAAAATAAAGGATCCATCGAATAGTTTTTGAGTTATCGTGTCAACCAGTTCCAAAAATGCGGTTCCGAGATATTATAAAATATATATAAAGAAACGTATTTTCAAAATTTTATATTTAATACTCATTGTTGCGTGAACTACGTTTTTTGAGTTTTTTTTTTTTTTTTTTATAGAAAGCTGAATTTGGTTAATGTCTTAAAATCTCTTAAAATGTCTTAAAATCTTTTTTTAAATTATTTTCAGCAAAATCACTTTCTTTCATTTCTCATTGTCCCGTTGAAAACAGTTGAACATTTTCGAAACGTGTTCTTCAAATGTATCCAATAAGCTTTACAAAACTTACGTTTATCCATTACTGTATTAGAGGATAGAAACCTTTGATGAATAAGACAACGATGGCGGTGGTGGTGGTGGTGCGGGTATTCAGTGACGGTGGGGCAGCGTGCTGGCGGCGGCAGCAATTGAACAAATGAATGAATATGAGGGGAATAATGGACGCGGGGTTCTTGTTGTTAAACTGAACTATTTTACTGTTCTGATGTGTGTTATTAACTAATAACCGCGTTGTTTGCAATGAAGTTAAATATTTTCCAACTAACAAATAGACAGGATAACAGTTTTAGATGATTTATAATAAACAAATTTATTTTGTTAAGGAACATTTAGGCACATCATGACTGATGAATGAATGTTTTTCGTAGTTTGTAATTTGTTTAAAAATTAAAATTTTCTATATTATTAAATTTTAGAGTTACTGAAATTGATGAATTGAAAATAAAAAATGGATACCAAATAAATCAAAATGAATGGCATGAAACATTTACAAAATATTTTTTTCCATTAGTTATGAAAAAGATTTAATGATATTTGAGGCATTTTCTCATTTTCTTTTTGGATCCAAGCCACAAAAATAAACTTACGGGCCGAGTAGGAGTATAAGGCTCGATTTACATTAACGCTTCGCTCTCGGTACGCTCCCACTCCACTCTCACTCCGATTTAATCTTATTGTGTTCACATTACAGTGCTGATATCATGCTGGTACTTATTCGTTCTCTATTCACATTATAATGCCACGCTAGGTACGCTCCCAGTTCGGTCTCAGTTTAATATAAATATATTTTCATAACAACTGAATGCAAGCAGAGTGGATGGAATCAAAATAGCATATTGTACAATAAGTGGGAAAAGAGGCTTATTTCTCACGAATATGAGTTTGTATGAGTGAGAAATAAGCTTTTCCGACGCATTTTACACTATACTTTTTCTACGAGCACATTTTTTTTCGTAAAATTTAACATAAATAATTAAAATAAAATTTAAGTAAGTAGTAAAAATGTTTTAAATTTATAATGTTAGTGCTAAGATGTTCAAATTTTTACCAAAGCATACTTTGAAACTATGGAAACAATAATAAATAATCAACATACATATATGTATATTTTTAGTATTGTTTCTATATATACCTACCTCTTTTCAGATAAAATTGATCATGAGTTTTCGTTAAAAAATTAAATAATTCTTATATTCGAAACAAATCGATCTTCTATTCTTTTCTAAAAATAAACTGCAAATTTAAAATTTACATAAATGCAATAATAAAAGAGATAAAGCCAAGAAAACGGAAATTATTTAAATTCAAAGTTACGAAGCATGGTTAAATTTAACTGAAATAGACCATATTATATATTAAACTAACGGAACAGCCTACTTTTTTATTATATTAAGGCGTGGGAAATAATTTCCCACTGTATTTCCGCACAGTGTGGGCAATTGTTAATTTTTACATATAGTTAGCAGTGCACAAAATGTTACTTTTAATAGTAGGAGTAGAAAAAAATGTTTACACTATAGGTACAAGCCATAACAAGTCTGATATCGCTCCGATAAAATATTACATCAGTGGTATTGATATTGGAGTGGCATTGAACCAGGAGCGAACCGTGACTGATATAGGACACATTGTTTATTGTGTAAGAATATTGTATCGAATCGGGAACGTAGTGATATCGTACTGAGAGCCGAGCGTTAATGTAAATCGGATCTAATAGTTATTTTCGATACGTATGCGTAAAGATAGGTATTCTAGTAGACTGAAATTGGGCCACGAGTTTAAAGGGGACTGATGCATACACAACGAGATCGAGTGCGCTGTATACTCCCACGAGCCGTCACGTGAGTGGGGGTAAGCGCACGAGATCTCGTTGTGTATGCGTCAGTGCCTTTAGCGAGTGATCACTTAAAAGTGATCATAATGCTTCCGCTATTTAACGGATCGAGAAGGAATTGTTAACCAATCTTTTTTATTCTAGTCTACACTGGAGCTATTGTTGCTCCTGGAGTTGGAAGGTCATTTTCAATTCGATCGGTCAAATGGTTTTTAAGTTCTTTCCGTTCCCAGATACGCCTTTCGTCTCTCCCATCAAATTGTAAGACCCATATAGAACAAAATTTTTGTAAACAATCAAATGATAAACCTGCGGCGTGCCGTACCAGTTTGCCACCCGCCTTACACTTGAAGCTGTAATCGCCCAAAACATTAAAAATACTTGGAATTTTATGAAATATAATTCTTTCTGATTTTTTCGATTCGAATGAATGTAATGTAGCCTTAACTAATAACCGAAGACGCATTCATTATCGAAAGTGAAATCTTCCATATTGTTTATTCTTGTGGCATCCTCACTACATTTTATAGTTCCCATTTCTTCCATATAGAAAATACTTCTGTAGCAGCATCTGCATAACATAGTGAATTTTCAAAGATTGGACAATGGCGAAAAAAAAATTTCGAAATCGTTGAATAGTTAATTTTTTTGGCGCTTTTGGGTCCCCAGGACCCCTGGCCGATCTTATGTTATTATAGTATAGCATGTATGCATTTATGTATGAAAACTTTTTAACGGTTGGGTAGTTTTATTTTTGGAGCTTTTGGGACCCTTGGACTCTGACGGACCTCATATAACATAACATAACTAAAATGGTTTAGATCTCTAACACTGAACAAATTTTCAAAATTTGTGATAACGCATTCTTGAAAAATTAGTTAATTTTTATTTTGAAAAATTGAAACAGAATCTTTGTAAGAATGTAAATATTGTTACTGTAATGATAAAAACAATGAAGCATTTATTGTAAAGAAATTCAGCCAATTTCTTAATTTTTCTCAAAAGCTAGTTCACTTAGAACAATGTTTTAAAAGCTTGTCTCATGTAGTTTTTTACACTCTTTTCGATGATGTAAAATAAGCAAAAAAATTTTGCAAAAAACCACTAATAATGGAGAAAAATTGCTAAAATTTTGGCTTCTTAAAATTGGACGTATCTGACTGACGAACTTATCCAAGCTATTGTGCCGTTTGACCTTCTCGCCAAATTTCGTAACGATTGGATACTTCCTTCGAAAGTTATCGTGCCGACACACATATACATATATTCATATATATATATATATATATATATATATATATATATATATATATATATATAAATTTTAGTGAAGGTTATTTTTGGTTTCTCAAGGTCTCAATACAAATTTCTGTAAAAATCCCGGGTTCAGGTCTTTCCATGGCACCCGCTGTAATAAGTGAATTTCCAAAACGGAAATTCACTTAAAACTAAGAAAACAATAAAACAACTCTAGGTAGCTATACAGTGGTGAATATTTAAATTATCTGCACTTCTTTCGCATTGTTTTTCGTTTTCGTATCAAGATTTATTGCTTTTAAAAATGTTTGATATATAATACACCACAAATTTTAATAATATTCCTTACGGATGGTAGTGTATGCCTCCGCCGAACGGAATCAAATCAATTCCGTTTCCTCTTTGCTACAATAAAATACATAAAAACATTTAATTTAACTAGATACATATGCAGATAGATGATCGAGAATGATACAGGCGGTTCAACCGGCGACTTTATTGTAGAAATATTAAAAATAAGATAAATCTATAGACCAATTTACATATTATACCTATGTAATATTACTAATATTATATAGACTAATTATACCAATGTATAATTGGGGCAGCCAGATATGACGTAATAGTATTCTGTAATACAGTAATCAATGCAGTAACCGGTGTTATCCGTAGTAACGTTTTCAAATAATTATTGTCAAAATATAATATTGGCAATTTAACTCGTGTATATCAAGTCTGATAACAATATTGTAGTTTTTTCACTTTTACCATGGAAAAAAGTGGACAGATTTTTACAACGAAAAAAATGATACAAAACATTTCATTGGTCATTTCATTGTAGGTAAACATGATAAACAAAAATTCGTGTTGGTAAATTTAACTTATTTTTAGAACTACAGTAACAATGTGAATTATATTAATTTATGTTTTTCGTTAAATTGTCTTACTGTAGTACACTTGAGTTTTATATTTTTTCTGAATAAATTAGTGTTTTCTACAACTCAAATTTCTTGCCTAAAAGCAATTTAACTCGAAGAACTGTCAACCAAAAAATGCTTCAGCTTCGCTGTCACGTTTTTGTTAGTTGACAGTTCTTCTCGTTAAATTGCTAGGTAACAAATTTTCGTTAAACAAACACAAATTTATTCGAAAAAATTCGAAAACCTTTTGTGTAATAATAACTGATTAAATAATAAGTTTTAGTCCCGGAATTGCAAAAAAAGTTTTTATTGGCTTAAATTTTCAAATATTTTTTACTTGAGTAAAAAAATTTTTAAATTCTATGTATATGGATCTAATTATAACTTAACTAATAGTTAATATTATTATTATTATAAAAATTTGTTGAAATGGTTAAGGCGAGGTTTACTCGAGAGTCCTTAAAAATGATGTATTTTTCTAGAATTTTTTTCTCAAGAACATAAGTAAATATCAATTTCAAATTTTGTGCACCTATTTATTAAGTATTAAACTACACAAAAAAAAAAAATTTTCAAGAAAAAATATAAAAAAATGTCCATTTTATAGATAGTGCAGTGTGACGATCCGAAAATCCAATGCCTTGTTGGTGGATATCCTAGCGCCGGTAATAAACCACCGAAATCCAAAAACAAAAAATATTTATAAAATATATGAAGAGTACCGGCACCTCTACCTATAATATCAGTAAATTGCTGAAAGAAAAAAAAATGGCGGATGGTTGAACTTTTGATTACGATTTTTGTCTTATTGTTCGCTCTTTAAAGTAAATTTAAAAATAAAAAAAAAATAGTGAAAGTGTATCGAACTTAGGTAGAGGTGCCGAAGAATTGAATTATCTTTAAAATAAAAAATTTAAAAAAAAGAATCCACCGAATTCATCGAATCGAGAAGTTTTTGAGTTATCGTGTCCACCAGTTCCAAAAATGTAGTTCCGAGATATTATAAAATATATATAAAGAAACATATTTTCAAAATTTTATATTTAATACTCATTATTGCGTGAACTACGTTTTATGAATTTTTTGTTTATAGAAAGCTGGATTCGATTAATGTGCAAGAATCCTGTTTTTAAATTATTTTCAGTAAAATCACTTTGGAGCATATTCTACACATATTTTGCTATCAATTTCGGCAAAAAAAATCGATTTCTTTATCATATCTCAAGTAAACCTTCCCTTAAATTACTTTCAGCAAATTCACTTTGGGAACATATTCCACACATAATTAACTTCCAATTTCTGCAAAAATTTAAATCGATTTTTTTTTAACGACTCTCAAGTAAACCTCCCCTTAAAGAAAAATAGTTACAAAAAGGATTTTATAATAAAAACTACAAGAGATCTATCTAATCCAAAAATATTTTCCGGTTTACTTGGAAGCATCCTGTATCTAATGCACCACTCTAAAACACATATTTTATTGAAATAACCAATAAATCTTTGAGCGTTGCAATAAAAGTCAGTACAGATTTTTTTTTTCAAGCATTTTAACTCTTAACAATTGAATTGAATTTCATTCATTTTTCCTGTTTTTGTTACAGGTACAATCACCATCGAGTGGTACACAATCGAACCAAGAGAGAACGAGATCATTTCCTCCTAGTAAGTTGGCGTGGTACGGCAAACCTCGAATGAATTGCCAAGTGTACAAGAACACAATAGAAAGCGGCGAAGCAGTTATCGTTAGAAAGCATCGGCAACATACAATATTGAAAACGAATCAAGAATACCTATTAAACTGTTGATTCATCTAGAACAACAACAACAAATAACAACTCCACTCTGGGGGGGTCCCAATCGGCCGGGCGCGCTTGGTCCATCTCGCGTACGTTCTCGCGTACAAATAACCATACCTACTACCGTACTTGACTAATAATGAATGTACGAGATGTTATTGAGATATATGGAATTATCGGGAGTGTTTCTGTCCATAGTGTTTTGTTTCGATTCATTCTTTTGTTCAAATTGATTTATTTAGCGGACTCTTGAATTTTGTTTAAGTGTGGCTTTAAAAAAAAAGTGATTTTTTAAAGTTTTCTAATTATTTTCTTACTTAAGAGGAGATTCACTAAAAAAAAATACATCGATTTTTTTCTTCATAATTATCTTCCTTAAGGTGTTAGAAACATTCTCCTAAAATTTTATTAAAAAAAAAAAATGAAAAATCAAATAGTTATGGGCATTTTAGTGCACGCACTTCTTTAATATAATTCAATTTAAATGAAAAATTTTAAATACGTTTTTCGGCATAATTCCCCATGTATCTCAAAAAGTATTTAAGATATCGACATAAATGAAAGTGCATATTATTCCTGGATACCGTCATTTTGGCAAAAACTAGCATCTTCTAGTTCCGTAATATATTTTCAAAATGGCGGCTATTTATAGTCGAGAAAAAGCGCTGATTTTTGAAAATTTATTTTCAAAATGCCATTTCCCGTTGGTTTTTTATTTTTTCTCTTAGATCCTAGTTAGTGCCATAACTGTATATATATTTTTTCAGAAAATTCTTGATTTTTTGATTTTGGTTCACTAGGGATTTCAGAACGCGAGAAACCATAAAAGTTAGTTTTTCTTGGAAACTAGTTGACATAGAATAATAGTTTAAAGACCTTTTTATGTGATTTTTTTCTCTTCTTTCTAATGGTGTAAAGAAAAATTTTGAATTTTTGGAAATTATTCCAAAAAGCTCGTTTTTTGAGCTTCCAGACGTCGGACGTGTCTGAAAAATATTAGCGGTTAAAAAACCATTATTTTTGTTCCAGATTATTTTAGTTCACATCTTTAGGGTAAATTTAAAAAAAATGATTACTACGGTTACTGCTATGCCTTTGGTCAAGAATCACTTTTAAAGATTTTTTGTTTATCGATTATAAAATGTCTCAAAATTTAAGTCTAACAAAGCATTGCATAGAAACATGAAGTGATAATTAACCAAATTTATTTTTCCTGTAATTTTCTGACTTTTCTGAACATTTTGATGAAAAAATAATTGGTTTATGTTAAATATTACAGAAGTTATGGATTTCTTAGTACGATAACGTTACCGAAAGTCATACCACGGAAACATCATTTTAACCCTATTTTGCTTTTCAAAAATTCATAACTTGAAAACTATTAGAGATAATTTTTTTAAATTTTGTACAGATGATTAGGATGGTTAAATAAACAAATAAAAAATTTTCAGCTAAATCTGAGATCATGGGTGACATTTTATGTTTTTATTGGGTGATTTGAAATGAAATGACCCTATTCCCATTCGAGTTACTCCTGCTTTGAGGGATGCATTATTAATTTTATGGAGGCCCTTATTGTGTAGGGGCCCTGTAATACGTACTGTCTTTATGTAAATCCGGCTCTGTATAACTTGAAAATTTTAGTATTCTGCACGTTCTTTACCCTCCATTCATATCATATGCCATAATGCAACTGACCTTGTACTGTAAAAGTTTTAAGTTTAAATTCTGATTGAGGACAATTTTCTCTTTGAGCAATATGTATTCATTATATATAATACATATTTTCAATTACAACAATTCGGATATTTCATTAGGAAATATTTTTTTAGTTTATTTTGCACCTACATGTTCTTACAGGTCATTGATAGAAAAATCAAATAAAAAATAGAGGCCCAAGATTACTGCCTTGTGGTACTCCAATAATCTATATGCCTTTCTAGTTCTACCGATTGTTGTCCTTGAATTTCCACTACATTTTTTCCATTATTTAAATATGATTTTACCAAATCATTGATGTATATTGCCTCAGATACCCATAGCTTCCAATTTCTTCATGAAAGATTCTATTTTTGGGAAATTCATGATCCATTGGAATTTTCAATCAAACAAATTCTCAAGTATTTTCTATTTTAATTATCCTATATAGAGAAATTTTGAACAATTTTACACATAATGATTTCGAGCAAATCATTAATGTAGCAACCACAAAAAAAAATACAGATAATTTACCTACCCCAATATTACATCCGGGGGTTATAAATTTTCTTTTGTGTACTACCACAAAATATGTTGCTCGGTCTGTACATATGTTGTACTACGCAATGTTTATCGGAAAAATAAACGCACATAATTTTCCATTTTCATCTATTATGTTGTTTTTGTTCGCTTATGACCTCTTACAATTTGCCCCCGTACTATAATACTGTTACGTACAATAAAAATACTTTTTTTTATATGAACAAAAAAGAACTCTTGGTTGCTGCTATCTTTTTGTCACCCCCTTCCCCCGTCCCGTCCCTCAGGCAATGGCTACGTTAGTTCTGTAATATTGTGATGTTATTAATGTTACTAATATTTTCTTTTTGCTGGGACCTAATTGGCCATTAACGTCCATTATCTTCGCTTTATTTCGTGTAATGTAATTTTTTTTCAAAAGTTATACAAAGAATCAAAAATCATATTTTCGTTTTTACCTACCTACGTATATGTAATTTATTCAAAAATAATATGGAATTGGTAGAAGGTAAGAAGTTAAACTTTTGGGAGGATTCTAATGAAATTTTGTGTGATAATAACTTATTATCTGGGTCAACATCTAGGATACTTTTTATTCCGGTAGAATGTCTCATTCCCATGGGAAAATAACATTAGGCCGTATAATATAAAATGTCGTTTTCCGACTACTTTGGGAACCATATAATTCAGATAAACATCGACAATTTTTTATGTATTAAAAAAATGTTTAAACGCAATTCTTTTACATAAATAGAATTGTTGTAGTCTGGAATCTTTTTCGCTCTTAGTTGGAATAATTTTAGGTCGTGTTATATGAAATGTCGTTTTCTAACCATTTGGTCGGGCATATGCCCCATCAAGTTAGCTCCGCCATTTTCTTTTTTTTTTCAGACAAAAGATTGTGCCATATTATTCTAGTCGTGTGCTACCGTATGGCTCAACTAAAAAAGGTAAACTCCCAAAAATGTAAACCCCAGAAAATAACCTTGCCGTTTTCTTTTTTTTAAACAGGAAAATGGGCTCTAATTAAAGAACTATTTAGTTAGCAAAACTTGTGATTATTATTGCCAAAAACTTTTTTTTATAAATCTAGCCAGGCTATTACTGTAATTCGTATGTCTTTTGTCGGACTGCTAAGATACTTTTGCGGCTCAGCTCTAGTCAGTGGACGGGCAGTTGAGGATTCTTTACGCGCAGTCGTGTGTAAAATACCAAATTCCGTACGGCTGTCTATCAAACCTAGCTTATCGAGATAGTATTTTGCCTAATAAATAAGCAATTTTATCTGCTCTCAACCGGTTTGCTCCCATATTATTTTTGAATAAAAACTCTCATTCTCTTTTTATGGAGAATATTCGTGTCACAAGACTTAGTATGTTGTGCTCGTAGTCATCTATCGTACCAGAGCCTAGTTCTAATTCACATTTACTTATACTTACCAATCAAAATTAAGGGGGGATTCGCCAAAAAAACATCAAAAATCTACTTTTTAAAAGCTTTTATTTAACTTGGTATGTTAGTATGTTGGTTTAGATCAAATCTTGGAATCAAAATTTAGGCAGGTTCTAATTGAGCTAGAGGTTTCAAATTTTTCAGACGTGTGTAACCTTGATGACAATACAATATTGTATAATTAGTTTTGTCCTAAATGGCCCCAAAAGCAAAATTATTGGGTTTTAGTCCTGTGCATCTTTTTGACATTTAAAATTGTCAAATATTGTCAATTGATTTTACGTTGCAATTTTTTGTTTCCATAGTTATGTCTGATTAGGGTAAATTAACCGCTTAAAATATAGGTAAAAAAATTACTTCTTTGATTCTTTTTTTAAATTAATTGTGATCAGACTAAAAAGTAGAAAATTAATTGAAAGAAAAAAATGTTTTTTAAGAAAAAGCTTTTATTTAAAAATGTGCTAAAAAAAATAAAATAACTTTTGAGTGAAGTTTGAAGCAATATGCAACATAATTTATAAAAGCTTGAGGCGTTTGATTAAGTTTGGTAACTACTGAAAAGTAAAATAGCTACACTTATATCCAAAACATTTAAAACAGAAATAACTAATGATAACGCCTCGAACTTTTATAAATTATGTTGCATATTGCTTCAAACTTCACTCAAAAGTTATTTTATTTTTTTTAGCACATTTTTAAATAAAAGCTTTTTCTTAAAAAACATTTTTTTACTTCAATTTATTTTTATTGTTTTTTTTTTTTATACAAATTAATATTTTTTTTAAAAATTAAATATACAACATTATTTCTACATTTTTGAGATTACAAAAAGAAAAAAAAAAGTTTAAAAATGAGCCGAGTATAAATGGCTTTGAAGTTGACACTGCGAGATTTGTCCACCTTGATGATTCCTCGCGTTCTAGAATCCCCGGTGAACCAAAATAACAAAAATCAAGAATTTTCTGAAAATATACATATACCTACAATTATGGCACCAACTAGGATCTAAGAAAAAAACTAAGCAACCAGCGGGAAATCGCATTTTCCAAATAAATTTTCAAAAATCACCTTTTTTTCTCGACTATAAACAGCCGCCATTTTGAAAATATATTACGGAACCAAAAGATCCTAGTTCCTGCCAAAATGACGGCATCGAGGAATAATATGCACTTTAATTTATGTCGATATCTCAAATACTTTTTGAGATACATGAGGAACCATGTCCAAAAACGTACTTTCGAGAAAACAGCACATAATTTTTTTTAAAAAAAAATTGAATTATAGTAAAGTGCAAGCACTAAAATGCCCATAACTTTAAAAAAAAAAAAATTAGGAGAATACTTCTAGCACCAAGGAACATAATTATGAAGGAAAAAAATCGTTTTCTCTTTTCTTTTTTAGTGAATCTCTCCTTACGGCGACACAAATCAAAAATGTTTCATTTGACTTATAAAAAAAAATAGATACCTTTACTAAAATTTTTTCACCTTTTCCAGTATTTTCTAGCCAATAAAATCAAATTGCAACAGGTGATGTTCATCAACAATTCTACCCAACTATTTAAAACAAAAGTTTTTAATATTAGTGCTATCAGTGACGACAACATTCGTGATATCCCAACTCCGAAATAGTTTTCGAAAACATTCTAAAAACTTGTGATCGTGTCTAATGAAATTGTAACAATTCTATCAAGTACATAATACTGTGTTCCTTTATATCATCATCTACCTCGTGGCCGGGTGTGCTTCGAAATTGTACAAACACATGTCACCAGTGGCGGTGCTACAACAACACCAACAACAGTGGCGTGCTGTATTAACTGTTATTAGACTACCACTACCATCGCCACCGCCACCAGGTGGACAATGGTGCTAATCACGACGTGGAGGTCACTATTTGTTGCGTGATAATGACGCTACTGACGGTCGATATGGCTACTATCGTATCGGCGACGGCCACAACTACACTAACGTCGTCCGCTAATAGTTACGTTACCGGCGCCGCGACGCTAGTCCTGCTGGCGTCACTATTTATATCAAACGCTTACACCCTCGATATTGGTAAGTAGATATATGTATATATGTATATATTTATGTATTATAATTATTGTAATGTACTTTGTTTGAGACGTGTGGGGGGAGAAGAGGGTGAAAGGCTAATATTTCAATTTGAATTTTTTTTATTGTTTTATTTTAATAATTCAGGTGATTTGAGTAGAGGAAAATAAAATATGTTGTATAAGTTTGTTTTTTTTAAGGGGGACCACTAGTGTGACGTTTCCAAAGGATTGGAAAATTTTTTTTTACATGTTTCGATAGTATATACCTTTAAAAATAAGATACTAAAATTTCAAGTCCATATCTGAAATAGTTTTTGAGTTACAGCCATCCGAAGAGAGGATTCTGATTTTCATTGTTAACTTTGAGGTATTGGAAAATGTATGAAGGTTGATAGTTCGGGAGTTTCTGGACGTGCCCGCCAGTCACATGTTGTGGAGAAGCTAGACTCTGGCACATTTAAACGACTTATCTAGTTTTACTATGACCGTTCTAGTGAGTATATCGTAAATAATTTTAGTAAAAATTCCCAGTGATTAAAACTAAAAGGTAAAATTACGAAAAACCACATTTTCCAAATTTGCTGCAGTTATAGCTCGAAGACAAATCATCCGATCGATTTGATTCTTATTGCAGCTTCTTTTATATATATATTTCTTCGTACCATGAACCTCCAGTTTTCCGATCGAATAAAAAATGTAATTTTCGCAAGCCTTTCGCGAAACTTTTTTTAAAACTCCGCCATTTTGTTAAATTATAACTTTTTTTTCGATTGAGGTGCACGGCACGGACCATACCTTCTAGTTTAATAGGCTTTTTGGTTTTTTGATTTCTGGCAGTGTGAAGGCCGCTATCACTGCAGCAGTGGGGGAACTTTTTTTTTTTGGAGCCTTGGGAGATCTCGAATAACTCACTGAATTTTCAATTTTTTGGCCCAAAAATTTTACCATGAATTTATTATATGTCAACGAATATATCCTGAAAATATTAAAACATTCCATGTAGTAGTTTTCTTTAAAAAAATTCCCAATTTCACCTTTTTTTCACGGCGGTCACACTAGTTATAATAAACGAAGCAATATTAATCGAACTAATTCACTTTTGGAACTGTGAATATTTTTATTTTTGTAAAAAAAAGAAATTTTGAAAATGTTGCATCTGTAATTTGCGTGTATGTGTATTTTTTAGATAGATATAGAATCCGTTATTAGGAGGTGAACTACTGTAACAACCCAAAAAAGTGTATTATTTGATATTTTTTTGGATGGAAGGAAGGGTATTAAAATAGTACTGTTCAGGAGGGATGTTACCCCAAAATGACGGTACCGCAGCCACTCTGAAATATAAAATTTTAGTTAATTCTTAATAAACAAGAATATAGAATTAGCCGGATGTAGCCGATTTGAAAAAATAAATTTTTCACAAAATCACGTTCATTTAAAAAAAATCATTTTTTCACCTCCTCTTTTCAACTTTGGCAATTTTTTAAAATAGTAAACAAAATCCAAAAACCCGTACATCGGACCGATTTTGATAGTATTAAGAAGGTCTGTACCAAATTTAAAATAAATCGATGCATTAGAACTTGAGATATCATGTCAACCGTATCGAAAAAAGTAATTTCGAGTTTAACACTGAAAAGATACACTATTTCGTATTTCTAGACTAGAATAGTGCCTTAATATCAGTGTTGGCCAGATGTTAGTTATAACTAATAATTAATAACTAATAAGTAAATTATTCTTTTGTAACTAATAACTAATAACTGAAAAATTTAGTTGTTAGTTATAACGAATAACTACTTTAGTTTTTAGTTGTAGTTATTAGTTATAACTAATAATTAATTTTATTGGAACGTTACTGAAATTATCGTAGGAGATAAAAAAGTCAAGAAGGATTTTGATAGTGAAAAGTATAGTTTATAGCAGGTGCGATAATTTCGAAGAATCTTTTCTTTCCTTATTTCTCCATTTGAAAATATCGTTATTTTCGATATCAATAATTTACGATAACGAAAACTACGTTTTAGTAGCGATATGTTTGGAATACCTATAACTTGCTTCAATTCAGCATTTCTTTCAAAAATCCGTTATTTTTTTGTTACGATGTAGGTCTTTTATGAGATTTCGGTTTACAACAAAAGATAATTACGAAAATTAACGAAAAGTAATTTTTTAAAAATGTCTGTATTGCGTCAATGATATCATACATAAAAATATCTTAATCAATTTATTAAGATAATTTATTTATTTATTTACTCAATTTGTGGTAAGATTCGTCGTTGTCGATAATTTTCGTTCGATAACGACAAAAAAGGTCCCCGCAAATATGGTATCGCCGCAACACGGTAATAACAAAATCCTAATACGCTATCAGAGGAACATGAATTCATTTTTGAATGGTAGAGAAAGAGTTCATTCAAATTACTGTTTTAAAATTTAAACAATATATTATTATGTTCTCCTAATACCTAGAAAAAAAATAACTGGATTTTTTTGTTTTGGTGGGACTTTCGAAACTGGGACTTAGGGGACTACATTTGGGACTTCATTCAGAACACTCTACTCGAGACTAGGCGCTTTCAGTTTGGTTCCATAATGCTTTCTGTATGGAATATGTGACAAATTTAGTTATTAGTTTTATAACGTTTAACTACAACTAATAACTAAAAATTGAAAAATTTAGTTGCAACTACAACTAAACTTTTTAATTGCGAATAATTTAGTTAGGAATAAATTAGTTGACTAAAAATATTAATCAATTAATTAGTTAACTAAAAAATTTAGTTGATTGATGCCAACACTGCTTAATATACACACCACGAAATAATCCTTAGGCTACTGTTATATCTATCCCTGGCAGTATGCAGTATATTCCTGTTATATAATAATAAACAAAATAATAAACAAATTTTGAACAATGCACATTGATGATTTGAAAATATAGGTAGGTACATATTATTATTTACCAAAAACCGGGACAAAAAGTGCTGCCAGCATCGGTCGCGATACATAAATTGAATTTTGACACAACTGCCGGATACGGTGGCTATCAGCAAAAACATTGATGATAACTAACTCTATGTGTTTTGCCTGCCGTATGTTAGGTTAACAACATCAACATTATAACCAACCCCCGTTTCCTCGCCATTTTAACTCCCCTGTCATCAGAAGCAATTTTAATAATTTAGTTTTTTTTTATTTATTACAATTTCGATGATGGAAATTTTTTTTATTTTTCGTACTGTTATAGAGCGGACCGGACGGACGGACAGAGTCGCATTATTATCATCATTTTGTGATAGATTTGAACGAATGATAAAAATGGAGCTTTTTTGTGAGGCTTTTATTATTTGCTTTTGTGTATATCTGTTTGGTTATAATGTTATTTTTTTTTCTCGTATTTAATATCATTCGATATTATGTCGTTTCATTTTATTTTATTTTTTTTTTTTGTCTATTTTTGTATTTTGTTAAAGCCATTTTCGATAACTGTTTTTATGCACATACATACAGTTAGCAACAAAAGTATTTGGACAAAATTTTGAGAAATTTTTTTTTAGAATCATACCTTAAATATTACTACTAACGTTATTAATTATGTATTAAAATAAATGCTACTATTTATCTTATACCTTTATACTAAAATGACGAAGAAAGTGAATCTCGTCTTTATTTTTATTTAGATAAAATATATAAGTAATATTTATTACATTTTAAATTCCATGTTGCATCTGAAAGCCAGGAATCAAATATAAGTCCGTAAAAGCTTCTACAACTTTGAACATAAGAGCTCACCAAATTTCAAGTTTATCCTCCAAGCCTTTTCCAATATACCGCCGTTATCAAAACATCATAGGACGCCTTAATAAAAATAACTAACTTATTTAACTTATTAAACGTATTTAACATACATTCTTACGTTTATTTTAATATTATAACTCATAACACCAATAATAGTTTTCAAGGAAAATTACAATTTTTTTTCCTAATTGTGTCCAAATACTTTTGTTGCTAACTGTATGTATGTATGTAAGAAGATTTTAGATATTTTTAATGATGTATTTTATACGATATTTGTAAAATTTTATGAGAGTATTCTCCTAGTGGAATTTTTTGTTGATAAAATTATATTATCGCAACATTAACAAATAAAGTAATAGAGAATATTTTTTACTTATTTAGATGTATACCTACCACCAAAATACGCTGCTAATGGGGGGTTTGGCACACAGCTTCCTCATATTTGTAACAGAGTTATTAAACTGCATCTTATACAATTAAATATTTCATTAAAAAAAATAAATATACAATATATTGTTTCTACATGTCTTGAGATTACGAAAAAAAAAAAAATTTTTAAAAAACTCAAATATGAGCTGTGTATAACTGTACAAATGACTTTGAAGTCGACACTGCGAGGTTGATGGTTCCGCGCGTTCTGAAATCCCCAGTGAACCAAAACAAAAAAATCAAGAATTTCCTGAAAACATACATGTTATCGTGCCTAGTTATGGCACTAACTAGGATCTAAGAAAAAAAAATAAAAAACTAGCGAGAAATCGCATTAATAATAAATTTTCAAAAATCAACGCTTTTTCTCGACTCTATTTTGAAAATATATTACGGAATCAAAATATCCTACTTCCTGCAAAATGACAGCATCGAGAAATAATATGTACCTTAATTTTTGTCTCAAATACTTTTTGAGATGCACTTCTAGCACCTTAAGAAACATAATTATGAAGAAAAAAAAATCGATTTTTTTTTAGCACATCCCCCCTTAACTTAAATTTTGTATCTTACCATATTATTAACGTCATGTACGAAGCAAGAACAGACTGAGTTGCTTTGTAACTTTTCCTAATCGGCTATATAACCATATAAATTATAAAAAGACCAACGGCGTAGCTTTTTTTAACACTATACGGTCCGAGCACTTTCACACAAAACTTTTTCTCCAGAGGCCGATAATATTTTTAAAGAAACTTTATATAAGCAAATACATAAAATGATTCAGCTTGTGTAATCATCCGTACATATACATTGATATTTTTAATAATAAAATCAATAAGAGGAAGTAAGGCACTAAACTGGTAAAAATAAATATAAAAAAATAAAATAGTAATAATATAAAATATTTTTTTATAAATATTTTTTCTAGGTGTTTTATATTTTATTACCCCCAAAAATTTTCAAAATTTGAGTCAAATTTGATGAATTATAAATAAAATATTGACATTTAATAAGATTTATTGATAGCGGCGTGATTATTATTACTTCGATTGCGATGAAATTCGTAGGGGACCAGCTATAGGAACCAACTCGCATAGGTAATTTCATCAAATTCGATCGAATAGTTATGCCAATTTTCAGAAATTCCTGTCACATAGATGGACATATTTCAAATTTTCATATTTCAAAAATCACCCCTTAGTGTCTTCGCTATTTTAGCATAGTCTCGTTTTTACACGAAATCCTAGAAGAATGTGAAGGTACAGACCCGGTGCACAGAATCGTTTGGTATTCGAAAGAACCAAAAAAAAAAAAATTGGGAGATTTCATGGAACAAAGCCGCTTTCCAACAGCGTAGCGTACCTCGATGCTAAGTTAGTACGAAGCTATCCATTGATTATAATATTGAAATCTCTCATTAAATCATACACAAAATAAAAACCTCTCGTTTCCGAGCCGTTCTTAGCGACTAAGTTAACAACTTGCAATCATCAATTCCTAATTTATCGACCATAAAATCGATTTTATTTCCTCTAATCGCGTATTTCAATTAATAATAGACTATTAATCGTTTACTTTGCATACATACTTCTAGTAATTTTTACCTAACATAAAACATGCATTGAATCTCTTTGTTACATTCTTAGTGTTTCGTAGTAAAACTGATAAAACGTTAGAATCATTTAGGTGTCCATCCGTCTGTCATACGCAATTTTCTAATTGTACAGGTGAGTTTTTTGAAAGTTATCATTGTTTACAGCTAAAGTTAAGGCAGTTAGTCGATAAAACGATTTTTTCAAAGGATTTTAATGAAACTTCTCTAGATATTTATGTAATTGAATACCAATAATAC
Source organism: Brachynemurus nebulosus (assembly GCA_035578155.1). Lineage (NCBI taxonomy): Eukaryota > Metazoa > Arthropoda > Insecta > Neuroptera > Myrmeleontidae > Brachynemurus > Brachynemurus nebulosus. Next base: position 3,703,756 of record JAPWDM010000030.1, read on the forward strand.
GAGCCTATTCTGATTAAAATTGACTATTCCAATTTTGAGAAAAATGATTTCAAAGTTTTGTTATTTTAACACGGGCTCTTATGGGAAAACTCTATTTTTTTTTTAATAAAATGAAAACGTGTCAAAGAAATTCGATAAAAATTTAATATGTTGTAAAATACAAAGTTACAAACCATATTTAATAAGAAATAAAAATTATTTACTACGCCCTTTTTAAAATATTATTTATTAACATCATTTTACAACGTTTTTATAACGCTTTTTCAACAATTCTTTTATATTGCTACAATATAAGCGCGCGGAAATTAAAAAAAACAAGTGGTATACAAATAAAATAATTGAAGAATATTAGTTAATTTTTGATAAAAGAAAATCTTTTCGCTGAGATATATTTTAGTACCTGACTATCTCAGAGCAACTACGTTAATCAAAAAAGATACTGCTGGTGGCAATCGAACGCTATAGCCTGGAGCTTCATAGCTCCTTTAGTTTCCGAGCTATAATGCAAATTGTTATATTTTAAGTTGGATTTAAAATTTTTTAAAAATTAGTTTATGATTTAAAATTGCCTGTAATCTTGAAAAAACTATACGTTTTAAAAATCAATTTTCAAAAGTACGCGCTTCGACTAAGTACATACGTCATAAAAATATACGATTTCTGATTAACTACAACATCGTGTTATGTTGTAGAACTATGGTGAGGTTAGATATTTAACATTCATAATGATTATAAGAAACAACTTTTGTTCTCCTTTTCAAAAATTTGGAAATCGTTTATCCTTACTTTTCCCTGTTACATATCAGACCCATATTTAAAAACAACTTATTGTACGCAACACTATTGGCGCAATTACGACATGCACTTGATCGATTTTTATATATGTATATGCTTAAGTAGAAAGGCAACAAAAAGTTAATGATAATTGTAACTTTGGTTAATAATGTGCTTGTTGCAATAACCTGCGTTTGTACCAAAGACAAGAAGCAATTACACAATAAATTTTATTCTTAGGGTTAGCTATTGGTAATTATACGTTTTACACATTTGCATTTTATACATCAAACCCACATTGGTAATAATGCATGACATTATGTATATTGATTGTAAAATTGAAACAGGAGATACTTGATATTCTTCTAGTCATAATTATAAATTTGTTGCTAATTAGCGTTGAGAAAGTTGGATTTCTTTTTTTGTGAAGAAGATAATTTTGCGGTAGTGTTAACGGTAAAATTTTATTATATGTTGTTAGCTGAAAATTTAATAAAATTTTTATTCTTTTACTGCTCTCCTACAGTAATGTTTGTTAACCCATTATGAGTTAACAATATGAATACTTATATATTCAGGTCTCTTGTAGTGTTCTACTTCTTACAACGTTCTTCCGCTCTAATGATTTTGCTTGCGAAACTACTAATGTAGCGAAAGCATAGTGATCACTTTAGAAAGAGTAAAATATTATTTTCAGAGTTGTGCGTGTAATTTACACATACTTGTTTTAATAAAAAAAACTGTAAAAAATGTAAAAAGCTGAATTTTTTAAATTTAATAGATATGTAAGCGTTACTGATGGTATTCCATATTTGCTATTAGACCGGGAGGCGGTAATAAGAAAGTGTTTACCCATCGAGTTAAAGAAAATTTCATTTTTCATCTAATAGTTTATCATTCGAAGTTACTAAAATGCTTTGTCGGCCAGGCCAACTCTTGTCCGGTTACGCGGGCCGACCTCGAAAAGTGGTCAATTTTTCGAAGCCCCCTTACCTATCGAGTTAAAGAAAATTTCTTTTTTCATCTAATAGATTATCATTCGAAGTTACTAAAATGGTTTGTCGGCCAGGCCAACTCTTGTCCGGTTACGCGGGCCGACCTCGAAAAAATGTCAATTTTTCGAGGCCCCCTGACCCATCGATTTAAAGAAAATTTCTTTTTTCATCTAATAGATTATCATTTGAAGTTACTAAAATGCTTTGTCGGCCAGGCCAACTCTTGTCCGGTTACGCTTACCGACCTCGAAAAGTGGTCAATTTTTCGAGGCCCCCTTACCCCCCTTACAATGTAACAAATATGTTGGCCTGGCCGACAAAGCATTTTAGTAACTTCGAATGATAATCTATTAGATGAAAAAAGAAATTTTCTTTAACTCGATGGGTAAGGGGGTTTCGAAAAATTGACCACTTTTCGAGGTCGGCCCGCGTAACCGGACAAGAGTTGGCCTGGCCGACAAAGCATTTTAGTAACTTCGAATGATAAACTATTAGATGAAAAATGAAATTTTCTTTAACTCGGTGGGTAAGGGGTCCTCGAAAAATTGACCACTTTTCGAGGTCGGCCCGCGTAACCGGACAAGAGTTGGCCTGGCCGACAAAGCATTTTAGTAACTTCGAATGATAAACTATTAGATGAAAAATGAAATTTTCTTTAACTCGATGGGTAAACACTTTCTTATTACCGCCTCCCGGTCTATATTGAAGTATCTGCTATATTTGCAAAATAAAACTTAATAATTAAGTAATTTGAAAATTAAAAATATAAATGGGGACAAACAGGAAAAAGAAAGGTTAGTTTTGAAAGAATAAGTGTATTTATGAATTCAATATTAAAAAGATTTTTATTTATTCAGTTAAATTTTATTAAAGTTGTCAATCATTTTCATCATCATTATCATCAGTGATTTTATTGTTATTATATAATTTAAAGAGAGATAAATATGTAGTAGTTTTTTTGATCTGTCAAAACTCAGTTTGTTAATTTGGAAATTTAAAGCTTTGTAGTCAGTTGTGGATGGCCTTCCACCAGCAGATAATCATTTTTTTGTGGACATTTCTAAATCGACTAAAATCATTTTTCAGACAATATTAATCATTAGCCGAAAACATCGAACATACAATAGTTGACTAATCGACTAAATTTTTAGTCGAATTTATGAATAGGGTAATATATGCGACTCTTTCAAAAACCACGTTTTCTTTTGAATTTAATTATTGTCTTTTAATATATACTTTTAAGAAAAAGGAAAATATCGCATGGCACAGTATGTTAATCACATGAAAGTCAAAAAGCATACAAATTCAATAAAAGTTCAATAAATAATAATACAGAAAAATTAATAAATTAGTCGTTTTTAGTCATTTGAAAACAAAAAATTAATCATTTTGGTCATTTAGTCAAAGGTAAAATAGTCGATTAAAAATGACTAAATGTAAACAAAACTAGTCAACTAAACCGATTAATCAATTAATCATCCGACATCAGCAGTATGAACTAATGTGAAGCAGTTAGTCAATTAATCGACTAAAATTTTCAGATAAAATTTATCCTTAATCGAAAATATCGAGCACAAACTAGTCGACTAATCGACTAAATTTTTAGTCGAATTCATGAATAAAGTAACCTATGCAACTCTTTCAAAAACGAGGTTTTCTTTTGAAATTAAATATGGACTTCCAATATTTTTGTTTTAAAAAAAAAAGAAAGATATGAAATATCACAATATATTAAACACATAAAAGTGAAAAATGATACAAATAGATAATTTTTTAGTTTCCATTTTTTTAAGTCGAATAAATAATACAGAAAAATTGTTAAATTAGTCGTTTTTAGTCATTAAAAAAAAAAATCATTTTAATTATTTAATCGTAGGTAAAATAGTCGACTAAAATATGATTAAATGTAAACAAAATTAGTCGACTAAACCGGTCAATCGATTAATCATCGAACATCACTAGTGTGAACAATAATAAAAAATTAAATATTATCAATGTAATAAATGAATTTTGTTTAATTAATGAAAGAAATTCAATAGATTTCAATAGAATTGATGTGAATGTGTGTTTTATTAATTAATTACACTCTAAGAAAAAAGGGTCAAAAACGTGTAAAATAACTTAAATTTAGAGCAAAATTACTCCTCGCTCTGAAAATATGCACTATTATTTGTGTAATATGAAAAAATTGGTGTATTTTTATATAATTTGTGTATAATTACTGTTTTTTTTTAACATTACACAAATAAAGGTGTAACTTTGGATTTTTACAACGCTTTTGGTTTACTTTTACACCACTAAATAGCAAAACCCATGCGCGCGCATATGATTTTGTGTATTTTAAAATTATCTGTTATTGAATGGCTGTAATATTTATACGTACATAAGTAATATTCTTAAAGGTTAAAAATTATGTGTTCAAATTAGCTGAATTAAACAAAAGTATTTTTTGATAGGATATAATATATAGTTAATATAATTACAACGTGTATGATAAATTAATCTTTAAATATGTTACAAAAACAGTGTTATAGCGGTGTACTGATGTTTTGTTTTTTTTATATGCATTGTGTAAAATGGATTCTGGAATAATGTGCAAAGAATACTGTAATATAAATTTGTTTGTTTCCAAAATGCTGTCCTGATGATACATTTAAAATATTTCAGGTAAGTTAATTTTTTTAATTTTGCTTCATACAAATAGTTATGTAATTTGATAAAAGTTTATTTTACAATTTGACTAATAATTTATTTTGTGGGGCTCTCAATTTCTGTGAAAATTAAAACATTATCTACAATTCAGATATCTTTTAACACACTGACAGGGGGTAATAATGTCACAATAGATCGTTCTGAAGTTAGACTATCGTATGTAAGGTTTTTATTAGGTTTCGTTATTTTAGCTGAGGTTATGTAATTTTCGGTATCGATAATTTTCGATAAGGAAAACTATAATATCCATTAAAAAACAAACCTAATAAAGACCTTACATATGATAGTCCAACTTCAGAACCACTTATTGTGACATTATTTTACCCACTATCAGTGTGTTAATAGCAAAAATTAGTGTATATAAACTAGTATGTAATTTAAGAGGGTGACTCACCCCCTCTCCAATGTTGCTCAAACTCAATTTTGAATTCGAGAATTTCATTTCTACGTTATTCTAATTGTCTTAAGCTATTTTCCATGAAGAACTCCTTGAAATACCCAAATTGTACGACTATTCGACAGAGTCACCCTCTAGTTAACTACCCCTAGACTTAATATTAGGGCATTGAGCAAAAACAGGTCAATTAGATTTTTTGACGTAGATTTCAAATCTGTAAACAAAATTTTTATATTGTTTATTTTTCACCCCCTTTTTGCAAAATTAACCCCCAAATTTTAACCCCTAACCACTCCTGTTGATGTAATATGAACAAACTGCATAGCAATAGATAGCTCTTTAAAAAAGAGCAATATCGCCAATTTAAACTTTTTCTCTATCTCTTACTGTTTTCGAGATATTTGAAAAATTAAATTTTTACCCCAATTTTTGGAGGGCGATTTCACCCCTTCAAACCGTTTTTCCGCAGATAAAAAAAAATACGTGTCCCTTAGTTTTTAGTATTCTACAATATATTTAAGTTTCATCGAAATCGATAGGTCCGGCCTCAGGACCTTTACTTGTTAGTGCGTGTCAAGAACACGCACTTAACGAATTTTTTTTTTTTTTTTTGCTTTACAGTAATATAAATTCATAACAGGTTTAAATTGAAACGACGCGACGTATGGAAATCGAGTTTTTTAAGTAATAATAACAATGGTAATAATAATAATGGAATTTAACGTTCGTTTTTTAGACAATGGTATGTAACGGACGTCACTCACATCATTATTTCTCAACTTTTTCATGATGATATGGGCGGAGAACAAGAAAAGCGGTATAAAGATTTGGCAGGTGTCTGTTTGCAACCATCTTCTTAAGGACGATGTCGATATTCATCTGGAATTACGATGCGAAATAGCAGAAAACTTTCACCAGCATATAACCGGTTACGGAATTCAAACCCTCAGTCTACCAGTTCGGAAGTGCCAGTGCCTAAGCACGCCGGGTTACTTTGCTGGTGAGTTTTTTAATCAAAAATTTAATATCTGTACATTCATTAAAATAACCTAAAAGTAATTGTGTAGCAAAAACGAAATTTTTTTAATTTTAAATTGCTGTGAAATAGTTATTGAAAAAAGAAAAAATAAATAAGCAAAAGTGGTTATAAAATTAAGTAACCCTTATTTTCTGATTTGTTTAGAAATCGAAATTGGTGAAGACATCTGTGAAACCGTAGCATACATTTTCCCTGAAGTTCTAGTAATTGCAAGAGTCAGCAGAATATTGGGCGGAGGACAGGAAAAGCGGTATAAGGATTTGGTAGGTGTCTGTTTGCAACCATCTTTTTAAGGACGATGTCGATATTCATCTGGAATTGCGATGGGAAATAGCAGAAAACTTTTACCAGCATATAACCGGTAACGGAATTCAAACCCTGAGTCTACCAGTTCGGAAGTGCCAGTGCCTAAGCACGCCGGGTTACTTTGCTGGTGAGTTTTTTAATCGAAAATCTAATATCTGTACATTCATTAAAATAACCTAGAAGTAATTGTGTAGCAAAAACGAAATTTTCTTAATTTTAAATTGCTGTGAAATATTTATTGAAAAAAGATAAATAAAATAAATAAACAAAAATGGTTATAAAATTAAGTAATCCTTATTTTTTGATTTGTTTAGAAAAAGGAATTGGTGAAGACATATGTGAAACCGCAGCCTACATTTTCCCTGAAGTTCTAGTAATGGCAAGAGTCAGCAGAATATTGGGCGGAGGACAAGAAAAGCGGTATAAGGATTTGGTAGGTGTCTGTTTGCAACCATCTTCTTGAGGATAATGTCGATATTCATCTGGAATTATGATGGGAAATAGCAGAAAACTTTCGCCAGCATATAACCGGCTACGGAATTCAAACCCTCCGTCTACCAGTTCGGAAGTGCCAGTGCCATAAGCACGCCGGGTCACTTTGCTGGTGAGTTTTTTAATCAAAAATCTAATATCTGTACATTCATTAAAATAGCCTAGAAGTAATTTTGTAGCGAAAGCGAAATTTTCTTAATTTTAAATTGCTGTGAAATAGTTATTAAAAAAAGAAAAAAATAATAATCAAAAATGGTTATAAAATTAAGTAACCCTTATTTTCTGATTTGTTTAGAAACTGGAATTGGTGAAGACATCTATGAAAGCACAGCATGCATTTTCTGCGAAGTTCTAAGAATGGCAAGAGTCAGCAGAATATTGTTTTTCTTATATTTAAGTATTGTTTAGTTAATTTTCTTAAACTATATTTTTGATATGATGTAACTACAATTTTAATCCATAAGTTTTTAATATTATCATTGTAATCTAATTACAATTAAATTTTTTATAAGATATTGCTTAAATAATTGTGTCTGCAAAACGTAAGCATTGTAAAAAAAAGTCATATCTCAAAATTTTGACCAGTTTAATTGGCAGTTACACTGCAAAATAAAGATTACTTATGTTCATGAAAGCAAGTAAACGTTCATAATAAAACTTTTATAATCTTACTTTTTTGGAGTGTTTATTTTAAAATTTACCAAAAGAATTATTATTTTATCATACGACACACTTATATAGAAATTTAGACATAATAAGCAAAATATTTAACATCTCGAATCTTTTTGTATATAATTCCAAATTATTCTATACGTCATATTATTATAAATATTTATGTAAAAAAACCATCAATAATCTTTTTTGATTCGTTATTTTCAATTAAGTTGAATCAGTTTATTTTTTTCAGCACAATTGAATCACTCATACTGATTCAGTTGAATTGAATCAGAATGAGTGATTCAGTTGGATTAATATTACACTTTTCTGGGTGTAAACATTACTATATAAGTGTGTAAAATTACATTTTCAGGTGTACAGGCGTGGTTTAAAAATACATTAATATGATGTAATTTTACGTTTAACTGCGCACTATTGCGAACTGAATGTGTAAAATTACATCTTGTTGTGTAGTTAATACACAAATAAAACGTAATCTATTACACACCTGGACCGTAATTTTACGTACGACATGTGTAAAACTACACATATAAGTGAGTAATAATTACACCATGATGGTGTATTTTTCACCTTCGTACATTACGGTTTGTAATGTTACTGTCATTATAGAAGGCATTTAATTGCCTCCTATAATAGTAGTAAAACGGTACATTTTTTTCTTAGAGTGTACGTAAAGTATTCAATAAGTGGTCGTTACAGCCCCTAAACTATTGCCTATACTTTGCCTATTTAGAAATCCAATCATGACACGCTCTAGTTAGTAACAAGTGCCCCCCCCCGCCGTATCACATTGAAAAAAAAACATTTCCACCTTCTATCTCACTTGAATAAATTCTGAATGTAGAATAATAAGTGATCAGTTTAAATTGCTTTTGATCAAAAATAAAAATAAAAATAACTGTTCTTCTTGTTATCCGAAAAATAAATAAACTCCTATCTATTGTTATAATATGTCCTGTGACAACTTCACTTGTTACGGGACCTTCAACTACATCACCGTGTACGACACAATATCCAGCAGACAAAACATCGAATACATGACTGTATGAAGTTCGCCTTCACCAGCCTTCACCAGCAAACAGCAGCTAGATGAGGAAAAGAAGTGTCATCAGCATTCATACAAAGTACACAGGCACTGTTGTGTGTGTGTGGAGTATCTCATGAACAGAATAATACTTATTTTAGTCACAATAATTCACCCATTGAATGTTGAAGAACCCAGGGATCGTATAGGGATCTCTATAACAACGATGAACGGCTACACATCCGTTCAACACTACACTGTGTATTTGTTTATTTGCCATTTTGTTCAGTATCGTGTACTTGCACTTGTTCCCGGACCATTATACGGCAAAAATATAATGTAAGCACTAAATATAAAAAAAAAAAATAAAAATGAAAAAAAATCCAGTTGTGAAAATATAACATAATGCCTTTTTTCTTCTCTGCTATCTTTCTCTATAAAAGATGAGATTTTTTTCCCTATTCGTTTCGAATACAACGAAGAGCAATTTGATGCACGAAAAATTCAGTAGAGTCCATTGAAAAATTATATGCATATACACTGGTAGAACTTTGCATGTGAAAATAATTGAAAATATATATTTTGATTTAATTGCATATATATCATTTGGGGAAGAAGTTTTATTAAAATGAAACATAGTTATGTTTAACAGTGATGTCGGCTGATTAACCGATTAGTCGGTTTAGTCGACTAATTTTGTTTTAATTTAGTCATTTTTAGTCGACTATTTTATCCTCGACTAAATGACTGAAATGATTAATTTTTTTTTTAAATGACTAAAAACGACTAATTTAACAATTTTTCCGTTTGCCGTCCCCTAACACCTGCAGGGGGGGCACGAGTCGCGGGTACTCTCCCCCCCCCCGACCTAGATTCGGCCCTGCCAGCGACACAAAATTTTTTCATGAAATTACGTTGTCGAAACGTTAATGTTGAAATTCTTTTACTAGTTGATTTAACTCCCAAAAATATTTAATTTTTTTTATATAGGGGAGGGTGGGCAAAACGAGGTATTTAAGAAACCGTTATGATTTTAAGGAGTGAAATATGCTGAATCTTATTATTTTCAGTTGTAATTAAAGTAAAATAATCAAAAATTAAATTATTAGAATCCAACTGCAGGTAAAATGAATAATGAAAAGATTTTTTAGCGACAGCCTGCATATAAATTATTAAGAACGAACTAAAAGAAAAGAAAATTTTTAATGATTTTCGTAATTTTTTGTGTTGTTACATAATTTCTTTGTGACATACCGGTTTTTTCTACGACTTCGTTGGAATTTTACATTCTTGATGTTTCCTGATACGGTAAGTATTTGGTCGCATCTCGTCTTCTAATATTTTATCATGATTTTGACTTTCCCTATTTCGTATGGGGTCCGTTAATTTTTTGATTCTTTGATTTTTAATTTCTTTTAATTTCGTCTGTCATTTTTGACATCCATTTGATATTTGGAGGTTATGTCTTTTTGATATTATTTTTCTCAGTTGTTTCACAACTGAATTGTAGAAAACATGTAGAACAATTTTCTTTTCTTCAATTTTCTGTACATGTAAAAAACATGTAGAACAATTTTCTTTTCTTTTAGTTCGTTCTTAATAATTTATATGAAGGCTGTCGCTAAAAAATTTTTTCATTAAAATAATCAAATTTCGAGCTGCCGTGAGAAAAAAATTTTTTTTTTTTGCGGACAAAATGGGGTACCCCTTAATAATGTAAGATTATGAATATATTCATAAGAAAATGAAGCTGTTTAGGAGTAATTTACGTAAAAGGAATCACCATTTATATTAGTAGTGGATGCAGAGGCGAAAAATAATTATTTTTTTAATAATTTTGACTACATAAAGTTATTTTAACAATATTTTTCTATTTAAACATTCAAAATATTTTTTATATGTTATCAAATGAAAAACTATTTGGTTTTCAATATTATCAAATTTGAAAATATAAAAATTTTTACCAAAATTTTGGGGTACACCATTTTGCCCCCCCCCCCTTCACTACCTATTTATATTAACGAATTGAACAGTTTTGACGGTTTAAACAAATATTTTCATAAGTACTACTTCTTTAGTATCTTTACGAGATCAATTAATAAAATTCGATAATTAATTTAAACAAATTTGCAGGGTTGATTTAAATAATAGATTAAGTGCCAATTTCAACTTTACGAGACAATCAAATTTGTTAAAATATAAACATAATGCACAAAATGTATGGTAATGACATTGTCTGGTGTGTTTAGGTACATAATATTTATTGTGTAATAGACTTAGAACAGTATTAATATTGTTGAGCTTGGCACATAGAACAATTTTAAAACTTTTTTTAAATATTTTTAGTTTTTTGACACTTAAACCATTATTTAATTCAATCCTTCAATTACTAATTCATTGTAAACATAATTTTCTCAATAACTGTACGCACTAGTTCAAGAAGAAATTGTTGTTCTCTCAACACGCTTTACTGTAAAGAAAGAAAAAAATTATAGAAATTTGAAAATGAAGAAAATAAATACATTCAACTAACCTAATAGAAAAGTTTTCATTGAAAATGCTTTTAATACAGTTTTCTTCTCATACACTTTTTTTTTTATTTAGTTTTAATTTGAATTATTCAAATTAGTTGGGAATAAAAAGTTTTATACATTTTGACACTAATTCATTACAAAGAAATTACGAATAAAAGTTAAAATAAATGTTTCACTCGTTGCTTGGTTGGCAATAGTGTTCATCTCAAACGAAAAAAAAATATGTACATACATTGAAATTCAATGTAAAAATTGTCTCTGTATCAACTTTATTCTGTATTTAAGTTTTTAAATTTTTCGTACTTCACTAAATGCATAGAAAATTTTTAAAATGATATCCGGTACAGGTCGACAATTTGTAATGTGAAATTCATGTTACTGTTATGGTGTAACTTAATCAGTTTTCTTGGCAATGCAGTCGTCACTCGAGTTATTGACAATTTAACTTACTATCACTGATCGTAGTTTACCTCAATTTATAGACAAATCATAGGTATGTACCCAAGGTCATACCTGTTGTGTGGGATATACTGTGACAATACGTACATACGTATGGTTTGTCTATAACTCGAGTGACCCCTGTAAAATACAAAAGAAGTCGTCTTTTACGGTTAAGACTCTAGTTACTGAATTGCGAAAACCTAAATTCATGCGTCTCTAACACACGTTTGCCGAATTTTTGTAATAAGCGTAATCAGGTAAATGGTTAAAATTAACTCGTAGCTCTTTATAATTTTCAACGTTCCGTAACATATTTTCGTTTTCTTAAACGTTTAATTCGATGCAAATATTTCTCCACGCCTCATTTCTCATCTCAATTTTCTCATACCAGTGTCATCAATTCAGTACACAAGCGCATACCTAGTTATTTGTTATATATTCAACGAAGAGATACAGATACCTCAGTATCCTTTAGTATATACCTATGTACATACATATATATGTATACAGGGTGAAACGTAACGACTGCTCCAAATTAGAAGTGATGATAGGCCATTAAAAACGGAACAAAAAATGATAATACAATTTTTTTTCTATGGGGTCCAGATTTCGAAAAAATTAATGTTAAAAATGCGAGACCATTGTTTTAGAATCACTGGTGTAACTGCATATATATTTGAGAGTTAACACACGCACATACACACTTTTGCGCGGAGCATGTGCTGTATGTATTTACGGTATTTACCGTATGACGTTTTCTAATGATACCTACTTAATATTTTGTTTTTCATATATGGTTATGACGCAGATATTAAAAGTTTAGTTCCGTTTTTGGGTTTTGGGTTAGATTTTTCATTTTATGCTTTTCGTTTTGTGTAATATTAATTATTTTTTGTTATTATCCATCGTTAGTTTTATCATTTTGTGATATTATGATCTAATATTTGTGTTTTCATTGTAATTTATAAGTGTTAATCATTTAAATTTCTCATGTGTTTATGAGTTTGTGGTTTTTAGTATAATTTTTTAGTTTTAACTTGAAATTAAATTAATTGCATATTATTTAATATTTGATTATTAATACTGAGTGCGTGAAAATGTTAACTATAGGATACAACATTACTGGTGAACCAGTGACTGTTAAATTTTTTTTAGGAGTTATTTTCTACGACATTTTACATCCTAGCTACAAGGTGTATTAAGGTTTATTGTTTAGTTTATCATGAATTATTACTTTGTGTAATTTGGGGCAGGGGTCACGACTCATCCTATACATATATACTGTGTGAGTTTTTTGAGAGTTGCCATTTTTATTATAGCCAAATAACCGTTGATTTAATCGAAAAATTGTTCAAATAAGAGTTGTTGATATCGACGGGGGCAACCGATTGCTATAGTCAGGAGCTTTATAGCTCTTATGGTTTTCGAGCTATGATACAAACTTATAAATTTTTAAATGAAACTATATATTAATTTTTTGATAAAACTGATCTAATGCATTAACTAGCAACATAAGTGAGCAAAAAAAATTTTTTTACTCAAGTTTAATTTTTTAATTTTTCTTTAATTTATCAGTTAGGCGGCAAAAATATGCATATGTACTTGAGGCCACTTCAACCGATAGTGTTCTGGTTAGTTACATTACCATTACATCCAAGAAAAGTATCTTTTGCAGTACCATTTCTATGATACAAATTTGGTTGTAGGTTGTAAGAAAATGGCAACTCTCAAAAAACTCACATGGTATATATATATATATATATATATATATATATATATATATATATATATATATATATATATATATATATATATATATGTATCTACATACTGTATACCGCATATACCCATAATCGCAATTCAAGTCTTTATTGTGGTTTCAAAATACCTACCATTCTTAATTCGTGTTTCATTACATCAAAGAAAATTAAATTTGCCGAGACAAAGTTAACAACTCCGACAATTCCGACAACCGACGAACAACAAACGACGGAACGGTGACACAAAACGAACACAAAACTAGGAATGCAATGTGTTGCAGAGACGGGTTGGAGGGAGGAAAGGGTTAGTACACCATCATCACCACCACCGTCAGGAAATTACGTTATTATATATCGTGATTCTGCTTGTTTCTATATGATGCGACACCTTCAGTGGACACATTACAGTCAGTGATGATTCTGAATTTTTTTGGATTTTTAGAGATTTGGAAAAAATACCCTATTTTTATAATGATTTTAAGGATGTTCGTGCGTCAAACCTAACAGTAGATAAAAATTTTAACTTTGGAGAATTGACAAGTTCAATTACATAGTTGCCTTCTCTCAAAAGTTTTAAGGCCTTCATAGATTGTTTCTTAAAGTAATTGACGATTAAAAATCAAATTTTTTAACACAGAACCATTGGAAAAAACATTTTAAACAGCATTTTTTTCATTTTAAAAATTATAGTAAGTATATTATAAGGAGTAGATACCATAATAAAAAATGTTGAAAGATATTCTTTGAAATATGCAATTTATATAATTTCACAAAAAACATCGTGTTGACGAACGTTAAAATGAAATATTAATTATTGAAATTAATATTTGGGTAGATTTTGATGTGTACACGACATACAAGGTCAAATCAGACTACTAAATTTCAATCAACAACTGTGTATGTATTGATATCATAGATCAGTACATATGTGGTACGTATAGCAATCACCCATATACACGACACGATATTACACATGAACAAGTACAAGCTCTGTATGCATAACATAGAGGTATAGTGTTTTGTGGTAGCTACATAAGATTATTCTGTAGTGTTTTGTGGACGCGCTAGAACATCTTTAAGCTTCTGATACAAGTCAAAGTTAAGTAGTACCATTTCGTTAAAGAAAATAACCTAAAGAAAATTGCACCCTTTGGAAAACTAATCCCTCTTGTACATTTTAATTTCGTATAGAAAAGTGTAAGATTCAGAAAAAAATAACTTAAAATCTTTTAAACCTTCATTGATATCTATAAATCAATAATACTTTTATACTTCAAAACTTTAACGTAGTTGCTCCGAGATAGTCAGGTACAAAAGTACATCCCAGCGAAAAATTTTTCTCTTATCAAAAATTAAGGTAGTTGGTCGATAAAACGATTTTGTCAAAAGATTTTAATGAAACTTAACCATAATATGAGCCCTTACCGAAAAAAAAAATTGACCACTCCAATTTTGAGAAAAACGATTTCAAAGTTTTGTATTTTTAACACGGGTTCTTATGGAAAAATTCTAGTTTTTTTGAATAAAATGAAAACGCGGCAAAGGAATTTGATAAAAATTTAATGTTATAAAATATAAAGTTACAAACCATATTTAATAAGAAATAAAAATTATTCACTACGCTGTTTTAGAAATATAAAATTTATAAACAACATTTTACAACATTTTTACAACGCTTTGTCAACACTGCTTTTATATTGCTACAACATAAGCGCACGGAAATTAAAAAAAAATAAGTGGTATAGAATGAAGAATATTAATACATTATTTAACTTTTGTTAAAAGAAAATTTTTTTGTTGCGATATACTTTTGTACCTGACTATCTCAGAGCAACTACGTTAAATATTGTATTAATATTCTTCAGTTATTATATTTGTATACCACTTGTTTTTTGTAATTTCCACGCGCTTATGTTGTAGCAATATAAAAGCGCTGTTGAAAAAACGTTGTAAAATGTTGTTTATAAATTTTATATTTCAAAAACGGCGTAGTGAATAATTGTTATTTCTTATTAAATTAAATTTTTATCAAATTCCTTTGACATGTTTTCATTTTTTTTAAAAAACAAAGAAAAATAGAGTTTTGCCATAAGAACCCGTGTTAAAATTACAGAACTTTGAAATCGTAATAGGCTCGTATTATTAATATTGAATTAAATAAATATCTAGAGAAGTTTTGTTAAAATCCGTTGAAAAAATCGTTTTTGTCGATCAACTACCTTAAACTATTTTCGTGATACCCGCTATATCCAATATTCTGTTAACACAGATCTCATTGGATTCTATTTCTATTCAAACCACAGAATATTACAGAACGAACACTAGTATCTCTATACTACTGAAACCAGTGTAATAACAAGGGATAGAAAATATCCCACCAATATGTTATATATGTGCACGCGGAGTTGTGTGTGTTAGTGCGATGGATGGTTGTGTGCATTGGTGTCTTGCATATGCATATACATAGCATGCATGTGGCACGCATCATGCAAGTGTACCACGTATAACGTGTCAACACGACGGCAACAATTTGACGACAATTGAAACACACCTGCTAAGTGAATGGCAACATAGTTCTGCAAAATGCACATAAATGCCCATAAGTCATTGCAGAAAAGAGATAGTTGTATTCCTTCCAGTGTTCTATGATTCAAACAGTTAAAATAAAAGTTTTATAAGACCGATTCTATTTTAAATATTGATTCAATTATGTTCTTATAATTATATTAAATATGAATATTTTTCGTTGGAGATGATATCACACTGTAATAGAAATTTACATTATTTTACTATTAGAGAGGTCAGTTATTTCAAAACAAATTAAAATATTCTGAACAACTGAACTTTACTGTTGTACAATTTTATTAGCAGACAATATACATATTAAGTATTATTTTATTAACCAGCCACTTTGTTCTTTCTCGGAATATAATTATGATACAACGGCTACATATGTGCATACCTACATAGTTCGAGGCATTCGGGGTCAAATCATACAATAAAGTTTTGTGTTTAATAGATATATCAATTTAATTTTTATTGAGTCATTAAGATAGTGCCATGAACACCATTGATTAATTTAAACGTACATATTTATTGGCTGTAATTTTATTGAATAAAATATTTATTAAGCTCGATACACACTATCGCGCCGTTCTCGATACACTCTCAGTTCGCTAAAATATTCTTACACACGAAACAAGTCGAAGCATCGGAGCGATACCAGACTTTTTATGATTTGTATCGATAGTGTGAACATTTTTCTTTGATTCCGCTCCTTATATGGGCGCCATTTTTTCTTTTTTAGGTACGGAGCCCTAAAAATAATACTAAAAAACTGTATTACCATCATCAACATGATATTCAAAAGCATTTTTTTTTCTTAAATCCTACACAATACTTACATAACGAAAAGTTACAACAGTAAATATTAAAAAAAATTTATAAGCAATTTAGAAAGTTGAGAAATAATATTTATTTAATCAGAATAGTATAAAATACATGATTAGACAAACTGGTCCGACCCGCACTCTCAAATAAATTTTATCATATAAAAACCATGTTTTGAAACATCTCTAACACAAAACTCATAAAAATTTCATTCGAATCTATTGTATAGAATTCAAATTTGGAAATTCAAACAGATTTTTATTTATTTTATTAAAAAAAATAAATAAATAAAAAAATATTGTAGGATGATTTGATTGCTTCATTGATTTGATTGCCTCACTATTCATTTTTGATCAGACGGAATCCAAAAATTTGACCAAATCCATATCGACAAAAAAAGAGTCTGTATTCATCCTCTACAATTCGCTTACTCATTCTTCGGTTAAGGGTAGGGTAAGGTATTAAAATATTTTTTTTAATTTGTTTTATTTTTTTTAACTGAATGCATATAATATCTCAAGAATATTGTCTCAAAATTTCAAGTTGATTGGAGCAAAATTGACCAAGTTATAAGCATTTTTGTTGTTACCTGGCAGATGTTTTGCTCTCTATATATCTCTCTCTCTCAGTTATATTATAGAAATTTCAATGGAAGTACTAACGTGTTTATACCTGTACTGTATATTTGATTAGTGTAGAGTACAAAATTTAGTTTAGCAGTAACTATTCTATATCAGTTTTATACAAGAATTTTTAAGTGTTCAAAACTTTAAAACGTTTTCCCCACAGCTCACGTTTTCAAAGTCGGTGTCCCTCATAACTTCAAAACTACAGCACCGACCCGTTTGAAATTTTGAACACGATTTCTATACATAATTTACGATGTAACGCTGGAGAGTTTTTTTTCAAATTTGTTAATAATTTTTATTTTACAATAACAAATTAGCCGATTTTTTTTTTCGCAAAAATGTGTTTTTCTGTTCTAAGTGTTCCAAAAAAGTGAAAAATTGAAATTTCGAAAAACCCTCCCAGCGTTAACCTGAGGAAAACCATTATCTAACGAATGAACTTTAATTTTTTTTTATTTCGGATGATCCAGCACCAAGTTATGAGGGGCACCGCAATTCTACTTTTTTTCCGAGACACGTTCGAATAATTGCTGCCATTACTGTATTTTTTAATATTTCTTCATGAAAATTTTACACAATATTCTTCGAATGTTATACTTTGATGTGCCACTGGTTTTAATAAAGAGATTTTAACTGTGTCGTCACAAAAAAATAACAAAAATATGCCTTTTTTTATACGAATTAGCCTTACCCTCTCCTTAATATTTTACCATCTATTACAATTGACAAGATTGTAAAAATTATAAGTATAAGAACTATACATATCGTCACTAAAGTGTTAAACGTGCATATCTACCATTCTGACAAAAACGATTTTTCTTGTGTAAACTATTTCCAAAATGAATAATCCACACCCTAGTAAATTTTCGTATGTCTATGTTTAATAGTTTCGAAGATATCAGAACATGAAGAGTGCATATCTGCATATTAGTGAGTTAATTACCAAAGTATATTAACGAAAAATTTTTATAAGTGGTGTAACTTTTATAACCGAAATTCACTATGTTATGCGGGATGCTGCAACCGAATATGATTTCTGTAAACCAGTGTTTTTCAACCTTTTTCATGGCACGACCTTCCTAGTATGAAGCAATATTTCGCGAGCCCCCTAATATAGAAAAATATTTCACGATCCCTACCCTCTGCTATTTCTAACTTTTATTTTATGTTATAAATATCGAATCCGTTCATCATTATTGATTATCTTCAGTTAGGTGTCAATTAAATTCGTAACAAAGGATTTTAAACAGGCATATTTTTATATCGACATTGAAGTTGTTGACTTATAGTAGCTTCTGAACGCGCGCACGCGTGACTTGTGTGAGCTGCATGGAGCCTCGGGAAAGTAAGTGATGACAAATTTTTTTTATTAGATTTACCACGTTAATGACACTTTTGAATTCTTTGAATTGTGTTTAAATTTATTGAATTGACTTGTTGTTTTTTTAGTAGTTCTTCACTGTCTTTTATTGTCTAATATCCAAAATTCTGTGCCCACTGTAATTATTGAAAATGGATGTGTTTCTGGACAGACATGCACAACCGTCAACTTTAAGTTCCAATGAGAGTAATGAGACAAAAGCAAAGACAAAGCGTTCATCTGATGACAATTATTTAAAACTCGGATTTACTGTTATTGAAAATAAGCCGCAGTTATTTGTTTTCAAATTTTATCAAGCGAAACTATGAAACTATATCACCTTAATGTAACCTTTAATTAATCATTTTTTGTTAAATATTATACATATATTGAACTAGAGTGGTTTTATTGTTAAAGTAACTGCTACTCCCTTAAAAAGGCTTCCCGACCCCCCAGGGGGTCGCGACCCACAGGTTGAAAAACGCTGCTTTAGACTGTTTGCATATGTTCAATATTTAATGTATTAGGGTTTCCAAGAAATTCGGTAAACTCTCATACATTCATGAAATTTCGCATGTAGATTCTACAGGTGTAGAAAATTTAAATTAATAAATAAAAAAATAAAAAATAGAAAGTGGAAATGAAAATTGTTTTCTCACGTATCATTTCGTGTTGAATACTATTAGAAAGGGCGTTTAAACTGAATTTGAAATTTCTACTACGATTTTTCATTATTTAGCTCCGTTTATGAAATATTGAGCTTCAAAATGAGGTTGTTATTGGTCAAGAAAAAAAAACAGTTTTTTTTTTTTAAATAAAAAAGGTATTTTATTTGTAGATACTTTTAAAACATTTAGCAAATTTTCGAATAAAAAATTCGGCTACTACAGCCAATTCAAAAATTTTTCAAATTTTTTTTTACACCATGATAAAAAGCGGAAAAATCACATTAGATACGTTTTGAACCATTATCTTATGTATGTAGATTTTCAAGAAAAAATAATTGTTATTACTGAAAATTCGCCATGTTATGCAGGATGCTACCACACGTTTTTTTTAATTAAAATCAGAATTTATTGTCATCATTTAATACACATTATTTTAAGCAGAATTCAATTTAATTTTTACTGTAAAACGCGTGTTTTTGAGGGGAATTTTTCCAAAACTTTTTTGTCTCTACTAGTAAAATGCTTGCAATTTGGCGAGTTTACTATTCCGATGACGATATATATAAACATCCCGACGACTTGAATATTGAATATATTGCTGTTCTCAACTGATGCGTCGCGACGAACGAGACGCAGGGGAACGCGCGTGGTTCTAAGAGGTGTAGACACGCCATAATTGAATTAAGTCGTACTGAAACTGAAGCTGTGTAGCTTGTGTGTAGTGTGTAGCTGTAGTAGCTCCTCTATAGTCTGCGGTGGTATTCAATAATTTTATATTGTTAATGAATATCTAATTTGAAGCGAGCAGCTCATACATACATAAACGTTGAGCAAAATGGATTTGTTCCTCGTTCAAACTTGATTTGATATGTATGAAATTTACAGAGCTGGTAACTCAATGGTGATGAATAATTAACTGAATATTCAAGTCATGCATTCAAAGTTTTGAAAAATTGATTTTCGGTAGATATACACTACCGTTCAAAAGTTTGGAAACACTACGAAAATTCAGTAAAATCATCATTGGATATATACTAAGGAGAGGGTAAGGTTAATTCGTACAAAAAAGGCATGTTTTTGTTATTTTTTTGTGACGACACAGTTAAAATCTCTTTATTAAAACCAGTGGTACATTAAAGTATAACATTCGAAGAATATTGTATAAAATTTTCACGAAGAAATATTAAAAAATATAGTAATGGCAGCAATAATTCGAACGTGTCTCGGCAAAAAGTAGAATTACGGTGCCCCTCATAACTTGGTGCTGGATCATCCGAAATAGAAAAAATTATAGTTCATTCGTTAGATAATAGTTTTCCTCAGGTAACGCTGGGAGGGTTTTTCGAAATTTAAATTTTTCACTTTTTTGGAACACTAACACTTGGCTAATTTGTTATTGTAAAATAAAAATTGTTAACAAATTTAAAAAAAAACTTAAAGGGTTACCTCGTAAATTATGTACAGAAATAGTGTTCAAAATTTCAAATGAATCGGTGCTGTAGTTTTGAAGTTATGAGGGACTTTGAAAACGTGAGCTGTGTAGAAAACGCTTTAAAGTTTTGAACACTTACAAAATTCTTGTATAAAACTGATATAGAATACTTACTGCTAAACTAAATTTTGTACCCTACACTGACAAAATATACAGTACAGGTATAAACACGTTTGTACTTGCATTGAAATTTCTATAATATAACTGAGAGAAAGAGATGTAGAGAGCGAACATCTGCCAGGTAACAACAAAAATGTTTATAACTTCGTCAATTTTGCTCCAATCAACTTGAAATTTTGAGACAATATTCTCGAGATATTCAGTTAAAAAAATAAAATAAAATGCAAAAAAATTACACCGTTCTCTTAAAATAAGCAAACCTAAAATAAGGAAATATTGTAAACAAACACACACACATTCAAACATGTTTATATTAAAAAGTAATAAAAATGTTGTCAAAAAAATAAAAAATAACAGTATAAATGGTGTGACAAATAATAAAGTGTTCATGAACTTTTTAATCATTTATTCAGAAAAATTAAAAATTTTGCAATTTGTACATTTACTTATGAGTTTGAAATGAAATGTTTAAAACGTCCAAAACCCTACAATTGTCTATAATTCTATATAATTATGCATATATAAACATATCCATGATTTGATTATTTAATAGTATCACTGTATCAGGTAGTAGGCATACATGCATATAATGCTTGTGAATGTGTTGTTGGGACCGTTGGGACATTATGAAGTGGTGATAATAAATTAAAATTTAATAGCTTCTTTGACATTCACTCCACAATATGTATCTGTACGTATTTACTTTTTGTTCAGTACTTAAACATTAGCAAAGATTATTCTTAAAATGGTCTCATTCGGAACATACAAACGTATTTTCTTATTAATAATAATAATTGTTATCAATTTATTATATGTATTTATTGTGTACAGTTGTTATTTTAAATAGAAAAAGTTAATTATTTAATGTATGTAGTTAAGTTATGTACTTATTTTATATAAGTATATAACTAAATAAACTGTATTTTTAATATGACAGGGGTTATTAAGAAAAGAAAACATTTAACGTGAGAAAATAAACTAGAAATATTTGGAGAACTGGGCATCGCAGCATGTCTTAGCTTTTGGTTACGGTGTATCAGTGACCTAGTAAATATATGTATATGTATATACATAGACATTTAGTTCATCCTGTATGTTACGCTTAAAATAGGGAAAGTGACTTGTTTACTATTCCCTATTTTGAGCGGAATCTGTATTTTAATACCTTACCCTGCTCTTAATCACATTTATTTGGTTTAAAATATAAATTTTATTTGGACATGTTAATCATATTTAATTATATGCTAATATTGCTCCAAAAAATAAATTTTTTACTTAAATATTATAGATTCTAACTTCATCAAAGTATGCACCTTTTTTCCTGATGATTTGTTCACAAATTCTAGCCATCTGTTTAGAAGTTTATCAAAATATTCTTCCACCAATTTTTCCATTCATCTTTTAGAAATGTCCAGAGCTGTGCTGCGTTGGATGGAAAACGATTTTTCGTCAGCTATACAATTACTTTAAGGTACCATCACAGTGTGATCGGCCGAAAAATAGTCAATTTTCACAATTTTTTTTCGGATG
This sequence comes from Brachynemurus nebulosus, assembly GCA_035578155.1. NCBI lineage: Eukaryota > Metazoa > Arthropoda > Insecta > Neuroptera > Myrmeleontidae > Brachynemurus > Brachynemurus nebulosus. The sequence goes on from JAPWDM010000030.1 coordinate 3,726,097, forward strand.
GAAAGGATAAGGGAATGGGGATGAATTTTTTGTTACGATTAATACCACTATTTAATAATACAAAATAATTTTTATTATTCATTTTTATTTATTTTTTATAATTGTTATAATTTTTTGAAAAAGTGTCTTTAAAAAAGGCCAGAATTCGGTGCCCACGATTGCAAATGTAGTTTTTATCTGATAAAAAAAATCAAATCGATTATCAATCTGTAGGTAAGCCGCTATGTTCGTATGGGAACTTTTTTTAGAAATTTGAAAAAATGGCGGGAGTTTTAATAAAAAGTACAAAATTCTTTACAGTTTTCCGTGCGAAAAAATAGGAAGATTTCAAAAAAAAGCTCCCATAGGTACATAGCGGTTTACCTACAGATTGATAATCCATTTGACTTTTTTTTCAGATAAAAACTACGGCCGCAATCGTGGGCACCGAATTGCGACCTTTCTTAAAGACACTTTTTTCAAAAAATTATAATAAATATAAAAAATAAATTAAAATAAATAAAAAAAATATTTTTGTATTGTTAAATAGTGGTATTAATCGTAAAAAAAGAATTCATCCCTATTCCCTCATCCTATCCATCCGAAAAAAAATTGTCAAATTTGACTATTTTTCGGCCAATCACACTATGACGGTACCTTAAGAGAACAGTTGTCTTTTGTGTCATTAGCAAGACTGTAATGAAACATGTGCATTTATCAAAAACAATACGGGAGACTACCGGAAAAAAGATGTAAAAGCGAATTAATTTATTTTAATAACAAACTAATTTATTAAAATGTCTGGAAAGGAAAATTTGTAATCTGCAAAAATTTGTTTGTTTCCAAACTTTTAAACGGTAGTGTACATACCTATGTATACATATACTGCTTGGCAATTGGTAAATTAATATTCAGAGTGTCTTGTTTATAAAATTAAAGTCAACGATTTAGTTTTCTAAAAAGAAATGTTTAAAGTTAAAAGAAAAATCATTAAATACGTACAGAACCAAATATGAAATATTTGTCTTCAAGCAGATTTGTAGGGAAAATCTAATTTCCAATGTGATACCACGCTTATGACCAAAAGAATAACTCAAAAAAATCTAAAATAAAAAACATCACGAACATTGAGAATGAAATGTAGATTGAGCGGAAATTATCAGAATTGTAAAATTCTTGCTAAATCAGTTATATTGTTATAAACATTTTAAATATTTTAATTTTTTCAATATTCTTATAACTATCAGAATTATAAACAATTTCCAGCGGAATGGCTGAGCGTGTTTAGGCACTACTAGCACTTGCCAACTGATAGGTTGAGGATTCGAATCCCACGGCCAACTGTGCTCGTACCTAAAGGTTTTCTGCATTTTCCCTTCATAGAAGACGGCTACAGATGCACACTTTTCTTGTTCTCCACTCACATCATAAAAATATAAATGTAAAAAGTGTTGTAAAAAAAAGCAACGACCTTTTTTTTTGCTCGTCAGTCACTCGCATTTTTCCCTGTTTATCTTTTCTGTTTATCTTTAATTTTTCGAAAATGGCGTCCTTAAAATTTGCCGCCCCCGGCAAATACACCACTTGCTCGCACCTAGAACGGGTCCTGGTCTGTTTTGTAGACGTTTTATACATTATTATTTATAGACAATTTATTGTACGGTACACCATTTGTACAAGTGCGTCTTACACTTGACCAATTTTTATTCAAAAACCCATAAAAATTTTATTTTATATTTTTTTAGTTTTATATATACAGTAGTCTCTCGTTAATTCAAACCTGCGATAATTCGAAACTCTCTATAATTTAAAGGTATCACGAGTTCCCTACAAAATCTCTTTATATTTCGAACTAAAACAATATATTTTTATACACTTGGTAATTCGAACGAAAAAATCATTGCTACGTAACAAAACGACGCGTTAATTCGAACTCATTGGTGTCAAACACTCGACAATTCAAAGTTTAAAGAGAGAGACAGAAAGATTGTAAGTACATTTTGAGACAAGTTCAAGTTCATTAATCGCAAATGCTTAAAAAATTAAAATTGTTACCTGCGATAATTCGAACCTCTCTATAATTCGTAATATTTTAAGAGTCTCTCGAGTTTCGAATTAACAAGAGTCGACTGTATAAGTTTTACAAAAGAATGAATTAGGAATATTCCATCAAAATTTCAAAGAAAAAAGCTAGAATCATTTAGCTTGTAAACTGATACCTAACTTGCTTTAGAAGGCACGATCGAAAACTGTATAAAACTTGAAAGTTTCTTCTCCATATTGCTTGAACGATAATTTAAAAGAAGCTTACTTGAGGTAAATATCATTCCAAATTTAATTTATCAAAAACTTTAGAGGTCTTCTCTATTATTTTTATAAAGTTTTGCTTTCACTAATTATTTATTATAAGTAGCGCTTATTCTAGAATAACTTACAATAATTAAAGCCATCCTCTAGATTAATTTTGAATTGTTATAGTCAGATTCATTCAGGGCTCACTTGAGTATAATGGAGTCACTCAAGTTTACTTTGTGATCTGACAAAAGGCGAAACAAACATCATACAGTGGCGTTTATATTACTTACATAAATGTTAGTGAAATTTCCACCAAAGAAAATTGATGCGAGGCATTATTAAACGAGATGCTCGTATACATTTACATTAGTTGATTATGTATGTGTGTGTGCATGATATTAAAGAGATCAAATACAATGCGGCATGGTAATGGCCTCTTTAATATATCGCAAATCTAGCTAACAAACTCGACAATGCCTTTATAATGTAACTCTATTACATTTTCTCCGAATATACCGGTTGATCACGAATAACTCGAAAGGGTTTTTCAAAATGAAAATCAAGCAATACAAATAATATTAACCTATTGTATTAGCGATAAAGAATTTTACAAATAAGGATTCACGGTAACATTTTTTAGTTCCGTCATAGTCTTCCACACTTCAATAATTCCTGCATGCTTCGGTGGGTAAAGATCGGCCACTTTTCGGTCGATTATCGACAGTTTAACCCCTTATCGCATACAAAGCCATATATGGATTCTAAGTTTTACTATTTTTTTTTCAACATATTAAAATATTTTTTTTTTTTTTTGAAACTAATTATAGATCCTAACTTTATACTCTTTCGAATAACGGAACGTAATTTTTGTTGTCTTTGGTAAGTGCGGGTTGTCCAATTATTTGAAGTTATGTTCAAAGTGTCCGACCGTTACAGTGCAATTAATTGGTGCTAATTTTGTTTGTGAAAACTAAACAATAAAACGGTAAGTACTAAAATTAAAAATTTTCAAAACACATTCTTTATATATTCAAGAACATGGAATAGATGTGATTCGTGTGTGTTTTCTCGTTTTCTTCGATTTTTGGGGCTTATTTTGAAGTTGCCATATTTGGCTTCGTATGCGTTTAATCTAAATTATTATTGGGCATATATGGCTTCGTATCGCTTTTATGGTACATCCCAGCATGTCAATTCTATTCCTGGTGATGGCTTCGTGAGTGACGATGATTTTGCTTCTGATTCCCCAGTACTCCCACCAGCCAAGGCAGTCCATCAACTTTGGTGGCCAGAAAACGTACTGCAACAAGCCGAAAAGGTACTCCATCTAGCTTACCCAGCTCACCTATGCTCATTAAAAAAGCACGAAAAACACCAACTAAGCATCAAGATCTAGAATGCATACGAAGCCATATATGGCTTCGTTAAGTAATTTCTAAACAATAAGACTTAATTTTTTTTTCTTAATTTGACTACTAAAATAAAAGAAGTGAAAGACATTTTCAGTAAAAAAATTTTTTTTCTTCACCTCCTTCATAATTCATGCAATAAGGGGTTAAAAAAGTGGCAATATTCATCTGAATTATAAGGTTGGTCAAGTGGTCGGAACACGACACTTTATATTACACAACCTAATGTTACTTCAGCAAATGGTTAAAATGATTACAGGTTACAAGGATTGTATTCGGAACTGAAGAATTGCTTTCAGACACTACTCTAATGTTTAAAAAAGTGTTGACATTTATCAGAATTCCATGGTAGAGCCAGTGGTCGTAAAACGACATTTCATATTATACGATCAAATGTGATTCCAGCAAACGATTGGGATGATTGCCGACTACAATAATTATATTCAGAATTAAAGAGCTGTTTTAAAAAATTTTGCTAATGCTTAAAAAAAGTGTCCATATTCATCTGAATTACATGGTGGGCCAAGTGGTCGGAAACCGACATTTCATATTACACAACCTATAATGTTTCTTCAGCAAACGGTTAAAATAATTTCAGGGTACAAGAATTGTATGAATGAATACAATGAATTTTTGAAATACATCTTGATGTAATTTAAGAACTATAAATAATTTTGGACATATTATCGGTACCTACTTCGAAATTTCGAGTGGACCACTCGGTATTTTTCTACCATATTTCTACTATAAAATATCTCTATATACATACAGACTTTACCTTCTGTTCGTATAGGATAAAGTGTGTAACATCTTATTAAAAGCTAAGCATCACTAGATTTTGTGGTGAACCACATCCGTCTACTGTGATATGAGGTTTTATCCGAGAGCACCGGGCGAAGGAGCGTTAAACCAGCAAATTTTAATGATTTAATAATATTTATTTTCCTAAAATAATTTCTAGATGCGGTTTTATTTGGTTTTTCACAAATTTTCAAAAAAATAAAAATAAAAATGATTAAAAAAGTACCTCTGTTGCAGCATCCTGCATAACATATTATGTAGTAAATTTCTCGTTACAAAAATTATGGTAAAGGGAACCTACTTAAGAGCCACTTCTAGCGGTATTCAGCAGGATGTGATACGTGAAAAAAAATTTTCATCTCCAGTTTCTTGGATAAAGAGGTATATTAGATAGATAATTTTATTCTTACTTTTAACGTATATACATTATATATAGTAAGGGGGTTGATACATTTAGTTCTCATAATATCAAATATATAATTATTATAACCAGTGTCGTGCTTATCCAGATAACGTTATCTGAAATTTTATCTAGATAACGTTTTCGTTATCTATTATCTTTTATCTATAGATATTTTCAAAAAAAGTTATTTTGTATCTTATCTTTTTATTAAGCAAAGGAAAAAGATAAGATAGTAACAAATCATCTTAATTTTTTCTGAAAAAAAGAAAAATGAAGCTAGATTCACCATTTCCCTATTTGTATTCATCTGGCCGACCGTGTAATTCGGATAAATTTTGACACTCTTAAAAATTACAAAAATATTTAATAAAGCAATTATTTAATTTTAAACAGAATTCTTGTTGTCTGGAATCATTGCCGTCATTAGATGGAATAACATTTAGTCGTGTAATATGAAATGTCGTATTCCGACCACTTGGTCTAGCATACTGTGATTCAAAGAAGTATAGACATTTTTTTAAGCTTTACAAAAATGTTTAGAAGCAATTTTCGTATTTTAAATGGAATTATTGTACCTAGGAATCATTTCGACCATTAGTTGGAATAACATTTAATCGTGTAATATGAAGTGTCGTTTGATATGACCAGGGGGTCGCGACCCACAGGTTGGAAAACACTACCCTAAAGTAAATAACACAAAGAATAAAATTAACTATTATTATATTAGATAATGATGCTTTTTGGTGCAAAGACTAGTTTTTTTTTTCACTTTTTACGATGGTGTAAAAAAAACTCGAATATCTTTTGAACTTCATCTTTACTTATATATAGGATAACGGTTCAAAAATCAGTCTTTTCAGATTTTTCCTCTCTTTGCAATGGTATCAGAAAAATTGAAAAGCTATTTAATTTTGATAAATTTTGACAAAAAAAAAAAATGATCAACAAAGTCTAGAATCACCGAACGCTTTTGAAAATCGGACGAAACTGGCCAGCGATCTCATCCAAGATTTTCGGACTTCCACTTTTTTCAGTAAATTCCGTACAAATAGGATGATATACATATAGAAATTTTAGTATCATGATCGCGGGTTCAATTCTCATGATCACAGTGGTTGTACTAGCTGCATTTTCAATTCGGGAATTTGTTATACTTATAAACTTAAGTCATTCGTTTGGTGGAGTAATTCAGTAAATCTTATTCACTTGCCTTTTATAATACATATTATACTATCAGTTTGGTCTTTAAAGGTCAATTCTGTAAGTTATTTACATACGTATATATCCATATACAGGGTGTAAAACAAATAATTCTCGTCCTTTTGTAGGGTGACTCATAGCATCCTGTAGACACTAAAACCGCAGGAATTTTTTCCGAATTAACAGTCGCATGACCCCTCAAAAGGATAAGAATTATTTCCATTACACTTACAAGAGAAATAACTCTTATCCATTTAAGGGGTGACGCGACTGCTCATTCCGAAAAAATTCCTGCGGTTTTAGTGTCTACAGGGTGCTATGAGTCACCCCACAAAAGGACGAGAGTTATTTATCTTACACCCTGTATATTTTATTAAAATTATTAATTATATTTTTACATGATCATTTACAAAACGTACGCCCGCACATAAAAAATATAATAAAATATTTATTTATATATCGAAAACTAAAATTCTTCCTCCATATTTTTCTAACCTTTTAGATACAATCGTAAATTCTATTCAATTATTTCTTATTAAATATCACTAAATAATATTATTTTTGATAATAAAATTTATATACATATACATAGGCAAATATAGGTACCTACATATTTCATAAAGATCGTTGGATAGCAGCGGAATCAGATGACGAAATATGTAGCTTTTATTATTTACTAGCCGTACCCGCGACGTCGTTCGCGTAAAGCATTGTTATAAACTCAATGAGAAATATATATGTATTAAGTGTAATAATTATACAGAACTTGCAAAGAATAATAATTTTTGTGTAATGCATGCACATGCTCAAAATGGTTTTTCTATTTTTTCGTGGGAATGAGAAATTTTCTCGGAGTAAAAAGTATCTTAAATGTTGACCCAAGTAATAATTTATCACCTCACCAAATTTCATCAAATAGTTTTTGCGTAATATGTGCACATGCTCATAATGGTTTTTCCATTTTCCCCTGGGAATGGCGCATTTTCCCGGAGCAAAAGGTATCTTAAATGTTGACCCAAGTAATAAGTTATCACCACACCAAATTTCATTAAAATCCGTCCAACAGTTTTTGCGTGATGCGTGAACAGACAGACAGACAAAAATTCTAAAAATCGCTGTTTTGATATCTACATCGATCACTATTTACAGTACCAGTACAATTTTCCAAAAATATTCCATGTACAGAAATGGTCTCGTTACAATTTTATTATATGTATAGATTATAAATTAATATGGGTTGAGTTAAAAATTACTAAGTGAACTGTTTGTATTATATATTATTAATTTATTATAATTTTATAATCTTTACACGCATGAAATGATGGTCTATAAATTATTTTTATTACATTGCAATAAATTCTGAATTTTGATATTTAGTTAAATATCAAATGTTTTATAATTTGATTAATTACTTTTCCTGCTTTTAAGTCAGGGCTTCCCAAGGTGCGGCTTGCATCCTAGATCGTCTGCAATCGTGAATTTGTAAATATCTATAGTTTACATTCTTTTAGAAAAAACAATAAATTGAACATGTATCCGTTGAAAATATATATATAATTCCCGATTTTGATGAAATTTGGTAGGTGTGTAGGTAGAACAAAGAAAAATAACAGACACGTATTTTTCTTTATCGGCCAAAAACGCGTGAAATCGACCCCCAAAGTTGGGGTGTCACTAAATATAGCGTATTCAAAAAACTAGATGGAAAACATCCATTCCAAAAAATACTTAATTCCCGATTTTTCAGGAACGAACTAAAAGGGTAAAGGATTGTCGATTAAACAGGTTGCATGTAAAAGTATTTTTGAAAATGATTAACATGTACACTAACTCCAACTATTAACTCGTTTACATTAAGTGTCGATAGCCGCACTGTGGTGGCCCTGGGGAGTTCCTGTGGGAGCTCCTAAGCCTTTTCATGTAGGAGCTCCTGAATACTTTTGTGGAGGCCACCGTGGAGAATTTCCGACAGTTTCCAGATTTTCCCGATATGGAAATCCCTTTGCAAATCTGGCTTTAGATTGCCGATAATTACGAATTTCTAAGAATTCTCCGCTCCTACAGTGTGTTGAACAAAAAGCTATCGAAAAATTACTAACCATTTTTTTAATTTTTTCCCAATTTGATTACTTTGTAAGGGGCGTTCATACGAAAAGTGCCCAGGGACCTGTCAAAAGCAAATTCGGTTCTTACATAGTCAGTCTTGATTGAAGCAGTTTTCTCGTTGCCTTGTATGTTTTTGAATTTCGCGTTCCTAAATTTTTTCACTGGTTTCGGAAAACGCACGTCAATAAAATGGAAAAGCTGAAAATTGTTATCAAATCACCAAATTGAATTTTCGTTGGCAACTATTATACATACATCTATAAAATAAGTTTATTTTGATTTTTACGAGCCGAAAGCAGATTTGATTTATTTGTTTATTTGCCATATAGAAAGTAATTTGTAAAAAGGAACAAGGTAATAAAATCGTCTGAAAAAAGCATTGAACATTTTGTTATCGTGAGTTAAAGCACGTATGAAGTTTTTTCAACAAAACTAATTTGTTTGATGATTTGTTTTTTATGTATAGAAAGTCTACAAAACGACTAACCCAAGCATTAAACAAATCATTTATGAAAAAGGGTAAAAAGCCATTGAATTTTTAAAAAATTATGCTTGGCTTCATTTCGAAAAACTATATATATCATAGACAAAGCGAAACTAGTGACATTCATCAAACAAGTAAAACAAATGAAGCAAAATTAGATGTACCTAGTTTTCTGTCTCGTTTCCTTTTAGTTGTTGTCTAGATTACTAGATCAAGAATATTGAAAATATAACAAGAAAATATTTCTTATAAAATATGGTTTGTAACTTTGTATTTTATAATATATTAAATTTTTATCAAATTGCTTTGACACGTTTTTATTTTATTCAAAAAAAAAGAGTTTTCCCATAAAAGCCCGTGTTAAAATTATAAAACTTCAAAATCGTTTTTCTCAAAATTAGGATGGTCAGTTTTTTTTTCAGTAAGGGCTCGTATTATTGGTATTGAATTAAATAAATATCTAGAGAAGTTTCGTTAAATTCCTTTGAAAAAAATTCGGTTTTATCGACCAACTACCTTAAAACTATTCATAATAATTCACTACATTTTAAATATTAATGTTTTGTCCTGATATTAATATTTCAATACAGTTACGTAAAATATTTTAACAAATCAAAGTTTTGAAAATAATTTAACGGTTTATTATACATATATATATAATACATACACGCGCACACCGTCAGAGGCAAAATAGTTTGCCTTGCATCACATAGAATATTTGCCTTTAAATAATAAATTATAAACTAGTTCAAAATAATTAAAATAGTTTGAACTAATAATAACTTTCGCATAACCGCATGCATAAAATGTAAAACATTGAAAACTTTATGTGTGCTACGATGATATAATATTGTCGAATATACCCTCCTAGAATACAGGCACTAATTTTTTAATCCTCTTTATGAGAATCTGCTATTCGGTTTTTAAAATTTTTTGATTAAAAATACATAAATAGAGAAATATTACAGAAAAAGAACCGGCCAAGAGCGAGAGAGGCTTGCACAATTAGGGTATCGTACACGGAGCAGTCAAATTAAACCAAATTAAATAATTTTTTTTAATTTATACAGATTTGCTTACGATAGTTTGAAAATGCGTGGATGGTTGTTAATTAAAATTTTTTTTTTTCAATAACTATTACACTGTCGAAAAACGAAAATCGAATAATAAAATCAAAATTTAACTTTAAAAGTGTAGAAGATCAGTAGGAGTCAGTAGGTATATTGTCTAGATTACTAGATCAAGAATTATAAATAATTGTTTTTCGAATTTTTAGAGGTAACTCTTTCAAATGATCGACATCTGTAGAATAGCCAGAACAAACCGTAGAAGCCAATCGCGATCAGTGATCACACATGTGTACAATGTTATCACAAACAGGTATTGACCAGTAACAAACACACTCTTTGTATGATGATTTCTCTAAACATTTATAGACAAATAATATATAAATATTATCACTTTAACACTTTAACTTTATATTGTCATTTTCTCTTTTTTTGTAATTGTATTGAAATGTGTAAATATAATTATAATGAAAGTACCTACTTAATTTTGTGTGTTTCTTTTTAATATTTTTTATCATTTTGTTGTTATTGTATTTCCTGTTATTATATTTTCTTAAAAATGTATATACTTATACATGCTGAATTGGTTCTTTCGTTTTATTTATATTTTTTTCGCACCAAACTGACTTTCCATTTCATCCAAAATAATTTTTTTCTAAACAATGTCTGACAATACGTATGCGTGTCATCAAAACCTACTAATATCATGCCAAGTTTCGAGGAAAACCTCTTTACCGGACGAACATACGAAGACGAGAGTGATCTTATAAGAACCCCCTTTTTCTTTTTGAGGTGCGGAACCCTAAATTTTCAACTGTACCCCAACCCAGAAATACCTTCATGTTAGTAAGAATATTCTATCAGGAACTTGGATATGAATACTGGGAAATACTTATTAACGTTTGACGCCTAATTGTCTTTTGTTACAAAACATTTTAAAACACGTCAATGAATATATATATATATATATATATATATATATATATATATATATATATACATATATATATATATATATATATATATATATATATATATATATATATATATATGTAGTTTAATATACATATATATTCTCTTCACACAATGTTTTGCTATTAAACAAAAGAAAATATTAAACATTAAATTGAATACCGTGTATACTTAGTTAGTACACATTTAAGCCCCGCGTTACCCGAATAGAGGAAATGGAGGATAAAGACAAATATGTAAATGATATTTTCATAATGTTTGATGTAAACAAAATGTAAATAGTAAAGCTCATTTTGATGTTTACAATATTATCTTGTTATTTCAATTATTTGCACTGTAATTTCTCTCTGATAAATAAATTTTATGGTTGTTGCTATGTTCCAAGCATATCTAAATATGAATAATAATATATATCTCATCTAGTATGTGTTTGTTGTATCATTGCTGTATGCTAGTTCATAGTTCACGCAAGCAGAAATTACATATATTTTACAAATACCAAAAGTGTAGATATTTATTAAAGCATTTTGCATAAAGTTGTTCTCTCTATTTAAGGGGAAGTTTTGCTTGATATGAACCAAAAATTATTGTATTTTTCTGGAATTTTTTTCTCAAAGACGGAAGCAAATATTAGTTTCAAATTTTGTACACATAAAATGACTGTTAATTTATACAAAAAAAATTTTTTCAAGGAGAAACAAAAAAGAAATTGTCCATTTTATAGATAGTGCAGTGTGACGATCCGAAAATCCGATGCCTTGTTGGTGGACATCATAGCACCGGTAATAAACCACGGAAATAAAAAACACAAAGTATATTTATAAAATATATGAACAGTACCGGTACCTGCGACAGGAGTATTTTGTTTAGTGCATTCAAATCTCTAAAAATCCACCTTTAAGAATTCACAAATTCCTCGAAAAAGTCGATAAATTTTAAAAAATCAGCGAAATTTAAAAAGAATTTTCTTTATTTTTTATTTTAATATATTGATGATGACTGTAACAATCCGTCTTCAAATTTAGTGCGGTAGATCGGAAGTGGCCTAAAAAAATAGTTTCATAGAAAATACATAACTCAAAACGTTCAAAAACTCACGATTCGCTAAAAAGTTTATTTTCAAAACAAGGTAAAGCATTCATTTACACATGAGTATATTTTATTTCATTTTTATAATATTACAAAAATTGCGATAAATACATATGTAAAGAAAATTATTGATGCAATAACTTATATACTTATGCATTATACTGATTAAATGCTCAATAACAGTTAATAAATAATTTTATCGTAAATTAATGTTCAAATTTCTTATTTTTCCAAACTTTCTTTACTCATAATGCACTTTGATAAAAAAAATTGCAATTTAAAGGTCACAAAAAAGGCCGCACAAAAATAGCTTGATATTGATATTTGCCACAATCCGTTTTCAAATTTTAGAACCATGGGAGTTTAAATCACGCCCATGGTTCTAAAACTTCCAAGGTTCTCCCTCGATCAATTTCTTTAAGGACGTTCGTGCGTCAGACTTGATAGTAGATAAAAATTTTAATTTTAGAAAATTGACAAGTTGAATTACATAGTTATCTTCCCTCAAAAATTTTAAGGCCTTCATTGATCATTTCTTAAAGTAATTGACGATTAAAAATCAAATATTTAACACAGACCCATTAGGAAAAAACATTCTAAACAGCATTTTTTCGTGTTAAAAATTATAATACGTATATTATAAGAGTATAGATATCAAAATAAAAAATGTTTAAAAATATTCTTTGAAATATGCAATTTATATAATTTCACAAAAAACATCGTATTGACGGACGTTAAAATGAAATATTAATTATTGAAATTAAAAAAATTAAAATTTTCTGGTAGATTTTGATGTGTATGCGTATATAATATGCATACAAGGTCAAATAAACTTCAACAACTATGTATGCATTGATACCACAGGCGAGTACATAGGTGGTACATATAGCAATCACCTATAATACACGACACATCATATGAGGATATGGCACATGAACAAGTACAAGCTTTGTATGCATAACATATAGGGTATTATGTTCTGTAGTAATTTGTTGTAATTACATCACCGTATTCTATAGTGTTTTGTGGACGCGCACGAACGTCTTAAAGGTAATTGTGCCAAAAAAATTGATCGACAACATTCAAAATGTTAATTTTGAAGCTTTTCTAAACATACATACATATATTTACTTATTAACAAAGTATAGGCCTTGCTTTCACATGTACACTTTCGCCACACAAGATTATGTAAACAATATAAATTTTCAAATATTAAAATTAAATTTCCATTCTTAAATATTCATTTGAAAATCAGGGAGTAATTAAAAAGGGAAAATTGTGAACACAGTAAAAGTCACTCATACAATTATTAATTTCAATCCGGTGACTCCGGCACTCTGCTAATGCGGTGTGTCTCACAGTTTCGGTATGTTAAATATAAAATATTCCACATGTTGAATATTATTATAACATATATTTATTTTAGGGATAGTGAGAGTGTATGTACAAGAAGGAGTAGATACAAGGACAAATCAGCAGGATTCTGTTATGTTCTAATATTACATGTGTGTAAACATAGTAAAATCAGCACTTTCTCTTACAACAACAATAAGTTTTGTTATCTATTAAAGGTCCGAACAGACGGGTACGGCAGACCATCACACCACCGTAACATGACCGGATGGTGCGGCGTGACACAGACGAAAAATCATGATATTTTATGGTGGTTGCACGTATAGCAAACCGGATCCAAACACTCAAGTATGTAATGATATAATTAAAGTCTTAAGATATTGGTTTTGGACAAAAAAAAGTAATAAAATCACATTTTCCTCTTTTACGTCAAGTATACCTGCAATATAATTACTTTATAGTTTTGTGACTTGTGCATTAAAATTTTTTTTGCTGGGAATTTTTGTTGTTTGAAGTGAACAGTAAAACGTCCATTCGGCGGTTACCGTCGTAACTAGATCAGATTGGTGTAAGCACGTACATTTGAATATGTACATGATTGTATTGGATTGACCGTGCGGTCGACCGCACGGTAATTGTAACGGTCGGCCGTCGCGGTCTGTCCACACACTTATATATACACAATATTTCGAGAGCTTTGTTCAAGTAGGTCAAAATTTTTATATATAATTCATAAGACATATTGTTGGGTTAGTTTACACTTTCATCACTTTTTGTTAATAAAGAGCACTTTATTTGTTAGTAACTACATATTTTCTTACAACTCTAGTTATAACTCATGGCGATTTCAACTGCTTCAAATTCCATTTTTCATCTATGAGATATTCATTCAAACTATATTTCGACAAACAGTAATTGGTAGTGGATCAGCAGTAAAACTTTACAAATATGACGATTCAAATAATTTCATTTTTGTTTAGCTGATCTATTTTGAAAAATCGGTAGATAAATATTTACGGCAATGTTACACATTCAGGTCAAACTGTCTTGGTTTCCTCGTCAAATATTTTCGGGTCATTTGTAATTCGTGTCACTGTTATACGATAGGAAAATGTAAAAAATAAAAAGACCTAAAGCATAACTTAAAACATTTTAATGACTAATAATCCATTTTAAAATAGTGGAGTAAAAATAAGGTAAAATTCAAATTGGTGGGCCACCTTGGAATTACAGACTCATCCGAGTAAAAATAATGTAAAATATGAATTGGTGGACCACCTAGGAGCTACAGACCCATTTTTCGTCGTCCCTGGTGTTAAGTCTGTACACATGTTTATATATTTTCTTTAAGAGTAGTAAACATAAACCAATGAACAGCTATGTTAACATAACCAACAATTATTTAGTATTCTTATCATTTTCCAAGTATTTTCCCTAATAATCTAACTTGATTTTGTAAGTAATGTTTTCTGATATCAAAACGTACCTCCATGTCAAATTTTATCTACTGAAGAGCAATTTCTCATTTAATTTTTTTTTTTTTTTTTGATGGCTAAAATATTGAAGGTTACCGATCTCACTTTAAGAATCACAATCAGTGTTTCGCAGATGGTGCTTAATTTTCAGTACGACAAATTACCTTAAGAAATCAATTAATTAAATAAATTAAATAATTCCAGCGATCCGGGTTTGAACCTACGTACCTTTGCACACTAGTTCGCCCTTATATCGACTAACCCAATCAGAGTGGTCTGATCGCAATTATATTGTGACTATTTAAATTACAGAAAAATTTTTACTTCCAACAAGTTCTAAAGTTATGTGGCGACAACACATACATACACATAAAAGCGCAACAGAAAACTCTGGAAACAACGCGTATAGCAACAACAAAACAACACACACGTACAACGTAATAAAATTCCGTTAACCGTACCTACAAATACAACATACACCCATTCAACACTGCGACGATAAATATACACATATACTCCCCAAACAACCGAATATTCCAGAATCAGAACCTTCCAGCAACGTACATGCATACAACATCAACAATATACATTCATTCAATACCACAACGACAATACGCATACACACACAACCAATCGAACTTTCCAGCAAAGATACACAATACCACAACAACCCCCGTACGTCATACGAATATTCGAGCATTGGAACTTTCTAGTAAACCACTCATCTCGCTATGAATACACCAGTGCAGTGTCAGTGCTAAACGTTCAACGTCATCAACCAGTTACCGTGCGAACTAGTTGTCAGTGCAGGTCGGACTACCCCTTCACGATACGGAACGGACAAGCGACAACTAGTGAGAGAAGAACCGACATCACCACCTCTTCGATACACCACGACATTCGGAAGTGGACATTACGCAAACATCATACATCCAACATCCCAACATACTGTATACAGTAATTCTGTAAATAAAGTTTTTTCTACCAAACCAACAAGGAGTTTAATTGAACACGCTATACCTCTTCCACACCTATTCCCATAGTTATGGACCAAAATTTTCAAGTAAGAGGTTGTGAAGCTCTTACAAAGGAATACTATCTGCAGTCTTTGCAGATTTTTTTGGCTTCAGATTTATTTTTTGTTTTTTGTAAGTTTTAAAGTTACAGGTCGAAATTATAATATAATAGTTCTGTATTGCAACAAAGGTTACAATGAACTTTAATCGATTTGAGCGGTACTTTATGGTATTCCATATTTGATATTAGTAAATAAAAACACTTTACTTCGCAAAATACCGCTTTTATTGTGTATAAAAACTTTTATGACATGTTTCGGTCAGTATGACCCATCTCAAAGTGTTTTTATTTACTAAATTACAATGAACCTTAAAAAATGAAGGAAAATTATTGCATATTAATTAAGATCTTTACTGTCTATTTGGAACAGTTTAGCTTTTTAGAAAAATTTGTCAAAATTGGCGCAATAGTTTTTAGATTCTATTTTCAACATAGATTTTTACAGATAAATTAACTTTTTAATACTATTAGGTACCTAATACAAACTGAAATAAAATTGTTATGGAAAAATCGAGGCATATTAAAAATTTTAATGAAATTCAATATTTAAAATAACGTAATTGGAAATAAACAAGCTACATATAGCTAACTATATGAAATACAAAACACAATAGAATAGAAGTTTACAGTATACCTATTATTCAAATTACAATAGCTGTTTTCAATTTGATAAATTTTCAAAATAATAATAAAATAAAAATATTTAGAAAAATAATAAAAAAAAATAACAAAAAAAATAACTAAAAAAATAAAAATAATTATTAAGTATAGAAGAAAAAACTTGTTTAAAACGAATATTTTTCAGGAAAAGAATAAAAAATTATTTGTGAAAATAAATAATATAAACAATTAAAATCGATAACGCAGCAGGCTTGGACGAACAAAACAAAATTGATCAAAACACTTCAAAAACGTATGGACTGCCATGTGATAGGTACTGTTAGGTAGACAGGGCTGGGAAAAATGGTTCACAGAAACCACAAAATAGAAAATGGAAAATGGTTTCCAAAACGGCATTTAAAATACAAAATGGAAAATAGTTTTGCTGAACATATTTAAAATTGAAAATGGAAAATAGTTATTTAAAATGGATTATAAAATGCAAATTTTACTTTAAATTTATTCTATAAATTTTTTATCATTATTTAGTTATATTAATTGAAAAAAAAAAAAGTTAAGAAATATCAAACGTACTGAAATTAAATACATAAAGACAGTCTTTTGAGAAAATTTTGTAAAGTTTTCATGATATGAAAACGAAATTTAACTCTTCAAATATTGTTACTTAAAAATATTGTAAAATTTAATTCAGACTTGACATATTCAAACCGTGACGACGCGACGCTACGACTGCAACTTCTAAATAAAATTATGAAAATCATCTACTCGAAACACAAAAACATTTTTTATCGACGTGTCTTAAAGATAGTACACAACTTGAGTCAGAAAAGTTTGACTTAAGAGAACTGCAGGTTTAGTAACAAAAACTCAACTGACATTGCAACTCGAGTTATAAAAAATTTGAATCAATTAAATCAACAATTAACTTACAATTTGTTAGACTTCAAGTCGTTCAATTCAAGTTCTATAATTAATATTGTATACACATAAATTTGAGTATACATGCATTTTCATTTTAAATGTAAAATGGATTCAAATTTCCATTTTGAATACAAAATGAAAAATGGTTTGACCGAACTAATTTAAAATAGAAAATGCAAAATGCCATTTTGTATTTTAAATACATATTTAAAATGAAATCATTCTAAATGAAATGAAATCATTTTAAATAGTTTCCAGCCCTGTAGGTAGATATATTACAGACTGAGCATGCGCAACTTAGTCCAGAAAAGAAAATTACATCAAAATTACGGGCCGGACTTATAATTTGAATTCATAACGTCTAATAAGATTTGGAAATTGTTAGGAGGGCCGGACAAAGCCAAGCTGAAGGCCGCATCCAACCCGTGGTTGTAAATTGCACGTGCTTTTAACATCTGAAAAGATTAACAGAATGAATCACAATCGTTGATATGCACAAGTGCAGAGAAAACTGCCAACTCAGTATTAAAAACTTAGTTTTTTTTTTTTGACGGTAAAAAGCTAAGCCGGACTGTAGTTGACCCAGAAAATTTGTTTCCTTCAAAATACCAACTCAATACTATACTTTTTTCTTACGTATTGACTAGTAATAAGCAGGGCCGCGCCAAGGGACATTTGCGCTGGGGTGCAAGACAAAAATTGCCGCCCCTAAAACGCCAAACTTATTTGTAATACATTTTTGATAATAAAATATATGTCTCCCGGCTACCAGTTGACTTACTATATATACTTACTTTAATGAAATGCATAAAATATTATAAAATATTTAGGATTATAAATGGAATAAAACACTTAAACTTTTTTTAACAATTTAGTTCGCATAAATTTCAAGAACAAGTAAATAAAAATAAATAATTTTACACAAAACAAAAACGAATAGTAACAATTTTAAAATTTTATATAAAATTCACTTTCCTTGCCTTTTTTATTGCAAATTCATTTATTAAATCTGACATGTCAATATCTGCAGCAATTTTGTTTTCTATGCTAATTAAACTTAAATGCGATATTCTTTCCTGTGACATACTAGATCTTAAATAATTTTTTATTAACTTAAGTTTCGAAAAACTTCTCTCACCAGATGCCACTGTCACGGGTATTGTCAAAAATATTCTTAATGCAATTGTCATATTCGGAAACATTGTAGTAAGATCGTTAGAAACTGTTAATGCATTCATGTCGGGATTAATATATGTTAAAAGAGTTTCTATTTCATCACATAAATCTAACGCATTTATATCAGATTCGTTCCGCAGAGCCCAAAAAGGGATGTTTTTTACTTAAATTTCTGAGAAACGAAATAATGTAACTTTTCCAAGAAAAGAGTATGGAGTGCTCTAATTTAAAGAACATCCATAAATCTTATCTTATCCTAAGTGGAATAAGCAATATCGAAAGAACATGTATATTTTAAACGAAATTGCTTGCAGATGTGGATAAGCAAATATTGAAAACAAAATTTATAATAAAAAAAAAAGAAATAATAAATTAGGTTTAAGATATCAACCAAATAGGAAAAAGAAGATAAAATAAAAATGTTGGTTTTAAAACCAAACAATTGAAATCTTAAACTCTTTTATTATATTTCGACTGTCCAATACAGTGTTTACCAAGTCTTATTTAAAAGAATAATATTTTACTGAGAGATCCTCAGTCATCAATTTTTAGTTTGTTTTGTTTACTAATCGTCACGTACTATATACAACGTAACGCAACGAAAACTAAACAATTTTAAAGATTGATAAATGTTTTATGTGTAGAATTCAACGACGGTTTTTATAAAATTAAAGCGTGCAAGAACATGTTCGATCCCGATCCCGTTTGATCTCGCCGATTACCGCGCAAATGATTGTTGTCGCTGGTCGACAATCGGAATAATCGGATTAGCGACGGGTCACAACAATCATAATAGACAAGTATTTAAGCAAAATGAGAGTAACATTTAGTGTCATCAAAATTACCACATAAAAATAGTAATAATTTTATATTTTATTTGCCGCCCCCAAAGCCTGCCGCCGGGGTACTAGGCACCCCTAACACCCCCGCTTGGCGCGGCCCTGGTAATAAGCAAAATTAGTCTTGGTCTTGCAGTCTTGTTCTTGGTCTTGCATTTTTTGAAAGACCAAGAACAAGACTATGTATACCAAGAGCAAGACCAAGACCAAGACTATAAGTATGGCTGCAAGACCAATACCAAGACTCAAGTGAGCAAGACCAAGACAAAAGCAAGAAAGAAGCAAGATGTGCCAAAGTATTTAAATAGTTTGAAAGTATAATTAATACCGTAAAGAGAGAAAATTCTGATTTTAGAAGGAAAAAATTCGCTAATAAAAAAATGCAAGAAAGTGCAAGATTTTTTAGCAATACCAAGACCAAGACTGCATTTTGCAAGACCAAGACCAAGACTGAAACTGCTCTAGCAAGACCAAGACCAAGATTCTGAATGCAAGAGCAAGACCAAGACCAAGATTGCCAAGTCTTGGTCTTGGTATTGCATTTGCTCATCACTGGTATTGACACCACGCATAAAATGCATTATCATCTGATAAAGTAAAATGAAATTTTTCTTGATACCTATAGGAATGCCTGATAATCTGTAAAATATTTCGGATCAATTGCAGATAAGGTTTTTTTCGAAAACATTTTAAAAATTTGTCTAGTTTTGCTTCTAAACCTGAATAACGCCTTTAAAAATTTCTACCTATAGCATACAAAATTTCACGTTTATATTGGTCCCAGCTGTAAAAACTATGACGGTGCAACAAACCCTAAAAATGAGACGAACTTTTGCCAACATAATTTCTAATATCGTCACTATACACACATATTATTCTATATATACCAAACGTGTATCTATCTGGTTCGAAGGACCAAACCATAGATACATATAATAATAACGTACTCATCATATATATCTATGGTATTGTAAGTACAGATCTTATCGATAGGTGTCGCACACAATACGTACAGCTACTAGGTACGTTCTGTTGTGGTGAAACAGAATCTGTATGTGTGTTTAGTTAATGATATCGCCAATATTGTCGCTACCGTCGTTGCTACTGTTGTAAACCAATAGCAAACGAGCGATCTGAGCGCGGTAAGGCACGTTGTTACCGTGTATAGTTAGTGTGTCTTGTTGTAAACGATGTTTGTGTTACCATGTGGTTGGGTTGGTGGTGGAAATTGGAGAGTGGGAGGTGATAGGTGGTGGGGTAATGTTGTAAAGGAAAATGCTGATGTTGTTATTAAAAGTAATATGCAATAGCACGTATCTATTCAACAGTTTTATTACACCCGGTACGTGGTATATCTCGACAACGAGATATTTGTGTACATAGACTGGGTGTCTCTGCACGTAGGTCCATAGAATAAGGCCCGATTTACATTATAGTGCTCTCGCTCCGATATAATCTTGTTGTGTTCACATTACAGTGCTGATACCATGCTGGTACGTATTCATTCTCCATTCACACTATAGTGCCGCTCTCACTCCGGTTTCGCTCCGATAAAGTTTTTTTCCCATATTTTAAACACTATTGTATTAGGAGAACATAATATCATAATACAATATATCTATTAGTTAATTAGTAATATGTATCATAATGTATTGTAGCAAGACGTCGCGTCGTTGTGTTGTATCGTGTTTTCCTAATACAATAATTTTCAAATAAATGAATTCTTTCTAATGGTAATCTTTATTTGTTAATCCTATGAAGGAGAATGTACAAAATATAATATATTACATATTAAGCAAATTTATGTGGAATTGACGAAATAATTTCTTTTGAAATGTTTGTAGATTTGTTCCTTAAAGGGGAGTTCAAATAAAAAAGCAACTTTTTTATTTATGATTATTTTGCTTGTTGAAATTTTTTTCAAATTAGGGAGGATTTTAAATAAAAAATTTTGTTTTTGAAACATTCATTACTCTTCCCTGTAGGGGAGGGGGCCCTTTTTCACAAGTTTTTAAGCGTTTACAAGGAACGCCATATCTCAATATTTTCATTATTTTATTTCTAAAGGACCTGTCCATAAAGCTGAGTATGAGTTTCAGGTAATTTTAAAAATTAACTATAAAATTGTAATCCCAAACTTCTAAAAATTATAAAACCCAAGTTTTTATTAAAATAGTTACAATTGTTCAAATGGAAAAAGCATACTCCACTTTATGCGCAACATGTTTATGAACAAAATCTAAAAAAAATTAAGTCCCTATCTTTTCTAGAACTTGAGAAATGATTTTCCTTGTCAGGGAACTTTCGGGAAACGGTAAAAAACAAATTATTGGAATGGACGTATTTAACGTAGTTGCTCCGATATAGTCAGATACAAAAGTATATCTCAGCGAAAAAATTTTCTTTTATCAAAAATTTAATAATGTATTAATATTCTTCAGCTCTTATATTTGTATACCACTTGTTTTTTTGAATTTCCGCGCGCTTATGTTGTAGCAATTTAAAAGCATAGTTGAAAAAGCGCTGTAGAAACGTCGTAAAATGATGTTTTTAAATTATATTTCAATAACGGCGTAGTGAATAATTTTTATTTCTTATTAAATATGGTTTGTAACTTTTTGTATTTTATAATATATTAAATTTTTATCAAATTCCTTTCACACGTTTTCATTTTATTCAAAAAAAAAATTTGAAATCGTTTTTCTCAAAATTGGAATAGTCAATTTTTGTTTTCGGTAAGAACTTCTGAAAGTTTCGTTAAAATCCTTTGAAAAATCATTTTCCGGAGCAGCAACCTTAAATACATTTTTTTTTACTATAATTCCCACTTATAGTGACGCATTGTCCTAATATAGCGACTATAAATTATATTTTAGTATATACGATAAAAGATAATTGTTATTTGGAATTTGGAGAGTATCAAAATATGTTAATAGTTCATTTTACATTTGCCGAATGCGTAAATTTTCGATGAAAATTTCCGTTTGGTTTTTGATGTAAATGAAAATATATTTAAATGTAGCGTTCATTTTAGAGGTAGGTACTCGACTACATGGATACGGAATTCGTACAATATATAAAATTTATCAATATTACAAATCTACACTATATGTATGTAGATGGGAGTAAGAGGTATATATAAGCGTTAATAACACTATGAAAAAGTATACTACTCTATATACCTATTAAATGTTAGAGTAAATCTCTCTGCATAAATAGTACTTATCGAGTTTATTCAAACTCATTATTTAAATTCATAAGTATGTGTGAAATAGAAACTTAACTACCACCACGATAAAGCTGTTTTAAGGGGGTATTCTAGTCTAGAGGTTCGATTTTGAGGTGATTTTATAGGGGTAATAAAAAAAACAAAAAAACAGTAAACATTTCTAGTATCCATTTTTTTAACAATTTTTTATTGATATTTGAAAAGTATAAAATAGTTAGTTGTGTATTAAGAGCGCAAAATGGTGCTTTGCTGCTCGATTGAGAATGTTGACGCGCGACGCCGCTAGGCGCAGCGCGTTAATCTCATGAGAGCGGCAAGTCATTTTGTGATCGAATTACACACAAAATTTTTTCTACAATCTTATAAATTTTTTTTTATTTAAAAGATACTTGAAAAAATAATAATGGACGTTAATATTTTAATATTATAATTTTTGCAGCTTCAGAAATATCTGGAGGTGTACTTGATAAATCAATGTCACTATTACATATTTCCGTCATATATATATACATATTTTTTTAAATATTTTATTCTTATTACTTATTAATTATAGTTATTTATTGTTTTTAATTAATATTTTGCAGTTATTTTGAAATTTAATAAAATTAATATTTCACTTGATTACGGTAAACATAATGGGCCATGTGCATAAACTACTACTAAAGTTAGTAGTGAAATTTTAGCAGTGCTACTAGGCATTACTACACTTCCACTGAAATTTAGTAGTGAAATTTTAGTAGCGGGCACGGCTGCTATTAAATATAGAAAGTAGTGTGTTTTGAACTTCTTAATTAAAATAACCGTGCAATAAAAATTTATTTAATAAATATTTTTTACTAAAATATCAGTAATATTTTTTTACCTATGTACTTAAATTCGAAAATTGTAATAATTGTAATAATTTATTATTAGATGGATAGAGTATTGAGAGATATTCGAGAAATGAACGATATTCGCAAGTTACATAACAGGAAAATTTACAACAAAAGAATTGACTAGGGATATAACGCTACCTAAATTTGCCGATACGATATCGCTGTCGGTTATTGTGTCAAAAATCGACGATACCAATACCGATATCAATGCCTTAGTAGATAATAAATCAAATTATATGTACTTTGGGCGTTTGTATGTCTTTATATGCATAAAACTTACCTATATTTAACAGAGAGTCGACCTTGTGGGAAGTGTAAAAAAATGTCAGATCAAAACTCAAAGAAAATATTTATTACAATTATTATTATCAACCAAAGTGGTAATTAAGAAAGTTAGTAAAGTAAATTTCATTACATAGAGTAATAAATTGATACATCTTTTGGCAGATTTTTGTTAAGAAAGCAAAATTTTTTCAAATTATTTGCAAATAATCTGTTACGCAAATCATTTTGTATGAGGCTTGCGATTGAAAACTTTTCAACTGTTCGAACTGTGTGATATCGGTTGTATTCTAATCGGCTTGCCGATTATAACGGTATCGAAATTGGAATCGTTACATACTTAGAATTAACCCATTAAATAAATTAAACGAAGACAAACTTTTTTTATTTCATTTTTATTTATTTATTTTTGATCCATTCTAAAATATTTATAACTTTTTAAATCGTTTAAAAAGTAATATTCATAATATTTATTAAATTTATTAAACTTGTTAAAGATTATCCATTTTATTCTTCGAAATAAATACCAAATACGAAATAGATGCATTAAAAACAAAACAAACAGAAATTCAAAATATAAAATTGACATTTGTTATAAAAGTCAAAATATAAAATTGACATTTGTCATGAACGTCAAAATATAAAATTGACATTTATCATTAATATTGTTTTAACATTTTTCAAAATTTAACCAAATTTCACACTCATACCCATCTGATTATTAAAAGAAAACTATAAAAATAATAATAAACGGTGAAAATAAAACTCTTTTTATTTTTTTTTATCTTTAAATAACGTGTTACCAAATTTAAATTTCTATTACTATAGTAACAACTAGTAGTAGGAACAAAAAATTTTTATGCACATCAATTATTTAATAGTACAACTATGTTCTACTTGCTAGTAGCGACTAATAGCAATATTTAGTAGCAGTTTATGCACATGGCCCAATAATTTTAGAATCTGTTTATTTATTTGTTACCATAGAAGATATAAACAACGCCTACCCGATTTGTAATTAAATATACGTTGAACGAGCGACAAAGTATTACTTTGCCGTTTTCAAGCGCAAAGTAGTACTTCGTTGCTCGGCAACGACAGTCTTCGGCAAATACACATTTTGTGCTCTCTTCACAGAGCGCAAAAGCTTACTTTCCACTAAGATTGTAGAAAAATGTATAAAAATTTAAAAAAAAATTTAAAATTGAAATCGGTACAGGCCGGCAAAGTGGGGACACAAAAAAAAAATGTGTCTCCTGGTGATCTGAAACATAAATTTTTAGTTAATTCTTAATAAACAAGGATGTGCAATTAATTGGACGTAGCCGATTTTAAAAAATTTAATTTGTTCACAGAATGGCGTCCATTTAAGAAAAAAAAATTTTTTTCGCCTTCTTTTTTAGGAGTTCCTAAACTTTTTAGACTCGTGGCGGTCTTTAGGTATAAATCATCGCTGGCGGCGCTCTTTAGCCCCGAAATCAGGGGCGTAGCTACCGCCGTATCAGCCGTATGAATGATACGGGGCCCCGGGCTACAGAGGCCCCTAACCTGTGTAAGCAAAAATTAGTAAAATGTTACCCATAATGTCACTTAATCTCGTGCTTCCCGGGAAAAAAACATGTAAAAAAAACTGTCATACGTGCCTATAGAGTTTTCACTTCAGAAATGACAAAAGTCAAAAAAGCAATCTCTTTTTTTCCCGGGTTAATTTCTCTGAAAACATGCTAGAAATCGGAAATTCAAAAAATTCATTCCATTAAGGACACATGGAATTATTTCTGATAAAATTCAATAGCCTTGCATCCAGTTTTCCTGAGGTAATAACAGCATACTTTCTATTCTTGACCCTTCCAGTTACAACCACAACAGTTGAAAGAAGTTTTTCAAAATTAAAACTGATAAAAAATTACCTAAGGACTTCGATGGGGGCAGGAACGGCTATCAGACTTGTCACTATAGTCTACAAAGGCAGAAATTTTAGGAAAACTGAAACCGTCTTCAGCTATAGATGATTTAATAAATCAATTTGCCCAAAAAAGGCAAGAAAAGTGTATGTTTAATTTGAATTGTTTGGCTAGCTCAAATTCTAGGAGGAAGCGATAACTTATAATCAATAAATATTCATTTTAATTTAATGCAAGCATTTTTGTTTCTTTTGTGAGAAATCTTTACCCTTCATTTGGGCCCCGCAACTAATTTTGATACAGGGCCCCTCCAAGGCACGCTACGCCACTGCCCGAAATATCTCCCCAAAATGTAAGTGGCAAGCAAAAAAAAAAGTAGTTTCAGATGTAACGTTGTGCGTAAAGCGCAACATTACATTTAAAAAAAAAAAAAAAAAATAAATAAAAATCAAACAACAATAATTCAAAATAAAAAAATTTAATTAATTAATAACATGTTTAATTTCAGCATTTAATACAATTAAATAACACAACTACCTTTTTTCAAAAAATTTAAATTAATTAAAAGTAAATAAATTTGTCAAAATTAAATAAAAAAAAAAATAAACATTTAAAATGGCATTTAAAAAAAAAAAAAAAAAAAAAAAAAAAAAAGGAAAGATCCTGTTGTTACAGATTTCTTTTTAATCATCTAAGGCGCGACCTCTAGATGGATCAGTTATCGACTGGTATGGATCCGAAGGTTCTTGGGCACTAATGTGAACGGAACGGCTCTCTTTCATCCTTTCGTCGTCTTCGGGTACACGTCGCCAACAAAACTTGAAGCTCGGATTAGTAACAATAATCATACGAGTGTTTTCAAGAATCGCAACAATTAAAGACCCGTTAAACCGGCAAGAAAGGATTTTTAGTATCATTAGTTTAATTTAATTTCGTTGTACATATGTAAATTTTCTGTAAAAAAAAAAAGAGAAATAATCTAAATAGAAATAGTAAAATAAATTATTCAGTTTTTATTTGAATAAAAGAAAATACCAACCAAATTCCTTTTCCTGGAATAATCTGGAAGTTCATCGAGGCGGGAACGGAGGAAGTTAAGTACAATTTTATTTAACATTAATTTCCGTAATTTGGCTTGATCACACACAGCTTGTAGTTGTCAATGACTTAATTTAACAATAAATCTAATCCATTTTGGTACTTCAAAATATTTGAATTTAAATTTGCACGTGATGATCATTAAGGTTAGATTTTCTGGAACTGAAATGAAACAATTAAAATTCACTGAGTGCATTTCACATTTATCATAATTCAGTTAACACTTAAGATTTCACTTACATTGTATCCTAAAGGAAATTCCCCTTTTGAAGAAAATTTTCGTAAAACTTAAAAATTAAATTAAAACAAAACAGTTATTATTACTTGACAATCAAAACAATAAAAACAATATTAACATTCCTTTCAATTAGTTTCAAATCATATCGTAGATATAATATTTAGCATTACAATAAATAATAACAACAAGGTAATTTTAATAAATACAAGGTGAACCATATTATAGTGTGCCTCGTAACAGTTCAAGCCAAATTAATTATGTGATTGTGTTTAGTAGGTTGTACAGCAATTTAATTAACTAATTTTATGATAAATTAGTTGGGTAAAGCTTCCTCTTTTCTTTTGCCATAGCGACGCTGTCCGAAGAGTGTGATACATCACAAACTGGGGGCTCAACCGGGAGTCTTGTTGGAAAAATAAATTCGACAGCGTCTGCACGTGAAAATGCCAGTAGATAAGAAAACGACCGTAAAAAAATCCGATCCAGAAGAAACCCGTACACGAGATAACTCTAGAGAAGAATTTAGTGAACGAGAATTTGGATCACCCGTATCAGATTTTCCTGGTTTTCCTGGGGAGAAGAACACGACAGATGAATCCGCACACACTCATGTTTGTCAAATCACCCCGTTGCGACCAGAAAGATTAGAAGAAATATCCGTTCAAAATCCAGCTCGTCCAACAACTTCGGTACGAGCAACGTATTTAGAAAGTGTAGCCGTACGGCATCAGGCTTGTCAAACCGCTTCTGCCCGAACTGAAGTTTTAGAATCCTCGGATGTGGTTACATCATTGAAAACTAATCTGGAACAATCAACGAGGTTGTGTGAAGGCGTTACGGAATTAATCAGAAGGTTCCAATCGGCGTCCGTTAAACCTGAAATTAAATCGAATGCCACTCCTGTTTTGAAATTAAACATGGAAGCTAAAGAAATACTCAGTGAAATTCCAATGTGTAGTGGTGAGGATCCATACCAGTTGATATGTTTCATAGAAGCACTACAGGACGTTCAAGGTCTTCAATTGTTTGATGATAACTCATTGATGACTGCTGTTTTACCGAAAACAAGTGGTGATCTTAGGATCTGGTGGACGAATTCTCTTAAAAATTCTTACGAATGGAGCAGATTTAAAAACATATTGTTAGAAGAATTTATTTCGCCAGTAACAAGAAATCAGCTTATAAACAAGTTGGTCAGAAGGTATCAGTTACCAGATGAAACCTTTCGTCACTTCATTTCTGATATTTTCCGTAAAGCTGAGATTTTGAATTACCATACTGAAGAGGAAGAACTGGTTAGCCAGATATTAGCTTCTGTGAATGAAAAAACACTTCTAAGCATAGATTTTACTGATCCACCACAAACCAAACGAAAACTTCTAGGGTTAGCAAAGGCCCACGAAGAAAAACAACGATTATTAGAAGAAGCGCGCTTTCGTGATGCAAAGAACCTCAAGGATCCGACAAGAAAGGTTCCAAAAAACTGAATATCCTTCAGGGTGGTGAAGAATTTCCGCCATCTACCCATGATATTTACCATCCCTGGAAGAAATTTAAAAGTCAACTACCGGATACAACAACCTACTCATTGCCGACTTTCGAAATCCAAATCTACGGATGCAAACTTACAGCTGTGGTTGATACCGGCGCCATCTCGAATTTCTGTTCAGCCAGTACTCTCAAGATGCTCAAACAGATGAAGAATATTCCAGTAGCGAAAATAAATCGTAGTGTGAATTTAGCTAATGGAACTACTGTAAAAATTCGAAAATCAATCGAATTATTCATCAAAATTAAACATCTAACTTGGAAAATTCGATTCTTGGTTGTAGCAGATCTAGCTGTCCCTGTCATCATTGGTATACAGACTTTAAGTGATCTGAAGGTGGTACTAAATTTATCGTCCAATACGATCACCTTTCCATATGCAAATCTGACGGTGCCTTTGAATTCTGAACAAGGACATATTTCTCCACTAAATCTATTGGTTGACCAGCCTGTATTGTTATCAAACGAACAAAAGTCCAGGTTTAGAGAAATTACGGAAAGGTATTCCGACGTACTTACGAAAAATATCGGTCTAGCTAGTAAATACTCCTTGAAAATCGAGGTTAGTGACCCAACGCCTGTGCGAAAGAGTCCATATGTGCTGAATCCTCCAAGAGCGCAAATACTTCAAGAACACCTAGATGAATTATTGAAGCAGGGAATAATTGAAAGATCGGACACCAAATATTGCTCACCGGCCTTTTTGTTGACGAAACCAGGAAAGAAGCCTCGTTTATTAGTAGACTACCGAGAAATCAACAAGAAGATTGTCATGGATACCTTCCCGTCTCCGAAAATAGAGGAAATATTTATGTGCCTGCGAGGAAGCTCCGTGTTCACTACCATTGATCTAGTCAGTGCATATTACCAACTGCCAGTGCATCCTAACTCAAAAAAATACACTGGAATGGTCACTCAATTCGGCGTGTTTGTTTACAATAGAACCCCATTTGGATTGAAGACCAGCCCCTGCATTTTAAACAGAATAATGACTGACCTATTTGCGGACAAACGGTATGAAGGAATAATTCCGTACTTCGATGATATTCTCATTCATAGTCCAAATTTGGAGTCGCATCTGGAGCTATTGGAATTAGTCCTCGAACGATTAAGAAATGCTGGATTAACCGTTAACCCCGAGAAAATGAATCTTGCCATGAGCAGATTACGATTTCTTGGACACATAATTACTTCTCAAGGAGTTGCTGTCGATCCAGGTAAAGTGTCAGCTATACAGACCATTCCACCTCCAAAAACGTTGAAACAACTGCGGTCATTCATTGGAATAGCTTCATATTTTGCAAAATTTATTCCAAAATTTGCCGAAATTATAGCTCCTCTAAACAACTTGAAGAAGAAAGGTGTAAAATTCAAATTAGGGAATATCGAAATAAAAGCCTTTACACGCATCAAGGAATGCTTAACCTCAACATCTATTCTAAGATACCCAGACTGGACCAAAACATTCATTGTAAGATGTGATGCCAGTGACGTGGCGAGTGGAGGTGTTTTACTTCAGGAATTTGAGGATGGTTTGAGACCCATATGTTATTGCAGTAAGAAGTTTACGGAGACCGAGCAACGTTACGGAATTTTCGAACGAGAAATGTTAGCCGTGATTCACGCTATTCGACGGTTCCATGATTATCTTATTGGACAAAAATTCATCGTAGAATGCGACAACAGCGCGGTATCTTGGTTAGCGACAAATCAAAAGCGCATCGGAAAGGCAGCAAGGTGGGTTTTGGAACTAGCGAGATATGACTTTACAATACGGCATATTCATGGTGGATCGCAAAATCAAGTGGCTGATGGTCTATCTCGCCTATTCTGTACTGAACCCAACGACCAGGAAAATGACATTACCGAATGTGACAAAGTATTTTTACTAAGGGACATACCAGAATCTTTTTCGTCATTGAAGCAACATCAAGATGTCGATCCTTTTGCACGAGGCATGGTCCAGCAAATTCAGTCTGGAGCACATGTGGATGACTTCGTAGTGAAGGATGGTATCTTATTGCGTTTAGTGGGGAAAAGGAAGTTGCGACGGGTGTATGTACCAGTGAAGTTACGACCAATGATCATGTATTATCATCACGATGGGCAAACAAGCGTCCACTTGGGGGTTACTAAAACTTATCGAGAGATTGCAAAACGATGGTGGTGGCCCAAGTTGTATGAAGATGTCCGGGAATATGTAAGAACATGTGATTTATGCCAACGATGTAAACCGCATAATCGGAATATTCGACCGGAAATGATCTCCACGATACCGGAGGGAGTATGGTCATATGTTTTTATTGATCATTTGGGGCCCCTACCTTTGTCTGCCAGTCGGAATCAATATGTTTTGGTCATGGTTGACTCTTATTCTAAGTGGGTAAGCATGTTCCCGTTAACTCGACTGACTGCAGAATTGACGCTGAAGAAACTGGAAGAAACATGGTGCAGATACGGTACTTGCAAGGTACTTGTGAGTGACAACCATAAAACCTTCAAAAGTGAAAAATTTAAACAACACTGCCTGGACTTTGGTATAAAACATATATTTACTTCTGTATACCGTGCAGCGTCGAATCTCACAGAAAGGGTCAATAGAAATATTGTGTCTAGCCTTGCTATTTTAATACGTGCCGCAGCAGAAAAACACTCTAAATGGGATACGTTTTTAAAATACATGTGTTTCAGCTTAAATAATGCAGTTCATGAGAGTACGGGGGCGTCTCCAGCCAGCATTTTCCTAGGTCGAGAACTACAAAAGCCCATCGACAACATATGGAATCTACAATCACTGGTACAGACCGAGGAACCACCAGGAAAGGAAAAAATTTTGGAAACCCTGGAAAAGAGCTTGCGAAAGAGAAAAAAATATTATGAGAAAAAATTCACATTAGGAAATCCATATCACGTAAATCAGTTGGTTTTGGTACGGAATCGGGTTGCACCATCCCCTGTACACC